>CM030896.1:24751860-25951860 GCA_018136845.1 Heterotis niloticus
CGGTTGAAAAGGTTGTATGTTCTGTAGCTGTGGATGAAAAGCATGATAGAGCTGTTAGCTACTAGTTGGTGGCAAGCCAGATGCAAGGTTTTAGGTGCCAGTTAGACAGACATGGAAGATCTAAACATTCTGTGAGAATCTTCTGGGAACAGTTGAGGGACAGCAAGAATCAACTGATCCTAAACCCCAAAAAAGGTGGCAAAGGCAAAAGAAAGGCTTTCATTGGCCACTCTGATTTAAAGTAACACAAACAGAAACGGGACACCACTTATACATTAAAACGATACAGAAAGTTTGTAAGCATACACACAGTGAATACGATGATATCACACAGTACCAAGCCAAAGGAAGACTGTTACGTGTGTGGACTGTTTGTGGGTTTGTTTGTCTGCTTTGCTTTCAGGTTCACTACTCCATTCCTGACTTACATCCCTGCTTTTCCTGTGCGCTTCCACTTCCCAAGATCTTCTGTTCCAGTCCAGTTGGAAATACGGTGCCACTTCTGCATTTACCCCATCCAATCAGAATTTTGCCCTTTAAGCCATTCTAGAAAAGATGCCATCAGAAGCAGACATGAAGTTGCTTGTTTTGCCTATTATTGTGTACTCTTGGTTTTGCTTGGATTGTGTTGACACCTTTGCCAGTTTACTGACCTTGCAACTTGTCTAACCCTTGAATGTATTTGTATGTTGGTTAGGGTACTCTTGACTGGGTGTAGGGAGTGGCTGTCATTTTATTTCACTGTTAGCTAGTTAGGGAAGTGGTTCTGTATGTTTATTTTCTGTAGGTAAGATAGTCTGGGTTTGTTTTCACTTAGTCTGTTTTGGCTGTTATTTTGGCCTGGGTCATTCCTGAGGATTCCCAGGTCTAAACACACTTTATAAATACAAATTCTCACTTGTATAATAAGTATCACTGTATCTTCTCCTATCCTATTCCTCCACTCAATTCCCTTCCTTTCCCCACATTTCACCCATTCTGCTACATCCTGACCCTAGACCTGGTCATAACAAAGACAAAAAAAAAATAAGCTGCAAGAGCACCAGAAGATGGAGAAGCTCCAGCACCCTCCATAAGAGTTTGGTTTTTATTTGCTGGTGAAGGAACCAGTAAGTTGGTGCCCAACTGACACAGGTTGGAATGTAATGACCCTAACCAAAGAGAGGAGCGAGAAAAGAAAAATGAAGGAACACAGCCAACATGGCTGTGACATTTCTCCATCCCAAAAGACGTTTTATGTAGCAAAATTACTCCTATCATCTTTTGGATTTAAACTGCAAGGCACCATGTAAGGAAAATAATTTTATCCAAAAACTGAGACAGAAAATTCCACTTTTTAACAGAATAACAAGCTCTTCATTTGAAGCAAATATAAAAAAATGTGTTAATGGAAATTATTCTTCCACACAAGGACCCAGGACCTTCCTTATAAGTGATAAGTAAGATTTTTAAATGTATGGTATTCTGTTTAGCAGCATGGAGTCTGTGTTTGTTGGCATGGAGTTTATTTAATAATCATGTAGTAGTAGTGGGATGTGCAGGTTTGGAATTGTCAGAACAGATTCAAGAGACTAAAATAGTGTTAAAGGGAAGACATTGTTTTGGTCGTCTGTGGAGAAGTCAGAGGGTTGTGAAGTGGACAAGTGGGAGGTTATGGCAGAGGAGATCGATGAGGATGGGAGCAATTTTAGGGTACAGTGGGGTGTGATGGAAGATACAGAGGAGGAAAGTGGGATAAGAGTAGTGAAAGAAGATAAAGACCTGGTCTGATGCATGAAACAGTGACAGGATGGACCAAAAAGCCTTATTTCTCATTAATGTCAAGTTTTAGGCGATTGCTGGCTGTGGGTGACAAGAGGGCTGGGACACAGAGGTCAGAGGAGTGCAAAAGTGACAAAAAGGCTGGTTGCATGAAAGTTGTGAAGATCCAAGTTAGTCACCCAGGAGAATCAGTGGAGTGCTGTCAACAGGAACAGAACTCAAAATGTCAGCTTTCCGAGAAGCGGTCTGAGGGACCTGAAAGCTGTGGAAGACAAAGAAACAACAGTGAAACATTTGCAGTAATGGAGAAAGGATCGAATCTGGACAAGGACTAGTGGGGGACAAAGAGAGCAGAATAGTCTGTCTGTGGAGAGATAAGCAAGCTTGATGTTCTCCAAACATAAATTTGCATGGAAGTAGGAGAGTGCAAAAGATCACCAAATCACAATACTTTGTCTGCAATTTAGGGTTCGGGGTGCCGTGCATTCCTCTCTCGGATAAAAGCATTTTCAGCACAGCAGCCTTGTAGTACACAGAAGCTCTGTGAAGATCACTGTGGGTTTTGATTCCATTTTTTCAGTCACTTTCATGCCTATTGTTTTATTTTATTTACTGTAGCTATGCTATTAAGTGTCTGCCTATTAGACTTGCTGAGTTTCACAATGCGACCACGGATGGACTCTTTGGACGCAGGTTTCCTTGTTTGACGTGCTGCCGTGATTTTTAACATTTTGCTGCATTTAATAATCTTGCAGTTATTCTCACCTCTGCAACTGAAAGTTGTGCCGCAGATTGTCTGCACGCTTTTCAGCTCCACAAGTTGCCACGGAGGGAATGTGGTTGTGCAGAGGGGTAAGCTGGTACCTCAAAGCTCCTAGGCTGCTTGCCTGGTGTGAGATTCAAGTCCTGCTCTGGGGTATACATAGGGTTTGCATGTTCTCCTCCATATTCCTCAAAGGAAAAAATATGCTGGAAAAGACAAACCACTTCTGTTTCTCCTTTCCTTGAAAACCATCCCAGTGGTTGCTTAGGAGCCAGACATCACTTGCTAGCACTTTCCAACTTCCAGTTGCCCCATAATGCTTTAAAACCATAACCTCTTTGAAATTATTGCATTTTTATATTTTGCCTTACACATTTTACACATGCAATAACGGTTCAGTATTCGGCTTCATCCTGTGTAACTGCATCCGTGCTTGCTTTAACTACTTAAAATTGTGGTTTGCTTTATAATAAGAGATATAATAGCCCTGTATATACAGTATGTTACATACAACATATCGTAGAGAGATCAACAGATAAAATTTAATCCTGTACACAGGAAATGATTTCTATTTGCTCTACCCGTATTATCGACCCATTCATAATAATGAAATTAAATTAATACTCAGTGACTCAGAGAGATAGCTTATTATGTGCAATTGCAGGAAAAGTTAATAAAAGGCTGATTTAATAGACATGGCTATAGCAAACTGTAGAGCTACAGTATTAACCTTCTGGCCAGGGACAATTCCATTTACATTTATCCAGCTGCAATAATGCAGCAAGAGGCTTAGTAATGGGAATGTCACTTGAACATTAGTCACATGAAGAAATTTGTTCTGTATATTTAGCGCTATTCCACTTTTATCTCATTACTTTTTCGTGTTCGTGCACGTTTTCAATGACAGCAACAGATTGAAGATAAGAATAGTCACCCCCCCCCCCCCCCCGCCGCCCCGTTGTCAGGTATCTTTCTGTGCTGCCCGCCTCCCGTGAATGCGAATGTGATGGAAGCGTTATTGTACTTTACTGGGGGAGAAAATGAATATGTGGGTTGAGGTAAAAGTTCAGTTTCTGATTCTGACATTTGATCGCTGCCATTTTTCTGGCTGCACGCAGTTTCTTTCAGAATGGCCATTACGTACCTCATAGGTCAGCTCCTTGTGCGAGATATACTAGTCTGCACCCCCACAACCAAAGCCTATTCCCACCAGTTACTTTGTTTTTACTTATTAGTATAAAACCACCCAATCTTAACCTCATAGCATATAAAACTGTCATAGTGATGAGAATGTCTGTGAAAGCTTGGAAAAGAGTAGGACACTTTCAGCAACCCTAACCCTAGAGATGTTCAGAATGTTTGAATTCATTCTAAAAGGTGGTGTCCCAACTTGTCAGCTGATAACGTAATGGTTCGCTGGCTCTAACTGCCGCTAGCATGTATTAGTCTAGTAAAAATACGATACTTTAACCTTTGCTTGGGACCTCTTTTATCATCATATTTCACCGGGCCTTTACAGCTTTAGAATATTCTAAAGTCTGTTCCATGTTTGACAATGAAATTCAGAATTTTGAGGCAAGCTTTCACCTTGATAGCATTTGCACAGATAATTTTTATAGATTATTTTATACTTTCTTTACATCTGCAGGATATGTTTCTTTATTCATTTTGGCTCTTTCAAATCAAACATATTCATATTGGAAGAATACCTGAATATTACATGTGGTTGCACTGAATTTTTCTTAAAAAACATTTATTTATTCCCGAAAGACATACAGGCAAACAATAAATTGCTGCAATGCTAATCCAAACTAATCCAGGCTAATCCAAGTTAATCCAAGAAACGTAAATTTTGTCTGAGTTGTTGATGTTTTTTTTTTGAGAATTGGTGCCACATCCAGTGGGAGAATCTTTTCAAGGGTAATTTAGTAGGAAGGAGCATGGGTTTCTATCCCAAATTCCACTTAATATTGAATTTCAGTGTTTTGAAAGTAAAACATCGCAGCCATTGACATTTCAGTGGACCATCATTTAATAAAATGAAAGAGTTTGTAAAGAGTCCAAATACTTCAGCAAGCTACAGCGTATACACATTACAGAAACGCACACTCCCAGCTAAGACAAAACACCACAACTCCTTGAATTCTGCATTGTACTTCAGTGATTTGAATTACAATGCCACATTTTTTAAAAAGAAAGCTCAGTAGATGTTTCTCTAAAAGTTGTTCCAAATGTTTTCTATCAAGCTGGTTTCCTTCCTAAAACCGTTTAACTGTACGTGTCAGAATATTCAATAGCTATGGCATTTAATTCCCATAAACATTACATTTAAAAGAAAAAAAAAGCAATAGTATTTTTCTTTCCGTATACTTTGACTGCACAATTGCTCTTCAAGTAACGCACATTTTAACTTGGGCCACCAGAACTGACACAGGGGTGGGAGGTACGTTTTTCGCTTTGCTGTGCTGGAAGGTTCGGCGCCATACATTTCGCAGCAGTTGCCCGGGAGACGTATTTTAACGGCACATTTTTTTGTGCACCACCAAAAGGAAAGCAGTGCACCAAGTAATTATGTCACAATTATGAGACAAACTACTTTCCTTCCTATGTACTCGAGGTTATGAACACGCCATATCTTAAAGACAAAACTGCCATCGCGCCCATTTCAGACGCAAACAGAACACGTTTGGAGGAAGAATAACAAGCAGAACAGATTTAATCAAGCCCTTTTGATACGAGTGAATAGTACAAGGCCTGCTTTGCCCTCATGTGTCTTTTCGAAAGATTTGCGTCTTAAGAGCTTAAGATGTTCATAGCCGATTGGAAGTTCCACTTGCGCTTTGACAATATATTTAATTGAAATTGCTCTGGAAGCATCCGGGTGCTTTGTGAACGTCTCTTTCAGGCAATGAAAGCACCTTTACAGCAGCGACTGTGGAGGAACCTTCCTCCTGCAGCTTTGCTCCATGTCACTAGGTGGCTGTGCTCCATTGCCAGAAGAAACAGCCACGCTCTGGAGGACTTCAGATGGAGTGGCATCTTTACATATTTCCACGAAAGGGCATCCGTGAGAATGCCTTATGCCAAAAACAAACAAACAAACAAAATAAGTAAGTAAGTAAGTAAGTAAGTAAATAAATAAATAAATAAAGAAGATGCAGAATTCCTGCTCTCCTCTCTGGGCTGTTTTGAAAGAATGACAAATTATTTGTTTAGAACTCTATTTGTTGGGTAAAACTGACTGAAAGGCAGCTGTATGATCTGAAATGATGAGCAAATTTTCGGCTAAGGGAGGAGGGGGACGAATCATGCTGAAATCAAGCATCTTGAATGGGCAGCCTATTGAAATCTCCTGGAAATCTCCGATGACCAAATGGGCCCTTTTCAGCATATCTGCCCTGTGAAGGAAATGGAAAGACCCAGAAGCAGCTACCAAACAGTCTTCTGGGCTCCTGTTACTTTTGTGAACCCGTTTTTTTCTCTTCCCCATCCTTGAACTTGTCATTTGCTTTCATGCATCATTTAAAAGGAGCAACTCTTACTTGTTTTATCCCTGTAGGTGAAACAGTACATCTTAAAAAAAAAATGAAATTATCAATAGTTGGGGAGGGGGGGTACAGAAATTGTACTTGGCGGGGGAAAAATGTCATGTTGAATTGCGAGACAAAAAAGCTCCTTTAAGGGTTTTTTTTAGTGTCAGGCAATGGTGGAAATACAATGCTCTTAAAGGTGGGTATAAGCAAATGATTGATTTTTAAAATCAATTGTTGCAAAAAATCTTAAAAACGCGACAAACAGTTGTTTGGGACTGGTCCCGTTTTTTTTATCCAAGACATTACAACTGCACCCTCACCACAACTGATTTGTGGCCAAGTTGTTCCGGCAATGCCTGCTACTGACAGCCCGTTGTGAGGCCATCAGACAGGGATCTGCTTGCAGCGCCCAGTCAGCCTAGTGTATAACAACAGTATCCACTGCTCCGCGCTGCAGATTAGAACCAGATGGAATCGATCCGAGGTGTAGGAACGCTGCAGGACCACCTTAATGACCCACCCAACATTTCAGATTTTCAGGCAGAGGTGCAGTTTCAAATGTATATGTGATGATGAGGACGCAGATGGTTAACCCGAATGTTTCCTGTTGGAAGTCCTCCAGTTGTAGTCTTGAGTTGTACTCGCTTAACTTGAATTGCTCGAGGAACCGTTCACTTATCGTTCACTTATCTAAATGGACAGAAGATAATTTATATTGGATAATATCATCAAGGAAGCCGGAAAGGTCAGAATATCAGTAAAAACTAAAGATTAAACCTGGGGTAGAAACCATCCCAAGCAATGATCCAGCATCATCTTAGCCTCCACCATTCATTTTTAGAGCCATCGTGAGGACAGAGACGGAATTGATCTATGGTCAGCATCCAGGAGTTGCTGCCGAGGCTATGGATGCATTAGGAGTGTGAAATTAATGGAGGACAGGGGTGGTTTGCGAAGTGCCCTCGCCAGCCATTTAGGCAAAGGCAGCATTTGTATCACCATATCTTCCAAATGCTCCAGGCCAAAGGGAGAAAGCATGGGCTTAGGAGGTCTGACAGCTGGAAAGCGCAGCTCAGCATCAGGTTTTCAGCTACTGCTCCAAGACTGGACCTGCGATGCTTAAGAATGTGTAATCTGGCTGTTGTCACAGTGAACCTTGGTGTTCAGTCAAGGACTCAAGGTTTAAATTGCTAAGCGCTGTATTTCGTAAACCAGCTCATCCATTTGATTTCATTTGTAAAAATAAACTCCATCAAACCCGTACTGCAATTGAGTTTCCAAGAAGGTGCTGACATACTCATGTATACACCTGTCTACAACTAGATGAACAGGACCAACTCCTAATAGAAACATTAGCAAATAAAATCTGGATGCCAGCTCCTTATGGGATTTTAAAGCTCATTTGCGTGCAATGGAGCTTTAATAACTACAAGACATCATTTATATAAATGAACCTTTGATATCAAATTCCAAATGGCATCAATATTTTTTCACATTGTGTGTACAACAGAGGACTGGACTGATGCTTGTTTTAATCTTTTGTCAGTCTTTTCTTTTCAATCATGTTTTTCCACATGCTTTTAAATTTTAAAATGGATCTAAAATCCTAAGCAAATCATAAAAATTTGATTTAACCTTAACTTGAACTATATTTCCGGATAATAAATAAGCGGAGCGATGGTTCAGCATTTGTGGTCCCTATGTGCTACATCTCTGTGTGGTTGGATAGAGGGTCTGGGAAGCAGAGCGTTACCGCTTGGTCAATGAGCATTGAGAAAAGTACATTTTTCATGATAGCAACAATGCTTCCGAAGCTAAAAGATCAGAAAAGGAAGCGGTGCATGAGAGCTGGGTGAACAAGGAAAGGGGCTGGATGAAGGGGTGGATGGGTCAAGTCAAGCTGCCAATCTTCCATATTTTTTGGCGGAAGGGTTAATGATCGTAACTGGAGGGGAACCAGAACTGACAAATGAAGGGAAGGCCCGAGAAATATTGCTCAAAGCAATCAAGATGAGAAATGGCTTGGTTCTCTGGTAGAAACACCACATTGTCAGGTCAGCAAGGACAAATTCTTAGGGTGTAGAGATGAACATTAGGCAAAGGAGGTTGCAAGTACTGTGGTACAAAGGGGAAGGCACGAGTGGGTTGGATTCCACAGAAAGAGGAATGCAAACCGACTAGAACTCTGCATGTATGCCACGGTGCCATCAAAGTGGCTTCAGAATCAAATGAAAGCGCCGCTGTCTTATGGTTCATATCTTCTGCACAGCATAATGTTCTAAATCACTGCAGCTAGCAACAGCAGTTGTTTTGTTGTATGGACATCTCCTGGAAGACTGCCATGAAACACTATTGCAAAGGCTGTTATTGCAGAAGGCAAAATATCTTGTTTCTTCCCAAATGTCGCAGGGAGGCTGGACTTGTGTGCTGTAAGGGTGTTTGTTGTGTTAAACCTCAAATCACTGACCATACTGCGCCTCATCTCCCTCTCTTCACAGCTTTCAGATCTTTATGCTCTGGAGAACAGAATCATAGTTGAAGACAGAGGTATCAGCTGGACTGGCCTTTATAATAAATAAATAAATAAATAAATAAAATGAAAACATTCAGTTATATCTTTTGCTTCCCACACAGCGGATCTGTACCATACTGTATGTAGCAAATATGCTGCATTTTATACCGAGTTTAAAAACTTTTCTTTACGATCAAGATTTTTCTTTTCCTTTTTGGAGCTATTTTTGCTCATCTAACAGACTGGAATAATGTCTTGGAATCCTTTAGAAAAAGATTTAGACTTAGGAGGAGAGCACTTTTTTGATTTAATATGCACACCCTTTTTAACTAGGAAAATTTGGAGTTAAGTAACCTTGCATATTTGTGAGGTTTACACGTTTAATTTCTGCGTTCTTCTTATCGATCATCCATTGATGGTACTGTAGACGTCTGTGCTGCTGCTGGCATGAGAATTTATATTCATCTAGGAAAGGTAACATTTGTCTTGAGACATTTTGTCCCAAGCGAGTATATTTTATAGCTATGAGCCACTTAATGACGGGGATACGTTCTGAGAAATGTGTTGTTTTGTTGCAATTTTGTGGTTGCGTGAACATTATAATGTTAACATGGGCTGCATAACATGTTTTAACTTCTTCTTCTTCTTCTTCTTCTTCTTCTTCTTCTTCTTCTTCTTCTTCTTCTTCTTCTTCTTCTTCTTCTTATTATTATTATTATTATTATTATTATTATTATTATTACATATGGTATAGCCTATTGCTCCTAGGCTACAAACCCGTACAGCCTGTTACAGCAGACGAGATGTATAAGGCTGCTGCCGCTGTAACATGGCATACTGTTTTATAGTAAACTTTTTAAATAAGTAAAAAGAGTACAGTCAAATAACAATAAAAAGTACAGTATAGTATATACATAAACCAATAACATAGTTGCTCATTCTCATTATTAAGTATTATGTACCTTATATAATCTTATGGAATCACCGCTGTCTAGTATGTGGTTCCTCATTGACTGGCATGTTGTTATGCAGCGCATACCCGTATTCTAATATTTTGAGTGAATTTATGGATTTTTTTCTTTCGAACCCCCAATACTGAAACACTGGATCAATGAATACGTGAGTATGGCAGATGGTAGCCTGTGTCACACGCCAACCTGAACTCATGATGGCGTCTGGTGAGGGCCCTTTAAGAGGAAATGAGCACCAGGTACGGTCAAGCAACCCTTTTTAAAATGAGGGTTTAAGACCGAATAGAGCGAATGCCATAAGAGTGAAATGTAGAATCAAGGTTTTCTTGTTTTGTGCTTTGACTCTCTGGTATAGTTTGTAACTAGTTTGCCTTCTTTTCTCTGCAGTTATAGTCTTTTATTTAAAACAGGTATTACATTTTTTTGTGGGGGGAGGAGCAATAACTACGGGAATTTCTCCCCTTCTTCAGGATTTTTCTCACCCTTAGTAGCATGTTATTTGGAAATAATCCTTTGCAATGTAAACATGTGGCACTTCTTTGTACCGAGGTAAAATATTGGTATACATTTTGCACATATTTTCTTTTTTCAGTCAGTAGAGACACAGGCATCCCTGTGAAGTGGTTTCTAATGTTGAAGTGTGAAGCCAGCAATGTGTACTCTGACATAGATGCTTAAGGATGTGATTTTTACTACTAGCCATTCAAAAACAAAGTTAAGCCTAGTGAATAAAATGGAATTCAATGGAGTTATTAACAGCAATAAGGTGCGAGAAATGATTGCCAAAAGTAAAAAGCCATCCCCTGTAAACCCCTTGAGATGAATTCAAAATTTATTTTGACACTCAGCGCCCAATGTGAAGGTAAACACTTCTTTAAACAGTGATGCTCGGTTACATTATATATATGTTTATATATTCAAGCATTCTAATGAACATAAAATGTATTATTCTGTTTATTCAACTGAAACATAAATTTTTGATGAATCCATTCAACACCGGTGTCTTTTTTGTGACAGTACTGTTTCCTGGAGGAAACAAAAAACACATAAATAACAGTGAACTTCTTTAAAATTGAAAGAAAGAAAGAAAGAAATTGAAAACCTTTCGACAAAGCACTAAAAAATAAAAATCAAAGTTGTGCCATTTTGAAGGTATTCATTCCTTTTGTAAATATGAGGGTACTTTTGCTCAAGTGCAGTGGATCAGCTTACCAGCTAACCCAATTTGTTGATGGTCTTTACCTGGGAAGGAAATAGGTGGGTCACCTGTTCGCAGTTAGTTTACGAGGATCGATACCCCCGTACTAGCAGTGTATTAAATGTAATACCTGTGAAGGAGGTGTATGTGCATGGGTAATGGTAGACGTTTTAATTGAGGGAAATTGGCCTGTTGTGTTTTGCAAACTGTAACCGTGTTCATGGCGATGGCGATATTTCAGCATAAATGTGTGTGAGAGATGGGGAGGGGGATTACATACGCTGGAGCACAAACTGAAGCTGGCGGACTGATGCTGGAACTGTGAAGCCCTACATTTTTAAGAGCCGTTTAGCTTTTAATTAAACATGCAAAAACATTAAAAACCTCCCGAGGAACCATGTGAAGACAAAAAAGAGGTCCGATTTGTGCTCTTCTCCCTTTCCTCAAAACGGACTGCATATTTAGTAGCTCCCACTCAGATATATAAACAGACCCTGTTGACGGATGCCAAAAAAATAAAGTGGAGCAGGGGTTTTAAAATATTCAAACAAACCTTTGTTTTTTTTCTCCTTAATTCTGTCATTGGATTTCACATCAAAACACAAATGGCGATAAATATTTCAGGGGGTGAAGTCTATGAGCTGGTAAGTGGCGGCTGAAGTATGCAGGAATGTACTGGTGGTTACAGCACGCAAAGAACGCAATTCGTCAACACCAAGGCACCCAGTGCTGCGCTTTTAGAAAATTTTAATGGTATGCTGGGAGTGGACAGCTTACTCAACATGGGGGGGGGGGGGGTGTCGATGAATAAAACAACAGTGGAGGGCTCCGTGTGGAGCGCATGCATTTAATTCTGCTCCCATGTGTTCTTCAGAGCGCGAGCCGCCTTTCAATCACAGCAGCTGCCCACCAAAGGGCGTTGCTTGAAAGCTGCAGCAACGGCACCGCTCGCCCCGTCCTGGCGTCCCGTGGGTGTCTGGGTGGGGTGGTGAAGGCCCGAAAGATAGCTATGAGCCAGCCAATTACCTCCGCTGCCTTCAACCCAGGCGGCTGCAGCCTGCTTGAAATGAGGTGCCTTTAGAGCAGCTGAACCTCATGTCTCCCGAGCCTCATGTTCTCCTCGACATTAAAGAGCTATATGTATTTATTTATTTATTTTTCTGACGGACAAGTGAAATTAACAGATGAGAACATGTTGCCAGGGTAATGGGCTGGACTTATTAGAATTTTTTCCCAGGTTTAGCTCAGTGCAGGATGTTTATCTTTGATCTGGGGAGCTGAGTCAGACCAGGGAGCCGAGGTAGGTGGGTTGGATTGGGGAGGGGGGGGTGCGGGGCTGAAGGTGCAGAAGAATGTTGTGTGGAGGCAGCTTACAAGGGCTGTCAAATAGGCGCTTAGACAAGCATCAGATCCGTGAGAAAACCCCTAACCACCTCATTTGAATTTCTAAGCTCCGAATTCCGTAATGGAATGAGCTTCCATGTAGCCTGTAGGCTCTAAATTTCAAATTGTCAAGGTGGCTGCTTCAAAGGCAAGCTTAAACTTTGCCAAAGCAGAAAGCATCTTTAGGAAAAGGAAATTAACCTTTTTTATTTTAATGTCTCCTCTCACGGTGTGCGGCTGGTTTGCACATTAAACCACGGTCGGCGAAGAGCCAAGCAAGCGCAACCCAGCTTTAGCAGCAGGAAGGGTTGCATTCTTAACCGAAATGGAACGTTGTCTTGCCATTGTGAAACTAACCAAATGTTTAATATGCACAACCTCCTAGCTTTTTTTTTTATTAATATGAAAACGACTTCTTTTAATATGTGGTTCACCGAGCAGGATGTGCGATGCTGCGATCGCTCTTGGTTAAATCTCGTAAACTCTTTGCTCCAAATTAGCGGTCAGGTTTATGCAACAATACCGCAACTCAACGGCAGGTTCCTACCTGAGATCCTGCTGTGGAACCTTCAGGCTAAATTCTTTCTCAAAGTTTGAAATGAGCTACAAAAGACGTTTCACATTCCTATCTTTTCGGGAGCAGACAAACTAATAACGGGTTCTTGCTGCTAAGGCTATAAAGTGAAATAAATCTGACACATTCGTGCTCCCTAAAATGTTAATCATGCTATAAACTTGTTTGAAAAAAGAAAGAAAAAAAAAGAAAAACTCTTCATTGTTATAGATTTGGATCAGAAACCTTTGAAGTGGCCATTGGCGGCCCCCCTCTGGCTTGTGAACACGTTTATTGATTTATTTTCTGCTCCTTCCAGATGTATAATCCGAAGTTGGAGTTCTCACTTTTGTTTCTCATCAATAACCGATTTCATGCTGCGCTGCTTCGTGATGACCAAGTCATTTACGCAGCGGTGTCTCATCAACATTTAATGTGCAGAATGGAATGAGGCCCTTCGACGACAGCCTGCTAACTGTCATAGCGCCGACGAGAAACTTAAATGAGTTTTATCTGATGGCTTGCTGTTCGCTCAGTGTATTTCGCCGCCTTTGCATAAACACTCCGTGTTAATGCTGGCGTTATAATTTAAAATTTTTTTGGCAGAATAATTGTCAGAGTGCTTTATTCTTTGATATTTTATTCCTTTATAATGAAGGCCCTATACAAATCTGTTTATCTCTCTCTACGCCTCTTGTACCTTTTTGTACAAAACTGAAATTTCCGCACGGTTGTACATGTTGATGCGAGGCAGAAATATGGCGTCTGATTTATTTTTGATGAGCCTATTAAATATACAGCGGTGCTTTGTCTTTCAGTTCTACAAATTGTGACTATAAGGGAAGAAGTGAATTGATGGTCAGTGCGTAAAAAACCTTGCGATCATTTCTGAATGATCTATGGTCCTTTTCCGGTCAGCTACCAACACTGGACCTTCACCTCGATTAAGCGCAAATGTCTGTTAATGTAGAAGTTCATGCATTCTAGCTGCATAGTTGTCTTCTGCCAGCTTGTGCATCTGCGTTTCGGCAATAGTGAGCAGTTTTGTCTTTCCTTGGTACCCTGAACTGCATAACTATACCCATTCAAGTGGCTGAAGTTGTGGTCCCGGAGAGCTGATTCAGGACCGTTTTTTATTTTGTCCTTCTTCCCTGACTAAATCAGCTTAAGTTCCTTTGGGTTTTTATGGAGCTTTTTATGCAGTCCAGTTCTGACTCAGTTTCTGTGCTGTTTGCGTGCTCTCCTTGCATCTTTGTGGGCTTCCTCTTTCAGCTCTGGTTTCCTCCCACAGTCCAGACATTCATATTAACCGTCCATTCTACAAAGGACTACCAGCTGTGCTCTCCTAGCTTAGCACATTGATTCCAGTGCAGACTCTGCACCACCGCAAGCCAGGGTTGGGGAAGTGCTTAATGTGCTTAATGAATGAGAAGTTTTAATGTAGTTTGAAGTTGATAGAAAACAAGTATTCAGTTGCAGTGTAGTCGAGTCACATCCAGTGTGTACCCTGCCTCATGTCTTTGCTTCCAGTGTACATGTGACCATAGTGACCATCTGCTGAACAAGGGTTTTTCTGTAAACTATTGAAGTGTGTGCCATGCTTATCTATAAAGCGTGGATGCAGATGGTGCCTGGGTCTCCAGTTTAATGGTTAATTTTTGCTTTTTATTTGTAAATATTGTCCACCATATATGGCCCCATGCCTGGTTACCCCCTGAACTGGGAAATTCATGGCATTGCACTTTTTTAGTTTATTTAGAAATATTGCACAATTGTGTTTGAGGTTTTTACACCGGGTCGGTTGAACACAGAGGCTATCGTTACTTTTGAGTTACTAGGAGACTTCAGGTCCCAGGTGTGCTTGTAAGTTGAGGAATCAGTATGTATACAAATCTGTATAAGTTGGTCATATTTAACAAAAATATATTGAAGGAGATTTTACAAGTACAGTGTATACATGTATGACACACTGAAACAGTTATGCAAAGAAATGTATGATTTATTCCTGGTGTCTCAATTTTTGGCATCAAACATCACCGCCATATTTAGTTTCTCTTTAGCTATATATTTGGAAACATTTGCATAGGTTCCCTCTTTTGTTTAAAATGCAATATTTAGCATCAGTATTTATTTAAAAACATTGTTAACTTGTACTGAAACTCTCAGAGAACCTTGTCTGCCGTTTCATGCTTTTTTCTTTAATTTTTCCTGTATAAAACTTTCAGCGATGCAGTGAATCCAGTGTTTTGTCATCTGACAGAGCGATATGGATAAAAGATTGATGGCTCATCCTTACAGTAGGTGTTGTCCTCTATCAATGACAAAGGAATAACAACCGAAATGCTGATTGAGATCCATTTGTGAAATACTGATGCCGAAGTGACACGCTGGTGGCACCACGTGAATGATATTCCTGTGTTTTTTACTTCAGCTGAACTTGTACATTCAATGATGCCTTGAACTATACAGTAAACACATGACAGTCTTAGCGCTAAATAAAGTTAAAAGGAATTGGGAAGTGCCATGAAGTCATGTCTAACTAATAGGCGACCACTGGCATGGTTTTCAAGGTAACAGGAAAGGAAGTGGTCTGCCACTGCCTTCTTCTGGTATTTTTTTCCTAAGAGGGGGTGCAAACACAGAAGATGCAAACCCTTCATCAGGCAAGCAACCCAGGAGCTGGGAGGCACCAGCTTACCGCAGTTTACCACCACATCTCCCTATGATCCTATAGCTAAGATAATTATTAGGCTAGCATAGAAAGTCAAACCATTAACAAAAGTGTATTAAAATGTTTAAAATTACCTAAAATTTAAAATAAGACTTGAGATTTAGACGGCTATGCTTGAATTCTGAGAACAGCTGGAACTTAAAGAGTTGCCTGGAGATAAAGAGCGGTGTTGGGATGCACTTGTTTTTCCAGCTAAAGACAAATCGGTGTGAAATACTGTTCTTAAAATCATTAAAATGATTCCAGATTTTAAAACTTTAAGCTTTAACTTAATCAGATGTATCCTTTTCACTATTACGCTCGGCTCCTTTATCCGTTTCCGCAAGACCAGCTAAGCTGTTTTGAATACGATTACTGAACAGAGGTCATCGCGAGGCGACGCGCTTTGAATTAGCAAGCAGGTAGGCGTTACTATGGCAATGGAAATGGTGCTGCCATGAGTTAGTTTAGAATATGAAAAAGCAATAGGTTAATGGCGACATGGAGATGTACAATTAAGACTGAGATGAACCCAACATGAAGTCAGAAAACAATTTACAACCTAGTGAAAATTATAAAAAAAATACCTTGTATAATGCAATGTACCTTTCACTTCCTGTTGCTGCACCTTTATTTTTAGTGTTGGCCTATGGACATCTCAGACTTTCTCATTTGCATCCATTTTATTTTATTGTTTAGAAGATCATTTGAGGGTCACGAAAGCACCTGATAGTCATACCAATTTGTATGATGGCATATTTCACAGAAGCATTACAGGTGGTTCAGTAGCAGAACAGCAGGGCCCTTTCAGAGATGTGGACTGGACAGAGCTGCGGGTTGGACACATAAATTCAGTGACACAGTGATGGGTTCCACAGACCACTGGCGTCAAAATGAGTGAATTCATGCCTGGACGGTGCAATAGTAGCCAATGGCCTGAGAACAGGAAGAGCTCTTGAGACGAAGTGGCTCGCAAAGAGACAACCCTGTCGCGTTTGTAATTTTGACATTTGGGGTAGTGTCTGGTCTGAAAACCATTGTTTGTGTAGTTCTTTTGCATCAGTGAGAACCCAGGTTTCTGGAAGCTCTCTCCTCCTCCCACTTCAGCCATGTGACCCCTCATCCACACTACATGATCAAAGTAGATGTGAAGTTACCTGTTCTTTAAAAAGCTTTTAAACATTTTTTCTGCATCTACCGCCGAGCACTTTTTTGTTTGTAGTCGATCCATTATTTACTCCACGGTAAAGCTTAAGGATTCATAATTCTTGCCATTAAATTCCAGTGACAGAGGCAATAAGCAAGTGTTGTACATATTTTAACACATGTAGTGAGAACTGCCCTTAGCAGGACTGTTTGAGCACAAATGACATAAAAAGTAAAGAGATTGGAAGAGTTTACATCATGGTGCACAAAGGGCTGTCCCTATTTTTTTTGCTCAGACGCACACACGGTCCCGTATAAAAGCACTGCTAACTTGAATTAAGGTTGTGTGCCATTCAACATTTTGTATTAAGCTTTGCAGTGTGTATTTACTTTCGTTTATAATGGGACCCTAGGGGGAATGAAACTCCAGACTGCATTAGAAAATTGCATTAGAAAATGAATAATACACCAACAACTGCAAATGGAATTTTGCACTTGACTCAGAAGGCCCGCATATGGTAGTGCCATAATTTTTATTTCTAGACCTTACATCAGCGCCATGGTCTTGATAATGTCAACGATTGCTTTCAATATGACAGAGACATGACACTGCATTATTTCAAGTCGGGGAATGGATTTTGCATCCTTGTCTGTGGTGAAATTTTAATATCCTATTGGGGTATTGAAAAGCAGTGTAAAGTCTGACCTCAAAATAAGTTTAACACATCTGTGATATCATGTTAAGTTTTCTAAACTTTTAAGTTTAGAATCCCAGTAGAGGTACAGTAGAGGGAGATGCAATACTATGTTTAGAGATGTTGAAACAGTGGTATCTAGAATTAATTTAAAGGGCCGGTATGTTTATTAATGCCGTATGTACAGTTTACCGTGCTGCCGATTTATGCAGTTCATTTGAGTGCAAATGCCCTCTTCGTGTCTGATCTATACAAACCACCATCTTCTGTTTGACAGGGGTGAATCTTTGTTAGCTCTGGATGAGAGGAACAATCATGGCGCCCCAGAGGTTGCCATCGATGAATTTCCAACCAATAAATTGCGGCTCCTATGAGAAAATGTTCCAAAGCCATCCGAGTTGTTTGGTTCCACATGCATCCTTGGGTTATTTTAAAGCTCAAAATACCCTAGTATACACCCTGCAGCACTTGCGATGATTAGCAATTGCATAACCTTAGCCGGAGCCGAAGGGTTAAAGCCAACTTTTAATCTAGTTTATGCATTAATGTGTTCCCGTTGATTTCCCGGGCTGTAATCCAAGAAGAAAATGTATAATTGGATGGGCATTAACTTGTCAACACAAGCATTTCTTTTCTGAATGCCCGAAATAGCATATTATTACGAGAAATTATAGTATTTTAACTTTCACTAAGCACATGCAAAAAAATACAGCCTATCCTCTTTGCGACTGTGCCTAAATCTTACAAGACTTTTGTTTCCTTCCTATAGATTGTCTTTCACCCAACAAAAGTGTTGAATGAATAAAAGATTTGAAAGTACTGCTTAGAGCTACTCTACAAACTTTGTCTATGTTTTCATTTTGCAGGGGATTTTGCAGTGACTGGGGGAAACCTCTCAATCTGAGCAAAATACTACACCAAACAAGTGCACTGGTTTGGATCAGTGCTCATTCTGTAACGCACTCATGACCGATTGCAGTGTTTTTTGTTCATGGGTGGATTTATGTGGACTAAGGTGTGCATTTATCCATTTTTTTTAGTGGGAAATAGCATGGTCTTTGCTGCTGATAACCTGGCTACCATGAGGGTTTAACAAAAGTTTTGTTTTACAGCATCATTGCACTATGGCTGTTTGCATAGTTGGATGTTTTTACTGCAGCAAACAGATTAGGCAGGTTAACCATTCAAGGGGCTAAACAGCTGAGCTCACAAATCCAGAAACTTAACCGTTGCTCGCAGTTAAATCAGTTAACCCACAAAATAATTTTTAAAGCTGAAAACTATTTTTTTACGAAAGGTACTGCTAATTGAAATAAATTGTATAGTGGATATTCTAGATGTGAAAACAGCACAGAGCGGTCATTTAGGTGATGTGGTTATACAAGGATCAATATGACATTATGTGACATTTTAATAAAGTGAAGCAAATGCACATTCATGTCTGCGTCACCATTTTAAGCATGGGGGAGAAGGGACTCTTGAAAAGCAAACATTCATTTGTGGTTTTCCTTTATTGTAAATGGCTGCATTATCATGCTGCTGATATTTCATATGCCTTTCAATAATACCAAAGATTTGTGTGAACAAAGTAAATGCGTTAATGTCAGAAGTTTTGGTCTACAAAGCTAGTCAGAAAATGTCATGAGGCCAGCTTGGAACACCTATGTATTATCTACTGATCAGCATCCTACTTACAGCCTCTGCAGTCCCTCCTCCTGCTGGTAGCCAGAATTTTTGAGGTATGTACCCACATTGGCTCTGGTATAAATTACTATAATTTATGAATCTAACATAATTGTACTGTAGTA
Organism: Heterotis niloticus; assembly: GCA_018136845.1. Taxonomy (NCBI): domain Eukaryota; kingdom Metazoa; phylum Chordata; class Actinopteri; order Osteoglossiformes; family Osteoglossidae; genus Heterotis; species Heterotis niloticus. The sequence goes on from CM030896.1 coordinate 24,770,894, forward strand.
CATACACCTAAAACATTATACTGGGATTCACTTTGGGAAAAAATGTAGCACATAAATGAATTGATAAGACTGCAATATGAAATCATACACAAAGAAAAGGACCTGAAAGTGAAGGTATTTTGTACAAACTCACACCTAAATAGCATATGAGATATCTTTTCATGCCTTCGGTAGATTAGCAGAAACTTTTAATACCTTTTACAACAAATTAATTTTTGTGAGCTGGTACCCAAATGATGCTGTGGGCTCACAGTGCCACTGCTGTTTTGTGCATATGAGGCCACCCTGCAATGGGCTGGTATCCAGCCGGCAGCTTGATTCCAGCATAGACTCTGAACAGCTGTGACCCTGTACATGACAAAGCGGTTAAAGAAAATGGACTGAGAGATAGAAAAGGAAGCTCCTTTCCTTCTCCACCATGACTGTACCCCCCTGTGCATAAAGCAAGCTCCATAAACACATGGTTTGCCCAGGTTTGTGCAGAAGAACTTGAGTGGCTGCACAGAGCACTGACCTCAACCCCACTGAACACCTTTGGGACGAACTGGAATGGTGACAGTGATCCAGGCCTTCTCATCTGACATTGGTGCCCGACCTCACTGATGTTCTTGTGGCCAAATGGGCACAAATTCCCAAAATGTGGTAGAAAGCCTTCCCAGAAGAGTGGGGGCTTTTATAGCAGCAAAGGGTGGAACAACTCCATCTTAATGCCCATGGTTTTGAAATGGGATGTTCAACAAGGACATATGAAGGTGATGCTCAGAAGTCCACATACTTTTGGCCATTTTATGTTAATTTTGTAGAAATTTTTATTACTGTAGTGTACAGTGATATGTATGCATTATTAATCTTTAAATATGCATTATAACATCTGTGTATATATACATGGAAATGATGTAATACATCTTTAATGCATTATGTAGAAGGCATTTATACAATGTAAAAAATTTAATACATTTCTGGTCTTTCTCTGCTGGAAGTCACTTACTCAGTGTGTATTGAGGAGCTTCTCACCAAATGGCTTCATGCACTGCATTATGCAGTGATAACCTTGGATGATATACACATCGCACTTGCTTTTTAAATGTAGATCCTCACCAAATGTGGCTCTTCATCTGAAGAAGAGGATGTTAGTAATGTACATATTTCCGTATGCCAATTGCTGAATAGAATGGCTACCCAAAAAATCACAGATGTGGTCAGGAGGCGGGCCACAGCAGGAGAGCTGCAGAATTATTTGTCAAGCAGTCGTTTTATGTTTTTGGCTGAAAGGCTTTTTAACCTGTTAAAAGGTGGGCTCTATTTTAGACAAAGAAATTTTAGCCATTTAAAACATACCTCCTCTCTAGTCAGGGTAAACAGTTTTTAAGATTTCAGTCCTGACCAAATTACACATTTGTCTAAGAGGCAATGTGGGTGGGACTTTCTGTACAGTTCCATGTCTCTATTGGTCAGTCTAAAGGGTACTTATTGCTCATTGGTCTGGTTCAGTACTTTACGTCACACTTTTGTAAAAGCTGCTTTTACAAACAAAAGTTGATTCTCCATTTTTGTTCCCAGCCATGCAGGGGTGTGTGTTAAACTCCTGGCTGTGCTATATACTTAAAGGATAAATTTAAATAGTTTGGCTTGTTTCTAGTTTAACAAAGTCTTTTACACAGTGCCAGGTGGTGGCACTTTGCGCGGCCCTCAGAGTTGCCTGCTTCTAGCCCCGACACAAAGGTGCAGGGGACTTTGCAAAGCAATCAGCCAAACCAGTGAAGCCCCATTATCCAGAACACTATTATCCAAAATGGCTGGCCAAATTACAAGCATTTCTGAAGTGCTTCATATGTGATTAAGCCGCCGTGTTGACTATTGGTGTCCTTACAGCACTGCTGGCATTTGCTTTCATTTTCCATTTAAGCCGAATAGAAATAACAGCTCAAGGTCACTACTGTTGAAAGCAAAGTCAGGCACTCTAGGCCATGATGTCAGCTAAAATCACCACGCCATCTCTGACCTCACTCCCATGTTACAGTGGGGGATTTTGAGATGGGCGTATATACCAAAAAGTGGCCAAATAAAACAAAAAATGGGTGCTGGGTGGTGACTCCTGAGCAAGGACTGGAGAGGCACCTGATGGACATTTCTCCCCTGTCAGGCCCAGCCTTTACAAGTTAATGGTGACCAGCTGCTGGCAGTTGAAGGCTAACTAACAGGGATTTATTAAGGCAGCTGGGTAGGAGACTAGGGAGGCTGTTGGGTGGTTGTTGTTAGTTGGGTCTAAGCCAAAGTGGGCTCATAGTACAGATTATTTATTACGTTGGCTTTGGCTCTCCTTAAGAGGTCTCACCTCTTGTTCATTTGATCTGTAACTGAAGCCTCAGTCCTTAGCCTTGGTCCATCCAATGTGCTCACCTTTGTGTCACAGAAGACCCTAGTGTGATTTTTTTAAAAATGTTAAATACAGGTTCTGGACACAAGGCCTGTGTGTAACAGTGTTTTCTGTATGTGGTGAATCAGATTTGCTGTTTTCTTCCTAACGGAATCGAGTGTCATGCCTCCCGGCTCAAGAATGTGCCACATAAATGAATTAAGTACCTCAAAGACTGGTTTGTAATCTGTTTGGCCTCATTGCAAATCAGTTAAAATACAGAGCAATTGTGATGCAGTTCATTGCAGTGATTCTGACTTATTGTGAGAAATGTGAGCGGTCTCCTTCAATACCATCATCCCTGACAACTTATTTATATTGCAATTAATTATATTTATAAACACATTTCTCCTGACACTTTAACTTAAAGTTGGCCACTGTCATTTTAGTCATTGTAAAAAGGTGTGTAGTATGTGTAGGAAGTGTGGATTTTGTTTTTGAAGCTGCAAGATATTTATTCTGCCTTTGAGGTAAAGGGGTAATAAAAGTACATCAGTGTGAGTAGACAGCATTGTGTACTGTTGTCATAATGTTGAAATATCTAAATAAACTTCATTCAACAACTTTTCTGCCATGTATAATAGGAAGTCTTTGGATTAAGTTCATGAGTTGATGCTTACAAGTTTGTTAAATGAGGTCTGTAGGATGGGGAAATGGAAAAGGCGAGAGATGGGATTGTCCATGCAACTTTTCCTCACACAACTGGGTTAATTCATTCAATAAAGATGCCTTATTAGGCAAATTTATGCCATGAGTAATTAAAAAAAATGCATTAAAATATCAAAATCTATTTTTATGATTGACAATGATAAAAATTACATTTCTGGAGTCAGGACTGCTCACACTTGTATGATTCACCTGGAGGCTTTGTGCGCTTTCCATCTGGGTGTAAGAGTTTGATGGAGACCTCGCATCTACCATCAAACAAGGTTAAGCCTCCCCAAAACTTGGTGGACTTTAAACAGCTAAAATTGATGGACCACTTAACAGATGGAATAGAGGGTGGCGAAAAGGAGGCGGATCTATAGCGCAAGGTAAGGCTGTTGAGTGCACTTGAGGACATAATGAGATGGTTTTAGCATAAAGTCCATCCCAGAAATAGCGGTGCTGGTGGAAGGTGCAATGGCATAAGAGTAAGTTGGTGGCTAGAGAGGAGGAGCACACTTGCTGACAGGTTAACAGGAGCCTTTGTGGCCAACAAGCAAACGTGAGGGTGAACCCAGCTATGATGTCCCATCCTGAATGGGGTCTAAACAGGGCCACCTGGCTTAGGGTTACTTTTGTGTTGGGATGTTTATATGATCTTAACCTTAGTCTTAATGTCTTGTACTGCAGCTGTCTTCATATTGCAGTGTTCATTTAAAACTTTTTATGTGACCTGGAAAGCACTGTAAATAAAACAGCAGTGGCACGCTGGTGGGGAAAAAGATTGAACCCCCCAGGAGATGTTTAAGTGCAAGGGTTCAGGTGCTAGCGCCTTCTAACCCCACCAGGGGTTTCTTATGAAAACAATATGGCTAAAACCCAAGAGGAATAGGGCATAGATGCGATCAGTAGTGGAAAACTAACATTAAGTGAGGGAGAACATGGGGAACCAACCTGATGCGTGGTACGAAGAAAAGGAAATGAAGCTGTGGTGAGCTATGAGCGGTGGGCATGGCTGGGGTAGCAAACTGATGATAGCAAAAAGAAAAGCAGCTCGGGAGGCCTCCAGCAGCTGCATCACCTGGTCACAGGCACAAAGAGGATGATGCAGAGGCCAAGGTAGCACAACAGACAGAACAGAAGGCAGAAGAGGCTTGTAGTGGTGGTGTCATGAGTGTTTGCTTTGTGTAGATGATCTTTAGTACCAGCTGAACCATTACATGAACATGCTGGCTAAACAGTTGTATCCCTGCACAGCTGCAGCGCATTGTTTTTGAACAAATAGTTTAGGTACAATAATGCACAATAAATATCAAAATGCACACACAGTCCCATGATGACTGCATAAACTTGACAAAGGGTGCACGACAGGTAAAAGAAAGCAGCTGTAGCTCTGGAAGATGTTTGAGTTCCAGGTGAAGAATGATCCTGGCATTTTGCCCAAAACTCTTATACTGACCATAACGTTTGTATCAAAATTGCTGAGTTCAGTGTTCCTCTAATAGTGAATTTATTTTATCTCTGTCTCCAAATTGCAACCCAGCAAAGCACTTTTGAGATGAAGTGAAAATATAACAACCCTGTTAGGCAGTTCCAACACATTTTTGAACCCATGCCTCAAGCAATAAAGGTTACTCTGGTAGTGAAAGTGGATCGTACCGGTGTGGAAGAATTTTATTGCTGAACAAGAAGCAACACACCAAACCCTTCTAATCTGTAATTTAATTACGCAGCACCACCAGGAGTTTAGCACAGTTTACACCCATGCACGGGCAGGAATCTATATGGAGAGTCAACCCCTGCAGGGTGCAAAAGCCTTTATAGAAGGTAATAAAGTGTGAGACGTACAGTAGCGGACCTGACCAATGAGAAATAAGCATCCTTCTCCCATTTCCCCTTTTACCCCAACACTTTGCTAAACCTGATTCCAGCCAAAATCGTTTTTGGTGTTGAGTTCTTAGACTGAACTTATTGCGATTTTGCGATAGTGAGCGAGACCCGGCTGGCGTATAGGAGTTCATGTTGGCGCCTCTGGAGGAGAAATCGTTTTCCTATTCGTAGAAATAATGCATTATGGCAAACGAAGCTGAAAACATCTACAGTTGCCACGTTGCTATGTTTACTATGATAAATCACTTTCACGATAAACATTGCTTTTGTCTGAAAAGTTTGGACATCCCTGAAATATTGCCGCACGAGTGGAAGAACTGAGATGCAGAATTACTGCTTTATGTGCATGATGAATTATTCTTCATACCTTCCGCACATTAGAAGCAATTAAATTTAAATATTTGTCCCTCCAGACTAATCGCCAGTTTATTAATCCTAGATATTCTCACTTACTGCACACTTTGTGCCAGCCGATTGATTTTTATACCCAACTAAACAATTCTTATTACACCGAATTACGCGGGGGATAGTTTTGGGATTGATTCCAAACCTCTAATAAGAGGATGGTAAAAACGTATAATCTTCCACTCCACATAAATGCCAGTCATTAATGGAGTCATCTGTGCTCTGCAGAACTAAATGAAATTATTATGACAAAGTGGTTAGCCTTAGACTTTTAAATTTGATATATTAGTTAAACTCAGGAACCTGGCAAAAGAAAAAAAAAAGTGTCATTGTTTAAATGTAGAATAAGCACTTTTATGTCATATATTTACTATTACATATTCGTGTATTATTTTTTATTATCTATTTAATGAAAACTTGGGGTTAGGTGGTTCTATAAAACGTCCTCCTAAATCAACCAAGGACCCAATATAAAGGACATCCGTTGTCTGAAATTATGAAAATTAAAGCGATGTTTCATTACACACCCGTTTCACGTCTTTATAAGTGTTATAATCATTTGGAAATACTTATACCAACAATCATGGCACCTGCGTCATTCGGTGTTCTTGGCCATTACAGAAAATGGTAGGACTCTGCTATGGAGGTCTTATGCAGGATTGTTCATAAATCCTATAATCGTATCTACTGACACTTTAACCATAAGAGGTTAAGTATACATTAGTTTCTCAGTCACTGTTCTGGATGTGTTTTTGAAAAATAAAGCATTTGATTTAACAGCAGCATAAAAGTTTCTAATGCATTTCCATTATGTATTGCATAAACTGACCTTAAATATTATGCACACACAATATACAGGTATGTGCATAACAACGGACCGCATATACAACGGTGGTCCCATAAAATTACATACAGTACAGAATACTTAATAACTTTGATAATAAACAACTGTTACTCATTTATGTATTTACTATACTTCATTTTTATTGTTATTGTAGAGTGTACTCTTTTTACTTAAAGTTTACTATAAAGCAGTATGCTGCGTTACGCCTTCAGCAGGCCTCATACATCTTATCTGCTGTACCATGCGGTACAGGTTTGTAGCCTAGGAGCAATAGGCTATACCATATGCAATAGTATATGAAAGTCGAAAGAGACGCGATGCGGCGCATGTGCATGCTATGATGTTCGAACAACGACGAAATCGCCAAATGAAGCATTTCTCGGAACGTATCTCCATTGTTAAGTGGCGCATACCTGTAATAATAAACAGATTAGCTATAGCTTTAATAGCATCAGACACAGAAAATGGTCTATTTTATTGATAGCACACATAAAATACCCCCAAAATATTTTAATACAATATTTTTAGTATGTCAAATTGTTACTATGACTAACTCAAAGGGTGACAAAAAACCCGCTATTGCCAAGCTGCACCGTGGGAGGTACGGCTAAGTGAGGAATTGGCAAATTATTAGACTTTCAGTTTATTTGGAAAAATATGGATCGCAATACTGTTTTCTGATAGTAGAGACGTTTCATGTCCCTCGCAATGTGCAGGGAGGACATTTGTTTACAACAACATTAAAAAAATCTTATTTCTTTGGCCCGGGTTTCTTTGGCCACGACAGCTTTAAGATTTTCTTAGATTGTGAAACAGCTGTTTCCTCCAGCACGGTCATTTGCAGGTATTACCAGCCCAAGTTGCCCACCGCAGCACAAGACAAGCCTGCTTTTTATTTTTACCACGTAGGTTGTTTAGACAGTGTTGCTTGTCTTAATTGAGGCTCCGAAGTAGATCGAAAGGTCATGTTTTGCTCCAAATCCCCCTCGTAGCACTGGAGCGCCTGGCACAGAATTAAGATCACAGTAGAACAGGCACGGTTTCCCCCAGCGAGTGGGCTGGGATGGGGAAGAAGAACACGGTCGGGTGTTGCACACGCAGTGCTGGTTGAGAACTTGAGTTTTTAAATACGGCAGGTCAAGCCGCATGTCTCCTAAACACAGAAAAAACCGTGGTGCTGTATTGTCTCTTTGGTAGCACCCCATCGCTGGCTGGTTATTAAAATTTAAAAGATTGCAGTTTATTTGCTCATCTCTCCTATATCTCATGCTTTTTATTACATTTTGCTTTGCAAACCCGTTACCTGTTTCCTGTCAGGGCTGAAATGATTATTATTGAATTATTGAATTATTGTTATAGTTCAATTTTAAGCACGGAGCTGTAAAAATGGACATTGTGGTATATTTTTGCCTATCTTAAATAAGTGACAAATGGGGAAAAGTTATGCAACGCGCTTGGGTTAAAAGCTGCGGCTGGATTTATTATTTGCGCATCTGTGCCGATCTCCTGGGCCTAAGAACAATAAAGAAAATGGAGCTCGATGTCTCCGTGAAAGCGGTCGGGATGATAAATAATGTTGCCTAGTGGATCTGTTTCATGTATAGTAGCTGCAGAGTTGTGTTCTCTTGCACTGTACTTACAGCAGCTGCACATTGACTGTGACTGTGAAATTCACAGCCTAACTGCCAATGCCATCTGTCCCTGACCCAAAATATATATGCAAGTGTCACAATTCATAGAATGTGTTTAGGTGATGATATTTTACCAGTTTTTTCAGGGATGTGGTTATTGGACATTGTCTTTAACAATATTGTGTGTGTGTGTGTGTGTGTGTGTGTGTGTGTGTGTGTGTGTGTGTGTGTGTTTGATAAATAAAGCATTTCATGTAACAGAAGTATGAAAGTTTGTAATATATTTACATTATGCATTGCATAAACTGACTTTAATATTGTGCATATGCAGTGTAATAGAAAACAGATTAGCTATAGCTTCATTGGCATCAGACACAGAAAATGGTCTATTTTATCAATAGCACAAATAAAATTCCCCAATATTATTTTAGTACAATATTTTCAGTATGTCAAATTGTTACGATGAATAACTCAAAGGGTGACAAAAAAAGAACTCTTGCCAAGCTTCACCATGGGAGGTACGGCTAAGTGAGGGATTGGCAAATTATTAGACTTTCAGTTTATTTGGAAAAATATGGATCACAATACTGTTTTCTGGTCGAGGATCTGTTTCATGTATAGTAACTGCAGAGTTGTGTTCTCCTGCACTGTATTTATATATCACCTGTCTGAAATTCCATCCCAAATGTACAGTAATCCCTTGGTATCTCAATTTAATCGATTTCCAAAAACGTGTGAGGTACCAAGTGCCTTTTTCCCATTATTTGAAATGGAAATATAATAATAATGCTCTCTTAGACTTATACAACTATCATCCCATGATAAAACACTATAAATGCTGGTTAAATATTAGAAAACACTTATTGTTGTCATTAATTTGCATTTTTACCCAGTACAGTATATACATTACAGGACTTCTTGCATGTTGGTACTGGCACTGGTATTGATCGGTTTACTAAAAAAAAGTGGAAGTCGGTTAAAAAGATTTCAGGTAACAATTTACATAAACAAGGCTGACAAATTTTACTGGACACTCATGGAGCAAAGTGAAAAAGAGAGACTTTTTAGGTTTGTAGTGCTTTGCAAGGAGGTGGCTGTGTCAGTTTCATCCATCTGAGATGTGGAGGGGGTGTGGAATGAACAATAGTCAGGATGGAATTTTATTTGCTTTCATGCAGTTTTCTTACAAAAAATGTCCTCACAATCTGCAGCAGCATCTTCAGTCTTTTTCCCCAACTGCTGTGGCAAATTCACAATATCCTAAGAGGATGATGGATTTATTTTTGTGTAGGTAACAACAACAAGAAAAGGTCAACACTGGCATGACCGTGAGGCATCTATATGCATCTTTTGAGCTGCATAACCTACCACTGCCCAAGAATATTAACAGCGCCCTTATTGATGTTGTGAACATGGAGTGATGCATTAATTGACAGAATTTTCTTAGCACATGACTCATCCATAAAGGAGATCTTTTCCTGAGAACCCTTAGAAATACCCTCCTCCTTGTATAGGCCATGGAAGACTTTAGAGGATGTCAAGGGGGAGAAGGTGACATTATACACTGTATGTGCAAAAGTATGTGAACCCCCCCCCCCCTCTTCTAATGACTGAACTGTGTCAGCCACACCCATACAACATACAAACACATTCTAGACAATTGTGTGCTTCCAGCTTTGTGGCTACAGTTTGGGGTAGAAGCTCCTTTCCTGCTCCAGCATGACTATGCCCCTCCCATGCACAAACACATGGTTTGCTCAGGTTGGTGTGGAAGAACTTGAGCGGCCTGCATAGAGCCCTAACTTCAACCCCACCGAACAGCTCTGGGATGAACTGGAACGCCGACTGCGAGCCAGGCCTTCTCATCTGACCTCAATGATGCTCTTGTGGCTAAATGAGCACAAATTCCCAAAATCTGGTGGAAAGCCTTCCCAGAAGACTGGGGGCTCTTATAGCAGCAAAGGGGGGAATAACATCATATTAATGCCCATGGGGTTGGAAAGGGATGTTCAACAAGCACATATGGGAGTGATGTTCAGGAATCATTACCCAGCAATGCAATTCACATACAAACACACCCAGATGACCCTGAGACTTTGAGGGAGAAGACCCTTTGCACCCATCCCTCGATGTCCCACCGCACCGCACCAGCAGCAAATGCTCTTCATCAGCCAAAGCGCTCCGTCCTCGGCGTCTTTATGACGTGCCGTGCAGTTAGATGGCATGCAAATGAAGGGACCTGATGAAGTGATTCTATGCACACACGGTTCCGTGGGGCTTCGGCTCTGCCACTTCTGATGTGCTTAATAATGACGTGAAGAAGGTGAGCCCTTACCATATGCACAGAGCAATCTGCAGCTTAATAGGCTCTGCTTTTTTGTGTTCCACCGAAATTAGCCGGCGGATGGAGAGCGCTGGCTTTGTTGCGAAAATAAATTCAAAGTTAAATGGCTTGAGTGTTTCGGATTTTACGTGTATTTTCGTCCGTAGAAAGGATTTCATCGGCACGGATACGGCAGTGATTTGTTTTCATCGATGGCGATGATGAGGAATGCAGTGGTGATTAACAAAGTGACATTTTAGTCCCCGCTGTAATGATGTGCGATCGTATAATAGATGGCAAGACATTTGCGAGTCATTTTGTTCATTTATTTATGCAATAAAACACATAACATTTGTATAAAAATCAGATTGGTAATGTTTAACACCCTAGAAAAAAGGCTCACAACTCAGTTTTAGCAGCTTCTTCACTGGCAGTGGCGGTAGACATGTTTGACTTGTCAGCGTCAAACATGTTGGCTGCTGATGATAATGAATACGATGTCGAACCCAAATTCATGAGGGTTTTTTTTTTTAAAATAAAAAAATTTATCTCAGACACTGACAAATGTGCAACTTGAGTTTATACCAGTTTATGAGGGTTACATCCCACTTGATTATAAATTATAAAAAATAAATGATAAAAATAAATTTTATAAATTATAAAATTATTTATAATAATAATTTATTCTGAAGAGCCATCTGCTAAGGTTTGCAAAGCAGCCGCATCAATAAGGTTAAACTGTGTGATTCAGAGTTCACTTTGTTGTCGCTCCATACAAAGGTGCAAGAGATAAGGTAATAGCTCCAGTGCTAGGGTGCGGCAATACAGTTGAGGAACAGCACAAAGTCAGAACAACACTGAGGGGGTGGTTGCATAACTTTATAAATAAGAACAGCGGTCCATACTCGGTTGTCCGCCTACACTGTGAAGCCCAAGTGCTCTGAAATCCTCTTTGTCTTTCCGGTGACCACATGCCGTCACCGCACACTGAGGACACCGGAGTCGCACCCAAGGGGAGGGCTGAATCGGGGGGCCGTGCTTGTGCATCTGGTTTGAATAGGAAAACGCTGCGAGCCTCCTCTTCTGATCAATGCTAATAGGAAATGATCGATACAAAATCATAAAAACGGCAGCAACTCGGTGCAAATGAGTCCTGAGGATATTCATTGAAAGGCCAGGTTGTTTAGTTTGTGTCTCATTTCAGCCCCCATTTTGAGCCTTAACAAATTCATTATTTAGACCAGAGGCCCTTAACCTTTTCTACACCACGGACCCCTTTGCCAGTCTGCTCAAAGCTAAGAAACTTAAAAGAATGTCCATGAATAACTTTGGAGAGAATATTGCGCTAAGTTGATTTGCACTGAACAATTTGCACAGGTTTTTGCAGTAAATAATAACATTACAATGTTTTTATTTTGTTTGTGATATTTTCAAAACAATCTTTCCCTTTGCAGTCCCTCTGAAATATCTATGAACCCCAAAGGGGTTTATGGAGCCCAGGTTAAAAACCCCTGAGCTAGAGAAAAAAATCAGGTTAAATCCTTGCACGTTCTCAGGATGTGCTTTTTTCTTTCATCAGCCAATGTAGACATCTATAAATATTTAAATCTAAAATAAATATCTTTACCCGTAGCTCCTGATTCTCAGCAAAATAAGAAAAACAAGCCTTAAGCATCCTCGTGATGGATAAACTGCATCCCCTGAGTCAATGTTTTTTTTTTTTTTTTCCCCCGGAAATCTCTATTTAGTTATTATCCACAATATTTTCATTTTGGATTTAGAACATTTTTCAGGTTAAATATTAGCATACTGAAAGATTTTTAAAAAACCAAAGCAGTTAGGTGGGGGTGTAGTGAAATGAGGGACTGGCTGCACACCCTTTGCTGGAAAAACGTTGCCATGGAACTTAAATTTTCCTTTCATTGCCGCTCCAAATTTTCCAATGTCTGATAATTTAGTCCTCATTATCTACCTTATATTTGCTAGATATGTTTGTCTTGCGAGAAATATTGCAACTCTGTGTATAATATAGTAGTTGAAAAGCTGCTTTATATCGACTTGGGTTACATGTCTTAAAAGCAGTTTAATATGAGGAACTGGTTTATATGGAAAAAAGATTACGCTAAAGATTTATTATAGCAGAGAATGCATATATCATGGCGTTCGGACAACTTCAAAGGAAATGTATAGAAAAATGGCCTACAGGTGTGCCTGTCATGTGACCACTAAATGTACCCAGCAGGGAAAAATAAAGGTAGTTTGTTTTAAAACAAAGTTGTTCAATACAGTTTTTAATGGGTTCCAAGTGTAAACATGACAGAAAATGGACTGCACTTGTGGGGAAAACTGTTCTTTTCCGGTAATAAAAGTGCAAAGTCATTATCTGCAGAGCAGACCGCACTACGTATGTGGAAAAACCACGATGAACTGTTCAGTGGTTCCCATCAACGCCTGGCCAGTTTTTTTAGCTAGAGGCTTTCGTACGGTCCCCGATCACAATCCCTTGCTTTAGGCCCGATTCCAAGATGGAGCTAGGAGACAGAACCTGCTTAGACAGCTTGACCCCAGTCAAGGGGAGCCGGACCAAGTTCTCAGATTTGCCTCAGTAGTGCAAAACAGAGTGTTTTCACTCTATTGCATCATGATCAACAACACCAACCGATTAAAACATCCACCTTCATAATAAGTCCAAACTCTCAATATTTTAAATTTTTCAAAAGTCTGAGATACATCCGTTCTAATTACGAGAATTTGACATTGCTAAGTTTTTCATTTTGTACCTATACTTTGAGTCTTTTTTTATTTTCAAAAGTACCTACAAACTTTAAACGCACATATTGCATTTGCTATGGTGTGAGAGATAATTTTTAACTATTAAAGTAGCAAAGTCCCGGTTAAGGGGCTTTCGTGATAGGTTACTGTTGCATCCCCGTACAGATCCGCTGTCTGGAATTGGTTCCGCTTCATGTCCATCATTCTTAGTCCCGCCGTCACTTCCTCCATCCAGACCAATCAGCGGCAGGCTCCGCTACTTTAAAAATCCTGCCATTTTGTTTGACCCCTAGACTTTTGCCTGTTTCTGAGATTTGGAGCTTAGCAGTTTTGGTTTGTGATTTGAGTTGTTTGTGACTTAGTGTTTCCTGAGTGTACTTTTGAGTACTGAATATGTTGTGTTTAGTGTGTGCACGTGCATGCTTGTGCATTGCTGGTGTATGGTTTTGTATGGGGAGTGGTGCTCTGTTCTTATTTGTGTGTTTTGGTTTGTTGGTTTAGAGCAGTGTGGTTAAGAGGAGCTGAAGACGTTCTTTTGGTTTTGCTTCTTTTCTTCCCGGTGTAAAAGGCAGGTAGATTGTCTGGCTTTTATTCTTCACATGATAGAATAATTTGTTTTTTTTTTTCTTCACTTGGGACACCGTAGAGCACAATGCCATTATATTTGTATACTTTCACATCATTGCTAACATACCTGACAATAATCCATTCTTGTAAATACCTTGTTTTTTTTTTTTATTGGTCAATATTTGCACTCAAGATCTTTCTTCCCCTTTTCTCATTCAAAAAACACTAACAAGTTCTTTACTGGACCGGGCCACAAGGACCCAAATCATGCAAGTTTTATATAATTCATGTTAGTGTGTGACAGACAATGGGGAAAGCTGGAGGACTTAAGTTTGCTGACTGCTTCAGTGGAATAACTGAGAGTTGAGACTGAGCCATTGCATCAAGACCTGTCGGAAGCTGTAACCGTCGGGCGAGGTCGAAGTGCCCACATATTGCAAAAATCTTTCGTTCGTTTAGAAAAAAAGCACCAACGCTGTCCTGCTTAGAGAGAACTCAGGGTTGACGCCACCTTCAAGAATGCCTGGGAAGGTGGGGTGATGATAGGCGAAGATCCGTGGACAATGGATGTAGCGGAGAAATTTTGAAACCGTAAAGTCCGTGCTATTGCTGATCATAAAGTGCAGCAGTCAGCTCTGTGTTTGTCAGCATGTTTATATATAGTGTTTGCGTCCACTTGCTACACATTTATTTTATTCTGCATGATTCGGCCTGCATTTTTCTGCATTTCAATGCAAATTTCTGCACCTTTCCGTTATGTTTCAGTTGGACGTTACTGTTTTTGTTTAAATGTTTAAGGATCCCAGGATAAGTCTTTGGTGGATTCAGACTAACCCTTGTCATACCCGGGCATTAGCCACTGCCACGAGTACTTTCACTTTCACAATTTAACTAAATGATAATATGTACTCTTTTATGTCTAATCGTATATCATAATTTTGTAAAAGTGGACATTAGTACTTAGCTTTGCAATGTATCTAACAGGGGGCTCCCCTTGAAAACAGAATCCCTCTGAGGGGACTCCTCTCGTAGGCCAATGTCAGTTAATAATTTTAGGAGAAAGTAGAAAACCAATTACCCTTGCATAGGGGCTGTGCTAAAATCGGCAGTCACCCTCCCTGACCCCCTTCCCACCAGGTAGTTACAACAACAGACGGTGCTAAGAAGTGCACCACAGTCTACCAGTAAACAGGTAGTACAAAGGTAATATATTTAAGTGCCCAGTGGGTGACAACAGAGCACTCAGTAATGAATTTGGTTTTAGTGAGCAGGAGGAGCAAATCTGACCTGGACATGAGAGCATCATAACAACGTGCAAAAATGGCAATAGCTGAGTTATCCTGTGTTGCCTGCAAAGGGAAGTGGAAAGATGGAAATCATTTTCACACAGATTTCAGCTGTACTGGCCCCTGGTGCTGCTCAGCATCATGATAATGATGATGGTGACAATGATGGTGATATTCCATCTGTGAAGCACATCCGCCATCCTGCCTCCCTGGTTTGTTTAGGTATGTAAAATGAAATAAAAAATGATGTACAGGTTATTTTGCTTTGTAGATGCTCATGGTTACTGGCTCCTGTATTTTCCAGCTGGGTGTCTGTTGCTGGTACTTTGGACAGTAGGATTTCAAATTGTTTGCATTTCATACCTTGGCTACATGTTGAACATGGAAATAAATGCATGGATGCTAAAGAAAGAGACCTGTGTGCCTGTCACAGTGATAGACAGACAGTAATAACAGATTATATATAACCAAAGTTTATAAGATTTAAAATTATTCCCTTTTATATACATCACTAATGTATGTGGTGCTGTGAGTGTGTAAGACAAAGTGCTTGGGTCATTTGGTGACCGTACTTCTCTGCTAAGTGCACATTTCTAAGCCTTTTTCCGTCCTTATTTAAGTGGCCTTCGTGTAAGAGGTACCTGTGTGCCTAACTTCAAATGTTTATCTTGGAAAAACAAGCCTATGCTTAAAGATATAGGAGTCAGGCAGAAAAACAGAGATTGAGCTTAATAGAGATTCACCTTGCAGAAGTTTATAAACAGCTCAGGATGTGTTTAGGAACAAATCTGCTATTTGACCTACCGGTCTGGTCCAGGGCAACCGAAGACTGTAAGTCTATTCAAATAACATGACCCTGCCTGAATCGTTTATGAAACTTGTTGGTTCAGAGCCTCTCTAGGAAAATGCTAGACATTGACTCTGTGTAGTAACAGCAATGCTAGTTATATTTCATAATGAATATGCTGATGTCACACGTTGCCATGGTGCTGCATCTATTACCTCAGGTACTTGGAACTACATAATAGATTTGTTAGCACAGTATAATACAAACCTATTTCAGTTAGGCCACTTCGACATTGAGTGAGTCTTTGGTTAAATTGTGTAAAATATGATGAAATGTGTGTGTGTGTGTAGTAATACTCTGCCACAATGTTAGACAAATCCACATGTGCTTTTTTTTACACATTTAACTAAAATTCCACTCCACACAATTTCATTCAGCTGAGTTATGTCAACTCCTTCATAAATGGCTTCTCACACACAATCCAGTTTTGAATTCAGTTTAAAAAAAAAAAAAAAAAAAAGTGTCCCGAAGCACCAAGCGAAGGGTCGCACTGTCAGGTCTGAGTTGATACGTGCAACCTGGACCATAAGAGTCTTGGTGTTGTCTCTTGGGCTTATTTGATGCAGCTGTCTTTTTGAATACAGGACAGAATTTGGACTTAATCTTATCCAAAAAACCAGCAGCATCCGTTATACGATGTCCCTTAATATAATTTTGCTTAATTTGTTAACATTTACAGAAAAATCAGTAGATGATCACAATGATGATGCGGCTTCATTTTAAATACAGGTACAAATACCTGGGCGTTCATGTCACTGAGGACTTGACATGGACTGTACACATCCGAGCTCAAGCCAGTAGAGCAAAGCAGCGGCTCTACCACCTCCGGCAGCTGAGGAAGCTACAGGTCTCTCCAGCTATCCTTAAGACCTTTTACTCTGGTGCTGTACAAACTGTTCTGACTCAGAACATCATCTCCTGGTTTGGGAACAGCTGTGCTCGGGACATCAAGGCACTGCAGAGAGTGATCCGGGCAGCGAAACGCTGCACCAGATCTGATCTACCGTCCCTACATGACATCTATACCAGGAGATGCAGGACCAGAGCGAGTAGGATCGTCGGTGACCTGTCTCATCCCAGCAACCATCTATTCATCTTGATGAAATCAGGCAAACGCTACAGAAGCATTATGGCCAGAACGGAGAGGCTAAGGAGGAGCTTCTACCCACAGGCCATAAGACTTCTGAACCCGGACATGACATGACTACCCTCACGTAATCTCTGACCACTCCGCTCCAACCCCCCCCCCCCACTGTCACTGCCCTTCCAGGGCACCTTAACTGTTCCGTACCATTTTCCCTATTTATTTACTTATTTATTTACTTATTTACTTACTTATTTATCTATTTACTGCTTGTTTCTGTCTCTATTCTTCTTAGTGTTTGGATATGTGTTTGCTTCATTTTCCATTATAGATTGTTCGCACAGTCATCCTGGTTCAGATCGGTGCACATTTCAACACATGGTACACAACCATGTGCTTGACAAATAAACTCTTTTGACTCTTTTGACTCTTTGACTCTTGAGGTATGCACCGCATGACAATGAACCGCAAATACGACAGCGTTCCCATACGAATATATACAGTACATAATACTCAATAATAATAAACAACTATGTTACTGGTTTATGTATTTACTATACTGTACTTTTTATTGTTATTTTAGAGCTTACTCTTAATACTTACACCAAAAAAGTTTACTGTAAAACAATATGCCATGTTACAAAGGCAGCAGCCTCATACATCTTGTGTTTACTGCGTCTGCTGTGCCGTGCTGTACAGGTTTGTAGCCTAGGAGCAATATACTATGCCATATACAACAACAATAATAATAATAATAATTATTATTATTACTATTATTACTATTATTATTATTATTATTATTATTATTATTATTGTATATGATGCGGTGCATGTGCACGCTATGATATGCATATGCACGATGTCGAAATTGCCTAACGAAGAATTTCTTGGAAAGTAGCCCTGTTGTTAAGTGGCACATATCTGTATCACCTCCATTTTTAAACTGTACAGAGGAATGGATTGCGGTTGGTGGGCAGGGGGTGGTTAATATTCTGGCTGCAGTGTCACTTTGTAACACCCTCCAAACAATGAAGTGAATATTAAAAGTCCCTGGATAACCATCCATCCACGAATTCATTAGCGCAAATAGATTTAATCTTTTTTCTTTTTTCTTTTTCCCGAATGCAAAAAAAAAAAAATGTCAGATTTTCCTTTCAGCCATGAAACGGGTTGTCAAGCCCTTGTTTTGTCCTTGTAAATATAAAATCTCATTTGGAACTGTTCGCACAGAGCCTTCACTGAGGGAAAATACGTGATGATGATTTGAGATCAGCTTTTATTACATATTCGTCCGAGCCTGTCGCAATAACACACAACACACAAAAGTGTTCTTGCATCTTTTGTGAAAAAAATCAACCTTTTGCGCGCAATATGTATAAATCAGTACCGGTGTGAAATTCCTTAAACGGTTATTACATCAAACTAAATGGAAATATCTTGCTGAAATCTGGGGACTGGGGTGGCTGTTGAAATAAAATGAACTCACTTTCATGTTGGTAGGAGCACCTTCATGATGATGCATGTTTAGTAGCAAAGGGGATTATCTTGCTGCTGGCATCCAGGTGAAAAACGGTAGCTTGTGACCATGAATTGATGCACCATAGTCAGCCTTGAATATACACTAATGTTTCTTCATGCTGTGGCATTCGAATGATGCTCAGCTGGTGTTAAGGGGCTGCAGAAAACATTTCCCACACAAATAGACCACCACCTAGGGCCTCTTACTCTGACACAAGGCAGGATGGGTCCATTGGTTCATGAAGCACAAACGGCAATAAGCACCTGCAGTGTTTGCCACCTTCTGGTGTGCATTACTGTTCATATCACGAAGAGGTGAATAAGATGCATTGTCTGATATATTTGTGAGTGAGATTTTGTAAAAGTGGCGGCACGATGGAACAGTGAGTAGCACTGCTGCCTTGCTGGACATGGACTCGAATCTCACTCAGTCTCTGTAAGGTTTATATGTTATCTCCCTATGCTCTGGTTTCATCCCACAGTCCAAAGATGTGTGTTTCGGCTTAACTGCTTGCTCTAAATATCCTTTGTAGTGTGTGGATGCCCTGTGATGGACTGGACTACACAGCTATTCTTGGGTAGGCTAAGGACTGTAGCTGAGAATGGATAGATGGATATAAAACTGCTATTTTGTGGTCTTTTTATCAGCTTTGATTTAAGCTGATATTTAAAATTGTTGAAAATGAACATATATTCCTGTAGCAAGCTGAAGGCTGGCCATGCCCAATCCAGAAGATGGACAGCTGTACTGAGAAGTATCTGGGCAACGACAAAAGATGAAGATGCAAACAGACATGGAGCAGAGAACACAGAAGTAGGAGGAGAGAGGGTGGAACTGGATGGCCAAGTAGTGGACTGGCATCTAGGTGGCTTGGACATGGCGGTGGTATATTTCTGAGCTGCAGTTTGGATTGGTTGCTTCCATTTTGTTTGGTCCTGTTTGTGTTGCTGTTGTTGTTGTCGCCGTCGTCATCTCCTTTTGTTTATTGATAAGCTACTTGTGTTATACTGAGCTTTAAAAATTCATGGAAGAGAATGAAAAGGGCAAATCAGCCACACTCATGTGCTGCCTGCTCACTTTCTGACCTAAGCGCCCCCTAGAAAGCTGCAGGTGTTTTAACAAACTCCGATCTTATTATCCATCCAGGGTTATTGAACTCCATCTTGCTATTGATCGCAGACACTTGCGAATGCCAGGCACAAGCTGTAAAGACTCCAACACTCCCGTAGTCCTTTAGCGCACTTTACTGCAAACCAGGTGCAGACACACCGGTCACCTTTACTGGGCAACACAATGAAATTTAAAAGAAATGGGGAGAGGAAGAAAATGCCATTAAGGCAATAATATGGACAAAATTGGCAGCTAGAACATTTACAATATGAAGATATAGCGTGTATAAGTGGGGTCTAAAAAATTAATTCACAGATATGCTGCTGTGTTATTGCAAGGTTAATGAAAAACAATATTTTGAGTTTCACTTACTGTGGGACAAGATAAATAAAAATATTTACAGCTAGTAAACATAAAAAATAGGTTGAAAAGTTTACTCAGTTATTTCCTAATGATCATAAAAGTACAAAAAAAACTTAATAAAATGTATACTGTACATAACTGGAAGAAGTAAGTTAATAAAAAACATTATTTTTCAGTTGCGGTCCCAGTTACTAGATCCAGTGGCCAAATGAGCTGTATCCAAATTAATGCTATCACAAGGTGCGTAACTGTGCCATTTTATTTTATTGGACAGTCAATGGATGTTTTGAACTAAGCCAAAGAAAGAAACTTCATTTCATCTTAAAGTTTAATTAAATATAAAGTAGTGGTCACATTTAAAGTACAATTAAGCAAGCAAGCAATGAAACAAACTAAAGCCCCACCATTAAACAAATGTTGTGCTGAAAGTTGACGGGAAACCTGAAAACGCACTTTTTAATAGTGCAGCTTTGGCAGGGGCAATGAATCTTTTTCTTCCTATATGATGTTAGTCATAAGGTGCCAAATATCTCACATCACATTTTAATACTGAACCTTCACAGATCACAGATTTGGACTGAGAATAAATCATCCCCCTTTGACACATTGCAATAAGACGTATTCTTCCATAATTAAACTCTGATGATATCATTGTGTTTTGCTATTAAACTCTTTCCTTGTGAATTCCACTGTGTGAAAGCTTAAAGATGTTCTACTTCTGTTTCAATTAGCTTGCGTATTTATTTATTTATTTATTTATTTATTGTATTTTCATTTAGACCCCACTGTCGCTAATTTGAAACATGTCTTAGACATGCTGGGTAATTTAAATCATACTTCTTTTAATATCTGTGCACTGAGGATGCCTGGAAAACGAAACTTTTCATGGAGACAACACTGCTATGCTGTTTTTTGTTTTAACATATTCTGCTAACTTGCAGGAATGTCAGGGTTAATATTCAATAATGTCAATATTTTAAGCAATAGATTGTGAAGTAGATTGCAATTGTCACTACCAAAAATGCATATATACCTATCCTTTGGTTTACATTCATAATACTTAAACCAAGAAACTATAAATAGGGAGTCATTTCGCATTATTTTAAACAGGAAAAATTAAAAGCCCACCAATTTCCCCAAATAGCACTAAAACCCTTTAAAATGCTTAACCTACAAACCATCATCAAAAACCATCAGTTTTTTTCTTCTCAGCAAAGGACGTTTAGCCTCTGTTCCCCTTGATGGGATGTTCAGCATTTCTCCGCTTCCTGTTTGGTTGTTATGATGGGTTTTTGGGATATAGATGATGTAATACATTGCACAGAATGAGCGCAGGCATAGTTACACATTGCTGCAGACCAGAAGTACCAAACAGGGACAGTACAAGCAAGATACATAATGGATTTGAAAATTACAGTGCTTTGCAGATGGGCATTTTTAATATCCATTTCACACTGTAATACAAATTATTTTCACTTAAAAACTACATTTTTAGATATAAAAAACTTATTTCAAGACTGGTAAGTTAAAGGCTAAAAATCTACATGAGGAGCACCTAACCTAAAACAAATTTTGGGTGTTAAAAAGCCTGAGACATTTTATTGATGGCGTAAATAGGGAGGATGCATCCCGAGAGATAGATGCACACATTGAAGGCAAAACTGGATCAGTGTACTCTGTGATAAAACAAACTTTTATATTTCAGCTACAAATTACTTGAATACATAACTGATGCCTCACTTTTTGGAAAGGCTTTCTCAAATACTTTACAGCCAAACTTGAGATGGCTTTTTACAATTCTGGTACAGATTTAGCACTTTGTGTTTGTTATGAATCTGTACCAGAATTGTAAAAAGCCATCCCAAGTCTGGTTGTAAACATATATTTAGTGTGGGCTTTTGCTGTCTTAGTCTTCCTGCTATTGATGAGCATCCCATCCAGGGTGTAGTTCCCTTGCTAGTGCCCCATGATTGAGAGACACGACCCTGACCGCAGTTAGGGGGTTATTGATAATGGATGGATCAATGCTTTTCTATTAATACATCAGAGTGGTGCAGTGGGTAGCGCTGGTGGTTCCATCTCCTAATATGTGGGTTTGAGCCCAGTGACGCACATAAGTCACAGTAGGAGTTTTCCACCTTCCCTCCATATTTACTCTTTAAAACCGGTGACTCTAAATTGCCTTAGGTGTGGGCCTTGTAATGGACTGATGTATCCTCAAGGCAAGGCACACTTTGTCTTTGCTTACATGCTATACTTATAGAACAGGCATAGCCATTGCTACCCTTTGTTGGAAAAGTGATTATACCAGATAACAAATTATTATTTTATACAGTAACATCTTGCATAAACAATTCTGCATATAGTCGATAATATATTTTCGCAGCTTAGGAAAACACCCTGTAGCAGCTGGCGTAGGGCACCATGTTAGGAAGAGAATGAGCCATTTAGAAAGATTAAGTAGTAAAATGTTTAGACCCTTTTAAGTTAAAGGCTCCCATTCACCCCAGGCCAACTCACTCTGATAGCAGTTCCTTCATCAAGGTGGAAAGCTTGCATCCACTCCCTATACTTGTAAATATCACTCATAAATCTTTTACTCCCTGGCCCGGCGTCTTCTACTCCTGACGTGAGTAAGTGCGTCAGATACGCGTGCGCTTGTGTGTGTGTGTGTGTGTGTGTGTGTGTGTGTGTGTGTGTGTGTGTGTGTTCCTACACCACACATTCTGAAACTTCAGCTGCAAACTCAGAGGATGCAGGAGATGAATACAAAAACCTTTAAGTTGATTACAACAAAATATAAATATATGTAACCTGCTCAGTTGTACCACAGCAGTACCCAGGAGTGGTGCTTGAACCAGCAGCTATACAATTACATGGCTATTTCCTTAGCTGCTACAGTAAATCATTCACAATAGCCAGAATGAGGGCCAAGGTAAACCTATGGTTAGACCTGCTATTAAATTGTGCCCTAAAAATGCATGCTAACGTATGTTTTTATATTTTTTAATGGGTGAAGATCACATACTCTGTTATTTTAGCCACTTGTTCAATAATCCTAATCCATTTTGAATGAAATATCTATCGTGGGTATTTCGCTGTGGACTAAAGTCACCCCGTGTTCTGCACCAAATTGCATTCTCACCCTCATCCAGGCGACTGATTTTATTATCATACTTGAACTGAAAAAAAAAAAGAATTTAGGCAAGGATTAAAAATAATGCACCGACGTGACATTATCTGCTTTTACCTGAGCGATGGGTTAAATTATTGTGGAGGAATCAGCTGATTTAAACTGAAAAACGGATGAAAATGCAAGAATAAAAATGCACGTATGGGCGGTAGATGAGCGGCAGCCTAATAGCGCCGAATGCATCTCTGACAACAGGAACTGTGCATTCTAAAGTCATTCATGTGAGGTGGCAGCACTGGAATCTTAGCATTCAATCAAAGGCCTGCAGCTGAGTGTTTAGTATTCTGCTCTGCGTGTGAGCCGTCTCAAACCTGTCATTTCATTGAGTTACTTCCATCTCTTCTGCTACAGTTTAAGCATTTCTCCATTACTGCTGTGGTTTTAGTCTCAGCGTGTGAAAACGGCACAAAAGAGGATTGATTTGGATTTGGTTTTTTATTTCCTAAGGCGATCAAACCTGTGCTATATGAGTTTTGTAAAAATTCACGTTATTTTTCTTTTTCTCAACAAGCATGGCTGCGTTGCTGGGACACGCTTTTAAATACAAAGTCCATGTTTAAACATTTGATCCAGAAAGGTCCTAGAGAGACCTTCATAATATCTGGATTATCAGTGTAAACCACATACTAGCAACCACCCAGCTGTGCTGTATTATTGATCTATGTTTTATTGGGTGCAATGACAGATACTAAACGACTGCCAAAGTCGCGCCATTGGTCTAAAAGTCAGCTAAAAGTCTTTTTTTAAACTGCTTAATTCTGGTCACAAACCACAGGATATTTAGATCCTCCAGTTAATCTGAAACTTGTTTTTGAATCATGGAAGCAAACCAGAATACCTGGCAGAAATCCACATACGTGTGGTTGCATGTAGAACATGGAAACTCTACCCAGGCTGAGACAGATTCAAACCAACGACTGAACAACTGGTGCTGTCAAGTGGCAGCGATACCCGCGGTGCCACAGTACATTTTGGAAGTGACTCCGAAAGAATTGCCTTAATAATTTTTTTCAGTGACAGCGTGTTGCTACACGAAGATCCATAACTAAGATGTTTACAGCAACTTCCTCTGTATTTCATTATCAATTAATGAGCAGTACATTGACATTCATTAAAAATACATGACTCCAGGAAGGTTGTGTGCAGGGCCTTCAGCTGAGGAAATATTACTGAAAAATGCTACAAAAAGCAAAAGTATTCTCTCTCCATGTCGCGGCTTTCTTAGATTTCCTGAAATATGTTTATTTTTTTATTTCTGCCAAGGCGAGATTGCAGTGATCTACAAGCCCCGCGTCTGCCTTAGGTCTGCAAAGGCACTTAATAGAATGAACTGGCCTCTGTTTGGAAAATGGCTGCTTAAAATGTTTCAGTCACAGCGACTATAGCGAACGCCAGAGCCGGCCCTGAGACGGCCCTCCACAAGCCCGCTGCAAGCTTTGACCATGGTGGTGGTGTCCATCAAATACTACCACCTGAAAAATGTCCTACACAGACGCTGTTAATACGAACTACACTGTATTAAAACATTTACTGATATAAAACACAACCATTTGTTTGTCACAGGATTTATTTAATCTCTCCTGCTTGAACCTTTCACATTTTTGTCATCTAAAATTACAACAGATGAGCACAAGGCGGTTGGTTTGTCTGCAGCTCCCGTATCTCTGGATAAAAGCTTGAGCACAAAAAAGGACAATTTCTGGCATCACTTAATTCTGTCACATGCAATAAAACACCTATTGAGATCAACTGGTTGATGCCTATTGATATCCACAACTATGCCCCCCCTCTGGTTAAACAACACAGATATTACAGTTTTTCATATTGATGAGATTCAGCAGACTTCACCCTGTGTGTTCCCCAGACAAAAAGATCATTTCAAGATCATTAGTGGCTGTACGGTGATAAGGAGAATCAAAATATGTTATTTACTACTTTAAAGTGATATCACTCATGATTCACTCAGTCTCAATTTTTATCAAGTTTCTCCATAAGGAATTCACAAAAGCTGTCATGATCATAAATGGTGTGCAACAGTCATATGCAAAAGACAACAAATTGCAGATCTCTCCCTTAGTGTTGTAGCTTATCCTCCACCCAGGTTTCCAGTAATTGAGAGACTGGCTGAGATCCATTTGCTAAGGAAGCAACAGGCAGCAAAATAAAGAAAAAATCCGCCAGGCTTGTCTGAAAGGCTGATAATTACAGCCAAGAAAGAGACACTATTGCTCAGATCTCTCTGCGACTCACTTGAGGAGTCGGGGACTTCAAGTTCAAACGGATTTCAAGTCATTGCAACACCGGTAGATGTATATCTAAATATCGGCTGTGAGGCCAGAGGACATTTTTAACTCTTAACATTATTTTTTAAAACTTAATAAATGCAATAATCCCTCAGCATCCCAAACCAATTCATCCGTGAAAGAGCATCGTGTACAAAATTTTTCTGATATCGAATGCAAAGTTCTTATCATTTTAAATGGGAAAAAATAACTAAATAATGTGCTTGCAGCCCATCCCAAAAGACTTATATTCTGCAACTATCAACCGCTGAGGTCAGCATGATAAAATACTGTAAACACCAGCTACCTAATTATGTTGGCAGTAATCTGCATGTTTGTAACGCTTGGTACAGTACAGGACATTTTGCATGTTGGTGCCACCGCTGGCATAACTGCATTATGCATGGGAGATGAGAGGGCTCGTGGGGGTGTTGCAGCAGGAGTTCAGTGTTATGACATATTGAATAAATTGAAGACGTGTGCCAAAGTAACTTGTCACGTCCGTGCCTTTGCTTGACACAACAACCGGCATTTAAATCAATAAGTAATAATAAATAATACAGTATATAAATGTATTAATAATAAACCTTTTAAAAATAAACTGTGCAGTAAACCCGTAACACAGCCCAAACATGTTCAAACAAAGAGAAACTAGCGGAAACAGCTGATAAGACATCTGCGTGGGTGGGTTTCCAAAACTTTTCCTTTAGATGAAACGGCAACAGTATACAATGGTTTATTACAATACTCACAATATAATTTTTTTATTACAGTACTCTGTGGTTTTTATGAGTTTAGTTTTTTGAGTTTATTTTGATCTTTTTTTTTTCTCTTTCAGTTTACTTTATTATGAATAAGCTTAGGACAAAACTAAAAGTTTCCGCTTGGATACTGATACATGGGTATTAGTTTTCAAAAGAAAATTATAATGCAGAGAGTTTGGATACCAAGGGATTGCTGTAGAGTTCCATAGAAGTAACTGGATTTTTCATCCATCATTGCTCCATTCATTGTTAAACTGAAGTCCTGTATTTCAAGAATTTATGCTTCTTATAGTTGGGATTTTTTTCTCCTTTCCATGAGTTACAATACTATGATGTTTGTTCAGGGCACAAAAAACAAGCAGGTGGGACTTTAGAGGCAAATACTATGTGTCCTATTGTGTGGTACTATTGAGCAAGATACTTAATTTAAATTGCTGGTATTTCATGGATTGCACATTAAATTAGCAAAATTTTTTAGCTAATTTGGATGAAAGCATCAGTTAAATAATGAACAAAAATGCTTACAGTGCAGTTTACAGTGTGTCTACTGAGGGATGGTGTCTGTGTGGTAATTTGTTGTGGGGTCAGATAAATTTTTGTGCTGGACACTGAGGGACATCTATGGCTGCCGGCTTGAAGGAACCTCGGTGGAGAGTCAAATCTCGGAAGCATTTCAACATGGTGTCACTTTGCACAGCAAAATGGGCTCCTTTAAACTGAAGGCACATTTTGCTCCTCAGTCCTGCGTTCCCTTTACTTCTCACTAGCAGGTTACATAGAATGTTGCCATTCTTGCTGAGTTAAAGGTAAAATCAGAAATAGAAAGGCGCATTAAAATTTCATGTGCATTCCCTTCTGAACAAAGATGAGCATTTGGCGCTCACGTTCATCTTGGTCTCCGTGTTTCCTAATGTGTATCCAGGTAACATGCATTCACCAGGCAGCACAATGGAGACACTGCAAACCAGTGCTTCTTGGTTAGTTTGAGCAGAACCAGATATGGTCATAAAAGAGACTTACAAGATACCTTCAGTGCCTTCGCCCAAGTGTTGTATTGCCTACCCCCTTGTTCCCAGCACCAGCATGCCTGCAGACAGGTAAGAGGATTGTTTCCAGAATAAACAAACATGTTGGCAGGGAGTCAGGAGGCCTTGACAGGCCATGGGCTCTCTGCCAGCTTTATGGAGAGGAAGCATTCTTTCTAGGCATGCACCCAGAAAAGTCAGTGCATTCAGCTTTTTAGCAGCCATAACACTGAAAATCTGCTTCCACACTGTATCTGCCTATTGTGCATTCTCCTGGACAACTTCCTGAGTTGTCTGTCCAAGCTGCTGGATTGTGTATGGGGAGGGGTGGGGGAAGAGTGGTGTTCTGCTACCACGGTTTGCTTTTAGTAACTCTGGATGTTAAATCTGGTTTCTGAGTACAAACAACAACCCGCTGCAAGGCAGATATTTGCTGAAAAAGCTCCGGGCAAAGCGACCGCATTTGTCCCAAGAAGGCTTGAGCCCTGCTCTTCCAAGGTCATGGGATGTTATGTCTTTGCTGGATTTCGTTCAGGTTTTGGCCTTTGATGGCACAGCTGCCATCAGTTGCACTCAAAAGACCCCTTGTTTCAGCTTTAGCAGGGTTTCATACTTGCAGGGGCAGGGGAACAAGCAAAGGTCTCAGGATTCCTTCACAAAGCCTCACTGGGCATTGAAGGCCTTTTAAGAAGTTATCACAGCCAGCGTGTGATTTGGCCAGGAAAAGCCCTCTTTCCTAGGTTCCCAGCTGATAGGAAACAAGTGGTATGTGGAAACCAGTGGAGCATATGGGCTCTTAACCAAGTTTAATTATGAATGCTGCTATCAAAATAACCTACAGTTCTTTTCTTGACAATATATCAGTCAGAGGCAAGTGCTATTTTGCTGCCGTTGGGGCCCAGTCCCTGGAGAGTCTGTCAAAGGCTTCTGTGTTGCCTTAGGAGTAGGTGGAGGAGGGGTAGTCCAGCATCATGGCTTTTGGCTTTATATAAGCTACAAATAAAACAGAACTGGGTCTCTGGATGCAGGTAGTAAGTGAGCACTTAAAGGATGGATATTCACTGCTCTTATGGTATAAGGATTGTAGTTGTCCTGGCAGGCCCTGCAACAGCCAGAATGATCCTGGTCAACTATCTATGGAAAAGCCCACTTGTACCCTCCTTCTTCTTTAAGCTGCTCTCCCACCAAACTGGATTCTGTTAATTCTTTAAGGTTCGGTTAAGGAAGGGGCAAAATTGACATGGGCATGGGTGGTTGAGCGTACTAAGCTTGTACAGACACCAAGTTGTGAAAGCACAGCTCAAAGTAATCTCACTGGTTACTGCACTGCGGAGAAACCTGGGGCATCTCAAACGGTTTGATCTTGAGGTCAAAGGTCAGGTATACAGCTCTTCTATAGCTGTCCAGGGCAAACTCGTGGTGACACAACAATCTGCAATGCATTTTGGCCAGAGGAAGACTTCCAGAGATTCGAAAACAGAATACTAGTTTAAAAGAAGCCATGGAAGCAAAAAAAAAGTCTATATTTTTATTTTGGATAAGTTTCTGACAAAAATTTCTAGGAGCAAAAGGTCAGGCAATGTCTGAAAAGGTGCGGCCTAAATGCAATATTTATGCACATATTTGTTTACTTACCTGCTTGACATATTAGCTTGTAGTGGTGGAGCAATTTGTATTGGAACCCATTAATAAGAATCCAACAAATCTCATTAATTCGATGTGGCAGAGAGTTTTCTGTCTTTCCTGCTTTTGATTGTTAGTTCATTTCAACCAGCTGCCCCCTCTGCACTTTTCTCTAACCAGATAAAGCTGGCCTGCCCCAGTGTGTTTGTTAGTAATTTTCCATTGGCACTGCACAAAACCTGGACCTCAACACTTTCATTCCATCATGCATGGCGACCAAGAGCCTGAACTGATCACCTTTCTGGTAAAAAGCATAGTGTGAAAAATGGCTATGGTTAGGCCACGATATGGCTCAGATTCTCGTGTGCATTTTCTACTCCATCCTGATGTTTCTTTGCAGCCGTAGGTCAAACAAACAAATGTCATAATGCGATGCCAGAAAGCAACAAAACCTGTAATGCAGACGACATATCAAACTCACCTGAGGGGGGGAAACAAGGTCAGGTGGCTGATTTTGACCCTGATTTCAACACATTGTCACCTTGGTAAGGTGAATGGTGTGTACAAATAAATTTAATTAAATTTCATCCTGAACTCTGAATTTCCTCTGTAAAGTTCTATTTCACACCACTAAATACTGCAATGGCTTTTGTTTTATTCAGCATTAGCTGAGTTACCCAGTGCTGCCCAGGCAGAAAGCTGAAAGGTAAATAGTAATAACGCATTATACGTCACAACTGTATTACATTTGATGTGGTTGTATTTAGCGCATACGTGTTGTTAGTGTTGTTTGACAGGCAGAAGGCACAGAGAGTGGTGCAACAGTCAATGTGAAGTGGAAAGGTGAAAAAGAGAGAAGTAATAAAACATATGCCACACTTTATTACCCTTGTGTTAGCTAAGTGTGTGCAAAACTATACAAAAACCTCACTTAGGAAGAAAAGCACCTGTGCACAAAATTTCAAGTCTGTGGCTTGAAAAACAAAGCTTTGCATTAAAACAAACAGCCAGATGGAAATTGAGCTTCATACGTCGACATAGAGACAGGTTCAGGTTTCAAAAGCAATCTTATTTTTTACAGAGTCAGGATTGTTATGCGTTTGTTTTTCCTGGAATACTTGAGTTACGGTAATGCCACCATGAAAAGCTATTATTTGTGATTTAAGCTTGTTCCGATATTCATAAAGAATAGCGCGAATTCCAAAGTTAAGGAGTATTAATCATGTTGCCATCAGCAACCATTTATTCGCGACCGAGGTGCATGTTCCTTTCAGCATTAATGTATGCTATCATGCTATTGCATAATTCATTCCGCACTTCCCTTCCTTTTAAGCCTTAGGAAAACTTGGTGCGGTGGCATTTTCCCAAGGGGTAATTGTTTATTCAGCCTAACATCCCTAGCATGTGGCTCTTTGACCAGGAGGTTATGACAATGCTTACATTTCAAACAGATAAACAAATAGAATCTGATAAATGCCTCTGTTTTTTGTTTCTGCAGTGTTAGTAAAATGAATCTCTTATAAAAAATTTTAACTTAGTTATCTTATAGTTTTCTAAAGCAATGTCATCTTGATGGTAATACTAGAATGAATAGAAAATAAGCATTTACAAATATATTATGCTAATTCTAATTTTTAGCACTTGGCATCACGGTGAGTTTGTAAACATTTTTTCCGAAATGGGAAGTCAAAAACTCCTGTTGTTCCTTTAGTAAACATTCAATAAGGTGTGTTAGGTCCAAAGCAAAAAAGTGTAACTTATCTGAATGGAATATTAGAAATTGTAACAAACTGTCTGCCGTACAGGTGTGACATGGCGGCACATCGAGTAGTGCTGCTGCTTTACAGCATCTGGCCTGTTTGGGCAAGGATTCAGGTCCAACTCAGTCGGTGTGCAGTTTGCATGTTCTTCACCTTTTTCCATCATCAGTCCTGGTCAGGGTCACGGTGGGCTGGACCCTATCCTGGAATCACTGGACACAAGACTATGCGGGCACACCCTGAACACCGGTACAGCACTGGATAGCCACACACACACACAAGATGCAGGCTTACACATCACTGTATTGCCTAAAGGCAGAAAGAAAATGTCCAACTAGTCAAGATAGATCTTACAATTTGTAAGTGTGGTCTTGCACAGCTTCCAGCAGGTGTTGGGCAACTCTGGTGTCACGCAGCTCCTGAGGTGGCTGGAGGGTGTGGGTTCAAGTGCAGCTTAGGCTGTGGCGAAATTTGTGTAACTTCCATGTTTGTGCCCTGTAGAAAAGCACAGAAGAAAGTCAAGTTAAGCCACTTACCTAGAAGACCACATGAATGGTTGCTATGAGTCAGACTTGACTTGACACCACATTCTTTGTTATTGGAGCAGTTCAGGGTAAGGATCTTGTTCAAAGGCACCCCAGGTAAGGCCGGGAATTAAACCCAGGATTTACTGACTGCAAAGTCGAAAGCTTTAGTCACTATGCCACCTGCTGTCCTAGCATTTAGATGTTTTGCCAGAATATAATCCGCAGTGATTATACTGTTCTACGGCCTCTTTGAAAAGACTTTCAACTGTACGAAATGTGACTGACATACATAACTAACCAGCACGAAAGTTACACATCTAGCATTGCAGTTTAGCATTTGCAATAGAGTGAACAGCGGAACCGTTAACTTCACTCACTGCACGACTTCCCATCCTGTGCCACTGGACACAAAAATAATGTTATTAAAAAGTAATTTGAGTTTTAGAGCAGTGTATTGAGTTCTTAACCCAGTCAGAGTTTGAAATCCATCTGACCTGTTTATATGAGCGAATGCTGATTCTCCATCCTTCATTACACGTCAGTCAAGAAGGATTTTGAAGCGTATCTCCAACTGCTGTATGAGAGGGCTAAGTGAGGGCCAAGCTGTGACAAAGAGTACAAATGTGAGAACAGTGGATGGCAGGACAAGAACTTGCAGTCAAGGAAAGTGAAAAAGCAGAATCTACAGCCAGCTCCAGTTTTGGGCTCTTGGTGATGGTAGAAGAAAGGCATGAGAAAGGGTTACGGTTCACTTAGGAAAAGAAATTAACTCTGGCCACTGTCTTATATTACTGTCCCTCTTTCTGGGCCTTCTAGACAAGTAATCTTGCTGAAACTTGCAGCTGCATAAAAAGAACACATGTAGGTGGCCATGAAAAGGAAGACTATGGAGTACAAAGGCTGGTGGAACGCTGCTGGTCAAAAGGCTGCAGGATGAGGTAAGTCTTCATCAATGGAGGTTGCACAGGCTTTGAACAGAAGTCTTTTTGTAGAGGCTGTAGGAAGCTGTGAAAGTTGTCAGTGACACAGCAGAGAGGGCATCTATGAAGCTTTAGATCAGAAGAGCTGAGCAGAAGATTCAAGGTAATACTTTCTAGATGTGGCATTGGGTCTCTTCAGACCTGGTTGGATTATTGGGCAAGGATGTATGATCACTTCAAACACCAAGTGACAGCAGGTAACATCAGTGTTGATGTCTTCAGGTGCACTGCAAGATCAATTCGCCCATCTTATCTTTAATTGCTTTATCCTGATCAGGGTGACAGTGGTCTGGAGCCCATCTTGGAACCCCAGGACCCAAGGTAGGAAAATGCATCCTGGAAGGGGCACCAGTCCATCAAAGGACAAGTTCTCTGTCCCCAAGACACCACAGATGTTTTTAACACTCGAACCACATTTACAAAAAAAGGTTTCCAGGAAATACTATCTTCCCGTCATTTTCTCACTCGTAATGTTAAGACTGTGATTTTGAAAAAAAGAAAGAAAAAAAACAAGCGAACAAAATCCAACTCTAAAAGAAAAGTGGATATTGGAATGATAAAAATAACCGCCCTATTTGGAAGATAGATAAGGTATGTGCAATTGTTGGAAACTGCATTATGGGTAAGATTATTTTTTTCTTTGAAAGAACCCAGCAGTCACGTGGATGCCACCTTTAAGCAGCACAGTTACCAACTGATAGGAATGAACCACATTATCTAATTTCAACCTCCATAATGATGGCAAAATGGCTTATTAACATCATGTTGACATATTGCAGTGAAGTCTCATTAACATGACAGCGAAATGATTATTAGGGAAGACTTCATGTCGTGTTAAAGGTGTTAAATTGAACATAAATGTATTTATTGTTATTACGTTTTCCATTATATCTCTTGCCACTTATTATGGCCTCTGCCCTCCCCTCTTTTTTTTGGGATACATCTCTTTCAAGCAGCATTCACTCTCTTGTTCCGCAGCTAACAGGCTTACTGAGTAAACAGAGGATTTGAATTAATAACCTCACACATTCCATTTATATTGTCTGTCCCTCTCACCACCCTAAAGTCCTTTTAGTGACAATAAAATATACCTTCTTAAATAGTAAGAGAATTTAAAAATGTATTCCCACACTTAAAATCTAAAGGTGTGTATATATATATATATATATCTCAAATCCAAAAATACTTTTTCACATTAATATCCAGATATTTACTATAAATCACATGTACCTGCATTTAGTTT
Source organism: Heterotis niloticus (assembly GCA_018136845.1). Classification (NCBI taxonomy): domain Eukaryota; kingdom Metazoa; phylum Chordata; class Actinopteri; order Osteoglossiformes; family Osteoglossidae; genus Heterotis; species Heterotis niloticus. The sequence goes on from CM030896.1 coordinate 24,803,993, forward strand.
TCTTTCTCAGTGATTTTAAATGGATTTCAAATGACCTTTTTCTTTCATTAACGGTCAGATTTGTGTGAACTTTGTCCTTCTGTCAGTCAAACTGTTTACGTGGATACTGCGATCAAAGATCGAGGCACCCTACACCACCTGATGACATCACAACCAGGTTGCATCTACTATCAGGTCTGCAGATCTTCCCTCTGAGACTTTTTTGTGCTTAAATGGCCAAAATTAACTCTTGAAAGAGGATCCTTAGATGTGTACATGCATTTAGTGCTTGAAAGTCATTCATGCATCTTCTTATTGGGTGTCATGCTGATACATACATGTACTGTTTTTAAGATGTTTGTACAGCATTGCTCCTAGCAACAAATATTTCCTGCAAGGTGTTTGTATTTTCAGTGAAAAGGAATTTACTTAAGATTATATATTGTCAGTTATGTTTTTATTTGCCTCTAGAAAATTGAGAGGTACAGGCTCTGTCATCTTATTAAAGCTAAAATAATCCAATGACTGGCATCCTCATCTCCTTCATATTTGTTACTTGCACCTCTGACAAGCAGAACAATGAAGATGAATTCTTTCGAGAAGCACTGAAAGTCCATCTTTTAAAAATATGATCTTGCTTAGGAGATGACAAGCACATTGTGGAGAATGACGGAATGTTAGATCAAGGACAGCGGGGGCAAATCTTTTGGAAACTAAGCATTATCAGATCAGTCACGAGTTAATCTAGCACAGTCCTGCCAAACAGAGCTGCTAAACCAGCGATCGTACAAATTTAAAACTGCACTATTTTGTTTTGTCTCGAGGGGCCGGTTGGTGCAGTCGGTGCGTGGTGATGTGCTGTACAGAACACTAAGCATGATGTAACTGTGCCGTTGCCTACACCTCTGACTACAAGCCCCCTCCCCTCATGCTCCCAACATAAACATTCTTGCCCTTCATGACAGCTTTTGCTGCCAGGCTAAATGGCTCAGCTAGGAGGTTGGGGTCAACTATCAGCGTCGCCAGCTAGCTCATGAGGAATCTCTTCTGAGTACTGGTCTAAGCACAAGGTTATGCTAAAATCCTTAAGCTCAGTGTCCACCAAGATCATGATGGTGGCCATAGGCATCTGTAAATCACGCTTGAGTGTAAAAGGAATAATGCAAAGTCTGATAAGTAGTACTGTACTACAATGTTACCCAGGCAAAGTTAATGTTAGCCTTGTTAGGGCATGTTGAGTTGATCCTAGCTAAGCCCTGTAAGCCCTGTTAGCCTTGTTAGGGCGGGTTAGGTATTGTTAAACTTTGTTGGGCTGATCCTAGTTAAGCCTTGTTAGCCTTTGTTAGCCTTATTAAGACAGGTTAGGCCTTGTTGGCCTTGTTAGGCTTTGTTAAGCCTTGTTAGCCTTTGTTAGCCTTATTAAGACAGGTTAGGCCTTGTTGGCCTTGTTAGGCCTTGTTAGGCTTTGTTAAGCCTTGTTAGCCTTATTAAGACAGGTTAGGCCTTGTTAGGCCTTGTTAGGCTTATTAGAAGATGTTGGGGTTTGTTAGCCTTGTTAGGCATGGTTACACATTGTTTACTTGATTGTTGTTAGGCCCTGTTAGCCTTTTTAGTCTACGTTAGGCATGGCTAGGCTTTGTTAGGCCAATTGTTGCTAAGCCCTGTTAGTCTTGTTAGGCCTGACTGCAGTAGATGCACGTAGTTTATCTTTGTCCTGGAGAATAATCTGGTCCAATAGACAGAATGGTTGCTCCCCTTGGACAGATTATTCTTACCTAATGAGATATACATATTGCCATACAGGCTTGTGTCGCAGTGCCTTGGTTGTATATTTCCGTCTCTCGATATTTAAATGTTCTGGTCTTAACTTTTGCTGTACAGCTTGTCTGAACATAATAAGAGAGTAGTGGTGCTATATTTCTGAAGGTTCCCCAAACTATTAATAAAGAAACAAGAAGCAGTAATATGCAGTCCATACACTGATTTACTGCTGGGCATAAGAGTGACACGTGCTTTTTTATGACTGTTCGAACTGGTGAACAGCTGAAATCCTTGAAAGCTATTTTTACAAGTTTCACCTTCAACAACAAAATAGAAGCTTTTTGAAAGTTACTTTCCTGGTATTTGACATAAAAGACCATTTCATTGCCATATGTATTTTCCAACTACCACCTCAAGGCCCCTGTATTTGGGTGTGGGTTTGAATCCAGCTCAATCTGTGTAGAGGTTGCATGTTACCTCTGTGTCTCAGAGGGTTTTCTCCAGATGCTCTGGGTTCCTCCCACAGTCCAAAGATCTGTGTTTCAGGTTGATTGGTCAATCCAGATTGATTTTACCTTATGCATGTGTGTATGAATGTATTTGTGTATTTGCGTAGGGCCACCATGCTATTCTCCAGACCACTGTGACCATAATGCAGTTACCAACAATGGATGGATGGATAGATGGATGGATGGAAGAATGTTCCTTCCAAAATACAAGAAATCGAGATAATTGAACACATCACAGAGCGACATCCAAGCAAACTTTTCTAAAACAGTCCAGTATGAGTTCTATACCCATCTGACCCAACACTTTGTAACTTTTAATTTAACATTAATGTAACATTAAATGTTTCCATGTGATTTAGCAAACAGGCAAACAAGCAAATGAACAAACTGATCATTTAGGCAGCTGATTAAAAAACATATGGCTATTTGCTTTTGCTGTAACCATACAACTATTGCATCCTTCTAAAAAGACTTTTTCACATGTGTTTATATCTGCCACCAAGCATCACTAATTTACGGCGCTCATAACTGTTCATGTGTTGTTTCGATATGCTGCATTTTAGCAACAAGTATAAATTGAGCAGATGATTAAAACATTTGCTTTTGAACAGTTGCTAAAGCTTCAAATGAGATGAACTGCAGTTCATTGAAAATGGTCTGGATTACATGAATCAGTAAAAGAGTGGATCTGTGCTCTGAATAATAATAATAATAATAATAATAATAATAATAATAATAATAATAATAATAATAATAATAATAGGAAAAAAAAAACAAGAAGAAAGAAATCCAATGTCCATAACTGCTTTATTCAGGTCAGGGTCGCAGAGGTCTGGAGCCTGTACGGGAGTCCCAGGGAGTTGGCTATAAAAGTAAGCCCATGAAACAAATTACATAATAATACTAATACTAATACTACTACTACTACTACTACTACTAATAATAATAATAATAATAATAATAATAATAATAATAATAATAATAATAATAATAATAATAATAATGAAAAGAAGAAGAAGAAGTTGTTATAGTGACACAGATGTGTATTATTTGTGTCGGTTTTTGTCTCACGTGGCGCGCTCCCTCCCAGGGATTTGGAATTACCTTCCAAAGATCTGTGTTGAACCCGAACCATTTATAGTCCTGGCGAGGACCAACAATCTGATTATGGGATTTAACTGGAGGTACAACTGGATCAGCATGCGCGCGTCTTCTTCTTCTTCATCTTCTTCTTCTTCTTCTTCTTCTTCTTCTTCATCTTCTTCTTCTTCTTATCCATTGAGCTCCCAGTTCCCCGGCGGTGAAGCACAGCTGACGGCGGTTAAACATGCGATGCGGCCGCCCGCTCGACCGCTGGCCGCCGCTTTGACTCCGGACTCCGGCAACGCGGAGGGGCGACGGGCGACTCGGGCTCCCAGCCGGGGCTTCGGCGCCAATTAATCTCCTTCTCTTTAATGGCTCTTCGAGGCTCGGGCTTGACGCAGTGAGGAGCTGCAGCTCTTTGTATTCTCGGCCCGATCGGAACCCCTGGATTCCCCCCCTCCACCCCCTCCTCCCCGAAAGAAATTCTCCGTCCTTTCCTGAAAAAAAAAAAAAAAAAAAAGCAGAAAAAGGAAAAAATGCCTTGAGGTTCGCAGTGACTCAGAGAGACCCCCAGATGTGGATGTGGAGAGAAGGTGGAACTCCCGGCTCCCCGGCTTGAAGAAGGTAAGCGCTGTCATGTTCTCCAGACGCACGATCCCTCACAAGGTGTCCCTGCCCGCAGCAGGCAAGTGCGCTTTTTATTCGCAACCAGACCGTAGCTAAATGTTTATGTACGAGGAGAAATATTCAAAGCAGCCGCATTTTATGGCATTTTTGCACCGGCAGGTCCCTTCCGGCCGAGCTTGACATCCCCAGTTACTTAACGGCAAATACTTAACGCACTTGGGCATGGCAGCGGCTTCCATCGCACGGCTGCTTTGAGCTGCACGTATAAGAATATTTATTTTATGAACCTTTTTCAGCTGCCCGTGTCGGACTGTGCGTGTGTGCAGGGATGGAGGGATGTGGATGAAGGGCGACCAGACAGGCTGTACGAATGACCAGACTTACTGTATATGTCGCCTTGCGCGTGTCATCTTCCTACCGAGTCGCCGCTTGGGGGTCTGAGTTTTAAAGGGGCTGGGGGGGTGGGGTAGGCGGGGGGGGACCCCTGTTCCAAACGGCTGGCGACAGCCCGACTCCTCGTTTGTCACCTAAACTCATTTCCTATTATTTCGCCGCAAGACGACGTGGAAATGAATGGAAAACGGAAGCGCGCTTCGCCGCCGACGCTTCCAGGACCGCGGACAGCGCGTCGCTCCGTTTGCCGCTAGAGTTCGCTTTCATCCATGGAATTTGCTGCTCCCCCCCGTCCCCACCTCATTCCAACGCCTTACTTTATTCCCACAGTCGGGTTGTGGTTCAACGACACACTTTATATGTTTACATGTCAAAGCACACTTCCACGTCGCTGGATGCTCGCGAAGCGGCGCGACCGAGGGTGCGCGGTTTGAAAGCCGGTGCGCGCGTTGCGCATGTGCGCTCCACGCACGGTGCGCGTACACCGGGGTACTTTTTCGGGTACCGGGAGCGGAGTAAGGGCTGCAGCACCATAAACTGTCACGGTGTGCACATGTGCACATAGGTTGGGGGGCTGATCTCCCAAAAGCTCCCCTCTGTCTTGGTCCTCAGCCTGTCGGCGACAGGGAAGGGAAGAGCGGGATCGGGCTGGGAAATATTGGCAATCGCCCACCCAGCGCAGAAAAAAGGCATCCTGGGAGATTCAAAGGTGTTCTTCCATTATTTATGTCCTGAAAATAAAGATATTGAGACTGTCAGAGTCGGTGTAACTTTAACCACTTAATAAGCTTAGAGCCCTACCCCCCTTATAAGTGGTTATCTAGGCTGTCCAGTAGTACAGAACAAAATCCAGACACTAAGCATTATCAGAAGAAACCCAAATACTTTTAACAAGTTAAAGGGCAAAATTTCTATTTGGAAGTGGTTGTATGCTGGTTTATTTCTACCATTATGCATAACCATTTCATTTTTTTAGTTGTAAAGGAGGAAAAGGCACTTGCTACTTTGAAATATGCAGATCTACCGCTTAACTATTTTATTTTAGACATTTGGGCAAAAGTTAAACAACTTTGTACAAATTGTTCACTTTCCCAGCATGTTTTGGTATCGCTGCAGCAATCTCGATGTCCGTATGACAGTGAAGAAGAAGATGTGTTGCAAAAGTATAGCTGGGCCGCAAATGGGGCACAGAATTTTTGCTCTGCGGCAGTTGGTTTAAAAAACTGAGATGCAAAATTGGTTATTTTAAGGTGACGTGTTTGTACTGGAAGATGTTTTAAAGAAAAAAAAAAAACGCTGTTTGTAGCATTCAGTCCCTGTGCCATACGGTGTGAAGTAATAGCCTCGATGAAGGCACAACTACCTCACAGTTAGCCTGTACCTGGGAACTGTAACTGTCACAATTTCTAGACTAAAATCTCCAGTTTGGAAGGATTCAAGGATTTGAGAATTTGATGGAAAGTTGTGAAAACAAACACAAAAGACCATTCTACACAAATGTGGATATTAAAGAAAACCAACCTCCACCTTTTTGAATCCTGTGTTCACCAATGTATAAATTAGGGAAGGGTTTAGATGTTGCAGTTGACACCATTGGTTTCATTTACTAGGAACCGGAAGCTGCATCGTACCACTTGGGCACCGCCTAGAAAAGGCTATTCCTCTGAATTAAGCATGCAGACAAGAAAGCGCGACAGAGTTCAGTAACTGAGAGTGGATTAAACGTGCACCAGTCAGCCATGGCAACAGCTTTGCATATCTTTGGTGTGTATGTGAGGGTGGCACAAAGTAAGCCAGTGTTTGGAAGGAACCGTGTTTAAGTTCATCCTGAGTTTGTGGGAAAGCATGACAGTGGCAATGTGGCAAAGCTTCTGTGGCCATGTGAGACCAAGCTGGAGCTTTATGTGCAAGATAAAAGTTAGATTTATGAATAGTTAAATATCAATAGTATTTTCAAGAAAATTTGGTTTCTAAATGTGGTTTGAGTGTTAAAAACATCTGTGGTGTCTTGGGGATAGAAAACCTCTTCCTTGATGGATTGGCACCCCTTCCAGGATGCATTTTCTTAGCCTTGGGCCCTGGGATTCCAAGATAGGCTCCAGACCACTGTGACCCTGATCAGGATAAAGCAATTAAAGATAACACATGGATGGACTGATCTTGCAATGCACCTGAAGGCATCAACACTGATGTTACCTGGTGTCCCTGGGTGTTTGAGGTCTTCTAAGCATCATATACCCAAGTAACCCAACCAAGTTCAAAGAGAGCCAATACAACATCTAGAAAGTATTACCTTGAATGTTCTGCTCAAATCTAAATTAGATCTAAATATTCTGATCTAAATTAGATTTAAAAGCACTTTATTTGCCAGAAATGTACAACTGCCCACTACAGGGATGGGACATCCGGTAAAAACAGAAGGAAGAATAGACTGAAAAAATATATGGAAATACTGCAAGTGAACATGCTAGTCTGACAGAAGAAAATGGGAGGAAGTGTGCCTTTTATTTGAACAATGGTGCCAAGCAGAAGACTGAAGCCACACTGGGATGGTTCGAGTACGAAAGGTCAATGTCCTACAGTGACCCACTCAAAGTCCTGAATTTAGTCCTATCAGAAATGTACGGCACTATGAAAATTGCAGTCCACAAGTGTCATCAAATGCACCTGAACAACCTGGAGCCATTTCCCAAGAAGAGTGGGTCAAATCACTCAAACGGTGTGCAAAGCTGTTAGATGGTTAATCCAAAACACGGGCGCTGCAGGAAAAGTCTGTTTTATCAAGTGTTTAAGTGTACAAATTGAATGCTTATGAAAACAGCACATTTCACTTTTATTTTTTCCTTTCCTTTTCGGACACAAAAACAATGTCTCCTTTAAACTTAATGTAGCGTTTCGGTGGGCAGTGTGGTGGTGCAGCGGGTAGTGCTGTCAGCTCAGAGGGCCTGGGCTATTTCAGGTAGGGGTTCACTTCAATTTAGTGACCAGTGTGCTGAACAATCGATTAAAACAACAGAACGGATACACAGATATAAACTAAGTCTACAGGTAAGAGACTAGTTGTATGTTAAATAACTGGAACGATTATACTGGGTAAAGTAAGTAAGTGGCAACCGAGGAGAGGAAAACTAAACGAAAAAACTACCAAACAAAAAAGGAAAAGGGAAAAATAAACCTCTGGGGGTCGAAGACACTGACTGCCCTCTCCTCCTGGGCATTGTACATACAAAAATAGTGCAGCTCAGAGAGGCTATACTGCTGTGGACATCATTGTTTTAGACAGTAAAAGCAAAATAAATTGATGTCCAGATGCAGGTGTGGTAATCTTGTCCATTATGGCACGGAGACCGAAGCTCCTGGCAGCATTAGGTGCTGGTTTCATCGGTTGGGTCAACAATCTGCACTCGTGGTACCAAGAAGCTCAAACAGAGCAAGAGGGGGGGTTAGTATTAACGGCAAAAGGAGACTACAGAATTTTGCACTTAAAGGCAAGACGCAAAAGTAAAACACGCAGCATTCAGCATTAGTTATGTCTAATTTTAGTTATGTTGGCTACGCCATGGCAAAGAGATGAATTTTAAGTCTGGGTTTAAAGGCTGAGGCAGAAGGGGCCTTCCTGGCTAAATCTGTCAGACTATCCCAAAACTTCGGTGCTCCATAGCCAAAGGCAGGTCCTCCCAATGGAATCCTATTGATTACAGCCTCTTTCAGTTAACCAGCATCTGATGATTGAAAGCAACACTGAGACATAAAAATCTGTATTCTTGCTAAGGTGAATCAGAGCAAAGCCATTTATTGCCTTATAAGCCAAGAGTAGGATTTTATAATCTACTCAATATTTAAGATGAAATCGGTGCAAAGACTTAAGGGCTGGTGCCATATAGCCGTACATCCTGGTTGGAGTGACAGTTATGGCAGCAGTGTTTTGTATGAGCTGTAGCCTAGATGGGGTTTCTCTTGGTGTTCCGGTGTCCTCCTACAGTTCAGAGACATAAGTCTCAGGTTCACTGGTGGTGCCAAGTTGCCCGTGTTGTGTGCATGTGTGGCCACCGCTTGACCGATCTGTACTCCATCCAGCGCACCCCCCAGTGCTTAGTACCCAGTGCTTCTAGAACAGGCTGACAGGGACAAGCGGTTAATGTGAGTTTTCAACATTTTGTAATTTCTTAAAAAGACAAGTCTCACCAAGGGTTTGAATACTTTTGCAATTGCTCTGTACATGTCAAAAAAAGAACTGATACAAATTAGGGGCACTGGTGCAATACATGGTTATTTTCTCAAACACTGACCTGGCTGAAGGTGAAGAGTCTCTAGGTGCTTTGAAAAGCAATCGATTTTAATCCTGTCAGTTTTTTTTTGTTTGAGCCTTACGCGAACTGTGCTGCTACCAGAGTGCATATCTCCGGCCACCGAAAAACCCTTTGCCATTTGTCCTGTGCGGTGCATGCCATATTCTTCTAATGAAAGACCTGAGCATATTTTATATTAGGCCGATATAAACTGCCTAATCCGCAGAAAGGTTTGCCACAGGGCAGAGAAGCTGTTACAGAGTCGATCGACAACACAGTCACTCGCGAAGAAGGTCAACACACGCGATCTGTTCCGAATTAAGAAGTGCAAGAAAGACAGGCCGCAAACCTGTGAGATCGATTGATCCCAGAGGTTAAACCCTGCAAATAGAACTGTCGCTCCATCCCTGCGGGCAACCTGTTTTTGCGGGGGAGGGTGACTGCTGACACAGTGAGCTCGGCCTGAACGGCAGCTGTCCACGATGATCCTTCCACGGCACCATGAGCAGACGGAACCTCATTTTCCCTTCCACAGTGGCCCTCGTGTATTTTTAGCCTGGTGCTTCGGCACCATGCAAACATCTCAAGCAGCAGACGAGGAGCGGAGCTTAGAAACACACAGAAACATAAAAGAAGAATTGTATATGTACGTTAATACAAGCTTGATTCTTTCCTTTAAAAGGTAAGACAGGAATTATTGAATAATCTTAATCTAATGATTACTGTGCAGCCAGTCAGAACATCCCAGTCTGTTTTTTCTTGTACGTATCAATGTACACATCTATATTTGCAGTGATCATCACATGCATTTCAAATACATCAATCTATAACACATATTTGATGTTGCTGTTGACGGATATCACAAAAAAAAAAAATGTTATTGATCTCACCATGTACTGACAGTAAAGAAAAAGACAATGTGCATTTTTGTCTTAAAAGGCATCTTTAATTCCCACACTGTTATGTTGCTCTTAGGTAAGAATGAGCAGCTTCTTGCATTTGATTTTGTTTGCCTGTAAGCGGTCGCTCTGAGGTTCAAACCAGGGTCATCCTGTGGTACCCCCGATGAAGATACTTACCGTATTTTTTAAGATGCATGGATGGTAATTCGCTGGGATGGCACTGAGCATCCAAAGCAATAGCAATCCTGCACAAAAATGTTATGCTAATATTTAAAGGTCTCCGGTTGTCCAGAGAAAAGGCAAAATATGGGTTTTGAGTAATGGGAGTCCAGTCTCTGAGGTAACAAAATTCTAAAGACCTTTATTCCTTGCCTGGTTGTACTTAAATATGTTTTATAATTATTGTAATTCAAAGCATGGTTGATATTTTAAGATGATGATAAAAATTCTTCGGCCTGACTATTATAGTGTTGGGTCAGTTTTTGTATTTGGTTCATATTTACATGCTAATTTTGATTGACCAGAATGCCTGGAACTAAAACTAGAGTGAACGCATGAGGTCGTGGTTAAGGATCTCCCCTTGTTATGTGATGTGGCCCCCCACTCCCGCTGTAGTGCACCAGATCAAGGGTTCCTACCCCGAACTGCTCCAGCAAAACTACCCTGCTGTGCCGTACAGATGGGTAAATCGTTGCAAAGTCGACCGCAAACCACTTTAAGAAGATCCGGTGAAAGGCGTCGGCTGAATAAAAGTTAATCGGTGATAAAGTTATTATATTAAGCACATTTTCATGCAAATGACGTCTCATTTGAAGCCCAGGATGATCTGCAAGCAGGCGCCAATTTGAGCACAAACGCTCTCAAACAGAGAAGCATTTCATTCCTCTGCATCCAGTCCAGGGAAGTGAACACTGAAGCCTCTGGCTTCTCCCTCACCACTTCCTCGCTGAACAGGCTGCTTCCCAACAGGCGTGCACAGCGGCATCGGTCCAGCTGCTAAAACTGTCCTGCAAACGCACATGGATGTTGATAACCGGTGCAACGCCCGCGTCATGCGCTCGCCCCGCAACGCGCCCGAACCCTGCGATTTCTGACACTTCTCCTCGTGATCGTTTCGCCCGTCGATCCTTATTTTTTATTTTATTTTTTTAACCCCCCTGGGTGGGTTTCTTTTTGGAACGGAGCGCGGGGTCTTCTGGCGCAGACGTGCCGCTGAAACGGGAAGGACAAGAGGGTAAGGAGACACTTTCTCGCCTTTTCCTTGCGCTCTTGCGCGATGAGAGGCAGGCTTGATCTGGTGACGGTTGTGGGTTTGAGTCCCCTCCTGCTGCACTCTTGAATGGCTGTAGAAGAAAAACCGCGGTGTAAATGGGTCGATCTTTCTGAAGTTCAAGCCGACACCTACAAGTCTTACCGGGTGTCATTTTAACAAATTTTAATAATAATAATAATAATAATAATAATAATAATAACACGTTTTTAGCCTGTTAGCTAGGCGGTCGCTGATATTCGGTGTTATTAACTCACTGCCCCGGGTACGATTGTGTTTCGTTTAGCTTCTCTGTGCCCACATCTCCATGGTAGAAATAACCATCACAAGCGCAAAGTGTGGGGTTAGCCCCGATCTCTGAAGGATCGCGATGTGCGGAAGATCGTTCTGTTCATTTGGTCATACGTGGTTTAACAAGGAATGCACACACGAATGCTTGTACGGACTTAGCAGCGCGGCGCAGTGCCTGAATAGGAAGAGATTACATCGACGGAGAGGAGGTAAGTTGCCAGTTTTATTATAAGGTTTTATTATAAGAGTGAAGATGAGCGATCAGTTTGCAGTGAGGTGCTGTGATTGCGGGTCGCTGATCCGGACCCTGGCCAGACCACCGAGCATCTTCAGCGTGTTAACCTGTCCTCGGTCCTTTCTTTAAGGAAAGTGGGGAACAAAAGAAAAAAAAAAATCAGAAAAAATATATTATATGTGTACTGCATATTATAAATGTACATAGCCTTATATATTTTTATATATGTCATAGCACGAGGCAGCACCTTGACGGAAGTGAGACTGACCAATGCCATAGAATGTCTTATACGAGAGAAACCCAGAAATATAAATGCACATTAAAACTGAATTTGTTTTGCTATAATTTGCATTTATTTATATATGTATAACACATTCTTTTTCTTCTTTTTCTTCTGTTAATATTTTATTATTATTATTATTATTATTATTATTATTATTATTATTATTATTATTATTATTATTATTATTAACTGCAGAAAGACAAGTAGATCATCGAGTTGTGAAACTTTTAGAGTTACAGTGAGATTATTATGTGAATTTGGAGGTACGAAGTGCTTAGATGAAACTAAAGTTGCCAAAGTAAATCACTACAGACAGGGTGAGCGGAATGAGGAATGTGTACAGGGTTTATGCAGTGATTCAGTACTGAGTCTGACAGGTGTGGAAGTAAACATTTATTTTGTACTGGATGTGATTCCGAAGGGTTTTAGGTTCTGTCCTGCGTTTCAGATATCTACAGTTGTTATACGTGTGGGGTTTCGGCACCTGTGCGAAGCTCAAAGCTGTGTTCGGCACTGGGTTCGGCGCGCGCCCAAGTCAGGGCACCATTAACACCGACTCTCCCCCACACGCAGACACAGGTAGCCTAACAGGTGGTTTATTCTGGAAAACCAGCCAGATGGCAAATATGCACAAATATCCATATGGATATCTAATTTATTAAAACCTATAGCAGTGCTTCACAGTGCTGACAGGTCTTGCATAACAAGTCATATTTGATAAAGTATCAGTTCCTTGTAATTTACATGAAAGATGCATGTTTTGTCATTCACGCACTAGAGGTATTTGGGTTTAGTTTTAACAGAGTATTGCTACCTCCACAATCATACAGTGCATTTAATAATAATTTTTTAGTGGCTTATTTGAACTATGCATATTTTATTCAGTGTGTAGCAAAACTGTTGCTAACAGTTGATTCTTATTAAAGTTATTCTTAGAGTTTTCAGGGAAGACAAATTATTAGCAGTTCAGCAAGATGAGGAACTTGAAGGAGAAAAACTTTACATTCGAAAAAAGTAACAAATTATTGCTAACATGAATTCTTTCCTATACTCTGCTATACACAACAGTCTGGATTATCTATAAATAGTTGCATGCAGATAGTTTTACAAAGTTTAGATATGTTGCGCAGTGTTATAAAATGATGAAAGTATTCATTTTGCATTGCAGCTTTATTTATTTACACAGCAGATGCCTTTTGCAGATGCGTTGCCAAGTGTAGAAAGGAGGCCGGTAAGGACATGAAACTTGCATAAGACGAAAACCACAACAATCAAAATTTGCTCTTGCGTTGTCGACTGCAAAGTCAAAGCAAACAAAATCATCAAAGATTTGTGCTGAGACAGAAATACAAAGCATTCGTAAAAAAAAAAGTAAGCAAACAATATGTAAGCAAGCCTGCGCCATACACCAGTCCATATACAGGGAAGTGGGGTTTGCGGCGTATGAGGTCTGCACTCCGCCAGCACAGTATGAATGCAAAAAATTGAAATTAAAAACCAGACTTCCACATGTTACAGGGCAGCATACGTAGTGCAAGAGACATCACGGGAGCATCTTGCAGTGGTTCAGTTCTTGATCACCTCACTTGACCCACAAGGGACAGATTTATAGTGTTCGATTTTTTTAACGCTTTAATATTTAATTACTTTGTTATTACTAATAGTGACTATTATTGTTAGCTTGAAAATGATATGAAATAGCTCAAATAATTCAAGGTTTGAAATCTGCAATCTGAAATCTGTTGTTGTGGGTTAAGATTACTAGCATGTAATCTGTGTCCATAGTTCGGTGCAGATTTTGGTGAAATCCATCCGGAAAAGTGAAATGAAAGTAGGTTGGACTGCTGCTACATAAATCGGGCAGACAGAGTCAAAAGGTTGAGTCACTTTTTCAAAATGTAGAATGAATGTGAGTTGAGGTCTAAGTGACTTTCGAATATGACGTAACTGCTGGCGCTAAGTGTACGGGTGATAATATCTCCATCTCCAACTTTCCTCAAATTTGTAGTGTCACCGTGTAGAAATATTGGAAAATACTGCGATAAGCAGCCAAAAACACCTCAGTAAAACATTGGTGTATAGAAGGGCGACTCAGAATTTGCTATCAATCATTGAGGTTTGCATCTTCCAGTTTCAAACAGAAAGACAAAGCTTCTGCAGGCACCAAAGATGAATACCTGAAAAATGTGGTTTGGTTCAACAAATCAGAGTTTCTTGGGTGATGTGTTGATTTGAATGTCAAAATTTGGTGTACGCTGAGTTCAGCTGTAGCTCAGTGCCATAGGGTTGATGTTGACTCATGGCGACTCTGTGGGTAGTCACCCAGAAGTGAGTTCGGTCTTCAGCCGGATCCTCAGCTGCAGTTACTTTATCAATCCATCACATCACAGGCCTTCCTCATCTATGTTGACCTTTGACCTTGCCAAGCGTACTGGTCCTCCTTCAGCAATTTTTGTATTCTCATGGTGTGATCGAAGTATGAAGCTGAAGCTGTGTCATTTGAGCTTCCAGGAAAAACTTGGATTTGATCTCCTCCAAAGTTAGCTGTGTGTAAAAAAATGGTCTGTGCATATATACGTGTGTGTATATACAGTATGTTATGCTGCTCAGCTGCAGAATAAAGTTTTTTTAATTGTGAGTTTTTTTGCCTCATTTTAGAGTCCAGTAGAACCCCAGGATCACCTTTTGGCTTTTTCCTTTGTCATTTTAAAATCTCCCTACTTTAGAAATGGGAACAGAACTATAAGCTGTCCCTGTGAGCTTTTTACTTTACAAAAAGAGAAGAAAACATCCACCTGCTCCGAGGCAGGTTCCTGGGTTCAATTTAGAGGGTTAATTTTAATCCAATGTGGTTTAGGGAAAAGGGTCAAGAAAAATTGACATTACGGGGGTTTGGACAATAAGCGTGGGAATAGTAACAACCTGCATTGTCTGTGCAAACTTGATAGAAAAGGATATTTTTATGCTGCTGTAGGAGGAAAATCTAACATTTTTCTTGCAAAGCTTGGAATTTAAATGTCAGTCTGAGGTGCTTTGTACTTTACATATAAAAGCAAGCAAAAAGCCAACTGTACAAAGCAGCATTGCGTAATCGGGTTTTTAAAATCCAATATCATTTTGCATTTGTTTTTTTTATTCTGTAAAACACATCATACTTTGTGTGTGTGAATAAACAAAACAAAAAAAAAAAACAAATAAATAAATAAAATGAAAGACTCCCTGAATCATCACACATCTGTTAGTAGGACTGTAAATATCTGCACTTCTCAGCTTAAATTTATTGTTTATGATAATTTTCTCAGCAAGGATTTCATTATTTAGAAATGATGCAAACTGCAACAAATGTACTGTAGCATGTGCACAGGCTAGAATAAATTATTTTATTGCTAGAAAGGTATCAGTTGATGAGGGGTTAGATGTTTGAACTTTTAAATTTTACCTTAACTTCTGAAAACAGTTCCAGCAATCGTGGCCGTAATGAATCCCCTTGTAGTTTCGTGGAGCAAGGATGTCTGGCCTTTGAGAAGACTGCGGTTTACCTGACAGCTGATAGCAGCATGAACTCAAGCGCAAAATTTTATTTGTAAGTGGGAGAGCGCATGGTGAAGCCGAATCTGTAGGAACATGGATGAGCGGTGCTGGGGGGGGTGGCCGAGGACTTTGAGACACGGGGACTTGGACCTGGGATGCAGTGTAGATGTCAGGATTTGACTGGTGCCAGGAAAAGGGCACGGGGAACACTGAGAACACCGGGAGCAGGGACGGGGGTCACCGAGGCGATTCTCAGGATGACCAGATTTTGGCAACCAGTCGGGCTCTTTCGTTGGTCTGTGTGAAGTTTTACAACCCGTGTGGGGGTGGCCTCCTATCGATCGTAAACACCAGTTTAAATAATAGATCGATCGATTGATTGAGGCAAAACCAATGTGCCGAAATCTGCTAAGTAGCTCTGATGGAGGGCTTCTGCTGGTCGGCTGGGTACTTTTCCCAGAGGATGCGATAGCAGATGATTTTCTCTTCTTTCCATTTGTTTAATGGGGCATGATACTTTTGACAGGCACCTTTGAGAATCTGCCCCTTATAGCACGAACTTCCAAATTACTCCTTATCAGGTTATTTATGTATTCCGTTTCAGGTGAATCGGGAACTCAGAATTTAGAGAGCCAAAGTCCCTTCGTAGCAGGTGTCCACTGTCCACGTAATGTGCTGTGTGCTGTATTGCTGTTTCTTTGGCAACCCCAAAGAGCAGAGTTGTTGTCTGCTGTTGCTGCCCCTGAAGCGGAAGTTGCATCACGGAGATCAGATAAGTTCAGGAGGCCGGCTTCAGCGTCTTCACACTGGGCATCCCTTTGAAAGTCTTGTCTTGGAGGACTTCACATGGACTCCTGGCACTTCTGGGCTGCTACAGCCCATCAGATGAAACAGTTATGGTGACATGGAGTTCTTTTGCTTTGTGGCCTCTCTGAGGGCATGAAACAAGGCCTTGTGTAGCTCACAGTATTCTTCTGAACCTCACCAGATCATTGACTGAATGTTTAGCGGTTAAGTTCACGCGTAAGCATAAATATCATTATTTCTTAACCAAAATAAGTGTAAATCTATCGCTTGGAATTGTTTAAGAGACTGTAATCCAAATGCACCTGGTCAAAGTCCCTGAAGGGGGCATTAAAGCAAGGTACTTAATCTAAATTCCTGCAGTAAAGCAATAAGATTAAAACGCCACGTATCTATTGACAAAGGCTTTATCCACAACAAAATAATTACATTTTAAGTGCAAATCTCATACAAAGATAAAATCATTCGAATGCAGTGATTTGCAGAGATTTTAGTAAAATAAAGGGGCAGTGGGATGAACTAGTGTGCATGGGTGTCATTTTGGCAGCTTGTAATTGTATAATATGAATTGATGTCAAAAGCTGTAAAGATATTAAAGGACCACTTATTAACTGAAATGAGCTTAAAAAGTACAATTATTGGTAAGAAAAAAATAGCAAGCAAAAAAGGCACATTCACATTACTGGGATGCTTTTTTATGAAGTGTAAGCAACACTCAAACCGCTTTAATAAGCTGACTCACACTGCATTTAAAAAAAAATATTTAAAAAATAAGCATATGAGGTAAAATTGCAAATTTCAAATGAATTCGCTCTCGCAAGTATTATAATCTGAAACTGCAAAGGCGCAAAACCTGTTTAGTACATATGAGGACTATGAAAATTACCCAGCTCCGCCACCTATTCATCAATAAACCGTATAAAAAGTATATTAATGTCATCAATTAGACTGCATTTTTGTGGGGGAAAAAAGTATGAAAGAAAAAGAAAGCGTGAGAGTTCATTTTCAGATGAAATGAAGGGAAGGTGCTAAATAGAAGTTCTTCATGGAAGTAAGACATCAGTCCGTCATACCTGCATACTTTAACCAGCGGTGTTCACAGCAGGTGGAAACACTTGATAAAAAGAAGATAAATTATACAGATTATTTATTTATTCACTTTTTATTTAAACCGTCTGAGCTTGATTTGCAGTTACGGAGGACTTCATTTCCTACAGTATATTTAATGGTTGCAAAAGCTTTTGAGAGTTCTCATTTTTACTAAATACCTTTGCCGGGTTTTCTGCTTTCAGCCTTTTACTTAGCAAAAAAGCTGCCGAAAGAAAAACTTTGAACGTTTCGAAATCTTAAAGGAGAACACATTGAGGGAAGAGCTTGACTCCAATAATGTTTCATGCACATTTTATGGCAAATATTAATATTAAGGCTTTCTTATGAGTTTTTTCTTCCCTTATTTTTCTGAGGGAGGAAAAAAGTATTGGTTTAAGTTACAGAAATGATGTTGAAAAAGGACTGTTCCCTAAAAAATGTAATAAAGGCACCCCAATAGTGCTGATATTAGAGCGAGACCCCACAGATAAGGCTAATTTCTTTAAAACTCTCACCCCTGGATTTCATTTTATTCCAATTTAGCAGAGGAGAGAGGACACCACTTGGTGAGATGTTATCTCCAGAAGCGAAGGCCGAATGGCATTAAGCAGCCTCACCTTGAATCAGCAACTTGTCCGACTCATTAACTTCTGCTCATTACCATCAGTGGGCTGCGACCCGTTCAGTCCAGAGATGCGACCACACGCTATAAGTTTGCTTCCAAGGCTGCTTTAGGAAGCAAAAAGTTAAACTTAATGATCCTCCCCAGGACAGTTGGAGGGCCCATTGAAACAGCTGGAAATAATTTTGTTCTCTCATCCAGTGATTAAAATCAGAATGTAATTGCGGCCCCGATCTTCAAAACCTGAAGAGCACTTGAAACGGCAAAAACAAAAGGGAATCTTTGCTTAAGAGGCTTTAACTGTCCTGGAGGGTTTGGGGGTCAAACCACTTTATTGCATTGCATTGCATTGCATTGCATTGCATTTCAGCTCTGCGTTTTTGTCTGTTCGACCGTTTGTTTGTTATTCCTTGGCGTTTAAAATAATTTTTAACATTCTAAATTCAGCTGTTTTGTAAAGACACTGCTGAAAATAATATATGTGCCAATTTTTTTTTTTTTTTTTTAAATATTGTGTTTTGCATGTTAGGCTTATTTTGCGTTTTTCCATTTAACATTAAAAGCAAACCACATTCCTTTTACCGCACAATATTAGTAAAAATGTAGTGTTTTTCTTTTTTCTATGGATTCCACTGGCCACGTTCACCTATAAGCAATGTTTGTCGCAAAACTGAGAGCCGCGTGTGAGTTACGGAGCAGCTCGGTTTAGCGTAAAAACACATAGTCTCTAATTCAGCAAATGTGGGTTAAAAAAATAAATTATAAGCTATTCCACTGTCATTTAGCACACACCTTTATCCAAAATGACCTGAACTGTTTACTCGTCTATAAAGTGGGATATTTACAGAACATTTCAGCAGTTTAGGGTAAGAGCTTTGACCAAAGTAGCCTACAGTGGCAAAATTTGAAATAACAGCCTTCAGGTTACAAGACCTCCATTTCCGCTACACTGCAATGTGGCCCTTGGACACCAAACAACACAAATCATCCCATGTCTAATCCACACAACAGATGAGCACTCTATCCATACCTTCAACAAGCATCTCTCTCTAACCAGACAGAAAGAAAGTTCATCTTAAAATATATTTCCTATCCAAATGGGTGACTTTTCAAGCGTTTTAGGAGTAGGACAAAAATCCGCACACGTTGGACATCTGACAACCAGGGTTATGAGCGGGATTCTTCATGTTGTGCCTAGAGAGTTCATTTAAAACTTTAAGACCATTTTTAATGGAGGTTCATGCTATAAATATTTTGTAAATATTCTCAGTAAGTTCTGGCTTTTCATTGTCTGAAGCATGAGGTAGCATTTTATGATGGGAGGAAAAAATAATAAATCTTGCAAATATTGTGCTTGTTAATATACCTTCCCCCCATGGTAAGGAGTTAATAATTTTAATAATTTTGCGTGGACAGCCCCCCTCATTTTCCAGTCACAACCCAATGGTTTTTATTAGACAAAGGTGAATGCCATCTGTCTGATTCTGGGTGCATCTTTTCCCTAAATATTCACTTTGCTGGCAGTATGCAGAGAAATTCTGTTCACTAAAAACTGAATAAGTAAAGAAGAGAAGTTCGTACTCTTTGAATTTTCATTGGAAGAGTTGAAGGATGAAGTGCAAAATGTGGATCTGGAGTTGTCGACCTCAGTCACACTTGATGAATATTCTGCATATGACCTTCCATTATTATTGCTGTGTATAATAGGTTTGTCAGTCCTTATTCCTTTCTGATGATTAAGTGTGTGTGTGTGTGTGGCTATTCTGTCACGATCATGAGTCCTGTAAACATTTTGCTGACATTTCTGTTTCATATCAAGGTCACAAAACTATTTACTTTCAAAGATCTTTTTTTTTTTTTTTTCCAGAGATGAGAAGTAATTTTCAAAGCCGGTACATGTGTTTTTCAGTAGATGCTTTTTTCAGTAGAGCTGTGGTACCGGGGAGCGTAGCTTCTCAGGCAAGACGCACTCTGGACGGTCAACACACGCAACCTCAGGGTATCTTTACAATGAGGGTTTGAAGTTCTGGAAAGAAGCTGGAACACCAGCAGGAAAACAGCTTAAAGTCAGGGAAGATTGCAGCATTTCCTGAAAAACGGTCCATACGTGGAAATATTAAGCTAATTTACAGCGAAAGTCACATCACTGCCAAAGGAATAATATAATTAGACAGTTTAAGAGGTTGACTGAACAGTTTTCCCAGAGACTTGAAAACGGGAACACATGCTCTTTGATTTTTTTACTCCTTTGAAGTCTCTTATGAAAGAGCTATGTCAGCCAGAGGGAGTTATGGGTATCAGTTTGTGTGAAAAGGGTGGCTGAGGATCAGTCGCCCCAAAAATATTTACGCCTATATCATAGTTACACTTGTCGATAAAAGGGTAAAGCACTTTTGTTAGCCTTTATGAAATAACATTGAAAGATTGAAAATATGTTGGAAGAAAATTGCTTAGAAAAATTGTGTTCACTTGGAAATCAGGCATTGAACATTTGCTATTTAATTTAACAAAATGTGAACATTCGTATATGTTGTGCAATAGGGTATTGAGTCCTCATATTGTTTTTCACTTTGAAGATATCTTTATATTTACAGTCATAACCCTTCACCAATAAATAAATATTTGTTTTAACAGGAGTGGAAAATGATTGCACATTCATAGGTTAACATGAAAAATCAGTGAACGCCTTCAAGTTTAAGGGCTCGGCTGGACTGAAAACAGGGATATTGCGGCATGTAAGAACCAGGCCTGCTGAGACCAAGTGGGGATGACAGCTGTTCCCTAAACCTCCTTTGGGGGTCCCCAGAAATTCCAGCTCCACGTGTGCTTCCAACACCTGCACACATCCATCCATCCATTATCATGAACTGCTTAATGAGGAGGCTCGCAGTGGACCAGAGCCCATCCCAAAATTGCTAGGCTACCAAACTCCTCTTGGACGGGACACCAGTCCATTGCACACACCAGTACTCCTGATTCTGCTATTTATGGAATGCTCAATGATACAATTTAAAAACAATTCCGCTAGAAACTTGGATGACATCTAGATTTACATGAACATTAGAAACACAGAAAGAAAAATTGGCAGAGCTGCGTATGAACGATCTTTGTGTAACAGTACAGAATACTCCTGATGTCCCAGGTCCCACTCCTCCACAATTTAATTTTAAGAATTTCAAAATAGTAAGTAGCCTTTTTGGAGGAGGAGGTGCCCATGTGCAAAATTTGAAGTTGTGGCTTGAAAAACAGTCGTGCATAGCGAGTGAACGAACAGACCAATAAACGAATGAAAAAACGAACGAACAAACGGATTCAGTTATGTGGATCTAGAGACTAAACTTCTACTGTAAACTCTTTTAAGCTCTTGATGGATATGTTCTGAAAGTTTCAGCCAAGTTGTTCTTTTTCAGCTTAGGGAATGGAGTCCGTTTCGCTTTGTTGGCATTAATAATAATAATAATAATAATAATAATAATAATAATAATAATTTGTTTAAACAGTGAAGGAACTGAGATAAAATTGTAATATCTGAGCTGACCTGTGGCATTCTTTCTGGGATGGAGGTCATTTGGAAAGCAGTAACTGCACAGGCACTATGACAACCTCAACATAGGGTTTTAACCCTAAGCAGGATGGAAGACAGCAGAGTATCAGGAGGAGACGGTGCCAACGCAATGTGTTCAGTAGTAACCACAGTCTTCCATACACATTACCTGTGCAGTAGACAAACGTTCCAGCGGCTTCTGGTGGTTCTGTTACAGCAGGATCTATACGTTTATATGGAATTTTCTGTTTTGACTTTCACCTTAGATGCACACATATGGCCTGGCATCAGATGGCTGGGGAGACAGCTTGACCATTGGACTTGACCATTCCCACCAACTGCCTTGGAATATATCTGAGCAACAAGCAAATCCACAACATTTCCACTGATACGACTGATGTTTTGTTGACCAGCGGTGATCTCACTAGTCCCAAAACAGTCATTCTAATTTTACTCATTTCCAAAATGCAGTGCCCACATACAAAAAGACAGAAGACCCATTGTCTGACAGATTAAAAAATCTCTTCTTTTGTTTCTTTTTCCCTTTATATTTAGGGCCTTGGTGCATTATAGGTGGGTATTTGAGGTATAAAATGCTGAGCTCTGACTCTGTGCACAGAGGAGGTGTCAGACGTTGTTAGTATTGTTTTTCAGCTTGGTCCTACCTATGTGATATCTGTAATTGTCTGTGTTTTCACAACAGATGTGTCCCCCCCCACACACATACAACCACACAGCCCATCCCTGGACTTTACACCCCATGCAACATCTTCTTTGTTTGTTCGATTCACCTTTTACTGACTCATGCAGTAGAAAGGTGTCATTTTAAATCACGTTTCTGTGCTTCTGCAGGTGGCATCAGTAGGTGAGCAACAAAGCTGGTTGTAGAACCAAGGCTGCAAGTTCTCTGCACCCCCATTGGAGCCCTGATGCATAACTCAAGGATACCTTTACATGGCAGCATCTAGAACAGTCAGTAGATATCAAAGCGCGTTCTTAGCTCTCCAGAACATCGCTGCCTGGTTTTGTTGTGGATTTATTTTTAACATCAAAGTGCACAAAGAAACATCTGCTGCCACTTCATGGAAAAAATAAAAACAAGGTAGAAAGCAGAGCCATGCTGTTTTGGAGGCAATTGCTGACCTTGGTGAGCTGGCAGTGTCTGAGAAGTACGTGTTAAATGGTGGATTTGGCTTTAGGTAATAAATTGGAAGTAAGGGGATGTTTCCAAATTGGCTATGGCGCATATAGGTTGATTGCTCTAGTTTTGGTAGATGTCCAACCATATTGGCCCCTTGTCACAGACCCGGATAACCTCTTGTCAGACACTTATTTCAAGGCGAAAAGCTGTGCATCCCCAAGTGTCAGACTGTGGTGTGATGTGATTGATTCCTACAGCTAGAGCGGGTGCAGGGATACTCATGAGTTCCTGCTATGCCAAACATCTGCTAAAACCCTGAGGGCCCTGCACTGTGAACTGTACATACTGAGCGGAAATGGGTTTGTATAATTGTAAATAAGAACCTAAAATGTGTGCCATATAATTAAACCTTTCATATTACATTCGGGCGGGAAGCGGTGTCTCAGCTCAGCTGTGTGAAATGTTCTCACAATGTTCTGCAACACGGATTCAAAGTGGCGAAGATACAGTGTGTGTCCAAAAGTATGTGGACACCTATATGTGCTTGTTGAATCTCCCATTCCAAACCCATGGGCATTATTATGGAGTTGTTCGGCCTTTGCTGCTATCCCACTCTTCTGGGAAGGCTTTCCAATAGATTTTGGGAGTTTGTGCCCATTTGGCCACAAGACTATCACTGAGGCCAGGCAGGAAAGCCTGTCTCACAGTTGGCGTTCCAGTTCATCCCAAAGGTGTTTGGTGGGGTTGAGGTCAGGGCTCTATTCAGGCCGCTCAAGTTCTTCCACACCAACCTGGGCAAACCATGTGTTTGTGCATGAGGGGCACAGTCATGCTGGAGCAGGAAAGGAGCTTCTACCCCAAACTGTGACCACAAATTTTGCACCACACAATTGTCTAGAATGTCTTTGTATGCTGTACGGGTGCAGCTGACACTGCTCAACTCAGTCATTAGAAGGGGGGAAGTCCACATACTTTTGGCCATACAGTTTATGAATGCTGCCAAGAAAATCGATGACACCTTGCAAGTAAAATTTCAGAAGTAGGCAAAGCCCCATTCACAGAATTTTTTTGAAGCAGTGCTATGAGTTTAAATCATGCTCACTTAACAGCACCATATGCAAAACTTCAGATGGGTGATATTGGAGGTGAGGTCAGGGGACGTTGGGCAGTGGTGACACCTTCTGCAGCAGACTAGCCTTTCCCAAGCAAATCAGCAGCATTAGGTTCACACAGTGGCTGACGCATAGCTAGGATTATGTCGAGTGATCCACTCCGATTTTGCATGTGGTCCCATCAGAGGCGGGTAGCACCCATCAAGGGCAGGGTCGCAGTGGCACATTTGAAGCCCGAGATGAGCATTAACACACATGGCGCTCAGTAGCCAGAGGGTGAGGGAATGGGATGTGCAAAAAAGAGGCTTTGACTGGGCACTTTGACACATGCACAGGTTGCTGCTGCCTTTTCTGCAGTTGCTGGACGTCATGAACTAGAGCAGTGCAGGTCTCCAGGCTGGAAAACCCACACAGTTCTGCTGCAGGTATTTTAATTTATTTTTCTCCCTCACTTAAAAAATACCGTGCAAGTGCAAAGCCCTAATGGCTGTTAGATAAAGTGCATTCAAGCTGAAGGTGAATTCAGCCACATGGTGTAAGGATTTGCTTCTATTTGGTCATCAAAGGTAAAAGATAGAACAAAAGTAAGGAGATGCAGTTTGGCTCATGTCACTGAGATTTTGACTCATATTTTTACAGTACACAACCACCCTCTTTATCTCTGTGCACGTGTTGTTATTTTGTTTTGTGTTCGTACTTGTTTCATCACGACGGTAGAAGGTTGTCCCGCTAAAGTAAGAAGGCGCCGGCGCATCATTTTGCGCAGACTGACCTACCATTTCCGGTGGCTGAAGAAACCATTTAAATGGGATGTTGGCCGGAGGGATAGTGTTCATAAAAGTGCTTTAGCTGTACTATTTTTCATGCTAATTAGTTATTTGTGCATTTGTGTCTCATGATAGAGGTCAAAAGCCCAAAAAGAAATAATGCAAAAGGAAAATCTCCCCATCCATTATCATTATCTGCTTGTCCTAGGCGGGGTTGCGGCGCTGTGCGGCCCGGGTGCTATGCTAGCAAAAGGCAGTATTTAGAGTTAAATTGGATTTTTTATAAAGTAGCACAGAAAATATCGATCTGTCAAGAAAACAAACAAACCTGTGGCAGGTTTATAGACAATAAAGATGATTATAGTGGAATATCAAGGCTGTTTGTTCTGCATGTAGGACTTTCTTTTAAGGCCGGGGGATGATTGTGTAAAACGTCTTTTTAAATTTTATCAACTTCATGAGCTTCCAGGATGAGTTCGTCGCAGTTGGAAAATTTATGGCCGTTTTTGTTAAGGCAGATCACAAAATTTATGTTTTGGTAGCTGTTGGATCTCTCTTGGCTAAATGCAAGCATCCGGCTAAAGTGATAGAATAGAAAAAGGGACAAAAAAATGTTTTCTTGCATTCGCAGTGGCTGGAAAACAATAACATTAATCTTGCAGTAAGGCAACCCTGCTTTTTATGCAGTTGAATTTATGACAGGGTTTTACTCTGTTTCTTTCCTGAATCGATAAACTAGATTACAAACAAGGCTGTATGACAGTTTTTGGGTCAACACCTTGCGGAGCAGGCGAGGTTAAACTAATCGAGCAAGAAAATTTGTATGCGTCTTACAATCTTATCTGCGCTTTCAAGTCAAGTTGAAAATAGTCTTCTTACTACTTCAATCCATGAAGTCTTGCATTTGGTTGTGTACCAGCCTTGTGTTAAGATGACTGTCTGCATACATGGCAGAGGTGACCTGGAACCCACAAATTCTTTTAATTCCCATTTATGTGCCTCTTCTGGTCATTAGAGTACAAACTATGCCAAGTGAGCGATTTTTTTCCGTTATAGTAGACCGTCTTAAAAATGTTTCTGGAAAAGTAACCAAGTAACAGTCATTTGCTTATTGAGGCCAGCTAGCAACTACAGGAGGTCACTTAGAAACCCTGCACCGTTTCCATGTACATCAGGCGGTAGCTATAAACAGAAAACGTTCGGTCTCAATAAATTTACATTTTGCATACCTGTTTTTCCGGGGATTTTTAACTCCGCAGTTACACAATGTAATATTAAAAGGAGATATTGTCTTTGAGGAAATTTCTAGATGTAGTAGTAGCAGCACATTTTTGGTTTTATACAGAAGCTGGATGTGAGTTAAGCAATTTATGCTAACACTAAAGGGAACTGTCACTGTGATTGGTTCCTAGGCTCAAGAACGCAGCAAACAATTTCGGAAAATAAAAAAAATAAATAAAAAGAAAATAGTGCCACGAGCACCAGCGTGATCTGAAATGCTTGCCAAAATAGCATGTGGGTGAGTGCAACTGTTACACTGCTCTGCTAAGTGTGTGAACGACTATAGGGAGTTTAGTGTAGTGTGTGGTAACGCCTGTTAAATGTGTGAGCTAAAAACTATGTAGTGGTCATTTTAAGGCATTTTGGAGAAAAGAACCTGGTAAATAACCAAATGCAGATCCATAAATGTGTTTAATATTTCTTGTTCTTGTGAAGCCAGCTGAGCTGTCTCCCGAACCTGTCCGCCAGGATGTGGCACATGTACGTATTTCATAAAAGCAGGTCTTTCTTTCGTTTGTGCGAAAGTGGCCTTTGATGCAGGGACCTCGACGTGCAGAGCCGAGTTATTTAAGGCTTAATAGTAATTACAAACCCGAGGTTTAATGATAGTGATGATCACAGCTACTGAAGGTGGTGGCTAAAACACAGCTTTATTAAGAATATAATAATTTATTTAATAATAAATTACTGCAACGGGGAACATGCCGGTTTCCAGTCAATACTTTTTTAATGCGCTTGGGCACTGCGCCATCTTCCACTGCCGGACATTAGCGAAGATGTGAGCTAAATGAAGGAACATTCGAGTACTTCCACCAGCGGCTAAAAAATTTGCTTCCTTTCTCGTACAGAAAAGAATAAATCTTAACTGTGATTACCGCTCCGTTTTCAAAGGCTTCCGCAGAAATCCAGTGCGTTTTGCGGACACTACAGTAAGATCTTTAATTAAAAAAAAGAAAAATGTCTCATCTCTTCAGGCCACAGGTTATGAGGACTTATGCTCTGATTTTGTGGTGGGGAACACAGTATATTGCGGAGTTGTAAAATGCAACCAACGTTTAGCTTTAGTCTCCTTTCTTTGGCTCCTTAAGCCATTCCACTGCCTTCTTGCATTGTTTAAGCTTATTTTTATAGATAAACAAACTTTTATTGCATTGCACCTATGCTTTTCTGTATTTTATTAAAGCCATTTGGTCTCGCGATCAAGAGGTTTTACCCCTATTTTTCTGTGAGGCTTCACTGTAGAGTTGTGCTATATTTCTCACAAGACCATGACCTGATGTTTCAAGGGTTATGTTCCTCCTTGGGATGTTTTATAAATGCCATATTTCATTTAGTTAATACTGTTGGTTAACATTTTTCAGTAAATGTTTGCTATGCTATCCATAAGCAAAAGTTATATCTCAAGGGAAATCTTCCGTCTTTCTTATTCATAATTGATTTCACTGAACAGATAGCAATACTGCTCTTGGCACGATTCTTAGCCAAATTTTCATTTCCTTATCTCTGTGGCTTGCAGTTGTATTGCCCTTTACATATTGTCACCCAGGAGGATTACTGTGTTAGTAGTCTCTTGTTGTACCACTTAGCTTCTGGGGGAAACTGTGAAAGAGTACAGAGCACAACATTAAACTTTGTAGGATGAGATGATATAAGATAATTTATTATAATACAGAATTTATTACTGGCTGGGTAATTTAGCCATGGGTTTGGTTTTAATGCGGGGTCTGTGTGGAATTTGCAAGTTTTTCCTACTTTAACAAAGAGTTTCTTCCAGGTGGTCCAGTAGCCTCCCAAAGTTCAAAGATACGTGTTTCAGGTTCGGTGATCCTGTGCATTTAGTGTGTGACCGTGTGAGTGTGTCTGTGTCTATGGACTGGAGTCCTACCTAGAGCATCTCTAAGCCTGATGAAGAAAGATTGTGAGGTGGGTTCTAGACTGTCACAACCCTGAGCAGGACAAGAGGGAATGGGGGAGAGATTTAGTGAGTGGATGAGCCAATAGACTTTAAAGGCTCAAATTTTTCAGTTTATCTCCTCAAAAGGTGTGATATAATGATTGTATGAACAATTTGCACATTTCATGTTAAAATAAAGTGCTTCCCCAATTATTTTGATGGTTTTTGAAAAGTGATGGTTGGACCCTAGGGACAGGAAAGGCCACGATGGTCTTGTCAAGTTTTAAAAATCAAGCAAAACTGGCTTTATTAAACCCATTCAAGAAACTGACCCATTAACTGTATTACCCCTGCATAGTAACACAGCTGTATTTAAAACCCTTCCAACGCAAGTGGCAAAGTGTAGAAGCACAATAGTCAATGGCAGTGACAGTTTGTGGCCTTAGCCCTATTTCAACACCACCCTTTTAAATCTGTCTGAATTAATGTTGCATTTAAATTATATTCGGTCTCCAGTTATCTTCAAGGAGCTTTGAAATAATGGCACTCGGTGATGTTAAAAAGGGATGATCAACCCATTGTTGCCAATACGATTATGGGGAGGTGTTACTCGGTTTGTCCGAGCTTCAAGTCAGCGCAGTTTATTTTTATGTACAGCACAGTGATGCTGAGCAATTTATACAAGCAGGACAGTTATAGAAATAGCAGCAAAATGTTGCAGAGTTGGATGAGTTGGCACCTGAAGAGAGGAAAACAAAAAAAACTCTTAGGTAGAGAAGTGGAGAAAAACAATCATCTCAAGGTGCAAGTACCAGTGGTCACCCATTACTCCTGGTCATTCTAATGTGAGTTCAGAAGAGACATTTAGATGTGTCTCTAATGAAAAGACCATTATAATGAGCAACTTAGGGGTCTACAGAGACAGAAGTCATGTTCCAGGCCAAGGTGTCTGATCCAGTTGGGCTACTGAATTGTCACTGCTTTCTGGCATTGGGTCTCTTATCCACAGGGTGCTGATATACAGGATTTAGCATGGGCTTCTTGAGTAGCTCAGCTGATCTCACGTTGTGCACAGAGTCATAAATCCATCAGCAGTGGTGTATGTAAGGCCTGGTTATACTAAATTGCCTCGATTTATACATGAGGCTTTAAAGTCCAAATAATATATATGGCTGCTAGGCCCGGTTTAATATGACTATTCTTGTCAATGGTGACCCCCTGAGCATGTAAACTTACCTCATTTTACACTCTCTCTCTCTCTCTCTCGCTCTCTCTCGCTCTCTCTCTCTCTCTCTCTCTCTGTTCATGGTCTCCTATTCTATGGCCAAACAGCCAGCATGCCTGACCTGAGTCTACTGTAGAAATGTTATCTTTGGTAATAGCAGCTATCTTTGCACATATTTGCCTCTGGTTGCACTCAGTTACTGCAGTTGCTGCTCTTCTATATTTTGCATGTTTCTTCAGGTTAAACTTCTATTACACAACTCGTAAATAGACTAAGGAAAATAATATGTGCGAAACAGAAAATGCTGCCAAATGTTGGAGAAGGGATGGATCGTGATCTGCTTGGGCATCTCAGTGATCACCATCCCTCCCTCTATACACAAAAGAAGGAAATTCTTTTTTGTCTTAACTTTGGGCTCTCCCTGGCTGGAGTGATTCACAGCGGGAGAAGGAAGAAGCTAAAAGTTATTTTCATTTTGCAGAGATGCCATTCTCGCTTATAAACTGTTTTCTTATAACTGGGGCTCACAACCAATCCATCCGCAGGCAAACAAACACACTTTTTGCCGAGTGGTGAGGAGAGGAACAAGCTGAGACTCTGACCTCTCTGACTATTTATTATTTATGTATAATAATATATTTCTATATATTTCACTTTAAAAATTTTTTCCAAGTATCCAAACAGTAGACAAAAAATACTGGACGATAATGATGATATGACCACTATCGCTTGGTTCATTAGCTATTAGTTATTCTACAATCATTACATCATTAATCATTAATCCTTGGTCATTATTCATTTTCTGACATGGATTACTCCAATTTTCCTACTTGTTCATTCACTTCTAGCATAAAACTACCAACATTTTATTTCAAATATTCCTATTTCATTTACTTTTGTGTATTTTAAACATTTCTTTTTTTATGCATACAGACCCAAAGATACACTGCACATTAATTTCCAAAGGTAGCTGATGTGAGCTCTTAAATGTTCTGACCTTTCCAATCATATTCTTTTAATAGAAAGTAGGCTTACATTTTATTTGTGGGACCAAACAGAATCTCTCGAAAAAAGTAAATAAATACTTAATTTGCTTTTCTCTTTTTCCTTCAGTAGAAACTCAAAATAAAATAAAATAAAATAAAACTCATTCTTACTAATGTCTCCAGAGATAATCATTCTATCAGAAGCTCTCATCTTGACATCCTTACTTGAACCACAAAGTGCAAGTAAGCTGCAAGTAAGCTGATAAAATCTCGTCATAGAGGTTGATGCAAAGTATTGCTCGAATTTCTTTGGAAAATGATAACGTGCTGCAACTTTTTCCAGAGCCTTTCTCAGTAGTGGTTTAAACCCACTATATCTGAGACATAACTTTGTCAGGTAATTCATAATTTTGGACAAAAACATGAACGTGAAACATAGCTCTTCCGTGGCCATCTTCTACCCACTGCCGATCTTCATTTTTCCCACTTGAGAAACCTCAGCCTCTGAGCAGCTGGCTTTTCTCCACTGGACAGTGCAGGAAACACTGTGTGTTTGCTAAGTGGCACCTGTCTACTCAGAACTGTCCACGGCCAAAACATGTAAGAACGGCACTACCACCAGCAAAAAGGCTGCAGTGTGGCTTCGGTGTTGGTAGGAATCTAAAGACCTCCTCATGTTATTAAGACGTAGGGCTGTCATTTATGTTCCATTTCAAGCATACATACATATGTATATATAAGTGTGTGTGTGTACAGTATGGGTTTGAATCACAGCAACAACAAGACCATAAAAATGCAAAGATGCACAATACAGATGCACAAAGTTAAGTGCAAAGGATGCAAAAATATTAAATGTTGATATTTACCTAGCAAATTCAGCATCAATGATTTGTGTACTGTATTTTTATGTCTGTGGCGGTTATTATGAAGCCTGGATGGAGGGTTATCTGCTGAAAACCTGCATGAAATTTACCCAGGTGGATTCCAAACGGTGGCTGATTTTGAAATGATTGATGCTTACTACTGTGTGTAAAGCTAGTTCATATTTGTTTTTCGCTTTTGCCTACATCGCGTATAATTAAAATACTAGGATTAAGGCCATTCAAAATAGTCAAAAAATAAATGTATTAGTCCTGCAATAAAGACTTCAGACAGTTGCCAGTGAAAAAAAAGGGCCACCAATATTTTGGGAACTGTTTCTTTTGTTTGGGCCTATGGAAATGCTATGGCATGTGCAGGGCATCTGAGGATCCAGCCAGAAGAAAAGAGCTCAAATTGTCAATGAAGAAGGTACAAAGAATCGGAGCACGACTACGGCACCGAAGAATCCTGTTGTGTATTTGTACTGCTTTTCAGATGCACCAAATGCACAGCGTGTTCTTTTAAAACATCTTTCATGACGACTAAAAAGACAGAAGCTCCCTTATATTTTTTTTTCCATTCTGTAACTGTAACAAAGATGTTCTTTTAATTACAGACTGGGTATTAATCTTTCTAAAGGCATCAGCTTGTGAATCATCTTTATATGTTCAGGAAATTAATTTTGTCGCTGTTTTTCCTGTCTTTCACATGGAGGTAACTTTGTCCGTCACAATTGATAGAAAAGCGTAAGTGTATGTGGGAGATTCTTTTGAAGCTTTGAAAGCTTTCCACTGAATGGCAGCGTTTGTCGCTGTGTGGGTTTGTTGTTATTGTCTTGGCTGTAGGCACCCCCCCCCCACCTCAGCCCCATCTGTCTGAGATACCTGTCAGCATCAATTACAGGGGGTCAGAAGGGACAGGATCCTGGATCCTCTTGGCCTTCAGAATTAAGATAAGCTTCTGCATGGCTGTTTGTGAGGAGCTGACCCCTTTACTGGAGTCTGTCAAGCAGAGATTGTTGCTCACAGGTAGCAAGTTAAAATCCAGCACCTCTCCTACGTGTTGTGCCCACAAATGTGTATATGTATATGAAGCAGTTTTGGTTGCCTTTTTGGATCCTCTCCTTTCCCTTTCTTTCATTACTTAATAGCTCTGAGGTGCCTAAGAATGCCTGACAGACATATTTTGATGCAGTGAAACGTAAAATAGTTGAGAGCTATTACGACACCACAGATGTGGCCCAGAGTTTTGGTACGCTTGCATTTTATTCAAACAGTGCACTGCTGAAAAGTGCTAGGTTACCTTCAAACTCAGTGTGCAACAGTTCCAAGTCATACCATCTGTTGCTGTCTAAATGAAAATGGGTTTTGTGGTGGAAGACCCAGAAAGACTTCAGTTCTAAAGAGAAAAATTTAAAAAAATCCCGATTGAGGTTTGCTAAAATGCATGCTGACTAGCTACAGTCCTTATGAGAAAATTTCCTCGCACAGAACAAACAAAATTCAAGCTTTTTGGTAAATCACACCAACTCCATGTTCACAGAAAACAAAACAAAGCTTCTAAAGAAAAGAATGCCATTTCTACCATAAAATATGGAGGAACCTCTAGGATGTTTTGGGATTGCTTTGCTGCTTCTGGAACTGGGTCCCTTAAATCTTTGCAGCACATGATGAAATATATCAATCTGATTATCCTTTTGGGACAAAACACACAGCTTAGTATCAGAAAAATGTGTTATTATTATTGTTGTTTTCTTTCAAAGTTAGCGCTTGCTCTTACGCTAACCACTCACTTAAGTACTTTGCACAGAAGTGCAGCATAATTGTGTTTTTTTGCAGAATGAATGGTTAAAAAGTGGCCTTGTGACAACAAACCAGTGTATCCATTGTTTTACAAAACAAAGGAGCTACAGCTGACTTTACAAACACTTCTAAAGCTGCCTCTGTTACGGTCCATTCTACAAAGATGCATTGTGCTTTGTGCATTTTCATTACATTCTGGCATTCTCTTGCGTTTTGTGATTTTGCCTGTACAAAGCATTTTCATCCTTTTTAAGAGTTTCTTGTGCCCCAGCTCTTAACTCTGATAGCTTCTGGAACTCTACTTTTCTTTGCCTACGTGAGCGAACGTGCAAAACAGAGGGACAGGAAATTTGCAAACTTCTAAACAAGATGTTGACTAAAACTTTTCTGTCCCACAAAGTCAGAGGCCAACATCTTGTTTTTTTTTTTTTTTATTTATTTGGAAGTTTTGTCGGATCTAAAGATACAAAATCTGTTCTGTTTTACTCCATGTTGTTGTTCGAAAGGAAACAATGAAAGCCCCATGTAAATTAGTTCTTGGTCTTGTCTTTATTTTGGTGAAATTATTTCATAGCTGTAGAGCATTCATTAGAGAGATGGGATTACTGGATTACAGGATTACTGCATCCACGGTTTGGGTAGTTAGCCATGCTTCCTGTTAGCTGCCTGGATTCAGCCCTTCTGCCAGAAGCAGGTCTGGATGCCACTACATGACAGAAGGCCAAAGTCCCTGAAGCTCTGACTTCTAAAGTCAGAAACTGTGTTCATTTCTGTCTACTGCACTTTCTCCCTCTAGTTGAGCTCAGGTTCTTCTGAGGACAACGGCAGATGGAAACAGCAGCACATTTTTGGCCTGAGCGAGTAAGATCGCTTTCGTCAAGACAGGTGGCCAAACCCTTGCGCCCTCCTACACTCGACCTTTAATTTCACTCTCCATATATATTGTGCAAGTGTTTTTAGGCCTGGCGAGCCACCAAAAGTGAGGTTGAACGCCCTCCCAAAGCATATTTTCTTTCTTCTGCCTTTTCCACTACAAGGTTTAGCGAATGAATTGAGAAGTTAGAGCTCTTCTTCAGGCTTGCTTACTGATAACCAACACGGGGAAAGTAATTAAATTGGGAAACGTCAGATCAAAAAGGTTATCAATTACAGAAGCGGCCCTTCTTCTGTCCTCCTCTCTTCTCACGCTGGGAGCAGATTGTCTGAAGATTCACCGTGGCAGCGAGGCGGGTCCCGAGCGCTTGGAGACGAAAAAAGACAAACCGGTTCTAGGCCTGCGCTAAGTAAACCCATTTACCCGGCGGTGAAATGTGTGGCGCAGACGGGTGATCGATATGTCAGCGCATACAAATATGTCATTTGCTTTTGTTATTGGAAGGGGAAATAGGACCATGCTCTGCATTTTGTATTCAGCCGTGCCAGCTGTGCCTATTCAGATGAAGCTGTATGATCTCAAAGTTCAGTACTGCGTAATTTGTCTTACTATTTCTTTTTTTTTCACTTGTTCACAGATAGATATCACACAAGTACGTTGGAACTGAAATAAACTGAACGTAAAAACCATGCTTACGCTGTGAGAGAAGTAGCAAACAATCGGCTTTTCCATTCCACAGTTAGTTTGGAATTTTTTTCAGATTTTTAATTTGGTTTTTTGTTTTACCGATTAACTTAGTTTAGGAACGCACAGCATGAAAATAAAAGTAGCTGAAGCTGAAAATGTGAATTTCGAAGAGATTTCTTCTTCCAAAGAACTACTAGTGATATGAACGGAAAAGTTGTTTACTGTGACTGTGCGAGCTTTTAAAAGGGTTTGAGGAGAAAATCTGTCACCTGGTTTCAGTACAGCCTGTGGCTTGCAGTGATGTTCAAGTCCGAGTCATGTTGCCATGTGAATATTGTTCTCCAGACTCGCATCAGACACAGAAGTTGCTGTGCTTTCACAAAAAAAAAAAAAAAAAAAAAATCATATACATTTCTATCTGATACACTGTTTGTCATCTGATGAAGAAGGTGGTGTCTGCGTTGGGTTTATACCATCCTGTAAACCATTGTCACTGCATGATGCATCAGAGTGGGTTTCCATTTACTGCAGTATCACATATCTGGAGGATAAAATCCAAATACACTGAAAACTCTTTGAGAAATAGAACTGTACCCACCGGATGGGTTTTCAAAAGGCAAAGGCAATGCCTTTGTCTCATTGCATTTTGTGTTTCACACAGTTTTCTGTTTCTTAAGATAAGAAATGCCGTTTATTTTCACAAAAATTCGACGTGAGAGATGGAGGTCCCCTTGAGAAAGTTAATGCTAACTAACTTTTTGGTCTACTAACTACTAACTTTTCTGCCTAGATATGATGGGTTAAAGTTAAGACAAGGAACTGGTCAACAATGAGGAAAAGATTAGTCCATTACCCCCTCAAATTTAGTCCCTCGTAGGATTTTATTGGCCTATTACCTTTCTTTACCTCTTTTTCATGTGTTGAAAATATAGTTGTTTGAATAATCATTTTCTGCTTTATTTACAAGAGCTGTCAGCTAAAATACACATAATTAATACATATGGCAAGGGAGACAGAAAATATGCTTCAAGACTTGATTTACTGGGATTTTATTATATCAGTTTGACAGACGGGTGTGGGTAGATGCAGGTTGTTTCCAGATCATGAAAGATTCAGCATCCGGTTTCCACACCACGTCTACTGTTGTGACAGAAGAAAATTACAAAGTGAAGGCACAAAAAAGTCACAAAAAGGGCACAAAAAACTTTTTTGAACCATTGTAGCTACTGTAACCAGAAGAGAGATGTAAACAAACCATTGGTTCCTTATATTTTTTTAAAGAACATTTTTAAAACCTTTCCTGCATTTCCATGCGTATCTGTCGCCTGGAAAAAAAGGTGGAATAGAAACACAAACGACAGCCTTCATTCCACAGTTTCAGTTTCTTTGCTGTTTCTCAGTGTTGGAAATGAATATACTAACTGTAATTTATGTTTGTAGGCGAATTATCTGACAAAAACGGGAACGGTGGGTGGTCAGATAAATACTTTGGATAACTGTAATTCTCCACTTGCCAAGTTCGGATGCAGTTTAAATGCATTAGACTTGCTGTTTTCCAGTCCTTTTAAAGCTTCAGGTTTTTGCCCATTTCAAAGAACCTCTTTAATCTTTTTCCATTTGCCAAATTAATTTTTTTTTTTTGTGCAACAAAAATGGGAAAGTAAATCACAATTGCTGTTTGTACAAAATAAATCACAAGCACAAACGGACAAACGGGTTGCACCTGTGGTGAACGATGGACTGAGACCAAACAGTGGTGGGGGTTGAACCTCAGATATGAGCACATCTCAACACTGTAAATAACGGAGACAAGACTGCCTTGAAATAGACTGCGGTGGATGGATGAGAGAGTGTTTTTGTATTAATTTTGTGAGATGTGAACTATAAGGAGGATAATCAGAACCTCAGACAGTTTCAATAGTTGGCACCACTAATGTTCCAGTTATCAGACCCTGTGCATCCCAAAAAACAGTGAATATCACTCTCCTGAAGCTGTTTGGATCCTGAAATACTTCTTGACTGGCAATGCTTCCATTCAAGGCTTTAGTGTTCGGTCCCTGGCTCATAGCAGTGGATCAGTGTTTTGCCTCCAAAAATGAAGCCTCTCAAAAATACCTCTGACAGATTCCCAAACACCATTGTTTGTGTTCTTTGGTTAGCTGTCTTGGAGCACAATCCTGACAAAAACCTAGGCCATGGATGATTTCAAAAGCAAAACTGTGACTGATTTGTGAATGGGTCCGTCATTCTTCATCTTTGACGCTCGAGGAGCGGTTCTTGCACTTATCAGTACATTTGTAGATGTTATTTCGACATTGGAGGAAAGTCAAAAATTCGCCTGTGCTCCTGACGCACTTTCAGCCACCAAAAACTAAACAGCGGCATGCCGGGTTGGACCAACCGAGACAAACAAAAGCGCACACGTACAAATGCTGCTGCCACAAACTGTAAAATATATTTTAAAAAAATTTTAAAAATTAGAAAAAGCAAAACGTTATTGGTGAAACTTTTCTGTATTAACCCTGCTGTCCTTTGCCTTTATTGATTGCAAGGCTGTAAAGGTGACTTCGTAGTCACAAACAGGTGTCAAACAGACTTCTGGTTCCTACTGCGGTAGCAACTTGAGGACCCAGCCGGCAACATTTAGCCAACTGCAAGTACACGAATGAAGGCATTTATGGCATACAACTTTGATAACAAGGTTGGTTATTTGTTTCGTGTTTAATCCGTTGTTATTGCAAGATTACTGGATTACAACAGACCTTTGCTGCCACTATTATCAAAACGTTATTGCTGAAGAACGAATGCCCTATCTTATGGTAAAGCTCTTCATTAACATTTCAAAACTTTGTATGAAATATTAAAGTGAATCTATTTCTCAATTATAGTCCGTGTAAAAAGTCTCAAAAGCCGCACGCTGCAAGGCAGTTCATTAGAGATTAGAGCCGACAGGTAATTAGAGCATCTTCCCAAGGAGCTGAAATAAGAGTTGAGATGTAACATCTGGAAAGAAGCTCCTTCAGCCTTTTTCATCTTTTGAGACATACAGCCCGCTCATTAAAGGGGCTGTTGCATCCAGACATTACATCTCGATTCTTCTTTGAGGTCAACTCATGGCTTTGGATCGTACTTTCAGGCTGTGTCGAGGTAAGGAGGATTTGAACAGTCAGCGCAAACATCGATGATCTTCCTGCTGTCTCAACGTTCACGTTTGCCCTTCCGAAGGCATTGAGTTATTGACAGCTCACTGTACGGAGCTCAAGTGTCATCATGTGAAGAGACACCCAGCAAATGTGTAATGAGGAGCTTGTGAGATAACTGGCGGCATACATTTTGGGGGATCGTGAAGTTTATTGTGGATGTCTGTCCTCGTTTCTTCGATTCATCCCTAACATGCCATGCGCTGAAGGTACTGCTTCATTGAGCCTGTCATGAAGATTTGCTCCTGACTAAAATCAGAGGCCATCAACCTATATCCAAAATTGTTTAGACTTAGAATTGCAAGAGTTTCCGTATTTGTTGATGTGAGTACAAATCAATTTTGTGTTTTGACGTGAATGCAAAATTTTGCAAGGATCTGAGACCAAAGTTCACCGGACGTGTGTTAGGTCTGTGTTGCTGGTCTCTGGGTGGGGTAGGAGGTGTTCCAGGGGATTGTAAGCAACATATAACCCAGTAAGCATCACCTTCTTCTGGATCTTGCTTTCTACCCTTCGAACTTCCCTTGGGCTAGGGAGTCTGAGTGGCAGGAGAGAGATGCTCATCAGTCTCCTTTTGTCCTCTGATTGGCATTTCATGGCACTGGCCACCCCGGGGCGCTCCATCACTCATGCATGCAGCACAAGTCAGGCTTGCGGAGAGCAGCCCCCTGAGGCTTGGGGCAGTGTCACTAATGAGGGGGGTTGACTGCAAGCGCATGTTCAGAATGTCTAAACAAGTAGTGTGTGGACAGGGGCCATGGGGTGGAGATATGAGGTAATAGACAGGCCAAAAAAAAACACCAAGGAACATCTGGGGCAAAATGACAACATGGTGGAGAAGAATATGACTGATAGAAGGATGGTGCAGTAGCTAATAAAATATCCCCACAACATAAAGCTGATAACACACCCAACTGCATGACACTGGATCCTCAAATGATTTCCATAGCATAAAACATTGGCTTGGCCCAGGTTCTGCTCAGATATTATTTTGCACTGACTGGTTCACAGCAAATGGAGCTCTCATAACAAAGTATTACTGTAGTGAGGAGTAGTATTTTTACAATTATTGAACAAAATATATTATAGACTGCCTTGCAAAAGTATTCAAGCCCCTTGAAAGTTACCAGCATTGCCCTGATTACAAATTATACTTCCACTTGTTTTTCTAGTCAGTATATTTGATGTGAACTCGTATGGTCTCGCACTAAAATGTCAGAGCCAAAATAAAATGCTTGCCGCTCCCAAGTATTTAAATCCCACACACTGATATTTGGTACAGCTACCTTTTGCTCCAATAACAGCTTTACGTCTTCTCGGGTGAGTGTGTACCTGCTTTGTTCATTGTTGGAAGTTGTTTTCCCTCATTCAAATTGATAAATGTGCAGCAGATCAGGTTAGCTGAGCTTGTTGGTTGTAATTTTTAAATAGTGGCAGCCATGGATTCTGAGTGCGGTTGAGGTCAGACTGGGCCACTGTAGAACATTTGGTTTTTTGTTTTAAGCCACTCCATTCTTTCTTTGGTCTTGTGATTGGAGTTCTTTCAAACTTTTGAAGTGCCAAAAGAAAATTTTTTGGCAGTATTTTTCTCCATCCATTTTTCCTTCAATTTTGACAAGACCCCTCATCCTTGCTGATGAAAGGCATCCCCACAGCATGACACTGCCACCACCATACTTCACTGTAAGGATTCGGTTTCTTGAGGTAGGGGCAGAATTATTTTTAAGCCATACATCATACATAGTGCTTTGAATTTTGGCCAGAAAGCTCTATATTGGTCCCATCTGACCACAAAGCATTTTTCTACATCTTAGGTAGAACATCTGTCAGTGGTAGAGCAAGTCTCACAAAAAAATAAATAAATTCATTATGCAAATATGAAAAAAAAAACTGATTTGAATGGATATAAAGCACGCCACTGTTATGTCATGAGATTTCGCTGAGGAGTTAGGTTTGAGAGTATTAGTTAGAGCATAAATGTGAAACCTTGACAGTGTGATGAATAACAGAAGTCATGAGAGTAACTTAAGAAGTACCTGCAGTATTTTTTTAAAATCTTTTTTATAGCGCTGGATGCAGCAGTAGTTGTGCCTGCATGTGTGTGGTTTATTTGTCTAAGCTACTGCTGCACAAGTCCAAGTCTTCCAGTGTCACACTGTTAACATGGCTACTGCCTTGTCCCTTTGACCAAGAGGAGTGCTTTATGCTAGTATCCATTTTTGTGCTCTGAAGGTGTATCAGGAGCA
Source organism: Heterotis niloticus (assembly GCA_018136845.1). Taxonomy (NCBI): domain Eukaryota; kingdom Metazoa; phylum Chordata; class Actinopteri; order Osteoglossiformes; family Osteoglossidae; genus Heterotis; species Heterotis niloticus. The sequence goes on from CM030896.1 coordinate 24,843,281, forward strand.
CAGATCCATCACTGACTTTCAGCTCAGTATAAACTCTTGCCTCAGGGTCTATGAATAAACTGTAAAGTTCAAGAATGGCCACACGAGTGTCACAGATGTTTTAAGAGGCCATCAGTTCACCACCATACAGGCAGTGAAGTACAAGTGGAACTTGCTTGGCTCATCACTTGGCTGAAATCCTTTTTTCTGTGGGCCTATAGAAACTTGCCCATCATTGAAGTGAATACCTCAAGATGCTGTGTCAAAAATGACTTAAATAGTGTGCGGAAACATTTTTGATTTACCCTTGTGGCATTTCTGCAACTGCCGCAAGTGCATGTCGCAGTATCAGAATGCTGGTTATGCAAAGTCAAGGGCAGGAGTTTATTTACAGTGAATAAGTGCAGGAGCTGATGAATAGGTGCTACAAATACCGGTGAACTTGGGTGTAATGACAAAAAAATAGATTCAGGAACACGACGGCTAGAGGACGGGGAGAACAGGAAAATATGGAGGTTTTGGAGAAGTGGCGAGCTGAGGACTTGGGAGATGAGAAGTAGGAGCTCCAGAACTTTAATCGATTAAGAATGAATGTATAAAAATTCAGTTTCAACAGAGGAGATGAATGGAAAAAGGGGTTAGGATTGGGGGTTAGGGTTAAGGTTAGGGAAGAATATAATTAATTTGTTGTCTAAAAAGATTTCAACTTTCTATCTCTGGGTATGGAATTATAAAAAAGATTAATATAACTTTTATTAATGTTGCATTTCCTGACACTGTAGCTGGCTTGTTTGAGAACTTTAATTTGCAATGGCAGATATTTATGTGCGTATATGTACAGTACATTATTTTAAGTTCTACCAACTTATAATGCACAATATAATGTACAGAAAACTGAAATAAAGTAATAATTTATTCAGCCGGTTAGTTATTTTAAAGGTTTAACTTACAATGCGATAACAGAGTTAAGGAGGTCTTCAAAAGGAGCAGCTTAAAAGCACTGAAACAAAAAGTTTTTTTTTTTTTGCTTTTATTTAATTGGTAGGTGGCCAGGTACTGAGTGCAAGTTTTTCTAAGTGCCTAATAAATATTTGCTGGACCGGCACTCCGCCTCAGACCAAATAATTGAAATGCTTCGGCTCCAGTGAACAGATAAATAACAGTTTAAGCCCAGAGGGTGAACTTGGTGGGTAGTGAGGAGACCCTGGCAGTGTTTTGCCATAAACACCCCGATGCGTATCTTAATTTTGCTGTTTGAGGTGTTGAGAACATTCTCCGGTCAATTTTACTCAAACACACAAAAGATATCATAAGACACAGAAGCACAAATGCAACACAAAAAAGAGCTTACTGAGGGGTGCAGTGTTATACCCAAACCGTTGTTTTCTAATTACTAGTTTATATTATCTAAGGTGTGAGTTCCTTAACTCACACGTCAGTCTGTTCTTTTGTACTCCCGTCCCCTCACTGTTAACCAGATCTTTGTGCTTGAAATGTACTTCAAACTTAACCATAATGGGTTTGACTGCTGTCTTCCTTTTTCATTCCCATACAGTGAATTCAGAGAAATCTGATTTCTGACACTTTCAGCTTTTAGAGGATGAAGTCTCTCACAATCTTTTCCAGGTCCTTTGGGGTGACTTCAGGTAGTCCTCACCAAATCAGTCTGTCTCACACATGTGTGACTGTATATCCAGAACTGTCTCTCTCAGTTCTTTATGGTTCCATTTGCATGATGAGAGTGTTGACTACATGCTTTAGGGTCTGAGTTTCTCTGGAGACTGATGTGATCTGTTCTTCACCAAACTTCAAACAGTTCCTCAAGCTCTCTCTTCAATGGGCAGAATTCCATTTTTAAGTGCTGAGAGTGTGGAGTTGATGGGGAAAAGGACATTTACCTCCGTGTCCAGAGAGAATCCATCTGTGTCCATTGTGGAGTTATGGAACCGTTTGTCGGCCCTCTCATTCTTGGGTATCTCCATTGCTCCGGTTGCTTTTGTTGCAATATGTTATAATGCTTGTCAATAAACTCTTCTAAAACCTCCAGGTCATTGCTTGTTATAAATTTCTGGTGAAAGAATACAATTTTTTCTTGGCGGTTTAATAAAATATATATTACTTGATAACGGGGCACCGCTATGGTGCCTCACTCTCAACACTCTGCCCATACCCCCATGCTTCCATTTTGTAAAATTCTCAACCACACTTGGCCGTTTTCTAAGATGGCTGCATAAATTTTATCTCCCCTGCAGAGACTGATGACTTTTACATTTTTCTCCAGTTCATAGGATCTTAGGTTTTTGCAGCTGATAGAATTTGAAATGTTTCACCTTAAGGACAACAAGGACCATCCAATTTTCGCCTCAACACACTGTCAGAAAGGGAAAAGATCTGAAAATTAAGTTCACTACAAAAGGTCCAACCAAAACTACGCAACCAATAAAAATAACTATGGACGCTTCAGATATCTTAGATCCTAGGTCACCAATAGACGGAACGGATCCGGACCCAGACACCTTTCTATACGGACTCAGACGTAACAGGCATCACTAAAGTTCCGGGAGTCTCCTGCATATTGACAGCGTGTCCCGAATGCCCACAACTTGTATAAAATATTACTGAGAGGAAATATTGTGGTTGTATTGTAGTTGTATAAAATATTACTTAGAGGAACCCCACCACACCCCCTCCCCCATGACTATTTTATTCAATACCCCTGTCTTAGATGAAGATAGGGATGGAATCAGAGCTTTTTTTTGGGCAACCGATTTTCAGTATGAGATCTGGACGTGTACTTGAGCAAAGTGAAGAAAGTTAGATGCCATGGAAATTTAACTGGAAACGGTTGATGCTAAAACTTTCTCTTCTGTTGCAGCTCTGGAAACAAAATTCTATAATTTAAGTGATTACTTGGATAAGCTGGTGCTTCTTTTCATTCAGGCTGATGATAGGATCCCTATAAGAATCACTAGTACTAATTCTACGGCACTTTTTGGAACAGAAAGCAGGGCAGCAGCGAGCCAAATGACAAAATGGAATACAAAAACCACTGCAATTATCCAAAAATTGTGGGTCTGTCTGATAATCCTAAGAATAATGTTTCTTTGATTCTGCAGGGTAGACTGCATTCTTGGGTTGAGCTGTCGGTCAAATCTTCTTCTACTGAGCTTTATCTCACCTACTAAATGTGACCAAAATCCCAACCCAAACATCCATTCACAGGTCCTTCTGGTCCAGTTTTTGTGCATCACTGAAGAACCACAGCATCACTTTTAAATACTCCTGCCCAAAATTCTACCCTGATTTTCCCCCTGAAATCATTTGCATGAGATGCAAGTTTGATGAGTTTTCAAACAATGGAAAATCTATCAGGGATTTTTTCAGCCTGACAGAGATGTCTGCATGAAGCAAGGATCCGCATGGCTGACTGAGCAAAACCCACCAATTCTTTCCTAGGTGATCTCAAGGACTAAGAGTGTTTCATACATGTGCCAGAAGAACTGGTCTTTATATGCCTTCTATGTACAGTACGCTGTACTGTTTTACATCATTTCTCCATTTCCTTGTACGGATCTTATCGTCTTATAACAAGTTTATTAATTAATTATGGGATATTACTTTTTCTGTTTCACCAATGCTGGAAAGTGACTAGAGATGTAACCAGGGATCTCCAGCTAGGAGTTAACAGTTAGGAGGTGTCATCTCTGCCTGTCACCTATAAATGGACTTGGTGGCTGACTGGCTGTTTTGGGGAAGGAGCGGAGAGGGGACTGTTAAATTTCTGATCTCTCGCTCTCTTTCTCTCTCTCTCATGCTCTCTCTTTCAGCAGACTGTGTGATTAAGGTTATCACAGGGTTCCATAGAGTTTCCAGTTAATTTTATCACTATAATATAAATCTACTATTTTTACTACTGTAAAACTATGAAGCTATAATTATATTTTGGGGGAAAATAAATATTATTCTAAAAGGAAATTGGAAAATCTGTCTATTTAATATTGTGAAGTTTTTTTAATGTAAGGACCAGTACTAGATCTATTTTTTTTTTGTTTTTACAACTTAAGAGCTTTTACTGCTGTAACAAAACTGTCCTCTCTGTATAGATGACTAAAAAGATGAATCGGTATGAACTGTGCACACTTTTTGTACAACAGTGGCGCTTGTCAATGTATTTCTCTGTGTTGCTCTTCTTATCTTTATGTTTCTGTGGCCCAGTGTTGCTGCTGCTGCAATAATAAGGGCTTTTTGGTCAGCTCTTTCACAAAAGTCCTCAAGTCTGCTGTTCAGGCCTGTCCATTTATTGTAGGTTATACAGGTAGTGATTGTTGAGAATGCCTGGGGAAGTCTGGCATAGAAAGATTTTGCTGGTAGCACTTTGCCCTGTGACATCATATCTGGAAATGGTTGGTGGATGTGAGGATCTGCATTCAAAGCTGTGCATAATGCATAGCTTCAGGGATTTTATTTAGACAGGAAGTCCATTTAATCAGGCCTTTAGTATTAGAAAAAACAATGCGCTGCTTAAAAGGCCAAACAAATGATAATTTCAATTTTTGTTAAAACTCAGATGAAGCAGATTTCTTGGGGGTACATAATCATATGCATGAGGCTAGTTGGGAATGAGATGTAGGTCAGAGGAATTATTAAAATGGTTATGACTAAACTCTTTATTTGGTAGTTATGTAGCTGTGGGGTTTCCATTTCAAGGTTCAGTCCCCTCAGCTCCTGAAATGTACAGCCATCCGAAATATACTGTCTGAAATTTTAAGGAAACAGATTTCTAACCCGAAGGTCGCTCATTTACAATATCGGGGTATCTCTGAGTAGCCAGAATTACTACGAAGGTGAAATATCCGCCTTTATAAATAAAGACTGAAGAACAGGAAGAGGAATGGGAGTAATAAGAATAGGAAGAATGCTGTTGATAAATTAAAATGACATTTTCAGACATACTGTCCATTCTTTTTAGCAGTTTACCAGATTTCAGTCATGTGCTTGCGATTATAGTCATCTGTTAGAAGCAGAATTTACGAATCAGACGTAGTTCTGCGTTCACCAAACACACCCAGTACTTCGCCTGTCATCTGCTGAAATAAAAGAGAATGCATATCCATCTTTTCAAACTATTTCAGAACACCATGCTTCCAGTTTATTTCTCAATATCATACAAGTTTGATTTCCCTGGGAGGGTTATCGCCGACTATTTTAATATTGTGGTAATATAAGATCTGAATGTAATTTTCTCTGCCTCCGTGAAAATAAATTAGGATGCATGCACCTGAATCATAATAGAACGGGTACCGCATTAGTTAGGGTGTTGCATTCTGTCACACCGATGTAAGTATAGCCTCTGTTTTTTCTTTAGCGAATAATCGCCTCGCCTTTGAAAGGAGAAAAGTTTTGCTCGCATGACCTTGCAGCACAAACTTTTCCAGTGCCATTAGGCAGCACGGCATATTAATATCTCCAAGATTTTAACACCATGTGGCAAACCCGTCATGTGGAATTACGGACATGTGTCCGGAATAAGGATTTACTACCTGTGTTGCTGTCCCTTCGTGTGGAAATTTGTACCCGTGCTTGTTCAGCTTTCCATTATATAAATTTTTAACTGCTACGCCGTAAGTGAATTGAGCTGCTGCTTGGTTTTGTTTTCGCTGCAAGTTATGAAAGAGGGGGATGAAACATCACCCCAACCTCATAGGCGTAAGGCTACACCCTGCACAGCACCGTTCATACTTAGCGACCCTCAGGCTGGCTTTCTCATGCACTTGCTTTTTAGCTTGGCGCTTCGTACTATCGCCATGATGGCGGCCCTGAAATTTGGAGTTGAAGTCAGCAGAGGGGTTTAGAAGACCAGGCTGTAGTTTTAACATGTATATATGTAGTAGGCAAACTGTGATATGGATGCAGAGGGAAGCGATGCTATAGTGTGAGCCCCAGATGAAGAGGAAGATCCAAGAACTCATTTTTTAAAAATTTCACGTTTCTTCATTTCCCTTGCTGTCAAATCATGCCAAAATGGAGCGGAGAAGCTTCTAGTGAGCACAGTCAGCTCGGTCTGCTGTCTCCACTGGGTCTCTGGGAGAAAATACCCTGGTCGCAAGTAGCAAGCCATGGTTATGAGTGCTTAATGAAGGTCCCTATTGCTTGTTCATCCTGTCACGTCCGACATGCCTGCAGTCAAAATGGGCTGTCGTGGGGTCTCTTCTGCGCTCAGCAGGGCAAATGTTTAATGGCATATGAAAGGCAAAAGAATAGGCCAGGTGATTTATTGCTTATAAATACAGAAACACAGCTCTGCCAGCCTCCTATGTCTCCTCATTCATTCCCTTTCTTTGGGGCGCATTTTCTGCCGATCCTCAGAAGTGTAACAGAACCCCTTAGGAAATAAAAAAAAACTTAAACCTACAGGTATTCCCTGTAAAAAAAAAAGTGCTTTTACAAGGGGATGAGAGTGTAGTCCATTGCACTACTTTGGGACTGGAAAGAAGTGCTGCATTTCTCACTTGAGACCTTCATTCATTCAATATCAGTAACTGCTCAGCCTAAGGCAGGGATAACCCAATAAAAGCACCAGGCTGTAGGCCGTGTAGCGCACACACAGCCAGGGTGAGACTCCAATCCATCTCTCTCATTCATTCATTCATTCTGCTTTTTGAAACTTTATCCATATCTATCTATCTATCTGTCTGTCTGCCTGTCTGCCTGTTTCTCTATCTAAAAACATTACATTTCGTTCTCTTTCGTACATCTGTATAAATGTAGAATGATAATGCAAAGGGAACTTTGAACTGTGATGTTCACAGAATGCAGACAGTTTGACTTTTATTAATATTTCCCATCCTTTAAGTAGTTTCACACTGCGCACTGAAAAAGGTCAGGTTATTATTCAGGCATTACGCACCCCGATTTGTAAAACAAAGAGACTTGCAGCACAGTAATTTTTTTTTTTTTTTGTTCCGGTCCTTCTTTTCGTCTCCGCTAAAATGAAAGAGACAACCTAGACAGAAAGCACCAGGCAAAACACCGCAGGAAGGCCTGGTTGTCAACTTCACGCTTGCTTCTGTGTAACCTGAAACCACGATTAAAGCCATGTTCTTCCGCACTATACTCTTTCATAAGAACTGACTGAATTATTTCACCCCCCAGACGATGAGAGACCTCCCTTAAACTTTAACCAGTGATAAATGTACAGGTTTAAATAAAGGATCATGAAAATAACATTTGTACTTCATTTATCAACACCTGCAATAACTCCACTTTTTATTGTTTTACTCTGTGCAAAAAAAGAATTGTATGCTGTAAATATTTGTAGGTTGGGATGTAGCGTCTGTTCTCCAAAGTTTAGCAAATAATAATAGATATGGGATTATTCTAATAAGAGTATAAGACAGAAAAATGGCTATTTTTGACCTCTGTAACACATGCTAATGGGTTATGTCTTCATTTAAAAAACTGTTTATCCATTTCTGAGGTTGCAAAACATGAGATTTAACATTTTTGAATGCACAGCATGACAGAGATTCAGTGGGCCCACCAGACCTGGCTGGTGAACTCCAAGAGGCATCGCTGCATTCTAGGGATCGAGATGTCACGGAGATGTGGGGATGACAGTCAGAAGGCCGCAGAAATGTGTGTTTGGGTGTGTCTCCGCATGCAATTTTGTTAATAAAACAAGGGTGCGTAAAGTCACATCTCTTTGTGAGGTTAATGCTCAGCTGTGTGTGGCTGAGACGTCAACATGTAGGACAAACCCATCGCTTTTCTGTCTTTTCCCTCCGATAGGTGTGTTTGTATTCGCATTAAAGTGCGGCGTTTTCTGATACACAGACAAAATTGTTCCTTTAAACAAGAGCATGGTGTTGGGCTACCTGTCCCGCACTGCAGCTGCTGCAGTTGGACAGCACGCACAGGTGACCCACAGCAGAGCGACTCTGTCTTGGTTTCTGAACGCGTCCGCAGCAGTTGGAAACCCTCTCAGCAAACAAACAGGGGTCGGTGGAGTTTCTGGCTGTGAAGATGCGGGGCAAAGGGAACGTGTTAATCTCATCGTAAGCGCCCGCACATGGCCTACGTGGGCGTTCACTGGAGCACGTTGCTATTCAAACGAAACGGCGGAGGCAAATGCCAACTGATATGGAATAATTCCCCGAAGCAAAATATAATGCTGTCAGAGTTGCTCGAAGATGATTTTTCCCCCCTACTAAAATATCCTTTTTAATTTGCATATGTGTCTTAATGTATTAAAAAAGGAAATCCTCGATTTGCCCACATCTCCGGTCCAATTCGCTTTATTATACTAACTCCAATTGTTGTCTTTACGCTCCATTAAGTTCCCCACCAAAAGTGCTTCCTTTAACACTGACCTTACAAACTGTGGAGCTTGAATAAAACCTATTTGCCAGATGGACTTTTTGTGTTTGCTTATATATGCACAGGCGAAAATAAACAAAAATTCGGAGAGGCTGATGAGAGAAGCGAAAATAGAGCCAAGTTGTTGAGCAAGGGCCGCTTCTACTTTTTTCTAGTTTATTTTTATTTCTCATGAAATGGTCACAAAAGAAACTGCTTGTCATTCTAACACAGTTCATAAACTGTTAAATGCTTTGGACTTATTCTTGGGGTATTGCGTAGTTACTGTACATACTGATGGAGAATTCTTTTAGTTTACATCACCAATTGCTGGTAAACCATGTACATTTTTACATAGGTTTTTATTTCAGTCCTTTAAAAGTAATGACCAGCATAAATGCTTTGTTGATACTGTAGGACATATTTAGACCTGATTTTAATATATTTAGTGATCAAAGTGACAAAAGTGTCAAAATGTGATAGACAACACCTCTATAACTAGCAGGGAGTAATACTAGTTACTTGTTCCTGTATGGATCACCGTGGTTTGTCTCCTGCTGCGCTACCCTAGAGTGAGGTACATACTATGAATGTCTCCAGCAGGAATACCCTGCTGTACAAATGGAAATTACATTTTAAATGTACCTTGTGTGAGGGTGTCAGGTAAATAAAGAACAGCAAAATCAATGTAAAATGAACACATTTCACAGGTGAAGCATTCTTAGCTATAAGCTACCATTCAAAGTCCTAAAGAACCTGCAAATCTCCTCATTTATTAATCCAAATATATAATATAATATAATATAATATAATATAATATAATATAATATAATATAATATTTAACTCCAGCTGGTGATAAAGGTTTATGATGGTGCAAGTTGTCGCATTTCTCTTTTCTGCTTTGGCGTGTATGTCTACGAAGTTTCTAGTCCTCAGACAGTTGAGCAGTAAGCTGTTGCAAACTCAGTCTTGTCCTACTGTTTCTGGGTTTCTGATTCATGAACAAACAGATTATTTATTCCTTAAAACGGACTTTCATTTGACAGCCAATATGCCACCATACTCCTGCATTAAGTTTCCACCAAACTGTGAAGTCATTTTCAATCCATTTCAATGCAGGAAATAGTCTGAGTAAGGATTTCTGTGCTGCCTTCAGTTACTATGGACACTGTTCCCTTCGTGCAAATAAACATATAAATTTCTGTGCCAGGAGTTTGAATTTATTACACACTTTATACTGGCAGGGGTTTATGGCCACCTGTTTGGTCAGTCAGTGTAACTCTCTTTCTTCTCTCTACGGCACTCCCTCTTACTCATACGCGTGTGCAAATTTGGCCAAACTTCCCAAGTTCGTGTTTGCTTTTATAAATAAATAGTAAATAATTTGTAGTCATATATTTTTTAAATTATCTGCAACAACTGGTGTAGTTTGTTCTCCTTGTGTGTGTCTGGGTTTTACTGATACTACAGGCCTGGTTGTATCTGTGAATTAGATATTAATATTGTTCCTTTTTGTTTTTGTCCCCAGTTGCACAAATGTCCCATGATCCATCTTCACTCATCCCTGCCATTTGGCCCGGACATGTATAATAAATTAATAAACAGAAAGTGAAGGGTTTTTATGCAACTTGCTAAGAAGCACTGCACCTCTGGATGGCTTTGTTAGTCCAGTCTGATTGATTTAATGTTCTTCATATTCTCTCAGACCATCGACTAGTGAGCTGAAAAAGGGAATTATTTTCTATGGGCCTTCGCTCCAGAAATCTCTGGTTCTCACTGTGCGTTGGACGTGTGATGGTGCCACATCCACACCACGTTGTCGCTCTGCTCTCTTGGTCTCGCTAAGGCTGCAAAGCAATACGTTTTCCTAGGGATTCAACAAGCTAGTAAATATAAGGCTGCGGTGAATAAATAATTATTATAAATGCAAGTCATGCATCCGCCATCTATTTCTTACAGATTCCCAGGGCAGCGTGAAAGGAACCGCCTGGTTCTCAAAACCGAAAAGACCTGCAGGTTCCCGTGTCCCACAGATGCAGAACTCTGTGCTGAATCTTGACCCCAGCAAACAGTTTCTTCCTCAAACCTCACAGCTTACACAACTGGGACCAAACGACTATTCGTACCCCACCATTTTACCACTGCTCTAAATTATAGCCTTAAAAAGCTTAGTAATACAGATATCCCTCACTTTAATCTCGGGCCAAGCCCTATAAAAAGAATTAAATCTCACTTTTTATTTGTTCTGTAACAATTTTTAAAAGATAGTCAAGTGAGAGAAATTTTTTCTCTCACCCATTCGTAGGACAAAGCAGCGGTGGTTTCAGCATAGGGGCCGCAGGGTGCTCAGCTAGGCAGGGTGAGTATTTGTCAGACGGGGGGGGGCAGTAAACATGGTTCTAAGTCATATTTTAATTGCATGAATTTTATCGATATTATTAATATAACCTGAACATCCTTTTGCTGTCTGAACACCACATAACGTTGCATCATCTAACAACATCATGAGACCCCTCGCTGCTGCCTTGCCTTTCCTATTTTATTCCTTAGAAATAAATCAGATGTTTTCATGGAGGAGGTTACAAACTCCCAGCATTTTCATTAGGACTAAACTTTTCAGACACTATGGCTGTTTTATATCTCGCCCCATCTATACTCCCCAACCCTCCTAGTCTCCAGGATTTATTTATTCTGCTCCTCTAAGCACATTTCTTGAACAGATGATGGATATGGAATCGAGGCTTGCGGGTTGGAAGTGGCAAAATGATCAGACACATTTTTTCCTCCACAGTTGTGTACAGATTAGACCTAAATGCATGGGAAATGGTCCCAAAAAAATCTTCTGATCTGCCAATTGCAGCGCGTGATTCATTGCCCCTGCAGTCTCCGGCACCTGGTTTTGATTCTGTCGTATTTGCCTTAAGTACAAAGGTCTTAGGGTACATGTGCAATACTAGCCACCTGTATCCCCTAGCAAGGTCTACTATTGCTAAGGTGGACGTGCCTCTGCATCCATGTTGGTGTCCCTTCAACATGGAAGTACTTTGACATCTTGCTGCAGACTATGGAAGGGATCAGCAGCAGGGTTGCAGACTAAGTCCCGCCATCTCCCCTCTCCAACAGCGCCGTACAGATATTGGCAGCATGTTGTGAGGACGAGGAGAGCGATCCCTCATCGGGCTTCCGTCGGGTCGGTTTGTCAGCTTCCTTCCCGGTTGTCCTCCCTCAAGGAAGACAGAAAGGCTTTAGATTGCGAGATGCTGCAGACAGACTGATGTTTCAAACAGCAGTTATTGTCACGGGTGATTCACAAGCAGCCTCGGCATTGCACTTCACAATGGATGTGAGGGAAGCCCGGCCGCATGCCAACCACACTCTGGCTGGGCCTGCACGATGCTGACAGATTGTGCAAAACTTGCAATATGGAAGACAATAATAAATGTGCCCATGAGAATGGCTTTTTATTTTGATTCAGTTATCAGCCATATGCTTATCTGAATGCTCAACAAGCTGGAAGCAGAGCAAATCGATGGTGCTGTAGGTTAAACCTTCTTGGAAAATTATGACGTCAGACTTTTGTTAGGAGAGTGTGGGCGCACAGTGGGGTAAGCTGGAGTCTCACAGCTTCTGGGTTGCTTGTCTGATGTGGAGTTCAAGCCCAGCTCAGGGGTGTGTGTGGGGTTTGCGTGGTCTCTTCCATGTTTGCACCCCTCAGAGGAGAAAAATTATGCTAGGAGGCAATGGCAAACCACTTCTCTTCCTCCTTTACTTGAAAACCACACCAGTGGTCACCAAGGAGTCACTCGTGACTTAATGGCATTGTCTAATCCAGTTTTCATTACACTTTACTACAAATTGTTAACCATTTCCAAATTTTTTCTTTGTTTTATGTCATTAATGTTTTTTGCTTTATAGGTTATAGCCTGCAACCTGCCGTTCAGCATCCCCTTCCCAGCAGAGCCGTTTTGTGCCCTGCCTTTGCTTCTGATAGGCTGTCATGGGCAAGTATTGCTTTACGCAGGAGCAGTGGTTCCATCACTATTAGCTGGAAACTGATGTGATCAGGGCAGAGCAGACCTGATGGTTTCTGCTTACCCAGGGATGAGGGCATGCACTGCATGTTGTCTGCACTGATTTGCATGAGGCTGTAACAAACTGCTGCGCTCGGTGGCAGCCATCCGAACAGTGGGAAAGCCACTCTTCACACTGTCAGCATATAACACAGAAACACACGAGAGGTCAGCTAATGTGAATTCATGGAAAAGGATAATTTCTTGTCTGGCTTTAACATTTAAAACACATCAGTCTAATGATGGGCCCCATCTTTGTTTCGAATGCACTTAATACCCATAAGGAAGCCGCGCAATGCAGACTGCAACATTTTTCTTTTTTTTTTTTGCAATATTGCAGCCTATTTTTTTGGTCTAAATTTGCACACGCCAGGAAATCATGGAACAGCTGAAGACAAGCGACCCTCTTGGGGGGTTAACAGAACCCCATGAGACACATATCTGATTTCAGAACATATGGGACTTTCCTCCTGCTTCTTGCTTCTTCTTCATATGCAAGGCAGAGGTTAATCAAATATCGAAGATGCCTCAGAGAGCAAATGTGTTATCCTCCCCACCCCTTGAAACCAGGTTCTTACTTATGAGATTTTCAAAAGAATGCTGCTTTTTTATTCAGATCACTGAGATGTGAGTCCATATATTGGGCTTAGGTTCCCATGTTCCCCAAGATGAACAGAACAACATGATTATTGATGGGCTGCGATAGCCATTTAAATTTTAAATGTGCTCGCAGGGCGGCTCGGAAAGATCCCTTTTGATGCTTCCCAGGCCTGCACGGGATACTTCTCACCCTCTCGCTTGGGTGGGCGGGCACAGCTGCAGGATTGATGCTGCCAAGGACTCTCCACTTCCAGTGTCTCTTCATGGCCATAAAATGGGTCATTGAACAGCTAACTGGAATCATTATGATGAATAATTTAAAAAAAAGGACACCCCCCCATCACACAACATTACAAGCTACTTCTCTTGTCTTGGTTCATCCACATTTGACTTTCCGCAGGACTTTGCTGAATGGCAGCTGCCACCGGCCCGCCGACTATCAGCCCTTTCACTGAAATGCTAATAACGCAGATTATATAATGTGACCCTCAATCTGATTTATTCTAATTTTAACCCCACTTCAGATTCCTGCTGGAAAAGAAAACATGATAAATTAATACTATTGCATAGCAATTGTTTCCTCGTGATTTTGTCGATTTGTTACCTTGCGCATTTGATTTTTAATTTTTTTTTTTTTTTTTTTTTTTTTTTATCCCTCGGGGTGTGTCCGACAGCTATGTTATATTTAAGTGCAGAATCTGCGTCGACGAACCCCCCGGTTCCAGTTCTGAAACCAGAATCGTAAGCAGTGACAAACTGGATGGAATTTTGCTTACTTACCATCATATCATTGCAATGCGTCATAAGCGAATCATTTATTGGCAATGAGAAATTCACACGATGTACAGAGGGAGATTCGAGAGTTTTTGTTACTTCAATTAACTCAACAGTTTTGCTTATCGTTGCTAAAAGCTTTTCAGGGCCGCACTTTGAAAGCGGAAATTAATTGGTGCGACCGGGTAATTGGAGTTTATGGAGAGGCTGAAATAAGCCAGCAGAGAAAACTTGCCACGCTTCCCAAAGCTCACATAGCGGAATATTTTGCGAGAAGTAAAAGCTGTTAAGAGGACTTCCCGGCTTTTTATTGATCGCTGTGATCAATGCTGTCAATATTGTTGTCTGATATCATTTCCTGCCGTTGAGCAAATTGCCGGGCCGAAGCTGCGGAGAAACAATTGGCGTTTCGCTCAGGGTGCTTTTCTAACGCTAGCCCTGGGGTTGCAAGGTTGTCGTTCTCGGCTGAGATGAAATTTTGATTTATTTGCTAATACATACTTCTTGCGGCTTCATGTTTAACATCTTAAGGTGCTTTTGTTTGAAAAGAGGAGTTTATTTAGGATTGTTATTAACCTTGTGTCTTCGCGTGAGCCCTCTACCCACAATGCACTTGTTAGGGTATCAATCCACCGGTTCAGTCGGTTACTGGTGCTCGCTCAGGATTACATCTTTGCCAACAGATTTATCTTTTAATTCAGCCTGGGATGAGGTGACCTTCCTTAATCCCCAGGACAAAGAGAATTTTTTTTTGTTTTTTTTTTTTTAATAGCTCATTGCCTGTTTTCTTTTTTGTCACCAGCTGAAACTGAGGAAAGTGTAAGCAATGAGAGTGATGTGAACAGGTAGCGGCAAAACAACCTGTTCCTGCTGGAGGGTTTAGTCTGAGCTGCCCTGGTAAGTAGGCCGGTTGGCTCTCGTTCCACATTTCCATGTGACACTACGCAGCACTGCCTTTTACGTCCACAGTCAACGCAATAGGATCTAGAAGGATCTACGACTTAATCCACTACTGAGGTTAATATGCAGGTGGGGCTGGTGGATACGGGGAGGGAGGTTTGCAAAGCATTAAAATAAGTAAGAGAAGGACGTATGACTGACATCAGACCGTCTGGAATAGGACTGATCTACAACAACTTTAATTTGATATCCGCTGACTTTACCTGTGAAGCTAGCAAGTGTGTTTTAAATTGCCAAAAAAGTTCTCAGCAGCAAAACTTTTGGGGCTTTACACCTCCTTTGGTGGGATAGGAGGTTAAAATTGTGTGGTTTGTGCTCCACATGCTTATCTGGGTTCCTTCCCAAAACCCAAAGCCATGAAAGGAAAAAGGCAACGTAAATCACTTGTGTACCCTCCGCTACCGTGGAAAGCCATGGAGTACCATGGAGTAGTCACCAATAACTAATTTTGAACTTCTGGCAATTATAGTGAGAAATATTGGACAAAAGTATGAATAAAGCATTATGCCAATATGCAGAAAGTACAGGTGGTACACAGGATGTCAACAATGTTTGGAATTCTGCTGGTGAGATGCTATTCTGCAAGAAATACCAATATTTATTCCTACATGGGTCCTGGAGGCCTTAAACCTCCTCTAAGGCATCAGGTGTCCAATAAATTCTTATCTGGACCATGAAATAGTTAGGCCGAATGGCAAACATTAGTGTGACACTCACTGAACCATAGGGTAGCCCATATATGTATGTCCTGTAGGGCATTTATGTACCTGTAGGATACATACCCAGGAAGAAGCAAATTGTAGGGTACACTCTATGGCCAAAAGTATGTGGACCCCCCCTTCTAATGACTGAGTTGAGCCGTTTCAGTTGCACCCACGCAGCATACAAACACATTCTAGACAATTGTGATTCCAGGTATGTGGCCACAGTTTGGGGAGGAAGTTCCATTCCTACTCCAGCATGACCGTGCCCTCTTTTACACAAAGCAAGCCATATAAATACATGGTTTTCCCACTTTGGTGTGGAAGAACTTGAGGCCTGACCTCAACCCCACCAAACACCTCTGGGATGAACTGATCCCTTTGAGGTTGAGTGGGGACAAATTCCTACAGCTGCACTCCAAAATCTGATGGAAAGCCTTCTCGGAAGGAGAAGGCTGCTATAGCAGAAAAGGGGGGGGGGCAACTCCATATGAATGCCAATGGGTTTGTCAATCAGCACATGTGGGGGTGATGCTCAGGTTTCCACATAGTTTAGACCAAACTATGTATCATAAAGTATTTACAAAGAACCTTCACAAAGCCATCAGCCTTGCCTTCCAAAGCCACATTTGTGTTTGGTGCATTTACTCAGCTGTTCCTCTTTTTCCATTAGTTTTTCTTTTGTTTGCTTTGATGCAATAATGAGATTTTACACAAAACATAATGCAAGTCGCTGTGTAAAACAAGCTGAATTAACCACTGCAAGGCTTTTTCAGGTCCTGTTTCAGCTCTGTCCTTAGCACACACTTGGCTAATTTTGGCCATCATCCCTGGTGGAGTGTAGGGAACCACAGGTCACCAACAGTAGTTGCCCGTATCAACCGTGGATTGGGGTCATGTCTAAAGAACCTGGACCGCAGTCCTCAGCGGCATTCAGGGTAAACAAACGCATAAAGTACCTTGGTTTTCATCTCATTCCTGTTTCATTTTCTAAAGTTGTGGAAACTTACCAGCCTGCGCATTGTCATCTGCAACGGAATCAGCTTGCAATGCCTTGAAGAAGCCCTACAGGTCTCACATGTTGGCTGCTTATTTACTACAGCTCTACTAAACAGTAATTGATGTACATCTGTTTTTATTCACTTCGGTGATGCAACCATCTGAAGCTGAGGAGCAACAGCAACACGAGAGACAATACGCCCATGTAGCGTAGTGTAGGTTAATGTGCACAACTGACTTGTGTCGAACACATAAATTAATATTTGTTAGAAGGAGTAATACTGAAAAAAGTCATTAAGGTGGATTTAGAGTTTACAGGTGTGTTAAGGTGGCACTGCCGCGAATCATTCTGCTGAGACAAAGCTATGGTTAATAATTATTAATAAATAGGAGGCAGAAGGTTCAGCTCTGGTTTTTACATTTGTTACTGCTAAACTGTAGTGAATGCAAGCTGGATCGTCTACACTTGAACTGTTTAGGGGGTTGTGTTTATTCTTAGTGACTTATTCACAGGTTTAAGTGCACCTGTATTATGTCCAAGGTGTACGTTTTACTCGCTGCGTGCCGTGTGTGAATAAGTTCCTAAGTTCATATAACTGAAACATACCATGCAGAGCACACTGAATTGTATAAAAAGAGCACTAAATAAGGAATCAAGATGCCTTGACCGCCACTACAAAGGAACTGTCGGTTGATTTGTTGTCTTCGTGAAAGCAAATGTGGAGACAGCTGGATGGTTCCTCTTTGACACCCGGTATTGAAATGGTTTAAAATAGTATTTTATGCATTAATGAACTTATTTTCTCCAGAAAACTTAAAAAGTTAAACATTTACATTTTCTCTTTTATTATGTCCAAAAATAAGCTGTGGTGGTTCACAGACTATTCTAGAATCATTGGGTTCTACGCACTTATACCCTTGATGGGGCACCGTTGCAGGTTGGCACACATTTTAGGCAAGTTAGGATGTCTAAGTAACCTGAAACGCATGTCTGTGGAAGGAAACTCACACGGTCAGGCGAAGAACATGGGAACTCCACTGTGACCAATGCCTGAAGAGCCCAAGCTGCTTGTTGCACCTCTCGCTGAAAAACTCGCCCATAAAACCAGCAATCTGTAAAATCAAGCTCTGTTAAATCAAAGACGGACTGTATTTCTGCCTCTGTGTTATGTCTCCATAAGGCAGTACAGTTCTGTAAATCTCTCAGAAGTCATGGTGGTCAGCCCAGGTTCAGAATGAGCAATATGAGTACAAAATTTAGATTAACAACAGTGGTTGCCCAGAGGGGTGAGTCCAGTAAACTTTAGAGGTGACAGGGCTATGATGGGAACAGGAAACTTTACTGAACCTTTTCTGCCTTACTGTCCAATTCAAAGGCAGACTGAAGATGAACTATCCTCTATGACCAAAGGTGTGTGGACCCTCCCTAGAATGGCTGACCTGAGCTGTTTCAGCCGCACCCACACAGAATACAGACACATTCTAGACAATTGGGTGTATCCAGCTTTGCGGCCACAGTTTGGGAAAGAAACTCCTTTCCTCATGCACAAAGCCAGCTCCATAAACACATGATTTGCCCAGGTTGGTGTGGAAGAACTTGAGTGGCTGCACAGAGCCCGTATCTCAACCCTGCTGAACATCTGCGGGATGAACTGGAACACTGACCGTGAGCCAGGCCTTCTCACCCAACATTGGTACCTGACCTCACTGATGCTCTTGTGACTGAATGGGGACAAATTCCCACAGCCATGCTCCAAAATCTGGTGGAAAGCCATCCCAGAAGAGTGGGAACTCTTACAGCAGCAAAGGGGGAACAACTCCATATGAATGCACATGGGTTTGGAATGGGAGCCTCATCAAGCACAAGCAGGTGTGATGCTCAGGTGTCTACATGCTTTAGGCCATAGAGTATATTTAAGGCTCCTATTCACAAATAATGCAATGGTGAAATTTATGTCACATGGCTTTCACATCAAGCATTGTAGATTAATAACAGGGAGGTGCAAATGCTTTCCAGTGAAGATTAATAAAGTAGTAAATAATTGTCAGATTTGCTTTGATCGGCTTTGTTATGTTTCATAGTAACTGGGACCTTTATAAGCCGGTGTCTCATCAACCACACTGGTGACAATGGCAATGACAATACCATCGGCGGCACAAAGTGCTGGGATTTTTTGAAATTAACTTGCGCTTCAGACAGATTCGTTGTGTCATGTGTGGGCCTACTGTAACCGGCTGAGGTCAGTGTTCTAGTGTCTGTTTACCTAGAAGGACCTCTTTAAAGGTATAACCAGAAAGCCCTGCCCTGAGCCGTGATTAACTCTATCCTAGACAGCCTGTGGTAGTCTGGTACTCATCCCCTTAGTGTCCCACTACCCTTTACCACTTAGTGTGTTTATGGCGTGTACTTTGGATTATGTCTACTTTCTCTGCAAAAAAAATAAGAACAACTACTACCCTATTCTTTGCAGGACTATTAAAACTGGAGGCGGCACGAAGCAGGTGGCGACTGGGGGAAGATCGAAGGTCAGGACTAGATTGCTAACTCCATTTCTAAAGTCACAAAGATGTTCAAATACTCTGTGCAACATTACAGACAATAAAGCAGGTGATTATCAAATAAAGCCAATGCCAGTGGTCTCCTCAGTAGATAAATATGTTTTAGCTGCAGCAGTAACATTGTTGTGCACAGAGAGGCAACCCACTGAATTTCCTCGATGTGATATAGCTGGGCTACTGCCCGAGGCACAGTGTCTCTCATAAAGCTGTAAGCTCCGCTGCACAATCATTTAATCCATGTGAGACTTTAAAAAAAAAAAAAAAACAAAGTGAGGCAATACGTCGCCTTGGCCTGAAGCAGTTATTCACCCCCTGTGATTTACGCTTGGCATCCAAAATGGGAATATGAGGAAAGGATTAATAAAATCCAATCGCACGCCTCGGCCGCCTGGAACACGCTGGGACGGGATATCTTCGGAATGAGACGTTTGCGGCAAACTGACTTCGATCTGTAAAATTTTGCAAATTGTAAATGAATCCAAAAACAAGGACGCCCACCAGCTTTGTGTTGAGTGTTTGCACAGTGCCTTGCAAAAGTAATCAGACCCTTAATAAGTTTGCTCATTTTGTTACAGCTGAGATATTTGTTGAAATTTTGCTCTCCGTGATATTTCATCTCAAAAAATAAGAGCACTTAAACTAAACCTGAACGAAGTGTAGCTGAAACGCTTGAAAGAATGGGATAAAATCACTTGCAAAAGGTGTATGAAACTGCACAAGCTCATTGCTCAGCACTTAAGTGTCGCTCTACTAAAAGGTATCAAATATTAATTTGTGATGGGTGAATACTTATGCAAGCTCCATATTTCAGGTTTTTTTCTACACTTTTTCTTTAAAACATTTCCTAGCATGAAAAAGTCAACTTGAAACTGTTCATTTGGGTTATACTTTTTAAAATAAAGCAACTGAGGACAAAATTTCAGTGTGCTGTTTACGATTTAGTGAATTGGGAGAAATGTTTTCCGTATTCGGACAATTGTTAACGTTTCATTGAAATGCGAGAAATAGCAAGATTATCTCTTATTTTTACGTACATAACATACACATTGCCCAGTAGCTTTTTACAAACATAAAACATAATAGCGAACACACAAACCCAAGCTTCAGAACAGACATCAAACCCGAGGCCAGTGAGCTGATAGGCTTCATCTCCCCCTGTCATTCTTTTAGTACCATTATCTTTTTTTTTACCTGCCAGGGATGGAGGAAGGTAATATTTGGCTAATAAACAAATGTAAGGGCAAAGATTCACGTACCAGCTGCTATCCTTCACGATTCCAGGCTGCTGAAAAAATGTCACAGCATGGCACTCCAAAGACCAAGACAGAATCTCCCTTCCAGCATGAAAGTAGAACTTTCAAATGTGTCATTTTTTAGACTTAATTATGGTTGAGTTTCAGGTGATTTTTGATAGTTGTAGATTCCATTTCTGTCAGAACATCATAATAACTATGGAATTTCAGAAATGATATCATGTCCTCCTTTTACAGAAGAGGAACATAGTTTCTGTTTTAATCCCCTTTGAAATAGTAAATTTTTGTATTTGCTCTTGTTCTGTATAATATATAGTGTATAGAATTTCCTATATTTCACACACACACACACACACACACACACACACACACACAAATTCACCCTATTTTTCCCTGTTGGTGACAACTTTCCTCAGACTCACGCCTCCTGCCAGAGGACTGGGAGTTTGACGGTATAGTGTAGCATTTTTGCTGTTCCTAGGACTGTGGCCTTCTGTACTGAGACCGATTTTGTCAATCCTGGGATCTGATGGAACCTCTCTTGCAGCTGAGCTCTCTTGCAGCTCCTGTGTCTCATATGTCTGTGGGTGTATGTGTGGGTGTGGCTGTGACTGTGCCATACCCTCAAACTCCCAGACTTCTGCAAGGAGCCCCAAGTCTGAGGAAAGACACCACCCACATGGAAAACATATCAAAAGAATGTATAATGCTATATATAGGAATAATGCTATATACTGTATATTGGAATAAAGGGAATCAAAGATGGGGGCACAGCAGTGATCTAGGATGGGATGGGATATGTCTTGGAGGAACAGGGATGATATCTATGCTGGACATACCAACCCTCTGACTGCTTGTGTTTGCAGATCTGATGGATTAATTGTAGTTAATGTTCCTATTGAGACATCAGGATAACATTGGTGCTGAAACTCTGAATTTTTGTTCCAGTGTGAAATGGTTTACAGTTTCACCGCATAGCTCAATTATTTCAAGGAGTGTTGTGGGTGTCTAAGCATGTTGGCTTGTGAAAAAAATGTATAAGCTGACAATCTGGTAGTAAGTCAAATGTGTCGAAAGCAACCAGAGGAGATATAAATGTGTTTGTCCAACAGAAAGTTAGTAATTTTGATTTGGCTTTCCAGTGAGATTGCTTGCTCAGTTTGCTGTATCAGTGTCTGTATTGCTAAAGTCACCGGCAGAAAGTTATCCATCGGGCATGAGTATAATCCCTTATTCTATTTCCAATGTCATTCATATTTGAGAAGTTGCTGACGGAGTGCTATCCTGCCGCTCTTTGTGGAGACAAAAACAAGTTGATTTTTCCTTAACTATATTATATTTGATCAAACGTCCCTACTTCAGATGGCCTATATTGCTATATCTATAAAGCTCAATCTCTGCCTGCTTTGTTTTTCAAGGCAGAAACTTTAAATCTGGCACACAGACACTTCTCACTCCCAAGTGAGGGTTCATTAAACTCCAAGCAAGAGCAGTGATTTCACACTGAGAATTTCGTAATGTCACATGGAGAAAATACATGAAGACACTGATGCATCTTCTCGCCCCACACATACACACGCAAATTCGACAAATTTAAAAGATTGTTTGGAGATACATAATTTTTAAGTACTATCTGCATGTCACTACAACCAGCAGATGCTTTGCTGTCAGTGCCATCCATGTATCTGACTACAGGATGCATATGTCATATGTGAGCAAATGAAAATTAAAAAATTGATAGGAAATTTTAAATGACACAAACTGTACATGGTGCTGCACATATTAATGGTGCAAGGGTAATAAAGTTACCTTGATATTTTTAGATATACATTTAATTTTTATTTACCCCTTCACTATGCCCGACACGTCACTCTCTGTAGCTTCTGCTTGTCCAACAGCACTAACATTTTTGTATTAAACATAACCAATATAATGATAAAACAGTTTGATGATTACATGTGTTATTACTTTCCCCCCTTTCCACCGCTATACTTTATTCAAGAAGCTCATTCTTTCACAATATGCTAAACAAATTTTTCTGACACCCTCTGGGGTGTTTAGATAAGCTGCACAGTTTATGTGTATATATTGAAACAAACTTCAGGTTTCCAACTTTGTTATGACAGGAATGAGTGTCCAGCATCTGGCCATGTCAAATGCTTTTGAATGTTCAGAATAATAAGAGTGAGGCATCCCTAGTCGGGTGGCTCTTCTGATATTGCCAGGAGGCCATTGTCAGTGGAATGACTGCGCTTCAGTCTAAATCGATACTGTCATACTGACACAGATATGTGAAGCTGCACTAAAGAATGGAGTTTATTTAAAAGTACATGGTTGTGTTGATGATCATTATATACACGGTATAGCTTTGTGGTGATTACTTACACCGTGCAAAAGTGAACTCACCTGCAAATGACAAAACATGGAGGTTTTGAAGGCATGGGGGGCTGAAGGATGGAGACCTAGGAGCATCTCAAGAGGAAGATCAATATATAAACAAGAGCAAAAACTGAGGGCAGAGGAAAGAAAGCAGGACCTAGGAACCACAGTGCAAAAGTCACAATATTGTAATTAAAAGTTACACTGAGACGGAAAGAGGTGGTTAAGAACTCACAACCAGCTTCTTCCTTTCAAAGGCAGGATGCTAACTGAATCATTAGAACACGGGGTTCAGGTATACTGGGCTGTGTTGTGTTGCATTTGCAAGGACCTCTGCTGGTTGTTTCGGGTGCTGCACATATATGAAGGATCTCATTCTAGGAGAATAATGCTGATGGGTAACGGCAAGTGGCACATTCAGGGGTTAAATATTTGCACTCCCTGTGGTCTCTCACACCGGTGTTTCTTGGTGAGGATAGTGTTACCAGAAAGAGAGCCTTTGGGCCCACGGATTTCTTGCACCGGTTGTAGTCACAGTCATACAGTCCAAGTTTTAAAGCTCCAGTGATGCGAGTGGAACCATTTGCTGCATTCACAGGTCCACACAGATACAAAATCCACAACAAAATGTACAAGGGCTGCACAAATGCAAATCTTCAATTTTAAGACCAGTGCACCACATTTTATATCTCTCTTCTCCCCTACTTTCTTGTGCTACTTGTAAATCCAAAGCCGCACTCCTGGTAGAGCATGTCACCATCATAAAATTTCCGTTGTTATGCTTATACGCACAGCACAGATCTTTTAAACACAGAATACATGTAGGCATTCATTTCACACATAAAACATGATCAGCTGACATAAAACATATTAAAATTGTGTAAGTCAAAATATATTGAACAGTGGTAACATCCAAAGGTAACGTTGTCTCAGGTTGGGAGTTTGGAAGCAGCCATGTTGGGACAGCCCGTAGTGTTGCAATCCCATCACTGTTTCGTAGCCAAAACATATATAAGGGCAATAGAAAATTGCTCAGGACTTGGTAAAAACCAAGAAATGTTAAAGGAAAAGGAAGTATCTCAAGTCTTCTGATGTTTGCTTTGTTGTCAGACTCAGTCTCTCACTGTGTAGTTCAGACCAGTCTTTGTCAATCAATGTTTCTTTGGAGTGCTGTCTTTGCTGTGTAGGGTTTTACTATTTATAAAATACTATATTGTATAGCTCTGTTTCCTTAAAGCCAACCTTTGATTAACTAGGGAACCCCAGGAAGCTGCCGGACTATTGGTACTTTCTGACAGTCGCTGAGGCGGGGTGCCGCAAAAAAAACTTCAGATATCTTACGGATCCCTTAAAACCCCCAGACGTGGAATTGGATTTCCACTTGGGTGGTACAACGAGTGGGAGAATTGCTTCCACTTTTTTTTAGTTTCTTTGCCAGTTCGTTCTGCAATTGTTTTTTTTTTTTTTTTTTCCCCCCCCACTCCACTACAGAGTTGTGAAGGACCTGCTTAGCGGGAATAGCAAAGCCTTGACAACAGCAGAAATAGAAGAAGGAAAATCACCCAAGGCCTCAATAATAGGGTCCACAATCTTGATGGACCGGCACCCAAATTTGGGTGGATATCTGAAAATACACTCGGAAGCCTCCAATTGCTTATCAGCTTTCCATACTTCAGTTAGGTGTGAACCAAAATGAACCTCCGAGTTACATCATATTAATACTGTAAGTGCAACCGAACTTGTTTTGATCGGCTTAGTAAATATTTGTTTGCACACGCAGGAGTCATTGCGAAGCTTGCACAACAAGCAAGCAAGCGCAGGTTTCCAACCTTTTCTGCTTTTTTGAGCAAGGGTGCCAAAGTGCATTGCCTGCAAGCGACACTCATGTTGACGCCAGATCTCATTCAAGTGCATTGCGAGGTTTTATAAAGCCGAACTTTTTGTCCGTCAAGACACTTCACCGGTGGAGTCTTGTCGGCTGTGTGTAAGGGCAGTGCTGCAGTAAGATTATTTATCGCCGAGTCACATTTGCGAGGCAATACAACACTTCACCATCAGGCTGTTGCATCGACTACATTCCAGCACAACCAGGCATGAGCTAGGCTGGCCCAAAACTCCAAAACTTGGGGCATCCTTTGCTGTGGTCTTTATATGTGGTGTTTAATACATTGTTATAGGTCTGCGTTCTTATTCATCCTTTCTTACCCTACAACTCTCCGCTGAAGAATTTCCAGCGAAGGGAAACAAGCATTCTGATGTCTGAAGCCCCTTGAACTCATTCAGGCCAAACAAGGAGCTCCGAAGTAAATCTAAATGACATTCTAAACCAAAAGTGTATTTTATGTCTTTTTTTTTCATTTTGCTGTTTTTATTGTTGGGTGGGGGCGCTTTGCGTCTTTCAAGGTTCCCATGTGTTGACAATAGCAGCTTGCTGTGCCGACAGCAACAAGAATGCAAATAGAATGAAGAAAAAAGAATGTCGCCGCAACGAAGTCTCTTTGCGCGCCAGCATTTTAAGACGCGCGGTGTAATCCTCCCACTCCAACTGCATCTGCCTGCAGACAAAACTGAGCGCTAGCAGCACCTAAAGCTCGTACGCCAGCTCTTCTCACCTGGGGTTCTTCAGTTCACTGTGTCGAGTGCCATACGGATGAGCTTCACATTTTGGCTCTCTGTTTAATATTCTCCCTCACACCTGTTGCTTATTCTGTATCCTTCCTTCTCACCCAAAGCCCGGTCCACAGAGTCCACTTACATATATTAAATGAATATATTAGATATAATATTAGATGAAACTTTTGTACGGGTGTGTACTTTACTCAAATAAAGCAGGGGATGACATACATGGGCTTGAACCTGTGCCCTTTTTTAATCTTCTGTGTCCTGTATGTCACCTGCCACCCTGGGAAAAAGGATCATCAACTTCAAGCCACTGCCCTGTTAGTTCACCGCCAACCAAAAACTGTTTTTTCCCCTTTGAATGCAGATGTTAGTGCTGTCTAATGGCATTTGTTCAGGGTCTTTGATAGATTTAGATGTTTCTTCTTTTATTTAGTTTTTACTTTTTTCCAAACAAGCTACTGTACACCATACATTGTAGATGAACAAGACTGTACATCTCAATCTCCTGATCTTTGGCTTTATGTAAGAAGTTATGTCACTATGCAGTTAGGGCAGTTCATAATAATAATAATAATAATAATAATAATAATAATAATAATAATAATAATAATAATAATAATAATAATAATAATAATAATAATAATGTGTTTGTTCTGGTTTTCTGGAGACCCCACAGTTCTGATCATATGTAGCTGTGACAAAAACCCATCTGAAAGTAAGAACCTGATGAGAAAAGGGAAGAGTTATCCTTCAAAGTTTGGGTACGAATAGTGTTTGCATTGTTTAATTTTCTTAATTTCCTTGAATGCCAATCATTTGGCTATTTATAATTTTTTAATTCTTAATATTCAAGTAAAACTCCAGGAATGCAGAAATGAATCAATTCCTCTGACTGGCCATAGACCAGATGCTCAATAGAAATGGAATATTTTGTTACATTGGTGATTCAAGCGCTCTGCTGCTTTATCATCTCCAGTCAGTGGGTGGTGGTTAGGAAATCCTTGATCTAAATGTTTGAATGATGTATTTGTTGAATAAGTGCTTAACAAACCACCAATATTTTAATGGTAAGCACCATGCAAATGCTTGTGGAGAAGAAAGAAAAGTTATTTTTTGGCAATTTCTACAGCAATTTTTTTCCATAATATACAGTACTGGGTTGAATTGATGTTTTATCTCACATCCAGATTATAAATAATGATGGAATGCAGCAGAGAAGAGAAGATATTGTGCATGCATTTGGGAATCAGGCTACTATGTACACCGTGAGCCGCAGACATTAAACACAAACATCTGCCAATTAATTTATGCTTATATTAATATTTATATTGCGAAAATATTATGATCAGTTTATCAGCATAGATTAAGGAGATGTAATCCATGTGAAAATGACAGATTTGTGAAAAAAAATGCTTGTTGACTCCAATAACACAATAGGGCAATAAATTTATTGGGTCTAACACAGATTTAATGTATGCTCATACGCACTGAGTTTCTGTGATTTCTAACACAGCGCTAATTTATTGATGCTCTTTCCATTGCTTATTGCGCAGAGCAGAAAAACAAACATTCATAAAATGTAGTGAAAAAGCTGAGATAAAATTAAGGAGCTAAAAAAAGGAAGAACAGTTTATTGTCAACTAAGTAATTGCATAACACATTAAACTTACTGTTACTGCAGTTATGCAAGTATTTCTATAAACTTCCTTGAATAAAATATGAATCCTTTAGTACATAAACCTGACTTCCTTTTCCTGAATATTTTGCTTAACTAAAGAGCAGGAAGGCTGACGTCTTTGTAAAGGTTGCAGCTTGGAGTTGCTACAAGGTGCCCTGTAGGATTATACCTGGACAAGCTGATATTAAACCAAAGCTGCTCCAGTCCAGCATCTGTCTTTATACTACAATGAGCTAAAACAACAAATTTTAATGTGTAACATATTTTGTTTTTAGCCAGCACCTTCTTCACGACCACGCTGACCCTTGACTTCTTATTGGGGAAGGAAGGATGGACTAAGATATACAAATTGTGTAAAAATATGCCTGATAGCCTTATTACAAACATTGATTTTACTTGTCAAAAGACAGTTTCCCTGACTTTCACATGCCATGGATTTCTTTTTAACATCTTCTATAAGTCAGTTTTCATTTTAAGATGTTTTCTAGTCTTCAAGACATACGCTACACCTCTGGATTGCTGATTTAAAGCAAAAACATTCCATCTTTACGCAAGTGCGTGTTTCATTCCTTGTCTGACAACCATTTCAAAGCTAAGGTTTTATTCTACTTCAGAAGAAAAGGATCTCTTTTTCCACTAGACAGTATGTTTCTGCCTGGGATATTAGGGTTCTTGTCTACTTGATGCACCACTGGAGTTAATTTGTCTGTGCTCCATGAATGAAAAGTGCAAAAATCTCGTACATCAAAATGCTACTGAATTGTAGATGGAAAGCCGAATTCTACTTAGAATCCAGTTATACCAGCATTGGTAGGGATATGCAGTGGAAATTAAACCTTAAAGTGATATTCATACCATTTGTTGTGAGGAGCGTGATGCTCAGTTAACCTTCATTTGTGTTTTATTATTATAAAACAAACCTCAGTTATCGGTTTACTTTGTCAAACCCATGAAAATTTAATTGCAATAAAATCAACTGTCATTGGGCTTCTAAAGGGATCAGTTTGCACCAATAATACACAATAATGCGGCTGAGGTTTAGTATGAACAGTCACGAATAGGGAGCTGGTGTGCAATTTGTGTAGTTTATATCTTGGGGGGTTTCTTCAGAATAACTCAAGACACTGCTATAGGTGTGGTCCCTAGTGATGGGACTGGATGAGCAACCATTCCAAGTGGCCTGTTTCTCGTAAACTGGCTTTAAAAATAGAATATTTATATATATACATATAAACATTTTATTGTATAGATACATAATATATAATATTTACATATATAATAGGAATGGTGATCATTGTGAATTTGAGTTTCTGAGGATGTGCATCAGAGTGTAACAGCACGTTTGTGATTTAACCTTTTTGAAGTGCCTATAAAGTTTGTAACTAATTTTTATGGCAATATTTTAACACAAGTTTTGCTCAATGAATGAAACAGAAGAAGGTGGGGGGACAGATTTGTGTCTTAAGGAACCCAAGGCTTCTCCTTCCATCCACTCAGCCATTATCATATGTTTATACCGTATGTAGTGATCAGGTTCATGGCGGTGCTAAGCCTTGGAAGGATGGGGCGTTAGGCAACGAAATACAACTTGGACAAGGTGCCAGTTCATTGCAAGGTGGTCCGCACACAATACGGTCCATTGATCGTAAATAGCTGACCTGAAATGACAGGGTAAGAACATGCTTTTGCAACCCCAGAGGTTTATTTTTCTCCATGCCTTTCAGTTGGGAGCACGTTTTTTTCTTCTCCTCACTTGACAGCTGGCTCACTTCATAGCTTCTCTAGCTAGTGTAGCTATTACAGCCATTAAACATATAACTTTTATAGGCTTGCTTTATATCTGTTATATCTGTTTCTACTGCGCCTGCTGATCATTTGTTCTGCTGTGTGAGAAGAGCACTCTGTAAAAATAAATTGAATTGAATGGAAATAACAGGTGGGCGCTGGGTTGGGGAATAAGGGTCGCTCTGGGTGAGGGTGGACCTAAAATGACAATCCCTGTTTCAGTGGGAAATCTCACAAGTATCTCAAACATCACTTTGGTAAGGTGGGGTTTATGGTGTAATGATACTTGGCTGTTCTGTACAGTAAGCACACATGTACACCTGGCAGTGTCTTACACCCGTGGGTTGGGGATTTGGGGTGGCAGAGTGCGCTCAGCCACATTCTGACTCAACAGGAAAAGACTTGTCAGTTTCTACCTCCTTCACCACCAGCTGCTGAGCTTACAGACAGGAGAGCGTAAGCAATGCTTCACCGGTCTGGAAAATTACATCAAAACCTGAACATCTTTTAATCTTTAATCTTTTTTTCTCCTCATATTGTCCTCCTTTCCTTTTTTCTTAAGATATTTAAAGAAAATTTAACATCATTTACGACTACGTTCCAGTACTAGAGCACGACTTTTCTCAGAGAGTGACATCGGATAAGTAAAAGACTGAACAGGAGCGGGAAAGCTACAAGACGTGCTGCATTTATTTTAAATTGTTGGATTATTTTTCCTCTTCATAGAGATGTATAATCTGAGAACAAGTCATCACCGTCTCAGTTCCTGCTATGCGCATTAACAAAATGAATTCCCATCCTCCTTTGAGGAACTGCCTGTTAACCGCACAGTAAGACAGCGGCTAATTGAGGATTATCGTTCACCTCTCTTGCTCCTTTTTCATAAAATAAAGACACTTCTTAGTCCCGCGCAACGCATGTGAACATATTTTTGCAGAAAAACTAAAAATTGTCCCGCTATTAATTCTCATCACCGAAAACTAGTGTTGTACGGGCTGTTTATTTCTTGGATCATTTGAAGATTCAGGAAGTACGAGCACCGTTGGAGACAGGATGCCTTATAAATAACTTAGGGTGCTGGGGCTCGCCAAAGTAAAACAAATGGTTTATATGAAACGAAAACCACCGAAGGGGAAATCTAAGATAAAAGCTGCGTAACGCCTGAACCGTTTACCTGGTGCGGTAGCAAAACAGCATCCGCGTTCCCCTTCCGGAAGCGGCCTGCTTTAGCATGTCAGAGACCTCTGAGGTGCAACGACATTCTCGCAAACATGGCACGGAGCACTTGTACTACATGCTGCATGAATAATTTATTTGTTTCTTTTCTTCCTTTTTTTTATATAAAGCAACAGTTGGCAAGAATGATTCATGACAAGCGCTGTAGCACATTTTAATGAGCCGAGTATCAGAAATTATATTATAATTTACTAATTTAAATTCTGTTATATCCAGATTTATAGAATCTATTAAAAGCATGTTGCGGCAGAGGTGGAATATGACAAGGCATTCCAAGTGCTTCTCGGGGAGAAGCTCGGAGCTAAAGATGAGCCGCATGCGACTCCTCTTCTGATAAAGTTTATTGATTGCTTAGTGAACCACATATCACAGCGGGCCCACCGTAGAAGACATATATATATATATATATGTCTTTATTATATATATAATAAAGAATAATACGTTTTATTGTATGTGTACGATTGAGGTGATGCCAGCATACCATGGATTGCAGTATCCCCCACAGTCAGCAGTAAGCACAAATTCTTAAGTAGAGACAAAAAGTAGAGTTGTACTTTATTCCTTGTCTTCATCAAGTTAACTGGGTGGGGGCCTCAGAGAACTGGGGGTTGGTTCAGTCAATTTATTTCTGTCTGACCTCTTGCTAAACAAGCTTGGAGCTCTGCAGTCAAGTTCCCCCCGCCCCTATGGCTTCTTGCTAATTTTACATCTCAGTCAATTGAATTACTTCCTCTTCTCCAAGTTTGACTCAACCTCAGTTGTTCTCCACATCACTCCCTCGTGCCATCCAAAATGCATTTTTTTGGTTTTTGGTAGCATTGCCTAGGCTCTTCCTCCCCTCACCTTCAAAGGGGACAGCGTAAGATTGAGAGAGGCATTGTAAGTATAAGACTGGGAATTGAAAGATCATGCTGCTGAGAGAAAGAGAAAGATTAAATGTTGTATGGGTGGGTGTGTTTCAGAGGTCTTTCACAGCTTCTGTCTTCCCCGTGCTGGAGACACAGCTTTTCGTGACTCATAGAGACTCCCAGGGTAATCAGCATACTGTATCAGCTCTACCGAGACTTCTTTTTGGCCGACAAGACGCATTCATCTGAATGTTCTCTTGCTCAGCTATTATTTGCTCCAGAATTGTGAATATATTTTTTAAGTAATTTATTCATTCAGTATGGATAGCTGTCCAATGCAGTGTTCTGGGTGTCCAAAACCCAAGTAAAGCAGAAGGGTGCAAGACAGGGTACAGCCTGGCTAGGACTCCTATCCATTACAGGGCAGCTACACACACACAGTGAAGGCAGCTTTATTATCGGTGCACCTGAAACAGTTCTGTGGAAGTGTGGGAGGGAACCTGAGCGCCTGGAGGAAACAAACAAGGTCAGGGGATGAACAAGCAAGAAACTGAGTCTGATTCCAGCCCACTTTCGAGTCCACAGTCCAAGTGCTCAGAGAACCCAGTGCTATCCTCTGCACTACCATGCCACAATTTTTTACGGAAATTAATTGAATTAATCGGTGTTCATTAGATGTTCATAAGCGTTGTTCAAAATTGATCAAATGCTATGACAAACAATTAATTATAGGAATGGAAAAAGGAATGTTAAAACAATACACAGTAGTGCCCCTGTATCTCTGGGTAATACAATCCAAGACCTACCACAGTTACGTGAAACCACAGATAATACCGAACACTAGATATACCGTGATATTCCTGTAACATGCATAAATGCAATAAAGTTTCATTGATAAATTACGCACGGTAAGACATTACCAACATGAAATAAAGTAATAATAAAGCATACAAAGGGCTTTCTGAACATAAACACTGCGATAATGCGGACAGTGAGAACGCTAGAAGCAGAATGGAGGCACGGGGAAGTGTGGGTACGGTGACAATGGAGGATGAGTCAAGTACAGGGCAGGTTTGGGCTGCTGGATTTCACCAGGTTACAGCCCGTTCTCACTTGTTGCGCATTCTGAAACTTGTGAACTGTTTATTTCATTTTCCAATTTTTTTTTTTTCAGGCCGCGGTAAACTGGCAGATAACTGAAACAGTGGATACTGAATCAGTAGATACAGGTGCATGCCTGTGCCAAGACCTCGACATATGAAACAAAAATGGGACTGAAAGTCCATTTGTAGGCCAGCTGATTTGGAAATTCAAAGTCACAATCAATAAATATTATGTAACACAGATGCCCACTGACTTTTTTCACAATGTAAGTTTTGCAAAAACCCCAGAAATGAAAAAAGAAAAACACTTCCATTTCCACCATAACAGCTTTCCTGATAAAGTTTGTGGTAAACCATAGGCTGTACAGGAAGTACGGGGGACCGGCAGGGAGCAAAACTGGATGGGACCTTCGTGACCTTTCTTTTGTTATATTTTCCAAAGTTTAATTTACATGAAAAAAAACATTGTCGTGTGCAGCATTCATTACTTTTGGCAAATTTCAAACTTATCCACACATTAATGAGTTCAATAAGTCCACAAAGCATAATAAAGGCAAACATACCTTGATCTATTTACAGTAAAATAAGTCTGTAAAAATAAAAATATTTTGTGTGACTTTTTATTTTATCATTTGCGTCAACTATACGCTTTATTAAAATGAAAACTAGTGTAAAAAAATCACCTGACAAACTGTTAGCTGCTGATCCCATAAACAAGTGCAATATTAAGCTTGTTATCATTAATCAGTTTGTATTTTTAACAAATTATTACGATTATTACTATTATTGTATTATTACTAATTATTATTAATTAGCGACAATGATCGACACCAGATATAAACCGTAAACACATCAGAAACAAATTCAATCTTACCCCTGCTCTGGCGAGGTGGTTTTTATCGCCAACCAATGGCTGTGTGCAGAAATGCAGGTTGCTTTCCCTCTGCAACACAAACAGTTTAGAAACCAGAACAGTGAAAAAAAAAGATACAATTAAAAATCAATGCTATTTAAACAAAAAAAGCCCTGAAAATGTTTATATTTTCAACCATTCATATCTCATACATTCAAAACACGAGATGCCTGCGAGTATGAATAAAACAAATGAGGTCACTGAGTAATGAGGCCACGCTGTTACACCGCACGTCTCTGCGATTCACAGACAAATTTTATCTTTTCATTTTGTTTATATTATTTTAGCGTTCTTTAACTTAAGAATAAATCTATTTAAAAGGAAGCACATTGAGTACTGATTGTTTTATGAGCAAAAGGATGCTAAGATGACAACTGATACACTGATTGTAGTCCTGGGATTTTGTTAAAATGATAAAAGTTACTCTGAAGCTTGGGAATTTAGCCGGATATTGCAGTTTGCTTTTGCTACGAAGCTCCTTTGGTATTTCAATAATTAGGTTAATATATTGTAGGAAGTTGGACAATTTCAGAGGCGGTGCAATTGTTTTAGTGTTCATTACATTGCAGTCTCGGAAGCATTTGCATTTTTCTCATAGTAAAGACTAAAATGTGTGCCTTATTACTGCTCCTTGCTCAGCTTTCCCGAAAAGCGGTTGGCAGAAGCACTTAAACTGAGGCTTTTCGCCAGAAACACATTGCTTCTGAATGTAAGTCTTACAGTCACTCAAGGCTCTTACTGAAAATGAAATTATTTGCTTCAAATTGATGTGCTTATAAATAAGAAAATGCAAGCAAAACAATAAAAGCACATTATAATACAAGTGCCATAGTTGTTTACCTTGAGTTAACAAAAAGGGACTTCTGAATAATTAATATGGACCAGGGTAAACAGAGAATGTAAATAGGCATTAAACTGTTACACAAAATTTTTCCAAATGCCCTTTCTTCTAAGTATCGGTGACAAAGTATGACAGAGGGATGTGGTAGTGCAGTGAGACAAGCTAGTGCCTGATGTGGGGTTCAAGTCCAACTCAGGGGTGTGTGTGTGGGGGTTTACATGTTCTCCTCTGTGTTTTACATCCCTTAGGAAATAATGTACCAGAACAAGTCAAATGCAAACCACTTCCCTTCCTCCTTACCTTGAAACCCACACCAGTGGTCACCTAGGAGTCAGACATGACTAAATGGCACTTATCAACTCCAACAAAATAAGACAAGAAACTACAGAGAATAATCCAGTAAAAACTACTGACGATAATAAGTATCATCATCATCACTGCCCGTGGCTCATAGGATACCGACAAAAGCTCTCCACTGCTGTGTACTCCTTGGCAAATAATATGTACTTGATATACAGTATATTTAATAATATGCTTATAAAAAATAATAATACTTGGCTGATACTAATAATAAGCATGTGGGGCTCCAATTAATCCTTAGTAATAAAAATTGTTGGTTATTTCCAGCTGAGTGCTCCTTGATCTCCTTGACCAGTAAACCCAGGTGAGCTTTGCCACTGCACTGCCATGTCGTTGCATAACTTCAAACAATTTGGATCTACTGTAGGACAGAAATATTATTATATTGTTATTATTACAGTATATATTACTGAGATTCCACTGTGATGCTATCGAGGGGATAGAGGTGCTATTTATGTGCATTTTTATAACCAAATTCATTCACAGTCTGTAGAAGTTAGACAGCCATTGCTCGAGATACTTACGTTGAATTGATATAGGTAAATTTACCCTGCTGAATAAATGAGTAAAAAATGCATTTAGTTACACATGGTAATTGAATCTGGGAAAAAAAGAGCTAAATGAATGAAGATGTTCTTCCCCCAAGTTGTCTTGGGTTAAGCACAATTATATTTGTTGTCGTAGTTAAATGAATTTATTTTGGTGTGTACTTTTTTTTTTTTGAATGCGACACAGTGGTGCAGAGAACAGCACTGTTTCCTCGCCGCACGTGGGATATGAAGACATAAGACTGAACTGGGAGTCTGGAGTTTGCATGTTCTTGTGTCTAAGGGGGTTTCCTTGGGCTGCTTCAGGTTCATCCCACAATCCAAAGACATGCACACCGAGAACCTTACAATTACCTGGCATCCTACCCAGGATCTAGTTTCAGGGATTCTGGGATAGACTTAAGACCACCAAGACCTTCACCAGGAGAATCATAATAAATGTATGGATACTTTCTGTTTTTGATGTTTACTTGGTTGCTGTTGTGTTGAATGTGCTGGTATGTTGTCAGGAATCATCCATAAGGGGTTGAGTGCATAGGTGTGATTGTACTGCCTATTGTGTTTTTCAAGATCACACAGAGCACCTGTAAGGAAGTAGAATGACTGCATATCAGGCAAAAACTTCTGCACTGAATTCATAAATTTGTTATAAAACCTGTTGCAGCAGTACTTCATTGGCCAGCACCAGGGACACAGATGTGTAAAATAACTGTTTTGCGTAAGATTCGTGCATAGATGTATGTGATGTATTTATTCTCTTCTAGTAGTAATACTTTTACACCAGTTTGCACAAAGACCATGTGAATGATTTTGAACTTTGGCTTCATGCATTATTAAAGGTTAATGTCTTTTTCCTCCGCTATTTTAAAAAAAAACTGGGACCCTAGGGATTCATACTGGAGAGGCACCTGGAGTGAATGTAGATCTCCAGTTGGGTTATTCATAATGCCAGTCAGCCAATGCCGGATAAAAAATGAAAGAAAACTTTTATCTTTTTAAAAGCGTTATCTTTTTAAAGTGTTTGCCTTACCGACATGGTGTCACCAGGCTCTCTATGTTCAGTGGGAAACTGATTTTGATGCAATTTTTAAGCATAAACAGCTGCTGAGATTTCTAACCTCCCCTTGCCATTGTCTCGCTCAGGAAGAGATGTTCACTTCGCTGAAATAAAAAAAGGCAGAATGCAGGCTCACAGTTTATGGTTTTTTGACAAAGTTGCCATACCCAGCTTCTCTTCCCTCCAGGCCCTGAAAATAGTTCAGATTGTGAGAAAAAAAAGGTAAAATAAGGCTATGTCATGTTAGTGATGAACACAGACTTGAGGTTATGGAGATCAGTTTGATGAAGGTCATATGAACTTAGAAGCCTGATAACCTTTTCACTGGGAAATGTGATATTTCGCTTCTCATAGAAGTAATATATATGATTTGAGATGAAGCAGTGATATACGGACAGAATGAGGAGCCAGTAATTGACTTCTGTTCTGATGGCAGACGGTCAATATATCGTGCCTCTGACTGTTCTTTAGTCAGCCATCAAACAGAATTATGTGGGGAGTAACTTTGCTCCCATTTCTTGGGCTGGGTCAGATATTCTGAAAACTTTAAAAGTTTTAGTTAAAATGAAAAAATGTGCACATGCATACATATAGGTACACACTAACCCCAGTTCAAATCCAGCAAATAACTTGAAATGGCACAAAGTTAAGCAGTAAACTGCCAAAGATTAGAAAAAGCAAGTTTTGGTTACCAGAAACTGAAAAGTAATGCAAATTTCAGAGTCGTACAGTTATAAAGTTATTTTTCAGGGAGCAAGCAATGAGTTAAAAATGTGCAGCTTTTCTGCAGCAGTGGAAGCAAATGAGGCTTTCAAAGTTGATGCAAACAATTCCTACAGGTGTGCCAACCTTTGTGGATTACTTACAAACCCTCTCTCTGTGTAACAGCGATTTTTTTTGGAATAGATTGTGTTACTACACCCGCTGAAGTTTTATTTGGGCGATATTGCACTGGAAGTAGTATATTGCTGTCATAATGGTGAGAAAAAGGCTATTAACCAAGGAAGGCCAACAGACCACTGTAATCCTTAAAAGTGTGGGTCTTTCCTTTAAAGAAATGACAAAGAAGGCTAAGGTGTGAGTGAGTAAAGATTACCTGCACCATGAAATGACACTTGGAAACTGGTTGAAATTTGGACAGGAAGAGGTCTGACAGACCCAAAGCTACAGAATCAGAAGTTCTGAGAGTCACCCTGCTTCACCATATGATAGTCTCTCAGACATTAGAACTTCAGATGTTCAGTTTGATTCAGTTTCCTGGTCCCGCTTATCCTGGAGGGTCTCCAAACGTTCTCAGGTGAGCCGAGAGATGTGTGTCTTGGGTCTGCCCTGGAGGTTCCTCCCAGTGGGATACGCTGGGTAGAATACCTGATGAATTTGCCCCTCACAATGTGCCCAACATGCACCTCAACGAGCCCATGTTTTCCTGGAGGAGCAGCGGCTTTACTTCGAGCCCCCCCGGAACGTTGGTCACCCTGTCACAGATGGTCAGCCCAGCAATCCAGCGCAGAAACCTTATTTTGGTTCCTTGTATCCTCAGTCTCATTTTTTCGATTATTACTTGCAGTTCATGACCATAGGTGAAGGTACGAATGTAGCTTGAGCAATAAATAATGATCTCTGTCCTTTTCACCACCACAGACTGGTCGAGTGCTTGCAAAAATCCCGACACTGTACCATGAGGAAATGCGGTGATCCCTAATATTCCCATCACTGGGCCATACAACATGCAACATCTCCTGGCCATTTCTGAACCGTACTGAGGAGCTCAGTTCAGCATGGAGGTGGAAATTATATGATCATCGACTTCATGACCAAATAACTTTGCTAGGTGCGATGTGTGCTGCTTGTGAGGACATTGCAGCAGATGGTGGCAGGGGATGGTTGCACCAGGTGAGAAAATTTTTCCCACGCTGTATAGCAAGGAGAACATCAGGTGTGACACAGAGGAAAATCTGGGGCCAAGCATACAAGAGAGACAAGATGTCCAGTGAAGTCGAATAATCACACATGACAGTGCTGTATTGTACTGTGTTTTACTGTATTGTACTGTGTCATGAGACAACTTCAGTACAAATCTGCTTCTGAGCACTTTCTTCTGCCAGTGGTGCTTGCACAGTGCAGTATGGAACTTGGCAATGTGCAAACGGGTGTTTGTGACATGAACAGCGTTCATTCGGAGCGAAAGCAGGGAAAGACTGTAATTTGGAATTTTGACAATGAACATCACACTCACAATTCAAACTGACATCCTGACAACGTTCCCAACCATTTTGATTGTCATGGTTTCTACAGCAGTGAAGGTGCTTTTCATTTTGGCGGAACAGACTTGTTCACCGATGGATTTGTTTGCTTCTCAGATACAGGTTAAAGGTTTCGGGCGATTTATGGCCTTCTGCAGTCCGTAGTCCTGTGCCGCACCGTTTAACCTGTTCTGAGGAACACTTAGTGAGAACATTAAGAATGTTTAAGAAAATCTGCCATTTGAGAAAAACACTTGAATCAGGAAAATAGAGCCAGCAATGACAGACAGACAGACAGACAGAGACAGGCAGGCAATAATGAAAAGTTTCTGAACTCTGGAATAATTGAGGAAGGGAGGAAGTTGGGGAGGGAGGAAAGAAGAAGAAATTAAGGACCACATTTTCAGAACTGCACAATTTAGTAGAACCTTTGAACTGTGAAGTTTCAAACCAGCCACCACCGTGTTAACTGCTTCTTTGGAAAGGTTGCACAGAAGAAGTCCTTATAGTGTGAAACCCACAAGTGGCAGTGCCTGAACTTTGAAAAGTGCCACTGGAACTGAAAATGGAATTGTATGTCCATGCCTAGATGAGACCAAAATTCACTTAAGAATGTAAAGTTTGTATCCTATGTATGTGGAGATCAATAAAGTCCTATCCTATCCCATGCCATGCCATCCTATCCTCTCCAACAAAGAAGCTTAAAATGTTTTGCATGGATCTAAGACCCCACTAATAAATGTTCTCTAACTTTGTCAGACATTACAGGAAGACATTCAATGCTGTTATTCTCTCCAAGGAGGCTTCGTCAAAAATTTAAATTTTTGGGGTGCCAATAATTTTGAAACTACAAAAATTGCACAAAACAAAATAACTGTTTTACATAAAAAATGTTATAATGAGAGTCTTTGGGTTCCCCATATTTTTAAACTGAAGATTTGCCTTTTGTAGGTGTTGTTCATTTTATGTATTCATTTTTACTCATTTTTATAACGCGTGCCAGTAATTCTGGAGTTGACTATCACTAGAGTCGAAGAGTAGAAAAAGATGCTCTTTCTCAAATTTTTTCCATTGTAGTGTGGTGGTGCAGCTGATATCAGGAGTCATGTATATTTTACAACCCAAGAGTCTTATTTTCTACTACAGCTCCCTCATACCCTCGTGGTTGTTTAAAGTGTAACAACGGTTTATAAAACTGGCCATTAGCTGGCCTCCAATCTACACCTAAGATGGAGTTTCAACAGAGCAATGACACAATAAAAAATACAGCAGAATCATGGAAAAATGATTGAGGAAACCGGTTCATATCCTTTCAAAGGAGCCGTTCTTTTTATAACCTTGGTTGCAACCCAGCCGCAGTGCAATTAATGTTTAAAGCATGGACGTGTCCTATGGGGAAGCTTTTAGATCCGTTTCAGAAATAGGAATTTAAGCATGTCAGATATGCGCCAATAGTTGTACGGGACTTAGGTGGATAAGTGTGTGCATCTGGGTGTGCTTTGCACAGGGGGAACTAAGGATAACGCTGCTCCCAGCTCTCTCAACAGATTAGCTTAAATGGGGCAAACTGGGGGTATCTTTAGATTAATTGTGCAGTAGCAGAAAAAGAACCAAAATACATGGGCACAGTCCTTCAAATTGAATTAATTTGTATGTCTGTACTTACCACCTGATCTTCAGTCATCTTTGAGATCTTTATGCAGCATACGAATGACTTGAAGGTTTAATACAGGATATTATAAATGGTTAAAATGATAAAGTGTACCCATCTTATTGCCAGGGAAAATTCCAGCAAGTACATGGTGTGAAATAAAAGAGGCAGTCCAGCAGGCACTTGATCATTTTAAGCCAACACCTCATGGTTTCTGTGTGAAGGCTTGTAACAGACACAGTTTATATCCTATAATTCCTCATACTAGATGCATTATATGTACCTTTGAAGGGTTCTCTAGCCAGGAGGACATGTTCTGTAGGTTTGCAGCACTTGCTCAACACAAATAATTACAGACATTTTTTTTTTTTTTTTCCAACATCTCAGTTATTCTATGCAAGGTGGCCTGAGGAGCACTTCTGGTTTATTTTTCTTGTGGGTGCTCCACTGATCTGAAGTGGAAAAGGAAGAGGATTTTTTGCTGTTGACAGAAGTGCCTCGAGAACAGGGCCGCGCAAGTCATGCTATTAGTTTGGCCGTGTAAAATGGGACGGCCTCTGTCGACAAACCTGGTTCCAGATCCCCCTTAACAAAATCCTAGACTCCACGGTGTAGAGATTGCTCGCTGACAGCCTGCTGTGCTGTATGCGTCACCTGAATCCCAGTCCGTGCTTACAACAAAAGCACAGATTATACTGCTTCATCTGGGTCAGCTGGTAGGGGCACATATTTCATACCTCTGGATTAAACTGTGCAAAAGCTGTCGTACACAATTAGCTGGCCTGTCAATCTGCAGACTGCACAGAGTCGAGAATTTAATTATTCAAATCAAATAAAGTTATAGCTTCCCTGAAGGATACCACATGGTACCTAAGCAACATAGGCATGAAAGTCAAATGTTAAAATGTAGAAACTTGTAGGGTTCTTTTCCAAACCCGTTGAAGTAAAACTAGTAAATAAATGTAAGAAAATGTAAAAAAGGGAACTATGCAGACGTTTTTCAGTATGTGCCATGTTTTATTTCTTTTTTTATTCTATTTTTTTCCAGAATGATATATCACATACGGTAGTTATGCTGGTATAGATGAATCTTCTTCTTCTTTCGGCTGCTCCCGTTAGGGGTCGCCACAGCGGGTCAATTGTTTCCACTTCTTTCTGTCCTCTGCATCTTTCTGCGTCGCACCCACCACTTGCATGTCCTCCTTCACCACATCCATAAATCTCCTCTTAGGCCTTCCTCTCTTCCTCTTGCCTGGCAGCTACATCCCTAGCATCCTTCTCCCGATATATCCCAAATCTCTCCTCTGCACATGTCCAAACCAACACAGTCGCACCTCTCTGACTTTGTCTCCAAACCGTCCAACCTGTGCTGACCCTCTAATATACTCATTCCTAATCCTGTCCATCCTCATCACACCCAATGCAAATCTTAACATCTTTAACTCTGCCACCTCCAACTCTGCCTCCTGTCTTTTGGTCAGTGCCACCGTCTCCAACCCATAAAGCATAGCTGGTCTCACTACCATCTTATAGACCTTCCCTTTCACTCTTGCTGGTACCCTTCTGTCACAAATCAACTGGTATAGATGAATGTTTGGAGCAATCCAGGTTGAATCCTTTGCTCAAGGGTATGAACTTAACCTTAACTGCTAGACTCAGGTGTTTAACCACTAGGTGTTTACCTGCCACCCTTAATGTCTCCTGGATTTTT
This sequence comes from Heterotis niloticus, assembly GCA_018136845.1. NCBI lineage: Eukaryota > Metazoa > Chordata > Actinopteri > Osteoglossiformes > Osteoglossidae > Heterotis > Heterotis niloticus. Next base: position 24,884,507 of record CM030896.1, read on the forward strand.
AAGGAGGTTAAGAGAAAGGGAGGTAAATTGCCATAAAATAGCTCCATCTATTCATTCGTACTCACACATAAATAATTAGCTGGACAGGACTTTTGCTTACATTGTCAGTTGCTAAGGGTGTTCTTTTAGGAGGTTATTAGAGTCCATCTACCTTACTTCATCATTTCCATAGCAATGAATGATGCATTAATAAAACCTTAGGTCAAGCATTAAGACACTGATATTCAAAGTCCGACTCGACAAAACTGATTTGCTTTCAGAGACTGAAATTTCACTGCAGCTTTGCTGAGATTCAACCAGTCTTCCCTCCTTTCTTTGACATGCATGGTTATGTGCTCAGGCATGATGCTCAGCCTTGTGTCCTTGGAGGAGTTCAAAAGACATTCAGGGCCAAACCAAACCAGAGCATCTGAGACTCAAGATTAATTCCTGTCAGACGGCAATTTTACGTACTTGTCAACCGTTCCACATTCAGTTTACCAGACAGAAAAGAGCCACGCTTACTACAAAAGTAGAAATTAGAGACAAAATGTGTTAAACTAGGGGTAGGAAACATTAAGATTAAACAACGCATTTGGACTGTGTTTTACAAACAGTGCAGTGTGTTTCATACCTTTTCCAATTCACAGCCCTCGGGTCAAAAGTAAAGATCATGCATTCCATTTTCCAGCTGAACCCTTTCTTTTTCACCCTAAGTCTTAAGACTTTGCAAATTATTAGGTTCGTCCACTAAAACGGCTAGTTTATTTGCACAGTTCAGTTTGGCGTTATCTTCTTGAGACTTCATTACATAATCAGCCCTTAGTGTCAGAGTTGTCTTGTCATTCAGCTTGGTGCTGCCACAATTAGATGTTTAGCAGTTCTAAAGTGCAATTCTGATGAGTGTTACCCAACCGAGGAAGAAACATTAATTGGTATCTCACTAGCTGGCTTTCCTGCCACCGCCTGGGCCAAAAAGTGGAAAGGTGGAAAAGTGCAATGAAATAATATATTTTATATCAGCAAACTGTATTACCCTTAAAGTGGTGCATTTGGTGCAGAAGTAACGTTAGTGCCATCAAACAGGCAGATGTCAAAGAAAGCCACACACACACACACAGAAACACACATCAGTCCGGTGGAAAAGCTGAAAGCAGAAAAGTAATAGCAAAATGTATGTTGTGTCACTAAATTGTGTTACCCTTAGGGTAGAAATGTATAAAGTGCTATGTGTGTGTTATGTAACTCCAGTTTCCAGTTTCCACTCCTCCTTGGTATGTGTGTGCGCATGGGTGTCATTGTGTGTTTGTGTGTGGAGTGACCTGTTTGTTCTCATCCTGACGAATTAGCTGGGAACTGTCTGAAGGCAGACAAAACAAAATTTGTGTAGCTCTGTGTGTGTGTGTGTGTGTGTGTGTGTGTGTGTGTGTGTGTGTGTGTGTGTGTTTCAGTGGCTATGCAAAATTTACACTTTTCAGTTGCCACATTTTAATGTGATAGCTTGAAAAACAAAGCCGAGCCTAAAGAAAGAATGGGCAAACAAAAAGGTTTACAAATGTAGAGCCAATTGTTGAGTATTTCATAGTTTTAAACTGTAACGACCACTGAGAATAATTCATATTTGTCACTTTGTACCAATTTCACCAAGTTCCAAAATACTGTTGTATCCTGAGCGTGCTTTGTTCTATCTTGGTGCTTCAGAGCTCTGTTGCCACAACTCACAGACTGATCCTGACACAGAATTGGCAGTTTCCTTTACATCTGAAGCTACTCAAGATCCCTTCCATTAGTACCATGCACAAGTTTTCTGTTCTGTTGTTTCTGGAAAAAAATGTGATAATGTGAAGTTTTTTCCTGTAGTAGAAGATTAAAAAGCATACGATAAAGCCAGTTGAGTATCCTTGAACATATTTTATTGAACTGTTCTTTAGAATGTGCACCATGACTTTTAGAAGAACCTGTCAAATTTTCTTGCTATGGGCTAGAACCCCTTTCAAGGGCTTTTTTTATAGCCTACTGGCCTGTGATTCTGACACTCCATACACCACAGCCCTGATCAGGATGCAATGGTTATTGATTATCATGGATGGACGGATGGATCTGTTGCTGTAGGTTCATTTCTGGTGCTTAATGATAGTATAAAATGTTATAATTTCCAACAATATAATCCCCGCATGTACGTATTTCTTTCACTCAAAGAATACACGGATAAAAGCATCTTTCCGTCTGTTTAATTCTTGTATCCATAACCTGCACTTGCAGACTTGTTGCCTCATTAACCTCAGAAACTGTAAATATGGAAAATAGGATTATCAATGCACTTATAGTTTTTTCTTTTCTTCTCATTCCTAGAGATATGAAATCCAGCATGGCTCATGCCAGCTCATCTGATATACAAACTGTCTCATACTGATGCCCATCTGACTCAGTTCCCCCCCAACAGTGTGGCTGCCCCTCCCCCCTTTCACATGCTGGAGACCATAATTCCCAGTGCTTCCTACATGTCACCTCATGCATGAAAATTAATTAATTTCCGTGGCTTAGCAGGGACTTAACAAAGCTTACAGTTTTACACTTTATCCCTTTTAACAGCTGAGTATTTCAACAAAGGTATCGAAGCAGCATTCACCAGGGGTATAATTACAAAGCTTTTCCAGATACTTCAAGCAGAAACCTAGTGGTCAGCAAACAAATACATAAATTATATGATGTAAAATTGTTTGAACGCTTGACAAGAAAAAGGAGCCCGACTGATGTCAACCATGGTAATCACAGTGGTACTGCTGTCTAGAGAGGAAAACAAGTCAGTAACTAAACACAACCCGCTTATATGAAAATTTGTGCGAGATGCACAACTGAGGTTTAATTTTCGTTCCTTCTTCATTCTATATAAAATCGGTAACAGTTGTTGTGACAAATATACAGGTTATTCAAAAAACATCCGAAACTACCACTCATACCACTCAGTATCCATGGGTTTACACCAGGTGACTCTCATCCGGTCCAAAACCTACAGTAATCTTCCAGGTTAAGTTTGGACCACCAATGGATGCGTGAAGACTATTTGTTAGGCTCTGCATGATGGTTTTATACTATGATCTGTGTTAAAGTACTTTGATGCAGTGCTAAATTGCATAAACTTTTGCCTCATGCAAATTCCATATAGAAAATTAAAGTAGAGGAGCTCAAATATGTAATATTTTCCATTCATCCATTTCTGATTTCACAGAAACTAAATGGCATCAAATTAGCCCTGATGCATTCTGTTTGTTCACACTGTTCCATCTTACTTTTACTGAACCTGAGTTTAGCCATTGAATTCTTTAACAATCTATTTTAAAAGCTGGTAGGCACTACAGTGAGATTCATGGGTAGATGTTGCCTTACTTTATTGATCAGGCGTATGACAGTACAGCCATAGCCCAATGTTGAGGAATTTAAGAGCCAAGAGGATCCAAACAAAGATGTTTCATCACAACAGCTGCCTGGGAAAGCAGTCACACCATACAGCAGGTGTGTGTGTGTGTGTGTGTGTGTGTGTGTGTGTGTGTGTGTGTGTGTCTCTCAGTGAGCTGGTAGGTGCTCTGATATTTATAGTAGAACCACATAGGTGAGAACATACAGCGGAAAAACTGCTGAGCTACCAGCACTTATTTGTCTTCAGTAGTAAAACAAGGAATCTGTACGACTTCCAGTTAGCTCTGTGGTCAGTCACGCTTGCAGAGAATAGGAAGTAACCTAAAGCAGCTTATCTACACATCTTAGTTCCATACTGTACATACAATGATGGTTACTGGCATGTAGAAAGCTTTGCAACATTCCTTCATGCTGTGTTTCACGTTCCTAACCTGTTCTTGAAAGCTGAACTTAAACCAGGAAAGTGGAAAGCAGGAAAATAATTTCTATTATTTTAAACAGGAAAAATTACAATCCGTTTCACCCCCGAGAGAACCCAACCAATTTCCCTAGATATCACTAAAACACTGTAAAACACCTCTACAACTGACAAATCATCTCATGCTCACGCTTCTTCAAGAAGAAGCTGTAGAAAGAGTGGAGGAGGGTGGAGAGGATGGTGAAGGTTTGTGGAGAATAAAGGTTCAAATATCAAACAAAGCCAAGATAGCTCCCGCTTGGCTGTTCAAAATTACTCGGCTCGTGATTCTAACATTATGATGGGTGTGGTTTTCTGAACATCGACGGTGTAATGTTTTGCTTGATATGAATGCAGGCAGAAGAGAGTTAGGTTTTACTGTAGACCAGAGGCTATGGGAACCCACCAAGGACAAGACAAGCAAGACACATGGAAATTTTCAAAATAGCAAAATTTTACAGATGTTTAATTACAGATTACTAAGCTAGAAAACATTGTTCCAGGCAATGAGATAATAAAGAGGCTTTTTTTGCACATGGTTAGAATGGGAAGGATGTAAATCCGTAAACCTGAGTCCATAGAACTTGTCAGCCATGTGTAACTGTTTAGAGAAATCCCAGTTTACACTTCCAGCAGTGGGATTCAGTGATTTTGATTTGTAAATTAAATGAACCACACTTAGAAACACCATCTGCCAGGGACTTAATAGTATTTATTTCCTAACGGAGACGCTCAAAAAGATTGTAACTTGAATTCATGCATACTGCCAAACTACGTGCATTCAGAACAGTGTCAGTTTCCGGCAGTAAATTTCTCAAATTTTGTTGAAAAATAACTATAATATTTATAAAAATAAAAACAAAAATAATTTTTAAGTCCTTTTTAAGTGTTTCTGGGATAGTCTCCCACCTGCTGCAATTCTGTTCAGGATAAGAGAATATTACAAAAGGATGGATGCATTTATTTTATTGTATTTTATTTTTGTGTTAAACTGAATGAAGATTGAGGGCCTCTTTTGCCATTTTAAATTTGAAGCTAATAAAAAATATTTTCTTCTAGCTGTATTCAAGACTTTTACAGAGAATAGCCTGTAACAAAATCAAAGAATGTCCCTATTTTTATCCCTTTGAATGTTTGAATAACAAATAAAGTTTAAAGTGACAAAAGATGGCAAACATTGCATGTGCTTATAGAATTATCGATTAGGAGGTTGTGGAAATTACACTTTTTAATGAATTTACATTCATTTTTAAGTGAATTTTAAACTATGTTATTTGAAGTTCATTTCTAGCCAAAATAATGTAATAAATATTTAGGATGCTTTTTGCAAAAATGTTTTTTGCTAAGATGCTAAAATTTATTTTAACTTAGTTTCAGGTTTCATAAAATCTAATCAAAGAATAAACTGAAGAACATCAGTTTTACCTCAGCTTTTATTGACCGTAAATTAACGATTAAAAAACCTTTAAATTTGCAAAGAAATTGATTTACGGTGGCAGATACACATGTAAACCCATGAACCAGTGTACATGTATTTGTTCTCATGCTGTAAACTGTCAATCTGAGTCAAACTCGCAATTAAGTTCTATTGCATTTCCACTTTGGGCTTTCATCTTCGTTCATCTGCTTTCGCCTCTTTTGTTCCTCTCTCCAGGATATTCCTCAGGGCCTGTGAACAGGAGCCAGACAAAGCAGGAAGAAACAAGACAAAGTGTGGCGCTGATCACAAATTCAGATTACGGGGGAAACAAGCACAAGTCGGCCTGAAGCCGCTCAATATTTGAACACGATGCAACAAATACCCCAATACCTGGGGAGTACGTGGGAAATGAGTTTATATGTTTTGGTCCTGCCCGTATGTCTTGTTTAGAAGGACCGGGTGCACCGGAAGTCAAACAACATCCTCTCTCATCTGCTGACAGTCTGGACTTCTATTGATTCCTCTCTACATTGAAGAGAACAGTGTAGCTCACCACTGGATGAGTTTTGAGACAAAACTCATTGCCGACATCAATCTGGTGCCCTAATACGCAGATTTATGCTGGTACCAGTGACCTCACCAGAAGTCCCCATGGCTGACTGTGGGGGCATAGTGATCAGTGCCTTCTTCTGGTCTTTTGCAGTCATTTCTGTACTCCAGACAACAGGGGTTCATGGAGACTGTTGGCTCATCGAGGGGGAGAAGGGCTTTGTGTGGCTGGCAATCTGCAGCCAAAACCAACCTCCTTATGAGACCATCCCTCAGCATATCAACAGCACCATTGTGGACCTACGTCTGAATGAAAACAAAATCAAAAGCATCCATTACTCTTCCCTCAGCCGCTTTGGAAACCTGACTTACCTGAATTTGACTAAAAACGAGATTAGTTACATAGAGGATGGGGCCTTTTCGGCCCAGTTCAACCTGCAGGTCCTGCAGCTTGGCTTTAACCGCCTGAGGAACCTGACAGAGGGGATTCTTCGAGGTTTGGGCAAACTACAGTACCTCTACCTCCAAGCAAACCTGATTGAAACAGTCACACCCAATGCCTTCTGGGAATGCCCAAATATTGAAAACATAGACCTTTCCATGAACCGTATTCAGCAGCTGGATGGGTCAACGTTCTCCAGCTTGACTAAACTCACCACCTGTGAGCTCTACACCAACCCCTTCAACTGCTCCTGTGAGCTCCTGGGTTTCATCAAGTGGCTTGTTAACTTCCCCAACAGAACAAATGAACGCATGGTCTGTGATTCTCCTCCTAGTTTTTCTGGCTATAGTCTTCTCAGCCAGAACCCAAACATGCCCACATTTCGCAATGCCCTTCACATGCTCTCCACTGTGTGCACGGATAATTACGTTACTCCGTACATCGCACTGCCACCCGAGACAACTACATTTCCACCGGCCTTCACCCCCTGTGGTCTTGAGGACTGCCCTTCAGGCAATGAACCAGTAGACCAGAACATCAACATCAGCCCAACATACATAGACCTTGATGTGAAGCCAATCATTAAGCTGAAGCAAGTGTCTCATACCAGTGCCACCATAATGATTCAGATCCCACACCCATTCAAGAAAATGTATATACTGGTGCTTTACAACAACAGCTTTTTCACTGACATTCAAAACCTAAAAAATCAAAAGGAGGAGATTGAGCTCAAGAATCTTAAACCTCACACCGACTACACCTACTGTGTGGCCTCCATACGAAACTCCTTACGGTTTAACCACACATGTCTGACCATCTCCACAGGCCCCAAAAATGGGAAGGAAAGGGTTGCGAACAACTCCACAGCCACACATTACATCATGACAATTCTAGGGTGCCTCTTTAGCATGGTCATTGTTTTAGGAGTTGTCTATTACTGCTTAAGGAAGAAACGACAACAAGATGAAAAGCACAAAAAAGGAAGCGGTCTCAAGAAAAACATTATTGAGCTCAAGTACGGCGGAGAACTAGAGGGAGGCCCTATCTCCCGTATGTCCCAAAAACAGATGATGGCTGGAGAGAACATGACTAGGATGCCATATTTACCACCTGGAAGTGAACTAGAGCAGTATAAAATACAGGATATCACTGACACCCCAAAAATGTCCAAGGGGAGTTACATTGAGGTGCGTACAGGGGACCCTCTTGATCGCAGAGACTGTGACCCATCCATGTCTGGAAACAACCAGGGCTCTGTGGCAGAGATCTCAACCATCGCTAAAGAAGTAGACAAGGTGAACCAGATCATCAACAACTGTATAGATGCCCTGAAGTCCGAGAGCACTTCGTTCCAGGGAATGAAGTCCGGAGCAGTGTCCACTGCTGAGCCCCAGCTGGTGCTGATCTCGGAGCAGCCCCAAGGTGCACCCGGGTTCCTGTCCCCTGTTTACAAGGGCAGCTACCACCACTCACTACAGCGGCACCAGAGCCCAGAAGCCTCCCCTAAACGTCCAAGCACATCTGCTGGAATGCGGAGCCCGAGGTCTTACCGTTCTGAGAGCGCCTACAAATCTGAGGCTAAATACATAGAAAAGACCTCTCCTACAGGCGAAACCATCCTGACCATCACACCGGCAGCAGCGATTCTGAGGGCAGAGGCAGAGAAGATTCGGCAATACAGCGAGCACCGGCACTCCTACCCCGACCAGGGTGAAGCAGAGGGACCTAGCAACCGTAAGTCGTCCATCCTGGAGCCTCTCACAAGGCCTCGGCCCAGGGACCTGGCCTATTCTCAGCTCTCGCCGCAATACCACAACCTCAGTTACTCTTCCAGCCCCGAGTATTACTGCAAGCCAGCACATTCGATTTGGGAGCGCTTTAAACTGCACCGCAAGCGCCACAAAGAGGAAGAGTACATGGCAGCGGGACATGCGCTGCGCAAAAAAGTGCAGTTTGCAAAGGATGAGGACCTGCATGACATTTTGGACTATTGGAAGGGGGTTTCAGCCCAGCAGAAATCTTGATTCATTCCAGATGTTTGTAGGTAGATTTGGATCAGAAAAAAGAGAAACTGGAAGCATTTCCACCGTGTTGAACAAGAATAAATATATTACTTAATTTACTGGAAACTTATATGGTACAATTTTTATTCATACTATGTTTTGGGTTGACTTTAAGAGAGAACCTTGAGATGGACAGACTCACATTTCCTAGTGTATGTACTCTATTAATACATATATTTTTTGCTATAAAAGTCAAACAAAAGAAAAGAAAATAAAAGGAAAAATGCATAAAAAAAAAACTAGTAGGGTATCGCATGGCCATGTCCTGTGACTGTGAATTAACTGTTGCGAACTTTCAGACAAAAACAAACACACAACAAAAAAGGAGAAAAAACTGTTTGCAGAACACAGTATACAATGCATCATTTTTGTTGGTTTTTTTTTTGTCACCCGATGCACTCATTTCTCACACTGTTAAATAGTCGGATATTAAAAACATGCTGTGATGCACATTTGTCAAACATTAATTCGCTGTCTGAAGACAGACGTATGATGAGATAAATTTCTATATTTGCGACCTTTTTGTTTGTATCAAGTTTTCAAGAGGAGTTTCTGAATTTCCAAAACGTTCTCTCTACAATTTTATTGCTCTCAAACGAATGTCTCATGTCATGTAGGAAAAATTGCACTGTCAAATGAAATGGTACATTTTTTAAAGAGTGCAGCGTTATTGTTCCTCTCATTTTCTTCTGCCACTGTGTATTTTTTTGCTAGTGCCAGCTAAGGTGCACCTTACTGCAGAGTCACTTAAAAAATGTTATTTTTTCTAAACGTACTTTTAATTTTCACAAGTTGTCTCTCATCCACGACTCAGCAACATAATTTTAAACTTCTGCTCTCGAGTAAAATTTTTGTTTACTCTCAAGTGACTCTGGGCTTTACCGTGTAAGCTCTTCAGAAGGAATTCACCAAGAGTTCGGGTTCTACTTCTGCCCGAATGCTGGCATTAAATTTCTATGACATTCAGATTTGGACTTCTTTAAAATGTTTTAAATCCTTCCTCTGTGTTGAATTAGTAATTCAGCAAGCGCAACAGTACCAACAAATGCTTTTACAACTCTACTGAATGAATGTATTGTTTTCTGTCTTTGCTATTTACAAACCACAAGCAAAAAAGAAAAGTTCCGTGCATCCTGACTCATCAATATTAGTTTTTTTTGTATTGCTTATTTTGTCCATGCTAATTATTTGTCCAAAAAAAATTGTAAGGCAAAGAAAAGTTGTTAGCAGTTGTAGCCTGTAAGTGTATTTACAATTATTTCTAATATTTCTCTAATGCTGGAGTGCAACAATACGATTTTATCTACAGCTAGTCAAAAAATGTAACTTAGCCGACTGCCTAGCTGACACAATTCAAATGAACTGGTATAAAACGTTTTGACGGGCTAACGTTTAGATACTGTTCACTAAGACCTGTTTGTCTCAAGTAACCAAACTGTCATCTATAATGTGTTTTCTCATATTTGTGTGGTCCTTCAATTGTTAATCTCAACCGCCTTAACTTTTTTGGATTTTTGGATTTGTCGCTCATTTTTTTTCTGTACTGGGACTTTTTTTTTGACAACTTTTTGGCATTAATCTGTACTGGAACTTTTTGACTTTTGTTTCCATTGTCTTTTTTGTAACGCAACTGAATAGATTTCATGAGCTGTATTTTACAGATATATTAACAAGTATCTTTTGTGTTTTTGTACTGCATATTGTAGCACTTGTGTGTCTCGATGAAGATGAAAGGATCTTCTGAAAGGATGGCGAACAACTGCAACTAAAGATCAGAAATAGAACAATAGCACAATAAAGTGGTTTCTCTTTATTTTCTGCATTCTTCCCATTATGTTCCCTGCTCTTAGGTGCCATGCTGTGCAATGAAAACTTGGGGATCACTAGCTGTCATGATTTGTTTCTCAGGCAATCTTAAATGGAGCCATTTAGATTTCAAGCAAACATTTGCATTTACACAAAGTTTCAAACGTACAGCAATGCCCTCACAAATTTTCCAGCTTTATTTTTCATCTGTATAAACACCATATTGTATACACCTTACAGCCTCTTTTATTTGAGTTTATAGAAGCACTATAGAAAGAAACTCATGCACACTTGTTTTTTATCACATTTTTCCAATTTTTAGTATCTGGGCCCTATTTCAGTCTTCCATTTCTTGTGCTGTGAAGTACTTGTAGGAAAAAATAAAGAAACAAATCATCAGAAAATTTGATAAGTTATGGATTTCAGTCCAGCAGGATTCTATTATATGCAACCTCTAAACATAGGTGCCATTTAGAATATTATACATAAATTAGAGTATATTACACACTTTTTGAAGGGTTCAATTTTTTCCTAAACTGCAGCTCTTGCTATCATAATAATCTGCTTTAAAATGCTACTCAGAATAGAAGGATTCAATAATTTTATAATGCAGTAAATGCATTTCCAATATTAACTACAAATGTGTTATTAATGGAGGAAAAGCCCAAGAGTAATAACATAATGCATAGTGTAACCCCTTGTAATACATACTGTAAATCGGATCTGTGGTTATGAAATTGCTGCTGCTGTTTTGTCACTGGGGCGGCTTTGTTCTGCTCTGAATGTTTGATTTATTTATTGTTTGATTTATTAATTATTATTATAATGGTTTATTATTGCTCTTGTAGCAATTCCTGGAGAACTGCACTGAGCACTGATAAATAGAACCCATCTATAAATCCTTTGCGGATAACAACTCAATCTTGAATGGAGTTGTGGTGGCAAAAAACTGCCCCAGACTTAGAATTTAGATGAATCAACCCAAAATGCACGTATTTGTATTGTTGCAAGAAACACGCAGCACCTAGGGGAAACCCGCCAAGACACCACGGATGCAAAAACTGCACAGGTTGAGTTTCATTTGATCCCGTACCTGAACAGCTGAGACAGCGCGAGGCAGAGGCACTACTGCACCACCAACTCTTGAAAATAGAACTCTTCAATAATAGTAATATAAATGTGAAAATATTTACTGCATTTCACAGTAGCAGAAGCTTCCCTGGTATCTAGAATGTACTTTAGTGCTGCAGCTATGAAGTGTAATATAATAAAGAAAGGGAGTGTGGGACATGCACTCTTTGCCATAGGATTGCAAGTTTATTTTCCAGTCTACAACTACAAGTGAATATCGAAACAGGATGCAGTCAAAATGCTGGTTTTGTCTTTTAAACATGGTTAAAATCTCAGTCAAGAATATCAGAGCTGCTGTGAAGCTGTTCGAAACAGAATTCCCTCTATGTGTGAATGTATCTGCTGTTGGAACAACCTTGTCATGAATAAAGGGGCAAGGACTGTGGTTAAGTGCAAGGTTTATTTACGTAAATTCACTGTCAGTGAAGGCACCATGGAACCCTAGGAGTCACAAGGTAGCCTGAATTCGAATGGTCTGCTGAGCTTTCTACTTTGACTGTAAATCACTCATGGCCAAACTCCTTTTGTTTGTTATATTCTGTTTTTTGATATATATTGTTTTTTACAAAGCAATTTAGCTTTAAAGGTGTCCAGATAAGCTCTGACATTCCGGACATAATTATAAATTATATTTTGTATTTTTTTTAAGAAGAGAAGGCAGTAACTGGGGCAAAAACACCAACTAGAACCTAATGGCAAGCATACATAAATGTGTATTGCACATAACTGGGCAACTTCAACTTCAATTCTCCTTGCAGATGAATATTGTGGCTGAAGAAAGCCCCCCTTTTAAATTTATAGAAAAAAAGTGCTCTTTATGTGAGAATTCACTTTACAATGAAATTTCGAGGACACCTGTCAGAGCCTTGAGGAGTAACCCCTTCAGAGACTACAAGGGGTACTGTTTATGTCCACTTAGCTGAGCCAGCAGGCCTGTGCCTAAGGAATGGCAACTCTGCAAAAGGAGCAAAGGACTGATGCAAGTTTGTGGATTGTTGATCATCAACCATCACTGTCATTGCTCATGACATTAGCTTTGCCCTGCATCTCCTGATCTTGCATACATACCTCTTTAACCAACGCCTAGCTCCCATTGCACTTCTGCAGCTCACCCTCCAAGTTCTCCAGTCTCTTTGTTACCAAGTGTAGTGAAACAGCACTATTTCAAAAAATGCTTAGTAATAAGTAAAATTCTGAAAATTCCATGGGCAGCAAACTCTATGCACACATCATACATCAAGGCCTGCTTGTGGCTCTTTATATCAGACCCCCATCATTATGTCTATGGCCACTAGAGACTCACAGAGGACACCATTATGGCTACAGCACATCTGGCTCTAACCTACCTGGGGGGTAAGTACTGTTACTGTGTATGAAAATGCTGTTTATTAACCTGAGCATTCTCATTGGGTCTGAACACTGTCCTGTGTAGCTGGATCCACAGAAACATGTCCCACACCATCATCCTGAATGCCAGTACTATCCAAGGCCGCATGCTCAGTGCCCTGCTATACACCCTCCTAACCCACAACTGGACAAGGACACCAGTCTGTCGCTCAGTGTTTCCAAGAATAAGGAGATGATTTTTAACATCAGAAAAATTGTAACCGTTCACACTCCTCTATGCATTCATGGCTCAGCAGAGGAGCACAGCTTTCAGTTCCTTCCAGTGAACAACAGCATCTCCTTTTTCTAAAACTCTGAATAGAGCTAGACTTCCAGCCCCAATCCTCACCAGTTTCTGCAGATGTGAAACAGAAAGCATCCTGACCACCTGCATCATAGTCTGGTATGGGAACTGTATTGCCACTTCCCAGTCTGTTATTAGGACTTCACTGTCTACAATCCAGACGATACAATAAGCACTGTGTCATGAAAGCATGTCATCCCAAGGACCCTTCTCACCTCCTCCATCAACTGTTTTCCTTGCTGCCATCTGGCAGATGCTAAAATTACTGAAAAATATATTTTAGAAATCATGCCACCAAAAAACAAATAAATAACTTCATAGAATTATGGTCCATGAAGAACCTGGACATTCCTCAAAAGACTTTCTAATCTGCTTGGTAGATTCAGCCAGTCTACATTTCTTTTAATTTTTTAGACAGTTGTGGGTTGAAATCCTGGAAATGCAAACTTCAAAAAGTAAGAACAACAGGAAACCAACCCATGCCTGAGACAGCCCCGGCACTGTTCACATCTAAACATCCATGATAGCTGCACCTATGGTTTGTACATTTAAAACATGGCAATTATTAAAAAGCATTCAATGAGAACTGAGCTGAAAGACTTCTTGAACCACAGTGACCGAGCCATTAGCCTAATGTGGTGAAAGACACAACGAAAAGAGCAAATATGCATCCTTCGGTGATGCTTCCAATAGACACATTCAGGTAACAGAATGCACCATTTCTCACCACCAGCCATTTGACACATTCAAATATTCAAAGTTGAATGAATGCATTTACACAGCAGTCCCAAAATAAGGATGTCAGTTAATTCATTTCTAAAGAACATTACAGAACAACCATAATTGCCTTCAATAATAATTTCACACCTGTGTGCACACACACATTTTATATCACCTTTTGTCTCATAAGAGTGCTGAAAAGGTGTATTTAACTGCTAACCAGACACATTAATCCATTAGTACAGATTCCTATGACATCGACATCTAACAGATGTGTTTAATCATTATTATTGTTAACTATGAAAAGCTCCAGACAGTCACGACATTTTAAGGACAATAATTCAGAAGTTCATCTGCCATTATTTCTGAAAACAACCTCAGTGTTTATGTTTCATGTTGGAGACATGGCTGGAAATCTGTCCAGGTGTGAGAGCAAAGTGCAGACCTCATTTTGCATTGCATCCATCTATCCACATCTATTAAGCTCAGCCACTTGATCTGCATAGGGTTGTGGCAGTCCAGGCGCTATCCTGGAGTCATTGGGTTCTGGGCTAGAAGACCACATCCTGGGTGGGATGTTGATGTGTTACAAAGTAGCCATTTTTTTTACTGCATGTGCCATTTAGAGTGAATCTGAAACACATCTTTGGAGTGTGGGAGGAAACCCAGACAGAGAGAACAGGCAAAATCCACTCTGGCTCTGCTGGATTCAAACCCGTACTTTTCACAACACTACCATGTTGCCCTATTTAAATTACATAAAAGGTAAAATAATTTTTTACAATAATTTTTACCTTAAGAGGTGAAAAAAATCTATCCATCCATCCACCCATTCATCCATCCATCCATCTATTGTCCTTAACTGCTTAACAGCAAAAGTATCACAGGGTTCTAGGCTATAAAACTGCATCCTAGATGGGATGCCAGTCCATCACAAGAAACAAACAAATAAATGTTAATGATAACCTGGAAAATAATTATTTTTTATTTTGCTAACTATTGTGCCTCTTGTTTAAATGTTGCAATATTTTTAATGTACGCTGGAGATTCAAAAAACCGCTCAGTATCTTTTGTCCCTGCCTGCATCTTGCAGTCTGCTGCTAGGTGCTGGACTATTTCAGGAACTTCTTGCACAGTACAGCTGGGGCCTCATATGGTGCCTCTGTTTCAATTGACCTGATGCTGAGTTCTTGTTCTTGTGCTGCCATGGTTAATGTCTCTGTACTGTTCTTCACTCCTCCCTTTGTCAACCATTGGTAGGATCTACCCATGTCAGCCACCTCTGTTGTTTGTTGGTGGGACATTCCATGGAGAAGCTTTTCCTTTGCTGCTCTGTTATCCACATCCCCTATCCCTTTCAACCATTTCCCTAGCAGCTCATCTTTAGGGGACATTGTTTGGATACACTCATATATGTTCTTTATCAAGATAGTTAGTGTCACACTTTCTAGGCCCTTCCCCCCTTCCCTCTCTGGGAGTTGGATTTTGGATAGAAAGTCCATACATTATAAGGAGTTTCCATATTCATTCCCTCTCTTGGACAACATACTACAACATGTGGGTATCTGCTGACCGCCAGGACATACTGGTTGACCACCAGTCTTGTTCTACCTATTCAGCTGCCTCTTTTGGACCTGTCTTACTCTGTGGAGGTGTTCAGATGTCGCTGTCTTCCTACCTTCTGCCTCATGGTTCCAGCATGACTGGAGGATCCTACTAGGCAAGTTGGCAGCTTTTAAATAAGATGCAAGGACCGAGCCTGTTTCTAGTGATAAATTTAGAATAGTACACAGATCCAATCTTCTGTGGATGCTGCTGCTTGTAAGGGTTCTACTTGTTGTTGTGTGGGACTGTAGTCTTGGCATCTGCGTTGTATCTCATTAACTTCCAGGTTTGATAGGAGGCTTCTTTTGAAGATGTATGAATACCGGATGAGTAGTTTTCACTCTCTAAGTGTGGATGACAATCTTTTCTTTATCCTCTTTCCTTCAAATGTTCCATGCAATCTCTATCGTTTGGTTTTCTGTTGTCATAAAAAGTCCATATTATTAGATCTTGTTCATCTATCACTGGGTCCAGTCGCCCACTTCCCATCAAATTGTCCTCGTTGTTCAAAGTCCAATACAGACCTTGTTAATGCAGGTGGTATCAAAGCTGTCATGACTCTTTGTTCTCATGACTCTCATATTTGGAGGTAGGTGGGTGTAGCATGTTGCCTTAGGACTCTTCCTGAATAGAGGCAGTATGCCTGAACTGGGAATAAAACCCCAGTTCCCCACACGCTACTCTGCTATGGCATACAGATAAAAAGATTTTCAAAAAAGTATGTGACGGGGGCTCAGCAAATAGTGCCGCTCCCTCGCAGCACAAGTTGGTCGAGTGTGAGCTCGACTACAGCTCAAGTCTGTGTGGAGTTTGCCTGTTCTCCCCTGTTTCAGTGTAGGTTTCCTTCCATAGTCCAAAGACATTATTCAGGTTAACTGGTCACTTTTAATTCCCCATAGAATGTGAATATGTGTGTGGCCACCCTGTTGTGGACTGGTGTCCCATTCAGAGGCAGTTTCATAGCCTGGTGCACACTGCTTCTTGGATAGACTGTAGATCACCATGACCCTGCTTAAGATTAACAGTTAATGAAACTAGATGGATGGATGGATGAATGGATGGATAATAACTATTTATAATTACTCCTCCTGAAAAATAAATGTTTCCTTTATGTATTGGCAGTGCTACCAAAGGTGTATCTTCAGAACAATAAATAGATAGATAGATAGATAGATAGATAGATAGATAGACAGACAGACAGACAGACAGACACAGACAGACAGACAGATTGTTGTGTGGGACTGTAGTCTTGGCATCTGCATTGTATCTCATTAACTTCTAGGTTTGATAGGAGGCTTCCTTTGAAGATGTATGAATACTGGATAAGTAGTTTTCACTCTCTAAGTGTGGCTGCCCCAAGATAGATAGATAGATAGATAGATAGATAGATAGATATGGATAAAGTTTCTGACTATAACAAACTACTGGTCACTTGGATGAAGCAATATAAAAAAAGATTAGGGAATTTAGTAGTTCAGGTTCACAAGGATCTCTTGAGGGCTTTCTGTGTTGTAAAGCTTTTGCTGTGCCTTCAAAAACTTTCCGTGACCCAATTGTGGGCATGAATAGAAAAAAAGGAAAAGTTTGCGGAAAGCGAGAAGTTGGTGTTCATTTTAAAGTCACACTTTCTCCACCCTATTAGAAGAAAACCCTTCATGAGGAGACTGCGTTTTGCTTTCAACTAAAACGGTTCTGTGGGGCAGTCGATTGCCGCGTGTCTGTGGGGGATGAGGAACGCAGAATGATAATGACTTTATTAAATGACATGCAGAACAATCTTGAGGTCTTGATAATTGAATCCAACTCTTGGGGGTGTCTGCTTATATCTTTGAAAGAAAAGATTCTTCCTGAGACGCAGGCTGCTTTACTGATGGAGGTCACATGAAAAAAGATAAGTTGTTCTGCTTAAAAAAATTAAAAATAAGTTATTTTCATAAACAAGATTTGTCTTCATGGGTGTATTGTCGCAAAAAAAAAAGTTAAAGTGAAAAAGACTGATCAATAGTGTCAAGTGAGGAATTTTGAAGATTTTAAAAGTCATTATTTGTATGTGCTGTACATTTTTGAAGATGTACTTCTGAGTTGTAAAGTTTTCTCATGGGTATTAAAATGTTGCAAAGCTGACAAGATAGGCAGTTTAGAACGAGCAAAGCACTTGATGCCAGTTGCTGATTCTGTTGTGAGGGGCATTGTTGGGGGGTTGACTGACAGGCATCTGGGAGTCAGGGACCGATTGTGAGGGAGAAAGTATGAAGAATACATTGCTTGGCTCCTACACTTTCCCAGTCATGTCACAGAGGTGCTGCTAAGCATCTCCTGAAGCCTTTGGAAGAAATATGCCAGATCTCCCTTGATATTAGAACAACCATCACTGGTTGCAGTTTCTTTCTCTGTGTAACCTGGAGGTGATTTATAACAAATAGCAGACAATTACAGGTAAACCCTTGCTATACGTAGTTCTGGTATGCACAATTTCCCTATAATGCATCACCATCACCCCTGTCTCCTGGTGCAGTAGGCACCCCGTTATGATACAGCTCCAGAAATACATCTACAAAAAATAAAGAATTCAAAGTTTACGTGTTGCATGATAAAATTGTTTCTATACTCTACTGCTTTGTAACATAATACTATGGAATACAGCAAACTGTAAGGCAAATATCCTTACAGTTTGGTCTTTCATGTTTGCATTATTTCCATGCATTTGTGTAGTGTCTCCATTTTAACCTCACACAGCAAAATGGGACTAAAAAACTGAAAAAGTTTCTTAGAAATGAAAAGAAAACAAGTAATGATGCTAGGAAAGCATATAGGATGGAAGTGAAGATGGAAGGAATGAAAATAATTGAAAGAGGAGTGTCATCAACCTCATCGCACAAACAACTCTTCTTACGTTCACTTGTGGGTGCAACAAATTCTTTACAATAAATTTTGTTTATTTATTTTAAATTGTTCTATTCATTTATTTTTTTAATTAATTTTATTATTCAGTGAACAACTCTGGATAATGGAGTCCCTGGTCTGTCTGCTGTGTGCTGTCCTATGTGGCAGGATGTCCTATGCATGTGCTGTGCTGGGAGTTGCCTGTGCTACAAAGTCTTTTACAGTGTTTCAGTAATCTTTGGGAAAGTTTTTCTAAGGTTTTCAAATGGGCTGGGAGCACAATGTTATTTATTTCATTTAAAATAATTTAACACTGGATCCCAATATTTGCAATTTGGCTTTCCTCAGCACTTTTCAGAATCACTTATGTCAAATGGTGATTATGCTTATTCATTTGTTAACATGACATGCATTTATCTAAAATAATGCATGCCATTTTCCATATTATAATAGCTGGATATTTTGCTTGAATTTGTTTTACTGCCTTTAGTTGTGCACAGCAGGTTTCCCCTCTTCTTGATGCACACAAGTCCCTGATGTTACTCTTCAGCTTTGAATCAAAAGCAATTATTTGGAGACTGGACCCTTCATGACCCTTGGTCATGAAAACTGTGTGGGGAAACTGCACAAACTAGTTTAAAATGATGTCTAATAGACTATACCCAAAGAATATCATATAGAGAATTTGAGAAAATAATGGAAACACCACATGAAAAAAGCAAGCTTCACTTTGAAGCTGCTTTGAAGGCAAAGGGTAGGCCCTACTCATTATGTCCCTGATTTTATATATATTTCTATATATATATATATTTTTATGTGTGTGTGAATCTGCTGTATGTTGAGTTTGTACAGTCTGTAGGTATCAAACTGACATCAAAACTGATTAATACAGTACAAACCAAATTATACGCACACTTTTGCCTTGTTGGGTTTCCATAGATCTCAATGCTGACAAATTAAAAGTTAACACAAAAATTAAAAATCAAAGTCAACTCAAGTCATTAACTTTTAAATATCACACAAAAATGTGACATCGTATTTCCCTCTGACTGAATTCACTACAGAAGAGTATGACGGTGGGAAAGATGGAAGGCAAAAGGAAAGGAGGACAGCAGAGGCTGAGATGGATAGAGAATATTACTAAAGAAATGGATGTGAACTTGAGAGAACTCAGAGAAGAAGCAGATGACCGACATGGTGAGCTAAAGTCTAGGAGGTCACAAAGGGTTGGACACGACTGAACAACAATCCCTCAACTGAAATAGAAAAAAATACTTTTTGTGCTATCCTCCTTTGGCAGGATTTGTTAAATCCCTTTAAGTCTGGTGGGAAGATACTAAAAATCCCTTTGTGATCATTCCCTAAAACTGACATTCTTGCCTCAGGCTACTTTTTCTTAGTTAAAGTATCCGGCATCGTTTGTTTAATGTTTATTTGGAAATTATTTCTGGCATCATGTGAACAGAACTGTTTGGAATGAAGACTTCAAATGTAGCTTTGGGCTACCTACCTGTTCTGGCCATGACATTATGCAAATGTGAGAACACTTTACTGCTTTGTCCTTAGTTTTGTCATTAGTTTTTTATAAGTTGTTACTTGCTGTGTGAAAACAAAAGGAATGGAAAAAGTAGGAATAAAAACCATAAAAAAGCACTGCACATTTGTGCTTGTCGTAAATTCTATATCCAACAGTGCTATTTGGACTAAGTGACTGCACTTAAGAATCATGAGTCTGTGTCTGTATCTTTGTCTTGGTGAAATGCAGTTTTGTTTACTCTGAGTTTTACATTGCTTTGGAGAAAAGCATCTGCTAAACAGATAAAACTAATGTAAATGTCAGCAACATGACAGCTTTGCAGCCAGGGAGACGGCAGTTGGGTTTGTTGTGTGAGAACAGAGCTTCACTACAGCGTTTCTCTCTCCATCTCTCCCACTGAGCTGCTTCCTGGCAGACAGCCACTCCTTCTGGTGAGTCCAGACACCTCATGCATGCACCTGCAATGTTCTGACTCCTCTGGCAGCAGAATTTGAGACATGCAGTAAATTAGAAAGCACAGTAAGGAACCCTGGCCTGAGCTTTTTAAGAACGAAGTACAGGTGCTACACACAACGGGTTTCTATTTTAATTTTCCATAAACTGGCCATTTTGCAACTCCATAAATTCATAATCCTCAAGATAAAGGCGTAAAGTATGGGTCTATGGCATTTATTTACTGGTAAGCATTTATATGCTTACTGTACAGACACCAAAGGAATTGTTATTGCATTAATATGGTATCAGAAGATATGATGCTTAATGTCATGAATACATAAAGTGAATACTTTGTAACATGGTGCACAAATAGAACCTCTGTTTATAAGCATGTATAAGATTAATTGTCAGGGCCTGAGCTAATGGTTTGGGAGCCTGAGGCAAAGATTGGAACTGGGCCTTCATCAATCCCAATTCCCATCCTTTACTACTTATTAGCCTAAACAATCAGGCCTCATTGTAAATCGTTCTTTTCTCCGACTATCAGACTGCTGAGTAGAGGAGCTTCTGCACAATCCAGCTTTTCTTCTTTTATGAAACATGAATGTAACAGCTCAACCCACTATAAACTCTTAAATCCATACACTTTTCTGGTCTACTTAAGCTGCCAGGACCACTACACTACTGTTTAAATCTAGCTATTATTTATCAGGGTTGAACGTAAGAGCGGGTCAGGAGAGAATGTCCGAATATTAAAATACAAACAAAATGGCAACCATTTTTTTACTGATAAACAATGAATTTGTTCTTTGTACCTGCCATCATTTTTCAGCCTGACTGAAAGGCCAGATATAACTGACTGAGCCAAAACCAGGTAAACAATCAGCCAACAGCCGCTTTGAATGTTCCAACGTTCAACAGGTGTGTGGAGGTATTGTTAACATAGAGGATTGGTGGTGCCAGTTTAATTCCTCACTATGAAGTGCGCTGTGCTAAAGAAAAGTAATTCTTTCTACAAACTCCTGCATCTGATGTAGAACTTAGCAGCTAAGGTTAAACAAGTAAATTTTCACTTATTTTACCTAACACTTATTATTATTAAAATTTTCACATTAATAGTGAGAATACTTGAGCAATGGTAAGCTGAAACATTGGATGTGTGTAGTCTGAAGAGTTATACAGTTAGTTATTAAACTTATACCGCTTTATTTGTCAAAGTGAATTAAATAACTAATACAAATAATTAGGGAACAAATGTTACATTAAAAACATTGAAAAAATCTGTAGCACTGCAGAGCTTTGCCCTTTACATTTATTGCAAGTGAAATCAATGCCATTTTAGTATCTTATGTTCCTAAAAGTACATTAAATACAGTTTTTGAACTTATTTGTTTTTGAACTTACTTCTGTGAGTGTAAAAGTATCATAGCAGGTGTTTACGTCAAGCTGTCATTTACCTGTGTTTTGCTCCAGTGCTCCAGTGACTATTATACATGGTGCTCTGATCAATGATGATCAAAGAGATGGGAGGGACTTGGTGGTCTGGAAACTGGGGAACATGACAGAGCAGGGAACATGAAGATTTGATGACGATGAAGGTATGAACTAGGATGACGGGAGGCACCTAAGTGCACCATGACTCATATTTGTGAAAGGGGCTACTATAGTGCTAAAATTCCTAATAAAGCACAGAGAAACATTCCCAGCTTCTCGCTTTTGAGATAAAGTCCATTGTCCAACAACCTTTTCTGAACCTTTTTGCCTCATATGTTTTACATACTTTTCTTATGAATGTGCAAATATTAGGATATCATCTAACCTTACTAACGCATATCAGTTGATCAAGTCCCTCACCAGTTCATTCACAAATGCCTAGAATATGGGAGGCACATTGGCTAGGCCAAATAGCATAACCAAGTATTTATAATGCCCCTATAAAAAGGGCCCTGATGATGACAGCAGTCTCCCAGGGGCGAGCCCTGATGATTACATCCAGTTGCTATGGTTACCCATTCCTTAACATCATATTCAGTTGCTGTATGCCCATATTCTATATAACCTCAGTTTTCTTTTATTTGAGACAAATACAGGTAGGAGACAAGTAAGAAAGGTCGGGGAGGCAGCCACACGAAACAGTTTCAGCTTTCCCAGTCCTGTCTCTTGTTCAGATGTAGTGAGCCAAGCTCTGAGAGTGCTATGCAGTTTCAGTTCAATAAAGTATCATCAAAAGACCATCTATCTTTAACACCTCTTGTGGAAAACTAGCATGTTCAAAGCAGTCTTCCATTCATCCCCTTCCCGTATTCGGATCAGAGTATGTGCACTACAGAGATCCAATTTGGTAAAAATCTCTGCTCCGCTGACCTGTTCCAAGGCCAGTGTTATGAGAGATAGGGGGTAAGGATGTTTTATGTTAATGGCATTCATTCAATGGCAACCCAGTATAATCAATATAAAGCCATAAGCCTCCATCTTTTTTTTCAACAAAGAAAACCCAGCCAAGGCTGGAGAGGTAGATGGGCGAATTATACCCAGCTCAAGAGCTTCAGTTACATAAGTGTCCATTGCCTTTTGCTCAAATTATAAGAGTAGGTATACTCGTCTCCTAAGGAGGACAGTGCCTGGCAGCAGGTGAATGGTAGAATTGCAAGGCCTATCAGAATGAATTTTGATGTGGGCCTTGCTAAACACCTGTGCCAGGTCCTTATTCTCAGTCGGAACACTAAGGGGTGTAGCCACACTGGGACTAGCAGTGGAAATGTGTACATGGATGGCGGAAGCAATCTTGTGAACACTGTTTTCTCCAGGAAAACACTGGATGAGCAGAAACCACTTAAGGTTGCCTAAGATCACTGGGTTATATGGGGACTCAGACCAAAACAAATTATTTCTGTATAACACACTCTTCCTTGGAAGGTGACAGGTTCTGTCTATGTGTTGACAACTCCAGATCAAATAGGTTCACCATCCTGAGAAGTGACCCTTCAACTCTGCCTGCATGATACAGATCGTATTTTCCAGGCCCTTGTAGTCTCAATGCCTAAAAAAGTTTCTGGCTTCCCCTGAATCTATAAAACCTTTGGTCTCCTATATCTGTCCTAACCAGGACACAGTTACAGGTAATAGTAATTTGGAGGCACAGTTAGTTACACTACTCACAAATAGAGGTGTTGTGGAAGGTTCAAAAAGTGGCCATACCAGATGGAAAGCCAAGAATTTTTCTGAAGAGCCAGAGTAAAAGCACAGTCCTTTCTCAAACTGAAATCATCACTCCTCAAGTGTTAGTGCTTCTTTAGCCTCTTCTCCATTCAAGATGGTTTGGTGTGTCTAGTGCCACTTTCTAGGTACTACTTTACTTTTTTCTGACCAGCAAACCAGGGGAAACATTTTAGGTGTTGGATAGTTCACTGGCAACATTTGCCTGAGTGGCCCAGCATTGCCTAACGGTGTCCTTCCATGCAGGAGGTGAAGAATGTGCACCATGAATTCGGCAAGGTGTTTAAATTTTTTGTCATGCAACCTAAGTCACTCCTTATTTAACGCCGTCATGGTCCTGAGCAGGTTGAGCACCTTGAGAACTGTGAGTCCGCAGGATATTTACAAGTATGCAGTGCTCTGGTGAATATTACACCATAGTGAGGGTTGAATAAAGAGACACTGGGGGCTTGGTGATCTAGGACCATAACAGATGAAGGAACACAGATGCTTGATGATACTAGGATGACATTTAGGAACACACAGAGACAGACTGGAGATAGTTTGAACACCATATCAAAAATAGAAGATGACAGAAAAATTGTTCTTTTGTAACCGTTAGCAAATGTTGATCAAGGATCTATATTCGTTTTTACAGACTTGGCCATCAGTGATTAGGACACAACTGTTTGAAACTCAGCCAAGTGAATAATGTAGGACCTCTTGTGGTCACTGGAGGTTCTGCTCATATCGATCAAGTCTGTTTTACTAAGTTCCCCGGTGATGCAGACCTTTCTACTGTGCTCCAATGGGAGTTTAAAGTAGCGCTTCTTGAACTGGGTAAATTGTATGTAACTGTGCTGGTAACTAGTGTGACAGCAGCTTCATGTGATAGCTCTTTCTCTGCTCTGTCATGGGTCCTATCCCCTTTCTGTCAGTACATGCAAGATGACAGAAAAAAGTCACATGAAATAGTAACAGTGAACCTGGACACAAATGAATTTTCAAAGGCTTTCACAAAGGGAACAGAAGGTTGCTGATGTAACTTGATTTTTCCATGATTTGGTTGGATTGTTTAGGCCTGTCTCTGTCTCACGAAGACCCTTTGTTATCCTTTTTCTCCTTATTGGAACGGCTTTAAATTAAAATGCCACCCCGACAGGAATGTTAATTTTAATTTCTAGAAGCGCTGTCCAATTTTTGTAATTTTTTTACACAAAGCGAGTGTACCTCACACACACGCGCATGCATGCGCACACACACACACACACACACACACACACACACAGCTATGAAAAACAAGTGCATGTTATTTTTACATCTCTTATCTTAAAATGGTGCAGACTACAGTATTTTGAGGGGAGACACCTGTACCTGTATTTACTAATGCTCAGCCACAGAAGCTGTCTTTCTTTAATTTGTTAATAGGTGCCTGCCCATGGCTTACACCAACATTGCAAGATTGGGATACACCAAAATGAACTGTAACGCTTTAAAATTACATTAAATATGGATGCCCAACTGGTATTATAAAATGCTCAACCTACCAGGGCATTCTAGAACCCTCTTTGTATAGAGTGGTTTAGTCAAAGTTCTAATATACACACTATATGACCAAAAGTATGTGGACATGTGAGCACCACACTCATATGTGCTTGTTGACCATCCTGACCATCCTATTCCAAACCCTTTGGCATTAATATGGAGCTGCTCCCTCCCCCTTTGCTGCTATGAGAGCCTCCACTCTTCCAAGAAGGCTTTCCATCAGGTTTTGGAGTGTGGCTGTGGGAATTTCTGCCCATTTAGCCACAAGAGCATCAATGAGGTTGGGCACCAATGTTGGGTGAGAAGGCCTGGCTTACGATCAGGTGTTCAATGGTAAGTTGTTCAGGGGGTTTGAGGTTATATATATATATCGAAGAGGCTGTGGAAGAACTTGAGTGGCTGCACAAAATAAAATCTAAAATCTTTTTTTTGTGTGTGTGTGTGTGTGTGTATATACACACACACACACACACACATACATGTTTCATAGAGTTAAGATAAAAACAGGATCAGATAAGTGAAATTCAATTTTTTGTGTTAAAAATATGTTAAATTTTAAAAGGTGGTAATTTTGGGTCTTTTTCTTAAGCATTAGGATATCACCGAATGACTACTTCTTAACAACTATGCATGTAATTAAATGGACTTCTAGCATCGACTTTTCACCAGAACAGATACTTGATCAAGCGATGTACAAACACTCCTAATTCACTTATCGAAATGCCCTTTCCTCCCAATGGAGATGGATATCGACAATCGGTTTGGAAGAGCTGTTGATTCAGCTTCACGTTGCAGTGCCACAACAAGTGTCTCAGGGACTGAATACGTGACCGAGTGGGGGTGACATTAGTTGCGGTGGAAATTTTAAAAAATGTAAAAATGCCATAACAAGCTGGCTTCTCATTAGGACATTAGAGGAGGTGCGAATGAAAGGAACGGCGTAAAACTAGGGGGAAAAGGAGAGCAGGCTACATGCGACTTCTGTTCTAGGAACTTTTGCCTCTGGGAATAATGAGCTGTCTGTCTCTTCTTCTTTGTCTAATTTCCACTTTTTTCCCACAAACAAAGACTTTTCTGATCATGGACGAGGACAAAGGAGATAGCGGGTGGGGGGAATCAATTGCTCCATTCTTCTGGAAGATGAAAAGCGTTAAGGCTTTAATTATTTCTTCCTTTTAGTTTTATGAATTTGCTTACTACTTGATATAGCAGACCCTTAAAATAGATAATGCTCTGCAGGCAAACTGCAAGAATAGACCTGCTCAGCCTATGAAAAGCATTGCAGAGAATGTAATTTGTGTAAGTTTATGAAAATGTATGCCTTAGTGAATTTGCCACCATCCTTTTAGGTACTGTGGTCCTGGGCAAACTTAACCATTAGGCAAGGAGCTAGGACCTATACCAAGAACACCTAAATTGTTGTTACAGGTATTATTTTTAGTAAACCACCTTCACTGTGGGGATGTGGTGGCACACTGGGGTAGGCTGATGTTTCAGAGCTCCTAGGTTGTTTGCTTGATGGGGGGGTTCAAGTCCAATACAAGGTTGTGTGTGTGTGTGTGTGTGTGTGTGGGGTGGGGGGGTTTACTTGTTCTCCTCAGGAAAAAATATGCTGGAAGAAGGCCATGGCAAACCATTTCCTCTCCTCCTTGCCTTGAAAGCCATGCTAGTGGTTTCCTATGTGACTTGATGGTGCTTTCCATCTCCAGTTTTCTTTGTGACCCTCCTTCAGACCAGGCTGTGATAAACTATTTCATGTCGTTGTATCACCACACTGGTAAGAATGTGGAAACTTGAACTTAATTTTTGAATAGCACACATGCAAGACAGGGCCTGGACCATTGCAGCAGCTCCTCTACTAAGCAGTCCACGTCCATTTTTACAGCCAGGTCTGTTTAGACTAATAAGTATAAAAAGGGTAACAACTAGATTGATGAGGGCCCCTTTCTATCTTTGCCTTAGGGGCCCAAACCTTTGAATCTACCCAAATATGGTGGGGTATCATGCACATTCCCTTCTTTGACCACTTAGTTTAGGTTGGATGGGGAAACATATTCTGCTGAAGGATGGAGATGACACTGCTGCTAAATTCAGGTGATTAGGACACCGCGGTAAACTCAGTGAGCTGAAACAACCCTAGTCCTCAGGTCAAGCTGAACACTGCGTTATAATGAAAATTTAAAAAACTGACTGAAAATGTTGTCAAAAAAATATGTTCAACCCATTACCCAATTTAAAATGCACAAATAGCTTAGTTCACACAGAAAAGGCTAAGGAGCAATAAAACATGAGCATTTCTTATTTTAACATGAACTCCACACTGAAAGTCTTACTCTGAAGATCTTATTAGAAGCTGTGAAATTGAAGGCAGACACCTTGTTCAGCCTCTGAAGGATTAAATGGTGCTGAAAGACCATGTGTTGTGTTTTGCTTTGCACGGGGTAATGGCATTTCTCCTGCACATTAGGCTGCGTAGGAGGATAGAGGGGGTAGCGGAAGGACGGTAATGGTGGACAGTGCCAGGTGGGGTGTAAAAAAGTTCTCATTTTAAGAACCCACACCATGTGTTATTTCAAGTAAAGATGTCTAGGGCTTCAGATGTGTAACGGTGAATTGGGTGGAACAGTAAGGATTTGGATGGGGACAAAATAAAGGAAAAGCATAGAGAAGAAGAGAAGATGGTGCTGTATACAAGGGAAATGCATGAAAATATAGTTGTTGTTTTTTTTAACAAATAACATAAATACACGCAGGGAAAGAAATGTGAGAGGTGTCAAAGGAAAGAACAAATCAAAACTGAATCTTATCAATGTAGTGCAAGATTTTGAAACTAATTCGAGTAGCTGCAAATGGATCTTTGGCATCTGCCGACACCCTAACTAACTGACCCTATCTAACCAAATCAAAATTCACAGGTGACACCGGCTGCTAACTTAGCGAGTCTATGTGGAAACTAAACCTACAAATGCAAGTTTATGTCACATAAAGAGCTCCCCTGTCCACTTTCCCCCAAAGATACCTGTAAGTGCATGCAAAGCAAACAGATATCAAGTTTGAAACTGAAACACATGGATGTACTGGCAAAAACTGCAAAGTGAACAAGAAACACAACAGCAAGGATAAATAGAGCAAAGAGGCAAAAAAAAAAAAAAAAATACGAGAAACCTGAAGGATCTTGCAAGTCCGGTGGCTGTGGTTTAAAATTTTTCCACCTTGGATCTGGTTAGCTGGTTTGTTGTCAGGGACGTCATCGATGATTGTGGTCAACATTATGAAGGACTTGTGGAAGTCAGGTGTCTGTGTAAAATGCAAACAAGCAAGCAAGACAGAAGGAAAAATATGGGGATGTAGCAAATATGCAATAAATTGGCAACAAGAATGGAGGCAGCAACTGTGCTGTTTACTTCCATGTTTTTGCCATGTCCTGGCCAGGCTTCAATGCTCAGTTCCAAGTAGCTAAAGATGTTCAATATTACATGATCACTGTTAACGCTACCAGTGATGAAGCCAGACACCCAGAAACGTTCTGTTCTACCTCATTTCCTTGGGAGAAAGCTGCATAGTTTATTGCGGCTGTGCAGGAAATCAAGGCAAAGCTGAAAACAAAAGCTTCCAAAGTCACTTGAACTTTTCTCGTAAGTTCACAGCTGTGGTTCTTCTGTTCACTTAGCCAGTGCTCTGAACCGTCCTGTTGCTTAAGCAAGATGTAAGACTTGCGTGAAGATGGGCTATTTTTTGCATTGTTTCTTTTCAAATGGTCAGTGGAGGAAATGGAAGTAGCAAAACTCCCTCCTTGTCTAATTTGCACTGAAGACAAAACACCATTGTTACGTGTGTGCATGCATGCTTGCATGTGTGTGTGTGGACTGTTTGTGGGTTTGTTTGTCTGCTTTGCATTCAGGTTCGCCACTCCATTCCTCATTTCCTCCCTGCTTTTCCTGTGTACTTCCACTTCCCAAGATCCCTCGTTGGTTCATCCAGTCCAATTGGAGTTTGGCCCTTCAAGCTATTCTATAAAAGATGCCATCGGTAGCAGACACGAAGTCTTGTAGCTTGCTTTGCCTATTATTGTATATTTTGGATTTTGCTTTGTTTGTTTTGACCCCTTTGCCTGTTTATTGACCTTGCGACTTGTCTAGCCCTTGAATGAGTTGGTATTTTAGTATGCTGGTTGGGTACTCTTGACAGGGTGTAGGGAGTGGCTGCCATTTATTTAACTGTTTGTGTACACTTTTGGGATCTCACTGTCTAGTGATACGTATTATACACTATATGAAAATATAGTGTACAATACAAATCACTGTGCCTTTCTCCTGTCCAATCCCTCCACTCAGTTCCCCTCTTTTCCCCATATCACACCCATTCTGCTAGACCAGGTCATAACAGAATTTGGGGGCTCATTGAAGACCAGGTATCCAAGCACCTCTATTTATAAACTACATTCTGGCAAATGGAAAAAAAAGTTGAGCGCTAATTCCTGTGTGAATGCAACCATGTCGATACTCAGTGAACTTACATTACAGATTCGCTTTTTCAAAAAATCAAATTTGTGATCTGGAGGACAGTTGCCATGATGCACAAATACAGCTCTCCAATGTCAGCCTCGCCGCAGCCACAGAATTTGTCTGATAACCGATTAAGCGATTGACTAACTCATTCTTGCTCATTCATTCATTCATTCATTCACAAACAGATTCCGATTACCCCTGCGCCGAACGCTCATTTTGCCAAATTCAGCTCCTCTGATCTTTTCCACAGTCAAAGTGTACTTGTTAGCCAAATTGTGTGCAAGATCCCTGCCAAAGAATGTTTTCATGTGTTGCATGGTGGCTTGGCTGTCTGTCACGGCTTTTCAAATGGCCGCTCTCTTACAACAGGTTCACTATGTTATAGGAATTTAATTACTAAAAAATATTAACATATTCTAGATATAAATTCTAAAACTCAACTATAACACATATAAATGGTTAATAACTGTGTGTCTATAATCCATAATTTTCCATAATTGGCATGCCTTCCAATTGCCTTTGATCTCAATCTAATTTGATCTCAATTTAATTTACTGTGGGACTGGGTACATAAATTTACTCCCGTACAGCAATACTCTGCCTTTTACCATGAGGTGCACAACAGTGTCTAGACAGGCAGTGTAATGGAAATGTAACAGCTGACTTTAATTTATTTTTTGAAATTTAAAGTCAAGAGTTTTCTTGTTGTATTTTGAGTTCAACGTGTGACTGAGCATTTTTTATGGCTTTGGTTATTTCTGTTGGGGTCAAGAACTTGGTCCTGACTGGACATGTGTGTACGGTGTATTGTAGAGGCAGGTGTGTTTGCAGTCTTCAGGGTTTTTTTTGAAAATGCACACAAGGTGTCTGAGCCCTTTTTTTTTTTTTTTTTTTATGTTCTGTGAGTAAAACACAAATTCACCACAACCACATTAAGTTTTGCCGGTGGCAACGCCACCCATTTTTTTCCACAGTTTTTTTCTCCTCACCTTCATTTCAAGCTGTGATTCTCATGTATGATCTTGTGATCGCATCTAAAATGATCTACTACATCCATACTATTATTATTACATTACTGCATGTTATTGATTAAAAGAAACATCTTTTTATCTATATTTTCCTGTATTTATATGACGTGTAAGCAAAGGGGCAACTTTGTGGAACCAGCAACTGCTTAAAAATTTTTCAAGTTGAAATTAATGATAATTACATCTCCACATTTCAGGATTTCACCTTACATTCAAATTTCCAGGACAAATTACGCTCATACATTATACGGCCAAAAGTGCGTGGACACCTGAGCATCAGATCCATTTGTGCTTGTCGAAAATCCCATTCCAAACCCATGAGCATTCATATGGAGTTGTTGCCCCCTTTACTGCTATAACAGCCTCCACTCTTCTGGGAAGGCTTTCCACCAGATTTTGGGAATTTGAGCCAATTCAGCCGCAAGAGCATCAGTGAGGTCACCGACCACTGTTGGGCATGAAAGCCTGGCATTCCACTTTGTCCTGTTTAGTGGGGTTGAGGTCAGTGCTCTGTGCAGCTACTCAAATTCTTCTACACCAGCCTGGGTAAACCGTGTGTTTATGGAGTGCGTTTTGTTCGCAGGGGGGTTGAAGTCATGTTGGAGCAGAAAAGACACTTCACCCCAAACTGTGGCTACAAAGTTGAAAACACAGAATTCTCCTGAATGTGTTTGTATGCTATGTGGGTGCAGCTGAAACAGCTCAACTCAGTCATTAGAAGGGAGGTTCACATACTTTTGGCCATAGTGTAAGAAGAGGAATATCTGTATTGCAACCTGAATTGTTTGTACTTTGTATTTTCTCAGTACACCAGTTCTGTCCTTGTTATTGTATCCCCATTTTGTTCTGTTATCAAACTGAAAAAATGTTTGTGTTTATAACTTTGAGGGATTGTAATCCCAGTGGTCTGTACAGGTGGTCCCTGACTTACAATGGGGTTATGTTCCAATAAATATGATATCATAATAATATCATAAGATAAGATAATTTTTTTGATCCCTAAATAATGAAATTAAATTATATTAAATTATAATATATAAGTACAGGGAAAAAAGCCAGGGGCAAGTTGAAGTGGAAATCAAATGCTTAGGTGCCTTCCCTACAGAAAGGGAAGGAGTTATAAAGTCTAATAACTATTCTTTCGCACATCGGTTAAATGGGAATAACTCAAAATTCGAAGTATGTTTTTTGCTGAGTGCGCATTGCTATTGCTCCATCATAAAGTTGAAAAATTCTAAGTGGAACCATCGTAAGTTGAGAACAATCTGTATTTAATTTTGCCTTAATTTTTCTTCTGGATGCTGTAATAATTTTCCTTTTGTCAAAAAGGAAATGAGAACATTGAGCTTCAACTGTCTTAAAACAGTAACACACCCATTACAAAGCATACCTTTGTAGCACATTTTAAACTTTTCCCTGCACGTTTCTTGTTAGAGAAAATGAAGCTGACAGAGCAGAAGAGATTAAACGCAAAAATCCCGTTTGCCACGGCAGGTGGTATAAATCTTCATCACTGTTTTGTATGCCCCTCCTCTATTTATGGGAATTTGTATCAGTATCTTTAGACCCAAAACAGTGGGTGAGTTAGTACATCTTTGTATTGATGTCTAAAAACATGAGAATACTGTTGGAGGCATCCTTTTACCGTAGCTCCATTTTGCTATGCAAGCACAAAATTAAAATGGCAAAAAAACACATTTTATCAAAACCTGCAAAGGCTGCATTAACGTATGCACACCATGCCATGCCTTTGCCCCTGTTAATACAAGAAAACAGTGTGCACCGGCAGGCATGACGCCATGTATTTATTTACACACTTTGTTCTGCTGAACACTTTCAGTGTGGCTGTCTTGTTGTTGAAAACCTCAGGGCTTTCTCAAGGAGTCTGCACCATTAATATTTATCGGTACAAAAAGAAAAAGGTCCTCTCCAGTTCTTTGCCCGACTTCCCGATGGGATGGCTGACATATGCTTGACAGTAAGGCAAATGAAAAGCAGTATAAAGATTGTCAGTAAGCATTAGACTCAAAGCCACCCAGTTTCCCCCCAGACAGTTGTGGATGACAGATTGCTCAGCACTGTATAATATACAGATACTGGTATCACAATTTTTTTTATTTTATTTATTTTTTGCCATTTTGAGGCATCTTACTGGGCACTAATGTTCTATTTCCTGTCTGCAAAATGAGAGTAAGTACTTATAATGGATAGCTGCTGCTATGTGTGATCAAACTGGCAAAAGTAATGAACATATTTTTTAACTCTATTTAATGGACTGGGGAAAAATCTCTGCTAGACTATCAGAAATATTTCTGCATGGTAAAGGAAACTTTTCTATTAAAAAGATTAAAAATCCATCCTTCTCTATTAGGGTGGCAGGCAAAATAGTGGTTGGAGCTGCTGCCTCAGGTTTCAGTCCCGCATTAAATGATCCAGCAAACTGCCCAGGTGTGCAAACAGGTACCACAGTACACCTGGTGTTAAGTCATGTCAAATAAAAACATAAGCTAAATAAATAAAATGTAAATCTGCCCTTTCAGTGATTATCAGCAACCACTTGTGTAATGAAGGGTAGCAGCGGACTGAAAACTATCCTGGAGGCACAGGGCATGAGGAAGGGTACACCCTCCACAAGATGCTGGGTTACTGTGGGGTACAGACTTTTAAAATGAATGACTATTTAACATGCAAGGATAAAAAAAGTACTATATTATTTATTCTCTCGATGAATACAAAGTGCTAAACTTACTTCTTCACAACGTAAGTATACTGCACCTTTCGTGTTTGCGGATGTTGCACACATGGCTCCCTGATTATCTTGTGGATTTGCTTCGCCCGGAAAATGTCAATAAACATACAAGCAAGCAAACAAGCAAACAGCTACTGTACAAAAGGAAATCTTTAATTTTTACAAGAAGATTAAATGTCCTTATCTTTACAGATGTAGAGGGGTGAAGAAGCCTCTTCATCAAAAAAACTTGCTGAGTAATGACTTTCATATGGACTAGAGTGGTGCAAATCCCTGCTTCTATTTCCTTGCATTTATTTAACGTTGAATTAAGTATGTTTCGTTACCCTTGGCAACAGCATGTTTTTCTATGTTTCATCATCATAATATAATGTTTTATTAACTGAAATATACAGTAGACCACATTCAGTTCCAAAATAGCTGGAAAATAAATTTGCAGGATACTTGAATATTGCAGTATGTTATCAAATTCAGAACAAGTTCAGAATGGAAAGTTTCAATTATTTTACATTTTAGTGCAATTTTTCAAATCTCACCTCAGAATTTTTGTTTTTCTACCTTTGCCAGATATCTCTATATGCCAATTTAAAAAGAGGTTAGGTACAAGTTTGACCCATGACATGCTTGAGCCTGTAGCCTCAGTCATTGCCTACACAGTCTAGGTATCAGGTATTGTATGAATGGGGGTGACACCAGCAAAAACCAAGTACAACAGATCTTGGACTCTTCTGCAAGCTCCACTGTCTAGGGCATGTTTGCATTATTAAAATGCTCACTTAAAAGAGTTGGCACCTGAAGACAAGATCTTTGTTGTTCTTTCAACATTCCATTCAGACTTTCACACAAGTTTACACACCTCAAACTGACTATGAATTTCTCCACTCAGACAGAGGCTGCTCCCACCAGCTATACTATACTGATCTTCAAAGAAATGAGAAGGAGCTGACACTTGCATGGCAACCTTGACATCTGACAAAGCAGACTGGCACAGACCCCCATGTGATCCACCAGGCGGGGTCTGTTCCCTCTGGCAGGGGAAGATGGAAAAGGGGGTTGAACATTGCATTATGCAGGACTCTTCAGAATCATAAACAGACCACTGTACACACTCACACTTGAATACCCCTGTTGAACACCACACAAACCCCAACACATGCCTAGTTATGACCAACAAACATCTAGTTACCACTACACCCTTTTTCAAGCCCCTTCTGCCCACAGTAAGACTTTACCTGGAGAAAGAGACCAAGGAAGCAGAGATCTCTCTTGATCTAACAACTTAGCCAATCTACAAGGTCCAGGATGAAGCAACACTAAACTGGAATTCTGATTCAGAAGACAATTTTGTAACCCTAGAACAAGTCTTCACACTTTGGGTTTATCAAATTTGGGACTCCCCCTTTCTCTGTACTGTTGTATAAATCAGATCTGTGGTCAGTCTGCTCTGGCCCAGGCGAATGGGGACAAGCAGCAACCTGCTCTCAGTTTGTTGTGCTGCTATCACACTATTGTTGTCAAAAAATTTTATTATTGAACAAGAAACAATAAGCTAAACCATCCAAATTTAAACATTAATTATACAGAACAACCAGGAATTTTACACATTTTACATCCATATATGGAAGGGAATCAATATTGTTACAACCCTGATACGAAGGCTAGGCTCGGGGAAAGGTGTAGTGGAACAGGTCATACATAAAGGGGAAAGGGGAATATGGAAGTAGGTCATCCAGAGTGCTTGAGAAAGAAAACAAAACTAAAGAATATATTTGCAGAGGGGTCTCTTGTGTTCGGAAGGTGTTCCCAAAAGCTACTTAGTCTAGTGTGCTCACAAAAAAAAAACCCCAATTGACTACTTCAAACCAGGAAAACAAAAATAAATGGCAACACCAAAACAAAATTTCTGCTCCTTTCTAACTATATGAATTTAGACTGCCTAGAAAAGGAAATGTACAGATAGCTAAAAGGCCTCTCCTCTAAACAAACACCATCTCACCCCTAGAGTACACGGGAGGTGGAGTCATCCAATGAACTGACTGAGTTACTCACAGGTGTATCTGTTTAGAGAATCTACAGTCCTGATCACATGGACAAAAAGAAAACCACACACAGCCAACACAGGGCCGTGACAATCTAGAGGTTAAACCTATTCAGGGTGCAAAAGCCCTTATATATGGTGTTAAAGTGTGAGGTGTACAGTAGCAGACCTGACCAATGAGAAATAAGCATCCTTTAAACAGACCAACCACAACAGGAATGTAACAAGGAAGTCCCACCCATACTCTAGTGGGAAAACTTAGACAAAGAAGAAACTTGAGAGCTACAAAGATTAGTTATGATTTAAACATACTGCAATGCACCAAATGACCAACCTCCTTCCAGAGAATGTGAGAATAATTGTTAAGTTTAAACATGTAAAAACAATTTCTTAATAAAAATTATTCTTCCACGCTATCACGGGCAAGTCAAGGACTTTGTATGTACCTTATTCTGTGGAAGCTTTGCTTTATGAAATGAGAGGTTACATCTCTTGTCTGGTATCCTCCTCTAAACCTGCTATGCTGTTATCTGCTAGACTAGATGATGAATATCTCCTTGGTCTTGAGCTGATTGCCATTTATTCACGCTGACCTCTCTGAGATACCACTTAACAATGCTGATATAATCCTTTACACTGACACTTCCTCCTTCATCTGCAGTGAAAGCAAATGTATGTCTGAGTCTGCCTCTGTGGCAGGCAGGATATTGCCCGTGCCCGCCCCCTGCCAGGACTCATAGCCACACGTGGTGTGGGGTTGTTATAAAGAAGCAAGCAGCCAGCTGGGAAGATTAATGCTGTTGTAAAAGACTGAAGAGTTTTCTTTTTTTTTGTTGCAGGGAGACACACACGTTTGTCAAGATGAGTCTGAACTTTGAGTAGTTGAAGATTGTGTGTGAGTGAACAAAATGGACTTAAATCTTTGTGTTAACTATCTAAATTTTGTCTGAATCCCTTTTGCTTGAGCAATTGCATATTTATTAAGGAAAGGCTATTTTGAGTTTCAGTGTTTCATTTCTCTCATATAGTAATTATGGGAAATAGGAATAAAACTTGGGTGTTCACCCACCGCTATTTCCCGACTGGTCACTCCTAGAACATGGCCTGGTGTGCCATCAGCCATCTGCTCTGTTTCTCAGCATCTCATGTCACCTCGCAGACAAATGAGGAGCTGTTCAAGGTCTTGCCAATAACAGAGGAGGCATACCCATTGTCATGGGCTTGGGTGAGTCGTGTTGCTCGTATAGGTAAAATGACAAAGATGGGAGTTGGGGTAGATCAGAGGTTGTCAACAGCTAAGGGTACAGGAATTGGGCCGCGAATGTTTGAAAAGCTGCGAAAAGACCACTTAATAAATAAATAAAGTACGGCATAAGTTACGCATCCATCCGAGCATACAGTGCAGATGTATCCATCTCTACTAGACGATCTGTTTTTAATAGGCCTACAGAGAGAAGTTACCCTTACGAATGAATGTGTGGCCGAGTGAACATCACAATCTCATATGTGATCTCATACTGGAACAGGTTTGTCAATGATATCCCTTGGAAAAAATACAGCAATTAGCTGAAATATTTCTGAATAAAATAAAGAAATAAGAAAAAATATGCTTTTTAATTGCCATTTGTTTCCCATTCATTTGAGTCGTAGAATTTAAAACATATTTGTTGATAATTAACAAATAATGCTTGGGCTCAGTTCAGTACACGATCAATTTAGTCAGTTATTCCCAGAAGAAAATCAGTAAACCATCTATGTCAGCTGGTCATGTCTCCTATGTATCTATGCAGCCTCTACAAAGTTTGTACTTTTTGGGATTCTCTTATTTTCATCTCATCGTGGCATCGCCCTGGTAGCCGTCTGATTTTGTTCCAAGTCATCCCTTCAGCACTTGCTGTCGCCGAAATTGCACGTTGAGTAAATAATGACATAAACAGGCGGCAAAAAGCAGGTCAGCAGTCCCTCTTCCTGGTATAATCGACCCTAATGGATTAGCTGACTGTAATGTATGTTTTTGCGCAATGAAGCATAAGCGTATGTACCACTAAATATCTTGGCAATACTCATACAGCTTGATCATAGACTTCTCACAAAGTCATTGCATGTGGCAAAGGCTAGAACACGGCAAAACTTTCATATTAATAATCAAATTGCTTTCCACTGAGCAAAAAAAAAAGCCAAATTCCTCCTGTGATGTAAAAATGACCCAAGTCAGTGCATTTTCAACTGGCTGCAATTAAAATGCTTTCAACAGTCCGCAGGATTTTCTCTGAAACTATAGACCCAGATTTTACACTCCATTGACTTTAAAAAACCAATTTGCTGTCTGGCACAGCAAACCAAACCGTTTTTCACATCAGTGTGCTTGTCGCCTGCATTGGGAGAACCACTCTTTTCATTGGCCAGACTCAAACTTTAGCAGATTTTGAGCAATTTCAATTGTACATGGATGCTAAAGTTACTGAGTTTAAGGTTAAACACTGTATAGGCAATGAAGTTTGGTGTTCGCTGCTGTTACAAAGGAGGGGTTTAAATTATTGAGTTTCTAAGTGAATTGGAGTTGTAACAGTACAAAAACGCTGAAGAAGACCCTCTCTTTCTGAGAAATTATGTTGACTTCCCTCCTCTAAAAGGGAAAAAAAAACATAAAAAATGCACAAGACAAAGCAAACCAATGACTCCTGACAAGCAAGGCAAAATCTGAAGCTGTCTTTAAGAATATTTTAATCTTACAATCACCACTGCACATTCTGGCTTTATTAGTGACACCTTCGCAAAAACCTGACTGAACAGAGGAAAAAGTGTGCAGAGCAAAGGTTAACTGTTTTACTGGTTGTATATCTTGCATTTCAGACGGCCTCAAGTAAATAATTTTGGATTTTAGGGATGAGCGCAGAAAAAATTAGAGGATCATCACAATAAATCTGTACATGCCTATGCAAATTTGCAAGCCCTGTCAGCATCCTGCTCGGCTTACATCTGGTAGCAGT
Organism: Heterotis niloticus; assembly: GCA_018136845.1. Lineage (NCBI taxonomy): Eukaryota > Metazoa > Chordata > Actinopteri > Osteoglossiformes > Osteoglossidae > Heterotis > Heterotis niloticus. Next base: position 24,922,694 of record CM030896.1, read on the forward strand.
TTTATAGTTCCTCATTATTCTCTATACGCAGAATAAGAAATCCCTCACTAAGCACACTCAACATTTCAAAAATAAAATACCGATACCAATTCCAACTGCTGATCAGGATATAATATCTCAAAAAGCTTCCTTCACTACATGTGATCCCATCTTGGGCCTAGGATTACTTATTATTTCAGGAGAAAGCTTAAAACTTGGTGAGAAAGGGAACTTTTTAAGACTCATAATTTGGTAGAGTTTAATCTCAGGCTCTGTTGTGTCACTGCACAATGCAGGGATGTTGATAGCAGGGTGAATCGTGGTGATTCTAGGGGTCCACATCGAAAGAAGACACAAAAGGTTTTCTTAATTAAAGGCTACAACCAGGTTGTACTGTCATGTACAACAGGTAGAGAAGTGTGGTGTAAATATGACCGTAGTGTTCTCTCTCCTTTGTTCTCAGAAGGTTTCGTACAGCCTGCCATGTTCAAAGTGTGCAAGTGAGTGCCACACAGTGGTGTGAGGCACTACCCAGGGTGTTAACACCCGGATCTCCACCTTCACGGCAGCAGTTCAACTTCACAGCAGGGCATGGGATGAAAATGCTCAGCATCTGATGATGAAGTGGAAAGGCCAGAAAATGTAAGTGATACAAACTCAAAGCACTGAACTGAAAGGCTTTTGTCCTACTATTCTGTATGACCGCATTAGGAGAAAGCTGGGTGAAAATCAAAAAAGTCAAAGTAACAGAAACAGTCTGATTCTTCTAACATGTGTAGAAGAGTCTTTTAATGAGAAAATCCTTTTTCGATCTCTGTCTGCTGCTTAAGCCCAGCTGGTTTAATGGTCCGTCTATTATTTCCTCCATCTAGGGTCATTAGTCAGGTGAATTTTCACAAAATAGAGACAAAGTGAAGGTCTTAGCCAAGAACTGGCAGACCTAGACCCATGTCCTCATTCCCACATCTACAGTACGAGCACAAACTTGATTTATGATTGCAGAAAATGCATGAGTAGTCATATTTGTATACATTCTTAAAAGGCTTGGTTATGTAGCAATGGGCATCTTGCTTGATGTACTGAATCACACCAATTATGCTGGAGCAATACCCATGAGGAAAACGAAATAATAATTCCAGCTCGGTACACATCGCAACTGTATCAAGGTGTGTATATCAATCTAACCGTGTAAAAAAATAAGAGATATTGCAGATTGAAAGTCATGCAGAATCCCAAAGTAATTAATAAAGGAAAACTGCCTTTTTGTGAGAAGTTATGTTAGCTGTTGATGTAACTGCTTCCATTTTGATGAGATTTGGTGATATTGTTAAAGGGTGTCATTTTTGAGGTTTAGAAATGTATCAAAAATTTTACCTCTGAAACTAAGTGTCACTACATTTTTGAAGTACAGTGGTAACCTTGTTCACATTCCTAGGCCATTCCTATAAACCAGACAAACTAAGAAAACATAAATAAAGAGCTTATTTCTAATTATTTTAAGCAGGAAAAAATGATAATCTGTTCGACTCTCACCCACTTCTGCTCTAAAAAATCCCCAGCCAATTATTTCAAATAAAAGTAAAGCACTGCACAACACCTATATAACTAGCAACCATCATCGTCACTCTCTTATTGTATAACAACAGACATTTGACAAAAGCAGCATGTTGCATGACAGAGACCAAAATGTGCATCTGACCCTCTTTGAACAAGTGAACAGACACAAAGCTGCAGCAGATCCCCCTCACTTCTCCTCAGCTGGCTATTAAACTTTTCTCTGCTTGCAGTTCAGGCACTAGGACCAGTTTTTGGAGCATAGATGATGTAATACATTGTGTAATATAGACGTAGGCACAGGTGAGTTACATTTTATTGCAAGCCAGAGACAATGAATAAACAGCTGGGACATTGTCAACCTTTTTGTTTCAAAATATCAATTCACTGTCAATGAGGAGTTTTTAATTACACTGGAAAATGTTGCATCGAGCATTTGAAAGGTAAATGGGGATTTTTTTTGTACATGATCAGGCTAAAATTATATGGGGAGCTCAGAACATAAAAGGTAATACAGTAGTGCCCCCGTATCTGCAGATAATACGATCCAAGACCTACCGTGGTTACGTGAAACAGCAGATAATACCGAACGTTACATACATTGTCATATTCGTGTAACATACATAAATACGGTAGAATTTAATTGATAAATTACGCACAGTAAGACATTACCAACATTAAATAAAGTGATAATAAATTGTATAAAGGGCTTTCTGAACACAAACACTGCGATAATGTGGACAGCGAGAACACTAGAAGCACAATGGAGGCAAGTTCTGCGGGGAAGCATGGGTACAAGGATGAAGGAAGATGAGTCAAGTACTGGGCACATTTGGGCTACTGGATTTCACCAGGTTACGGCCCATTCTCACTTGATGCGCATTTTGAAACTGATGAACCATTTATTTTTTTTAATTTTCCTTTTTTTCTGCCCATGGTAAACTGCTTGTAATTAAAACTGTGATACTGAATCAGTGGATACGGGAGGCATAACTGTACTACTTATTTTATATGTTAGCATAAGAGATACAGAATGCCCTTCTACGAGTTTTTTAGTTCAGTTGGTGGATAACGCATGTTCTTGGCATGACATGAAACATTCTGTAACTCAAAATAGCACTTCCCCATAATCACGATGGACTTGCACCCCTACCACCAGACCAGGGCGGCAGATCAGATCAGGCCGATTGGGGAATTTGTTAGTCTATATGCTGCATTTGACTCACTGCTTTTTTTCAGCAAAATCTAATGGAATGCCATACTGTTTTTGTTCTGCCAGTGTTGTGCCAGAGAGCACAACTGTATTTTCTCCAGGTTCCTAATTAACCCAAGACTTTGGTTTGAATTTCCAAAGCAGTTAAATCCTGACTTGAATGCTGCCTGTGAGTAACAAAGAAATGATAGAATTACGTGCTAAGCAGCAGTCTTCATTCTGACAGCCCACTATTGAGCAGTTAACCCTCTGAGGGCAAAAAAAGCTTAGGTTGTTCTACTGTCATAAAACATTTCTACATGTGTGACCTTCTGTACAGCCATAAACTCAGTGCTGCCAGGTTTTAAATTTCCCAACTCAGCACCACCACCTATCTAGCCCAAACTCTACGCCACCATTATTGTGGACTCTGCTCATCACTGGTTAGTATCTGTCTGGACAAAGTAGCTTGTACAGTCAGATCCATAAGTATTTGGACAAATTGTTGATTTGGCCACTGAAAGTTTTTACTATTTCTCTGATAGGTTTGTTTTGTTTTGTTTAGTTTTTTAAAGCCTAATGGTGGTTTCCTTCACTTGCATCAATACTGCTTTGGGTCGCATAGTTCCCATGGACAGCTACTAAATTCAAATTCAACACCTGGAATCAACTCCAGACCTTTTCTCTGCTGAATTTGTCATTTAATAATGAGGAAAAAGACCACACGTGGCCATGAAACTGCTTGTCAGTCATTACTTTTGATCCTCTGAAAATAGGGAGGGGGGCAGTGTATATGAATGGTTATAATTCCTAAATGGTTAATTCAATATTTTTCCTAAACCCCTCGAATTAAAGCTGAAAGTCTACACTTCTGTAACATCTTGCTTGCTTTGTTTCCAACCCATTGTGGTGGTATACAGAGGCAAAGTACCGAAAGTTGTGTAATTGTCCAAATAGTTATGGGCCTGACTGTAAATCCCTTAGTTATCCTAAGACATCATGTAGCCCATTGTTGCCTGGCACTGAAAAGACCAAATTGTCACACCTACAAAGATTTTTCACATTTTTTTCTCTTTGTTTTGATTATTCCTTTTCAAGTGTCAGTATAAAAGCCAGCAAGCACCTCAACACAAACAAAGAATTTGGTAGAACCATCCAAATGTGAATATACATAATATTGTAATGTTGCATATATTAGTATCATTACTAAGGGTGCCAGGACTACATTTACACTCAATTTATGATTTACTGGATTGAAACATCTATTGGCTCTGCTACACCTAACAAGGGGAGGAAACAGGAGGCCCACATCAAACTGCAGCTGGTAAAGTCTGCTGGAGACAACACAGGAAAAACATGACACCTGCTGCACACAATGAGCCGCACTCAAATAAGCCCCTAAAATTTGTCACATTCATTAAAAAGTTGGTGAGAGGAATGCGGTGTTCTGAGTCAGCGCTGTGGCGGCAGGGAGAGGGGTGTGGGGGCTGCCTAGGTACAAAAGCAGCCTTGAACCATCCCCGGTTTGCAAGCGGTTCCAGGCTGAAAAAGACGCCTACATCAAATCAGATATTCATACAGATTGATTAGCTACTGCTTTCGATAGAATATTATTTTATGCATTGGTTATTTTAGACTTACAAAAGACTGGAGTATTTCTATTTAAAGGATGCCAATGAGTGAGAGTAGAAATACTTTAGAATACTGAAATCTTTTTAAAATGCATGCTATGGGGAGCTGCATGAAGATATTGAGGCTGAGCTGGTCAGGCTCGCAGTGGACCTGCTGTGGAGGGGTGGGTTAGTGGATTCTAAAAATGGTGAGTAGCCCATGTCCATTTGGCATAGGCCGGACTCCATTATTAATTGCATTCTACAAGGTTTGCTGTCTCCGCTTATTAAATCGGAGCTATTAAATAAATCCCCAGGCAGCCAGGTCTGCCACACAAATGCAGACGGAAATCGTGGAGACCCTGCACCCTCCTCCATTCCAATTTGGGCCATTCGCTTGCTTTATTGATTAATTCCCCCTTGACATTCCCCTCAGCTGCCTGTCCGGCAAACTCTTGACTGTAACTTATCTCATTGCTCACTCACACGCCATTCGGTTAGCAACAGGCCAGTGAACTGTTTCACTGAATAGCGCTGGCTAAGGGGAAGGAAATGGATAACTCTGCTCACCCTGAAGACCGAGCTGTTTTTTGATGCCGAAGCAGATGCGTGCGTGTATGTACATATTTCATTCTTGGTGTGCAGCACCAGTTAGAAGTTGAAGGGTTGTTTTGAAATGAACTGGTGGAGAAATGCTGTTTATTCATTTCGACTGCTTAATTGTCACCAGCTATTATTAAACATTTTAATGCTATTTACAAGTTGGTACAAACTGATAAAAATCTTCATAATCCATTGCATGCTACTTGTGTTCTTTTATCCCCCAGTCATATTTGCAGCATCCTTGGACATGGATATGCAGCACCCTAAAAGCTCATGATTGTATTCTTGGGCCTTTCATTCCTAGAAGAAAATCAGTCTCCACTAAATGAGTTATATTTTTCACCTCCTACATATACTGCATGGCCAAAAGTATGTGGACACCTGAGCATCACCCCCCCCCCCCCCCCATACATGCTTGTTGAACCTCCCATTCCAAACCCACTGGCATTAATATGGAGTTGCCCCCTCCTGCTTTGCTGCTATAAGAGCCTCCACTTTTCTGGGAAGGCTTTCCACCACATTTTGGGAATTTGTACCCATTCAGCCACAAGAGCATCAATGAGGTTGGGAGAAAAGGCCTGGCTTGCATTTGGCGTTCCAGTTCATTCCAAAGGTGTTTGATGGGGTTGAGTTCAGGGTCACTCAAGTTCCTCCACACCAATCTGGGCAAACCATGTGTTTATGGAGCACACTTTTTTTAAAAGTCAACTATTGTTTTTGCTGTATAGGCCAGTACAAGTAAATTTCAGATCAAAGACATTCAGCTCTACGCTTGTGTCAAAACATCCAATTGTCATGGTTGTCTTTCCTTTTCCACTAAGCACCAAGGAGGTGGCTGTCACTTAAAGAAATTATTCAGGATCACTGGCATGCGGCTTTGCTTGTCTGGCAAATCCAGTGAGCTGCTCTGCAAAATACTGAATGCACTTTTAAAACATGGGAAGTTCCAGATGTCCTGTGGTACAAACATGGCAACTTTGTCAATTGCAACATGGCTTCCCAAAGGGCAACACACCTAAAAATATTAAAGGATTATATTATAGGCTCTTTATCTCCTTGTAATGCCAACACTGTGTGCATCAAGGTGACAATTCCTCTCCTTTTAATCGCTGCTCCTTTGAGGAATCGGAAGCAGTAAAAGAAAGAAAATGTCATCCTATTAAATAAGCGCTTATTTCAAATGACTGAGATAGTGGGTATAAAAGTATCAGACTCAGATTCTGAAAGATGCCAGTCCAGACCCAAAAAACGGCTGTGTTGCAATTCACTTGAGCAAAAAATGCTGAACTGACTTTTTAAAATATGGCATTGCATACTAAAGCCATTTTTTATAAAAGTGTCTTGATTAACCGTTATTTATAATGAATAACTGATACGCAGTATGCCTGAAAATTTGAAATAAATCTCTTCTTCCCAGTGATTAAATACAAAAAAGTAGTATAAGCAGAAATTCAAAACTGTATATTAAAAACTGATAAATGTCCTTTTGACTTCTAAAATACGATCACAGGAATACAGATTTTAGCACTGTATCATTTTAGCATAGATGCATATTTTTGCAGTGGGAAAAACTGTATGTTAAATTGTTGTTCAACAAATTAGGAAATGTTGTCTTTACTGATACATAAAAGCATATTTCCACCCCTTTCCACCCCCCTCCTCGTAGGAAAAGGTGGTCTCATTTTGATGCTGAGAGTTGCTGAGCCCTGCCAAATAATTTTTCACCAAGCAGATAACATGGAGTTTTACAGTCATAAGTTGAGGCTTTTAAAAAATTAAACATCATTACACAGCAATAAAACAATGTCTCATTCTGATGTTATAAGCAGCCTGAGAAGCTTTACTGAAAATATATCACAACAAATGTACTTATTTATTTATTTGACATTTATGTAATGTAATAAAAATCCACAGTTTTTGCTGCTTAGCACAAATACTTTGTCAGTTAATTCTTGAGTATCTGCACTAAATGGAAAAAAAAACAGATGCACATTTATTGAAACTTTGAACAATCTATTATTTTACTGCTCGTGTGTAGAGGATTTTCAAGCTATCAGTTTTAAATTAAGTTATGCCTCCTAAAGCGAACCTATCGCAGCGCTTTAGAGCCACAGTTCACTGAGCTCACTGAGCTCCATGTGGGTGCATTGCTCTTTTCTGAGCAGCACCTTTTATCAATGCAGATGCATCCACATAAATTCAGGAGGAGATTTAGCTTCACCATATCCTGTGGTAAAGGAGCTTAACCATTATCAGAAATTTTATCCACTGTCCCATTTAAAGGACCTAACCAGTGCAATGCATATTTATCGAAGGAGGGAGTGAAATGAGCAATTTCACTATGTGAGAAGCAATACGTGTGTGAAGCTCTTGTCCGATGTCCGCTCAGTAGGGTCGGCTAACTGAGTTGGAGCTGGATTTGATTTTTTTTTTTTAAATTCACAGTTACTGCTTATACACGTGAAAATGTTCCTTGTGCTTCTGACTTACAAGGAGACCTGTTCTCTGAGGAGCATTTACCACGATCAGGTGTTTCAGCAGTCAGGGCCTGCATAGATAAGCACTGAGCCATGTTTGGTATTTTACAAATTATTATATATATATATATATATATATATATATATATAACCTTTGGTTCGTATCTGTTGTGAATATGTATAATTATATATTCACTGATGCACTCTGCATCTATCAAGTGGCAATCTTTGATTTGGCAGTAATAATAAAAAATAGAATTTAATACGTCAAACTACTAAAAAGCAGAAAAAATGTCTTTGATACATTTGCCCTTTGATCTGCTATGCCAAAGTCCAACATGAATAAAAGAGTTCATGAATAAAATAGCTCTTTGGTGATATCTACAACCTATAGCCACAAATCCATATCTACTGTATATCTACAAACATTTGTTAGAGGAATAAATATATGGGATTTATAATCACTGCTTAAAGTTCCATTTCACACCCCTGCTGCTCGGTGTCATTTGTCATTGCAAGCTGCCATTTTTGCTACTGGATGGGCAACAAAGTGAATATTTTGGCTCCTTCAAGTTGGCACGTGAAGGACCTCATCTCGCAGGCACAAATGGTGGCAGTTAATTATAATAGCGTGGCTCTTTAAATACTTTGTGAAGGCAGGGTGAAATAAATAATATTTCAAGAGCACTGTGTAATGATCAGCATGTGAAGGCTCACAAGGCCCCAGCAGCAGCGATTACGGTTCAGTTACCACAGTCAGAATTGGTCTTGGACAGAGGACAAAAAATACTGAAAAGTTTTTCGAAAAGGAAAGAGGTTGATGGTGCTCAGAAGCATAGCAGTTAGGCAAGGAATTAAGTCTTTTGAGGTGGTTGTAGATAAAACTTGTTATATATATATATATATATATATATATATATATATATATATATATATATATATATATATATATAAATCTCCCTCTCATATGCCCGTAATTGGGGGGTGGTATGTGTTTGTGTGTGTGTGTGTGTGTGTGTGTGTGTGTGTGTGTGTGTGTGTATGACTTCCTCAACCTCGGGTCTTCTACCAGAGGCCTGGGAATTTGAGGGTTCTGCACAGTATCTTAGCTGTTCCTAGAACTGCACTTTTCTGGACAGAGACCTCAGTTGTTGTACCTGGAATCTGTTGGAACCACTCTCCAAGTTTGGGAGTCACAGACCCCAGTGCTCCTATTACCACGGGAACCACTTTGGCCTTCACTTTCCACATTTGTTCCAGTTGTTCCTTCAGGCCTTGATATTTCTCAACCTTCTCATGCTCCTTCTTCCTGATGTTACTGTCAGCTGGGATAGCCACATCTATCACTACTGCTGTTTTCTGCTCCTTATCAACCACCACTATGTCTGGTTGATTGGCCAGCAGCTGTCTGTCTGTCTGGAACTTGAAGTTCCACAGGATCTTAGCTCTTTTGTTCTCAACCACTTTTGGAGGTGCCTCCCATCGGGACTTCTAGCTCATACTTGACACAGATGTTTCTGTATGCTATCCCCGCCACTTGGTTATGCCTTTCAGTGTATGTTGTCCCAGCTTGTATTCTGTACCCAGCTACTATGTGCTGGACAGTCTCAGGGGCATCTTTGCACAGCCTGCACCTTAGGTCCTGTCTAGTGTGGTAGATCTCAGCCTCTACAGCTCTGGTGTTTAGGGCCTGTTCTTGTGCTGCCATGATCAGAAGCTCTGTGCTGTCCTTCAGGCCTGCTTTTTCTAACCACTGGTAGGATTTCTTGATGTCAGCCACTTCATCTATCTGCCAGTGATACATTCCGTGGAGGGGCTTGGTCTTCCACGATGCCTTCTCTTCTTCTACACCGTCCACTGTTTTCTGCTGCCTGAGGCACTCATTCATCAGTTTGTCCTGGGGGGCCATTTTCTTGATGTATTCACGGATGTTCCTTATTTCATTCTGGATAGTGGCTCTGACACTCACTAATCCTTGCCCTCCTTCTATCTGTTGTTTGTAGAGTCTCAAGCTGCTGGACTTTGGATGGAACCCTCCGTGTATCATGAGGAGTTTTCGTGTCTTGACATCAATGGCATCTATTTCCTCCTGTGGCCAGTTCACTATTTCTGCTGCGTACCTGATGGTTGGTTGGGGGTATATGTTTATGGCTTGGATCTTGTACCTGCCATTGAGCTGGTTTCTGAGTACCTGTCTGACCCTCTGGAGATATTTGGCTGTGGCTGATCTCCTTGTAGTCTCATCCTGATTCCCATCCCATCACCTGCTAAGGCGACTGAGGTCCTTTGGGGTTAACAGGACTCTCCTAAAGACATTCTATGACACTGTGGTAGCGTTTGCTATCCTCTATGCTGTGGTCTGCTGGTGTGGCGGAATTGCAGAGAGGGACAGGGGGAAACTCAACAGACTGGTCAAGAGGGCCAGCTCTGTCCTGGGCTGTTCTCCGAAGTCCATCGAGCAGGCTGGGGAGGAGAGAATGTTGTCCAAGCTGACATCAATCATGGACAACACCTCCCACCCCCTACATGAGTCTGTACGAGCACTGGGTAGCTCATTCAGCAGCAGACTCTTACATCCACAGTGTAGGAAGGAGCGCTACCGCAGGTCATTTCTACCAGCAGCTGTCAGACTGCACAACGTAGTCTGAATTGGTTAAATTATTTATTTATAACTTATTAATGCATATAGAGTTATTTTATTTTATTTTATTGTACTTGTGTACAGACTTACTAATCTAATTGTTTGTGTTCTTCTTTAATACTAACCTACTTGTTCTTCTCCTATATTCCCTTCCTGATAAGAGCCCTGTAACACCGAAATTTCCCATTCGTGGGATAATAAAGGTTTATTCTATTCTATTCTATTCTATTCTATTCTATTAGCCTGTAGGATACCAAGGTACTTATAGCTGTCCTGTATGTCTGCTATTCTGCCCTCTGGTAACTCCAGTCCCTCGGTTCTGATCATTTTCCCTCTCTTGGCCACCATGCGTCCGCATTTATCTTGTCCGAACGTCATCCCGATGTCTTTGATTCTGGTGAGGTGGAGTCGATGTCTCGCTCACTCTTAGCATACAGCTTGAGGTCATCCATATACAGGAGGTGGCTGATGGTTACTCTACTTCTGAACTTTTATCCGCATCCACTCTTTGTGATGATGTGGCTGAGGGGATTCAGTCCTATGCAGAACAGCAGCGGGGACAGTGCATCACCTTGGTATATACCGCACTTTATGGTGACTTGTGCAATGGTCTTGGAATTGGCTTCCAATGTTATCCTCCACAGCTGCATGGAGTTCTTGATGAAGCTTATCAGTACTTTGTTAGCCTTATACAGTGCCAGGCATTCCAGTATCAGTATCCATGTGTAGGGCATCGAGTCATATGCCTTTGTGTAGTTGATCCAGGCTGTGTTCACATTGTCTAGTCTTAGAGTCTTGGGTGATTGTTCTATCAACCAGTAGCTGGTGCTTTGATCCTCTGGTGTTGGTTGCCTTTCTGAGCTTTGCTAATGTACTGACTCATGTGGCTACCTAGCTTGAGTGCTATGATGCCTGAGAGGAGCTTCCATTTCGTGGAGAGGCAGGTTATCAGCCTGTAGTTGGAGGGCAGTGTGCCCTTTTGGGGGTCTTTCAGGATCAGGATTGTCCTACCTTGTGTTAACCACTGGGGGTGGGTGCCTGTTGTTAGCAGCTCATTCATTCGTGCTGCCAGGCAGTCATGGAGTGCTATTAGCTTCTTCAGCCAGTAGGTCCAGGTACTGTCCAGTTCTTCATGCCTGAGACATGTTGGATATCTGTCCTGGTAATGGTGACTGGTTCTTGATCTGGGAGATCGCTGTGGTTGGCTCTTAGGTCTTCCAGCCACTTGGCATTGGTGTTGTGTGATGCCTCCTTCTCCCATATATCCTTCCAGTACTTCTCAGTCTCAACTCTGGGCAGATCTAATCTTTTGCTGCTGCTGTTCCCTTGCAGCTGTGAATATACCCTAGATGGTTCTTTGGAGAACAGGCCATTGCTTTTGGCTTCTGCTTCCCTGGTGTATCTCTTCAGTATTCTTGCCAGAACTGCGAGTCTTTGTTTGGCAATCTTCAGAGCCTCGCTTATAGGCATCTTACTATATTTTCTTAGCATCCAGGACCTGTCTCTCATGACTCCCTTCTGCACCTCTGTGAGCCAGTTGATGTCCCTACGGGCTTCCCTGACCTTGGCTTCCAATCTTCTTCTCCATGGGGGGCACTCTGCACTGATGCTCTTGATCTTGTAGCCAAGCATCTCCAGGATTACTATTGCAGTGGCATATACAAGCTCATTGGTTTCAGTGTTGGTGGTGGTGGGAATATTGAGCAGGGCACTGTTAACTTCCTTGAGAATCTCTTCCGAAGGCATTCTGGCAGTTAGCCGAGGGAGTCGTACCCAAGGGTTGATATATATATATATATATATATATATATATATATATATATATATATATATATATATATATATATATATGAGGTACCAGCTAAAGTTAACAGGGACCCCACTGATGTGTTTGAAATTCTCAAAGTAAAAATCCCTATCTGTACATGTAAACATATATGGTGAACCACTTTGCTTGAACGCGCCTGCAAAGGAGACGCACAAAAAGCGTTTGTACTTTTAACCGGATGTTTCCGAGGAACAGGGTTTTGATTTGAAAGCCTGACTCATCTCTGCCAAGTGCATGGATGAGGAAACAGAAGGTGTCCTGCTTCATCAATAACGCATCCAACAAAGGACCGGGGATCTTTAATCAGGATGGTTTGTGAACCAACCCCCTCCCGAGCTTCTGCCTGCGGTGTAGCCTGATGAGCTGGCGTTTCTCCACAGCACAAAACAAGTGGATTTTTCAATCTCCTGAAGTGAGTAATCATCATTCATCTGCAGGCAATTCTCTCTTCTCCTCCTTTCTCAGCGTTGCCTCCTCGTTCCTGACGCACACCTGAAAGCCTTGCATACACACGTACACACAAACTCAAAACAACATCTGCGAATATGTGTGTGTGCATGCATTTTCTGGCATTTACAAATAAGAAGAAAATAAATGAAAAAATGTGTGAGTTAACAGAGGGGGACATTATTTAGGTTGAGGTCTACATGCTTGTATGTGAATATGTGTATGTGTGGGACTGCAGACCACATCCTTGAATGAATGGGTGGTTCACCCATTTTGATCACAGTAGCCCAAGTTGAAATGTCTTGGGAAAAGTCGACATGGCTGCCCTGAAAAACAAAGCTCTCATTAGCACGAGAACTCACAAAATAAATAAACTTGAGCAGGGCTGACATATCTGTAAAATCAGCTAGAAACCCCAGAGTCCAGTGAAGTTAGATGTCTAAACTTTGGGTTCCGCTACCCCTGCAACGTTTAAATCACTGTACAGCTTCACAGGGGTTTGCTGAACAAAGACGTGGTGTCATGAGAAAACGGGGGGGCAAAAACAAATTAGCTACAGGTTTTGCATATATTAACTGCATGGCTTTGATGTTCAATCCATTTAGTAAGATTGCGGCAGCACTCTGCAGCATTTTAGTCTTTGCCGGAAAATTAAAAAATGCAGGGGAACCTGGGGGTTATCGGTTTTTTGCAAAGGTTTGGACTGACACACAAACAGTTCACACGTTAGATGTTTGCAATTTTAAATATTTAGGTTTTTACTGGGACACCCATTTAAAAACCACAGATAATAAATAAAATACAGCTTTTATAAGAATTGGTGGGATGGTATCTTGGAAAGACCTTGTTTCCTTAGTATCAGCTTAGCTTGCGGCCTGTTAATCTGACTTCTTCCTACTACCCATTTTGTGGATAGGGTTTCATGCCATGGGTTGTTGATATGTATGAATTTTCCAAAAAATTCCTAATTTATGAATTTGTGAATCAGAAACTTTTTATTTAATGACATTCATTTCTCCGGATTGAAATAGTTATACAGCTCATTTGCAAAAGTGTTCACCCCTCCCCACCCCAAGTAAAGACTCTGCACATAGGCTTTTAGCAGCGATTACAGCCATGAGCCTTTTTGGGTATGACTGTATGAGCCTTGCACATTTAGATCTTGGATTTTGTCCATTCTTTTATGCAGATGTGCTCCAACGCTGCCAAACCAGATGAAAAGTGTTGGTGAAGAGCAATTTTCAGGTCATACTGCAAATTTTTAAGTGGATTCAAGTCTGGGCCTTGGCTGAGCTATTACCGAATGCTAACCTTTTTTGTCAGTTCCCTAATAGTTTTTGCCATGTGGTTTGGGTGATTGTTCGGCTGGAAAGTTTATCTTTGCCCTAAATGCAGATCTCTGAGTGAAACCGGTTCAGGATTTGTGTGCACTTGACTCCATCTTGTTTGCCCTTGACAGTAACAAGCTTCCCAGTTTCTCTATGTGAAAAGTAACCCCAGAGTATGATGCTGCCACCACCATGGGTTTTGGAGTGTATTTGGTTTGTTCCAAATATTATGCTATGTTATTGGGCCTCAACAAGGAACACAACACTTTCTTCCAAATGCTGGCTTCTAGTAACCTCAGAGGAGTGACAGTGTTGGCCGAATTTGTGATGTGCTAATGAGATTGTTGATGTCTGGACAGCTTTGCCCATTTCAGCCCAAGAGCTCTGCAACTCTGTCAGTACTGTAGCCGGTTCCTAGTGATCCTCTCCCACAAATCCCGTCATGTCCAGTTGCTCAGTTTGATAGGATGGCCTGACCTCCTGCAGTCTTAGTTGTGTCGTGTTTTGTGTCAAAGAAGGTTCAAAGCTTTGCCAATCTTTTTGTAACCTTCTCCAGGTTTTTGGTCCTAAGAAGTTAATGTACAGGCTTTTCCTTGCTAACTATAACAGGGCTAATCTGATCTGCTCTCTCAAAATATCTGCATACAAATCCTCATCAACTAGGTTATTTTCAGAATTTTACTTTTAATATAATTCTGAAATCGTCTAAATACTTTAATTTAAACATTACGGAAAATTACTTCTTTGGGAGTGGAAAAAGCAATCTAAGCATGTTTTCATTTCATAGTCAGCACCGACTGGATTGCTTTTGATGGCAATGTGTTTGTTTTAAGGAATCTCTAATATGTTGAATCACTCAAAACAGTAAAAGTTCAGAGGGCATACAAAACAAATGGATATATTTACACCACGGTGGTCTTACACAGCACAAGGAAAATAAAACTGCCGACTACACGAAGAATGTGGCCCCATGCCGTGCAAAGGAGGGCATAATCACTACGGCTAAGTGTGTGGGGAGATGCTCATGCTGGCTGAAGGAATTTACAGACAGAGTTAAACTTAGGTGATTTTTAGAGATTGTACCGAGAACATGGGTGCATGCCGAGATCGAGCGTGTGAGAGAGTTCAGTCAGATGCACGTTTGTCTAGAATTGGTCATCACACCTACATTGTTGTACCCATCATTGCTTGGCAGTCAGGAAACCAGATTACCACCATATTCACACTTATTACCAGATTATTTCATTCATTTACCTTATCTACATATCTGTCTGTCCATCCATCCATCATTTGAGTGTTGCTGTTTGCTTTCTTTTGCTGTTCATGCTCTCCACCCTGGGAGCTGAATATGTTCATCTACTCTAGGCCAGTGGTGCCAATACAGTGGGATGCAGGAATGGTCCTGGGGTTAGATTGTAAGATACCATTTTACACAGATAATTAAAGGAATGGACGGATGGAAATGGATTTACTTTGTCATTCTGCCAGCATCTTTCAAAGAAGATAATGTGTCTTGAGTGCGATGACAATAATGAATAATTTTGATTATGAATGATTACAATCTTGCCGAATGTATTTTGCCATGTGGCCGACAGCCTGATTATTTTTCATTTTGTACTTTCTGCAATAAGAAAACTTGTGGAAAAGAAAGCAAGGGGAGATGAGATAGTTTGGCACTTGGAACCTTTCCGAAGTAGGTTCCCTCCGCTTAGACAACTTATTTGTTTTCGTGTGTGACTGACTGTCTTAATGTCATATACTGTAGGCAGTTCCATGTTGAACTGTTCATTTAGAAGCCTCACAGAAAAGCACTGTAAATAAAAACATTACTTGCACATAAAGCTTTTATATGCAGCACACCAAAATTTTGGTGTGCTGCATATAAAAGCTTTTTGTGCAAGTAATGTTTTTATTTACAGTGCTTTTCTGTGAAATAGGGAAGTAAAAGTAGTAGGGAAGTATGTTTTGGCCTGCAGCTGCAAGAAAGCTGATAAGCCAGTGTGACCTTCACAGGCAAACAGAACACTTTCTTCTTTAACAAAGAGGTATTTTTTCCACAAGCCCAGAGTCAGAGGACGTCCCAGAGCCAGAACCACAAGGGAGTCGGTTGGCGTTCCAGAGGTAGAGGGTATCCCAGAGTCAGAGGAGGAGCCAGAGGGTATACTGGTCCCAAATTCACAGGGGGAATCATAGGGTGCCAGGCTCAAAGGCCTGCAGGGGAAGCAAAAGGAGCTGGAACTATTTCCCAAGCTGCTGGAAACGTAACGCCAACCCTGTTCTTTTGCCTGACCTTATTCCCATTTTCTTCACCAAGTATCATTCACTCT
Source organism: Heterotis niloticus (assembly GCA_018136845.1). Classification (NCBI taxonomy): domain Eukaryota; kingdom Metazoa; phylum Chordata; class Actinopteri; order Osteoglossiformes; family Osteoglossidae; genus Heterotis; species Heterotis niloticus. The sequence goes on from CM030896.1 coordinate 24,938,680, forward strand.
ATCCACGCTGACAACCCTCCCAGCCGCATAGATTCTGCCCCCTAGCTGCTCTCAACTACCCAGACTGCCCACTCCTGACCCTCTTGCCCACCCAGGTGCTATCCTCGCTGCTCCCAACCACTTAGGAGCTAAAAATGGCTTGACTATCCCCATCATTCACAAGGGGGAAGTGCTTGTGCCCACGCTGCCCTGGATAGCAGTTCCCGAGGGGGCTCTACCCCTGCCCAAGCCACCACCTACTCCCACACCATAGGACTGACAGCTGCAGCAAATGGACTAAGGGGCCACAGGTGCAACTAATTTATCAAGGACATTACAAACACCCAGCCCAGAGAGAGAAGATGAGATTTTTTTTAGCCAACAGCCTCCATACTGATCTATTTTTTAAGTTTGATTCTTGAATTTTGTGTGCCATTGGTGCTGCAGTGTGGTTACTGCTTCTATTCTGCTCTCGCCTTTCGCACCGAGCTTTTCTATGGGAAAGAGGAATAAAAAGAGCAAATCCTCCGATTCTTATATCCTGTATGGTCACTCCACGATTCAGGCACACTGGCATGTCATTGTGTCTTTTTATTACTTCAGAATTTGTCACATTTATTTTTTTCTCTACTTTCTCTCCTTACAAACAATTGTCTGTACACCACAGTCTCGGAGAATAATAGCACTTTTTACAGTCTGCTGCTCTCTTTCCTCCTTCTTTGTTGTTGACCAGTCAGTTTATTTCTGTTTTGACTCACTTTCATTCAAATTCAGAAGAGTTGGGAGAACCAAGAAGAGTTGTGATTATGCAAGTTTAATAGCTTTATAGGTTTGTCTAAATTGTTCATAAACACAGTTACCTGGGAAGTCAGGCAGTTTACAAGTTAAGTTTTTGAAATATGGTTAAACTATTTGTTACATTTTATTAACATGAAAAAGCAAAAAAGATGAGTTAAAACTATATTGTTACTATGACTAGGGATTCAGGACAATAAGGCTTCATTTGAATCTGATTAATTTTAGTATATAAGCAGTTATCTATCTATCTATCTATCGATCTATCTGTTATTCTTTTTTTTTTCATTTACTCAGTTTTTGGAATGAGTACTTAAGAAATATTTTTGAAAGTCACTGTACATTTGCCTGAGCCCTTGTTTGCAGCTTTTCCTAGCCCAGCCTTTCTGACAGCACCACTTTAACCATTGCAGTTACCATGAAACTGTAACTGCAAAAAATGAGGAAAAAACCTTTGTGGGAGCATATAAAAAATAATGTGTATTTTCCTTTGTGTTTTCTTAATTGCACTAATGTTTTGGTTTGAGAGAAGAATAAAATAGTGTGTAAAATATGGCAGTGCTGTTTTATTGAAGATCAGAAGCATCCACAATGCAGAGAAAAAAACAAACCCAATGCTATGACTTTTATTCCTCTGTGCATTAATGAAAGAAACATGGGGAGGACCAGGTGTAGCCTATAGTCTCCCTCCTTAAATCTTGGCCCCAGTTAGGCAGAGACCCTGTCACGGTACCACCGTACTCCTGCTTTGACCAGGACTTTTGACTTTATAAACTCTGTTGTACCATGTTGCCTCTGTACTTGTCCTTACATAAATTCTGCCCTCCACTGAACCCTGTTGACCTGTCCTTTGCATATTGTTGGACAAGGTTACTTCAGTTTGTTACGGTCATACCATGAATGTTGTTTCAGTTTGCTACAGTACTCTTGCCTGAACCTGCTTGGACCTGCTTTTCTGTTTATTTTAGAGTACTGTTACTGTCTTTTCCCAAGGTGTTCCCGTGGCGAATCTGTCCTGTGGTAGCCCAGCTGACCAATCGGGCTGTGCCTTCTGTCTGTTTCTAGGGCTGATTCTATTCTGTTTGGGCATCCCTTGGGTATTTAAGCCCTGTGTGTTGTACCTGTTCTTTGCCAGGTCGTTGTCTTGTCTTTTTGTCATCTTCCTGTCTTGTTGACCCGCCAGGTGACCTGGTCACCTTTCCTTCCTGCTGTCCCATGTTTGTTTTGTAAGCCCTGCCTTCTGGTTTGTGCCTTGTTAGACTGGTGACCATGTTGTTGAGCCTGTTCTTGAGATTAGTTTTGTGAGCCACTGTTTATTACCGAGCCTGCCTCACGAGCCAAGTTTCTGATCCATTTCCACGTAGTCCATTTGCTGGACCAGTTCTGCGTACCGGCTCCTGAGTTTGATTCCTGATCCAGTTCTATGTATTGACCCTCGAACCTGATTTCTGATCCAGTTCTGTCTGTTCTTGTTTCCAGATTGGTTCTGTAACCCTGTTGTCCTTGACCTGTTTTGCCTGATGACTTGCACTTCCATCTAATAAACTCCCCTGACTTCCTTGAGTCTGTAAATGGGTCCTGACTTAAAATCCGAACACCACGATCTGACCCCGACCACGTGACAAACCCCACGATTGCAATGGAGAGCTAATGTTGTACAGCCGAAATGCAACTTGCTCAAGCACTGGGGTTAAAGGACTGATTGCAGGAATCATGATCAGAAAGAATGGCTTCGGTGGATGCCTTTGTGTGTGTGTGTGTGTGTGTGTGTGTGTGAGAGAGAGAGAGTCTACTGATCTTTAAGTAATGCATATGCACTGTGCACAACCAGTGTTGAATTTTTTTATTCAACAAGGAATAGCAAGCTAAATCATGGCAATTTATATTTTAATCATACAGCACAACCAGGACTTTAACACAGTTAAACCATGCATGGACGGGAATTTATACAGAGACTCAACGTGTTCTGGACACAAAAGCCCTTATATGAGGTGTTAAAGGGTGACTTGTATAGTAGCGGACCTGACCAATTAGAAACAGCATCCTTTAAACAGACCAACCAAAACAGGAATATAACAAGGAAGTTCCACCCACACTCTGCCAGAAAATTTAGACAAAGGAGAAACCTGAGAGCTACAAAGGTTATTTATGATCAGTGAGGGTTATGGTTGAATAGATTGGACCACACCATATAAAGGAAAGGCTTTTAACCAAATATTGCGAAAATGTCCACCTTTCAAGAGTAATAAGCTATTCAGTTGAAACAAATACAAAAAAAATACTCGAAAATTATACAAGTTACAAGTATGTGGGCATGTTTGTTCTCCTCTGTTACTTCCCCAAGGGTGTCCAGGGTTAAGATGGGGAAGAATATACTGTATATATAAATAAACTAACTTTAAAAACAAAAAACAAAAAGGGTGCAAAGGCCAAAATAGTCTTCCACAGCCTAAAACTCACCTTTATTCTGGCTATAGAAACAGGCAGCATAGAAGTGACCACAAAAGAAGTAACCACAAGTCTTTTCTTCACCTTGGAGGTGCTTTTATGTTCCTATATTTTTCTTTTGTCTGAAAAAGCTCTTTAACTCAAAACTTTGCCTCTTCCAGGATATAAACTTTGTAATTAATCCAAATTCCAAGGCTGTTAATAAATGAATATGCAACACAATGGCACTGAGAAATGGAATAAAAGGAATAACTGGACAGAATTTTTAAACTTTTTGATATGACATGCTATACCATTATATTATTTAATTTAATTTAATTATAAGGGATACTCTTTTTTTCAATATGAAACACCTTACTTAAATAAAATAATTCATTTTAACAACTTTCCAATGAACCTTTAGTGGACCACAGAAAACTAATAACAAAAAAGTGACGTTGCATCTTTTTGAGGCGCTTCAGCACTGTCGGTGACAGTCACTTCTGCACAGCAGGTGAGTGAAGGTAAGTGTCAGTCTATTTGCTGTTGGAAGAGTTACTTCCTTCATGATAATTTCCAGTCGAAAGTTTTCACTTTCACCACTTTGGTATCCTCGGTCTGGGTTCTTGGCATTTGCAAATGGCACAGAGGTGGATAAGTGCTGCCCAGCCTGCATGAATGGCTATAAGGATATTTTTAATTAAAGGGGATCCACACTGGATCCCCAATATAATCTTCCTCCAGTGTGCAGTAACTCGAGGTAAAAAGCTGATGGTATTTTTCACACTCTCATTACTGGAGGCACTACTGGCTCCCATGATCTCTGGATGTAGTTATCCAAGGGCTGGTATTTTTCTCTTTCATTCTTTTCCACAACAAGTTTTCAATGCTGCTATCAAACGGTGAATAAACCTTGGGAGTCATGACACTGAATTCATGCTAATTTATTCTTTTTTCAGTCCATGACAAAGACTGGGTACTGAATGTGTTGTTTTAGCTATTTTTAAAACGCATTTTGGTTTATTGTGCTAAGTCTCCGTCGTGCTAATTATGTTTTAGCAACAAGGTTGGGTTATTGTATTTGTGGTGTTTACGTCACTTTGTGGTGCATGAATAAAAGGCACATTTAAGTGCAAGGTGGGTGATAGAGCTGCAAAATATAAGTCACCTGCTTGTTATTCTGGGGGAGATGTTTGTAAGTCAGAATGGCAACACAAAATGATGCGGTTCATTACAGCAAGTGTTCAAAGATCAAGCATTTTCGAATCGATGGTTGTACTTTCAAGTCCAGACTGATACTTAACTGATACGCAACTTCATGCCATTTTTTATGTACACCTGGCTAGTACCAACTGGTAGTGGATCAATGAGTTGGGGAATGGTTTCTTGGCACGCTGTGAGGGACCAACCAAGCAAACAAGAGATATCAAAAAAATCTAAGTTTACTTAAGAAAAAAAGTCAAAATACAAAAGAACCTCCAACAAGAAAAACATCCTGGGCCCAATAAAAGAGCTCATGAAAATATAACTAAACCGAAAATTTATACATAGCAACCTCAACTGGCCCCAAACTCAACTGACCCCTCCATACATGACACACTGGGGAAACACATATACTGAGTGATCAATCCAGTAACACAAACACAAAGGGAACACCAGTACAACACTTAAACATACTGTACATGCATATAAATCAATATAAGGCCAACAACATTCCCAGTGCTCCCAAAATTATACAAATAATGTTATACAGAAAACTAAACAAAGAAACCCTTAACTAAAAAATAAAAAACAATTATGTCTGAAACCATTCCTCTTCCTCCTGCTGAGGATTCCTTTTGGTACATCTGATGGAGGATTTCAAGGGAACCCGTGTGACTGGTACTGGTTTGGCTGTCAGACCCGAAAATGGCACACCCAGCCTTCATCCTGCATCAGGTAACACACACAATAGTAAACCATACACACAAAAATAAAAGCTTATAAACTTAGCACAGTACTATTGTGTGGCCAGTACTCTGGCCATCATACACATGATAGTTAAAGTGTTCTTTAGCACAACTGTAACATAATTTGAATGCGTTACCGTACCAATACTCCACTGATAGTGACCAGGTGCATCCATCCCTTCATGGCCAGTATGGCCTTTTTCAAACTGGCAGTTCCAGCAGAACAATGAGCCTCATCTCAGGATGTTCCCACAAACTTGACAGTACCCAGTCCAGTCCCAATCTCCCCAGTCAATAGATGAAATTTGGATGCTGACAGAATGAAAGTGCTGCCAAAAAATCTATGGAAACTGTGTGAAGGCATCAGCAAGGACAATGAGCAAGGACCCTTCGGCTGAATTCTGGGGGAGCAAGCAAGGGTCCAACCTTCTACTTGTTCACTGTGTCTTAAGATGACGGATTACTGCATTTGACACACAGTTACTTTTTTTTAACAGTTTTTCTTTAACAAAATGACATCTGTTTGTTTTTTTTTGTCATTCTGAAGATGTTCTGTACCAACGGACATAAAATGTAAAGGTCCACAAATATGAATGGGAAACTGTCGAGACAGAATTAAAACTCACCTGAAAAATAATAAAATAGTGAGAGGATAATTGCTTTTACTGTCAGTCAAAGATGCTGCTTTATGCCCATGATAAATTTTAGACGACCTCCCAGGATCAAATCTTATTTGCCAAGAGGTAATTGAAAGATTGACAAAATTTAATTCAGCCATGTTCTGTCCCCAGAAATAGAATTAATACTCTGTTATATGAAAGATAATTGAATTAATATGTCTCTCTAATCAGTTACCTTCAATTAGTTTGGCCATCTATCAAATCCACAGAGAAGTAGTGGTGGGGGTACATGAGAATTCATCTGGGAACACCTAGTTTGGGTAAAATGTCTTCTAAAAAATCAAGTACAATTATTAATGTAGACGATTTGAGGTAAATGTACATATTTTACCTGTTTTTAACTGAAGATATAATTAATCCATAGAAAGAAGGAAGGAAGAAGTAAGGGACAAACAAGTAAGCTCAAGGAAGACCATGAACAAGAAGACTGACCTATCGACAATGGTTCTTACGGCTTCACGATGACCTTGTTAAAATAACTCAGAAGGAGAAAAACAAACGAAAGCAGGAGGTAATCCACAGGCATTAACAAATTTTGGGAGCAGAGCAGAAGGCGAGATTATTATCAGTGTAGAGGCCCTTGAGGAGAGGTACAGATATAGTAGGACACAAAGGTAAATACTTTTCAGGTTTGCTCTCTGGAGGCAGACAGTGTCTCAAACAATGACATAGTTAGGGCAGGAAGGAAAACAAAAAGCAGGAAACATGAAGAACATCCATCCATCCATATATTCATATCATTATCAGTAACCAGTTTTTTCCTGTCAAGGTTGAGGTGGTCTTGAACTCATTAATCACTATGGTTTGAACCATCGTCCTGGATGGGGCATCAGTCAATCCCAGGGGGAAGTATGAATAACAGAGAAGTAGTTTTCTCTCTTTCACCTGGTATTGGTAGTTGCTCACTAAACTGCTGGAGGTGGGCTCTACTGGAAAAGGTTCCACAGCTCTTGTGATTAATGTGTGTTTGGAGATCACAGGAAGTACAGAGTAATAAGGCTACAAAGAATGAATAGACAGCTAACTTGGGCTAACAAACAATTGCATCTCATGTGAGCAGGTGAAGCAACATGGATAACATCCAAATCCGAACTGGACTGGTTTTTTCTCCTCACACAGTCGAGGGTTGTGTCGGTCAAGTGAACTGATGACTGTGAATGAACCTAGCCTAGACTGTGGTCCCATTCTTACCAGAATATGATTCGGAACAGAGGGTGGAAAAGATGGATGGATACAGATGTGTACAGATAGCATGAAAGAGACTGCAGCTGGTTCATTAGTGTAGCCAATATGCTGTCTCTTAATTATTTCTCATGGAGGAGATTGAGAAACTCGAGAATGAAACTTGAAAATGAGCCTTGGGGATGTAAACCCCTCCCAGATCAGGAGTGTGAAAAGATAGCAGTCGTCTCTTTTTTGTCTCCTGGCCATGTGTTGCCAGCTGAAAGACATAATTTCCTTTGTTTGTTTTGCAGTTTGTTTGTCGAAAAAAATCCCACCTGCTTTTATTAAATCAGCTATGATAGGATTGCAAAAAAAAGACGTCTCACTGCGGTTTAGTTTACTGCATGAACTTTGCTTACAGAGAATCGTAAGTAATTTGGTGGATGGTGTCTTCAGCCGCTGAAATAAATTCCTTTGTGTTTCACAGCGTTTTATCTGTGCACAACAATGGCTTTGTATGCGATCGCGCATCCATTTCGGTGAGTCCCAAGTTCAATACGTAAAATTATTTTCCGAGCTCTTATTGTCGCAAATGCAATTTACATTTTGTCCCACTTGAGATGCTCAGCGCAAGGACAGACTCCACTGTACTGTTTTCATTTTGAATGAATATGCTAGAATTGAGGACAATAGGTTTAGGCTATCATTTTGAATATTTAGCTACGGTCCATACCAGTGTAATGGGATCATCAGCATCTTGTGTTTGCAACTAAGAGCTCAGATATCATAATCGGCAAAGCCCTGTTTTGAGTTTGTAGCTCATACACACAAATTCACAAGACAATGCTTTGCATCTTTTTCCTCCCACACGCCTGACATCCGACAAGCTGCTAATCTGGACTCCCTGAAAAGCGAACAGTCTGGTGGCCACACTTTCAGTGAAGTTTTTACCAAGTGACTGCTGATGAACTGTTTGGCGTGTTAGTTTCAGCCCTCTGACTGCAGTCAGCCGTCTCGGCGATGCTCGGTTATGAATTTGTATCGCTATGATGCTTTTCATTGTTTAGTAAAGCCATTGTGCAGTCCTTTAAACATGAAAATATGCCTATTATACAATGTTTACATTTATTTATTTAGCGACTTGCACTTAGGCTGCTTAGATGGTTTGCACATTTATACAGTGCATCATTTTTACCGTGAAAGTTTAATTTTACTACAGTAGGAGGTAGTATTCATATCTGGGTCCTTCGATGCCTAGGCAAGAGCTCCAGCTACTATATTACCTCTTAGTGTTAGGTGAACCTTCATAAACATGCATTGGAAGATGGATACACAGTGGAGCAGTGGGTAATGTTTGTGTTTTACAGCACTTGGGTTTCACAGACTTCAGACATGGATCCAGTTTGGTCTGTGTGGAGTTTGCATGCTCTTTGCTAGTTTGAATTCGTTTCCGCCGGCTGCTTCACTTTTCTTCTACAGTCCAAATGCAATACACGCATTTCAGGTGAATTTTGCACTCTAAATCGCTCCCTTGTGAGTATGTAGGAGTGACTGAGCATGTGCGGTTGTTCTGCAATGGGCTGGAGTCCTGCCCTGGTATAATTTGCCTCGTGCCTTGTGCCTCTGAGGCCCTGGAATGAGCAAGCTGTTGTCAACACAGGTTAACTTGCTACCAACTTTCGACAAAACAGAATATTTAATCCACGAAAGCCTAAAGTCTCCCTCTTCGTGACTCTTGCTATAACACATTTACACGTGTTCCAAAGCTAGGTATGAAACCGGCAGCAGGGACTTCAAACCGCATCTTTCTGTTCACATGTCGAGCTCTTTACCTACCACGTAATAGCCTGCCCTAAAGTATTCAAGGGTTGGATTTTGAGCGAGACTCTTTCAGCTTATAAAGCAGCTTCCTATCTACCTCCTACACTCCAAGAAAAAGAATGAGTTAAATGTGTTAAAGCGAACCGGATCAGTACAGAAGACTTGCTGCTTTGCTCCAACGCAGCTTACTCGGTTTCAAACCATTATCATAACATATTTTACGATTGTGTGCTACCTTGTTTTCCTCTACTGTTTCCACAGAACTGTTCACAGGAGGCCTGTACAAGTCGCTCAGCTATTATTTGCATCATTTTGGGATTCATTGAATTGCTTAAGGACATAACATGTGTTTGTCCCTTGCATATCAGGTGTGGATTAGTTTAAAACCTGAAATCTTCACTGCACATAACTATCTCTGTGAACAATTTCCGATCCTAGTCCTCAGCTGCCGAGAGCTACAGCTATTTCCCACCGTGATAAAAATGTTTCCAGGGACTACGATGGTGGAGAAATTTTCCCTGCTGGGGGGAAGCAGCATGTGTGGACTCCTTGCTGAAACACAGTGCCCCCCTCAGTTACACCCGGTCTTTAGGCAATTGCAACCTCCAGGAGAGTCTTTACGACTCTATTAGAGTACAAAATGATGTGGTCATTCCTTCTCACCTGCCTGCTCCAGCAGCCACCATCTGTGAAAGAGCCATTCTGGACCGCATAGCAAGCATATTTTGTTTCAGAAATGTAGTTAGGTTCAGCCCACACTGCACGAATCGTGTTGTTTGAGGACTCAGAGCCTTGGGCTTTCTGTAGATATGCAATACACTGAAGAAATATTGTTGTGTACAATTAATCCGGACTGTTCCGCCGCTCTTTTCACATGGCGTTGGTTCCAAAAACACATGTAGTCCTGACCTGCTATGAAAAGTGAAGCAATGAAAACGCTCTGCTGCGCTTTATCTGGGATATTTCTCTCGTTCCTTGGTTCTGCAGTGCAGCAGAGTAGCAGCTTGTGCTTGTCGACAAGACAGCAGCAGTCCTGCATTTTTCATGGCTGCGAAACAAAGCAACCCGTTTTCTATGTGAAGTAGGAAAAAAGTGGTGCACATCTGGAATACCTTTATGAGCTTCCAGCTGTGTACGAGTTCTTTCCTGGTTGAATTCTGCCTTCTTTTGTCAGGATCTGTGTATTTTTTAATGTTCCATACCAAGTTTAACCAAGGGCAGCACAGCAGCACAGTGGTTAGTCCAGCTGCCTGGGTTGTTTGGTGGAGGTTCGAGCCAAGCGCCGTCTGTGTGGAGTTTGCACGTTCTCATCACATCTGTGTGGGTTGCTTCCCACAGTCGAAAGACACGCTTCAGGTATCTCCAAACTGGTCCCTCCAAATGTCCACAGATACGCGTCTCACTTCTGCGACAGACAGGTGTCCTGTCTTTAGTGCCAACTTTGTGATTCTAGGCCAGGCTTCGGACTGCTGCAACCCTGACCAGGACAAGCAGATAAGAAAATGAATGAGGAGCATTTTGACACTTAACCAAGCAGTAGCAAAAACAAATATATGTGAGCAACTTTGGGCAATGCTCTTGAAATTTAAATGGCAACGCTCAGATGCCTGTAACTTTTCGCAAGGCGGCAAAGAGTCGCAGCCGAAAACTGCCAAATTTTCCGATTGAAGCGTAAACAGACGAACAATCCTTGAAGCATGTAATTCCTCCTTCATTAACCTTTATATAGTTCATCGTCTTCGGCGATGTGCGGAGAGAAAGAAATCCTCAGCCAATGAATAATGCAGAAAAATGAGTGACCAATTTTCTTTTAGCCTTTTTGAATATGGATGCAGCTTTTTAATATGCATGAGACACACACAGAAAAATGTGATGACTGGGTGACTGCCAGTGTTGTGTAACAGCTGTTAAAAAATGTGGGAGAAGCCAAGGATGACAAATCCTTCCTATATCTGGAGAAAAGGTTTGCTAAAGAGTCTAATAGGTGACTGTAATATTTGAAGTGAGGCCAGGGTGGATGCTATTTTTCCCACAACGTACATTAAAACTGGGGGAGATGCAGAAGGAGAGTAAAATTATACAAACGGTCGTTCAGGTGTGCTGACCTCACATCTTGTCAAAAAGATACTCTTTTTAAAGTGGAACCTTTTCTTCCTGACATGTGTTTTCCTTCACCGGTGTGTATTAGTTGAAGGAAGTCTCTCGCCTTGATCCACATTCAGCTGAAAGACTTTGAGTGCGGGAATCATTGTCTGGTCCTGAGGCTATTAAAGTTAAAATAAATTAAAATTGGTCTGCTGCAAGGTGTTGGAGGAATAGGGAATGAGGCAGGACACACTGTGGATGAGACTCCAGTCCATTTTAAGGTATTCAGACACACTTATTCACTCACATAGACATACACAATTAATGGCAATTGAGAATCACCGGAAGACTGGAAACACCATTTCTTTGCACTGTGGGAGGAAATGAGTGCACCTGCAATGCAAACATGTGATCCATGCCTGTGGCTGTGAGACATCAACGGTATTTGATGCTCATAAATGCAAAAATTTGGTCGTCTCACTCATTTCTGTGAAAACAAAGGCTCGTCTCAAGAAATAGCTGTGGTGACCTCTGTGCGGGCATCCTGTAATTTTTTAAGAAAATTCCAGAGCAGAGTTGTTTGCAAGGAAGGGATAAATCACAGTTAGAGTTAAAGCCAACAGGCCATTTGCTTTTTAACTGGCAAAATTCTCTTGGAGCTTCTGTGTCAGTAAGATGGTCATTAACTGAAACAACTTAGATTCGAGTGTGGCACTCACATATACAGCTGGATATTTAACTCTGGAAATTTAATTTAAACAGATTTCTCATTGTAAAATAACTGGTCTCTTCCCGGGTCTTCAACCGGCAATTATAGGTTAATATAGGATCCTATGTCATAAAATATCCTGAAATGCTTGCCTGGGCCTTATCTTCCATAAAATGGCCATTGAAAGAGTTAACCAAGTTCTCCTCTTTTCCACAGCCTCAAGCATTATGTACAATATTTATTTTTTCTGTTTTATTTGTAGATTTAATTCTATTTTCCATACTTTTTACAAATAAAAGTCAACAATCCTTCACTCAACTTTATACAATGCAAGATATTTTATAAATTAGACATCGGGTAAAAGCATACCTGTGGTTAAATATTAGAAACACAACATTTCTTCTTCCAAATATTCAGAACTACTTAGTTTAGACTAGCAAGAGGGGTACAGAAGGTCACCACCTTTATGTTGGCACAAACTGCCCAGGCAGTTTCTAATTCTGGGCTGTGCAGGAGGTCAGACTCTATGATCCCATTAAGGAGATGGTGGGTCTTTCACTTTTGGCCAGTTTACAAATCATGCATTTGGTCACGTTGTGTTTTCAAGCTCAAGGATAGTTAAAACGTGAATTTTTAATCTATGAAAAATATATTTAATCTGTTTTCACCAAAAAACAGTTCAACAGACATCAAGTTTTAACTGAATGCGGTTTGAATCCTTTTACAAGGCACTGTATGTTGCTTGGTGTAAGGTTTGCTGATATTTATTTTTGTTTTATTAAGCAGACACCTTAACTCGGTATGATTTTATTTTAAGGTTCAGAAAATATATCTCAACAATCCAAAACTATAATTGTAAATCCTCAAGTAAAATGTGGCTTACGTAAAACCACAAAGGTGTAATCTAAGGACCTAGTTTTGGGCAATGCAGTAGAAAAATAAACAAAGTGGATGCACGCACACAGTGAAATATTTTGGGTGATGTGATGTACAACCTCCACGCCCAGAAGAAGGACTGTAGTTTCAGAGATATTAAAAGAACAACTGACCATGGTGAGAGGCGGTCTGTACTTAGATGTTAAATAAACTTTGTGACAACATTTATGCACCTCAGAAACGTATGTCCCCGGGTGGACATTTTACTTTTTCAGCTGCATAAATGAGATTGTGGATGAGAGTGGTGGTGTGAACTTGGAATATAATTTGATGATTAAATTTTAAGAGGCGCAATATGAATGTTTGAGCTCTCATTAGATTCTTCATTGTTGAAGTTCACTGGCTCGCAGTCAAATTAACAGCTATCCCCTGAAGGATGACTTTTAACTTAAATATTGCTGGATGACTCTGTAATAGATATCTAGCTTGTCTAATGGAACTTTAATCTATCTATCTATCTATCTATCTATTATAGCTAGCCATACTAAAAAGCCATAATAACAAGCAAGCTGGTACACTACCAGATGACGTGCTTTTCGTTTTCAAAGTTTACATTACCACAAGGATAAAACTAGTATGCATACTATAAAATTATGTGTAACATTGAACAATTTAAAAAGTGTGGGGAGTTGGAGGAGGTGCTGTGCTGCTTTGTTGAAGAGCAGCTAAAAATTAATTTATAGTAACACAATGTCCAATATTTGTAGAAAACTCAAAGAGCTGGGGTAATATTCAAAGATTTAACAATGTCGACTGGTCGCTTCTATTGGTTTTTGGCTGCTTGTATGGAGTCTGCATTTTTCTGCGTTTCAAATTGTTATGGTAATTTTTTTTCATCTACTACATGTTAACTGAACACAAATGCTTCAGTTTTTTTGTAAAATCTTATCTATTTTGATATAATAAAGATATTTTTAAAAAATAAAATATCTATCCTTTTGTCTATCTACCGAGCATTTATTTATTTATTTACTTACTTACTTACTTATTTAAACATTTTTAAAGACATATTAATTAAGCAATTTTTACATAATGCTCTCATGTTTCTGACTAAAGAAGCTGCTGTCATGTGTCTGCTGTTAATAACTTGTGACGGCAAAAATGTTGCCATCTGTAAACAAAAGGCAGCTGTTTTTTCAAATTTTTTTCCTACACCCGATGTCTGCAAAGCAATCAGCATGTTTATTATACGGTATTTTTATTTTATTCTTTTGCAACCTGCTCACCAAATTTTGTCCAGTGTTATTCAACTTTACCATAACAGCTACATTTACGTTCTTAGAGCTCGATCAGGCAAAATGTTCCGCTTTAAATGTCTGTTGAAATGTTTGTTTCTAAATTAAAATCCAAGAAAAAAAGATGATTGAATACTTTGCTTTAATTGAATTATTTTACTGTTAAATTCAAGTTTAAGAATTCCTTTAATCGCTTATCAATATTTTACATCAAACAGTAAACAGTATAGAAAATACAACACCATCTAAGAATTTAATGTTTCAGTAAGGCCATAATTATAAATGCATTTGTCTTCATTATATTCAGAATTATCGTGTGCAAAATATTTTGTTACCAAGCATTACTGCAGGAATATTATTGCCTGTGATAGCTGAAGGTAAAATGAACTTACCGAAAGGATTTTGAAGTTGCCGCAGCTGCTCAGGTAATCGCAATTAGATCAAATTTAGAGAGCAGAAAATCTCCTTCTCCATATTAAGATAAAATACAGGCATGGTTGCAGATCCCTACTGGCAACAGTCCAATTAGCTGGCCAACAGACTTGTAAATTCATCATGACACCGGACCCCCGAGAGTTACACTATGGCCAAGCGATATCTGCGATGTGGAAAAGCTGTAAGTAACAGGAGGAAAGCAGTAAAACGTTTATACATATTCAGTTAGTTAACGCTTTTTTTAAGAGGGGCTTACAGTTTTCACAGATGGGTAATTTTTACTGTAGCAACTACAGCAAAAGATCTTCCGTAAATAGACTCTATGGCCAAAAGTATGTGGACTCCTTTTCTAACGACTGAGCTGAGCTGTGTCAGCTGCACCCGCACACCGAACAAACGCATTCTAGATAATTCTGTTTTCAACTTTGTCGCCACAGTTTGGGGAAGAAGCTCCTTACCGGCTCCAGCATGGCTGTGCCCCCCTGTGTATAAAGCGAGCTTCGTAAACACATGGTTTGCTCGGGTTGGTGTGGAAGAACTTGAGCGGCCTGGACGGAGCCCTGACCTCAGCTCCACCGAACACCTTTGGGATGAACTGGAACACCAACCTTGAGCCAGGCTTTCTTGCCTGATCTCAGTGATGGTCTTGTGGCCAAATGGGCACAAATTCCCAAAATCTAGTGGAAATCCTTCCCAGAAGGGTGGAGGCTTTTATAACAGCAAAGGGGGAACAACTCCATATCCATGCCTATGGGATTGGAATGGGATGTTAAGCAATTTAAATGTATTCTGAAACCTGCGACCCTGCTCAGGACTAAGTAGTCAATTATTGTGGATGGATGGAACAGAAAATAACGTTTCCCTTATTCTAGATGAGGGGCTGAGCTGATTTGGGGGATTTTTTGAGGTTTCTTCAGTTCAAAGGCAACGTGTCTGAGCAAAAAAGGTTCCGTTATTGCACAAAATACTTTCCCTTGTTAAAGATATATGAGAAAAAGAAAGACAATCCCCTCTCTTCCTGAGATGAATTAGATTCTTCGTTAGATTCTTCACTCACTGTTGTATTCACTTTTTTCAGTTTCCAGGGAAAAAAATTAAACGAACAAATTTCATTTTATGAGAAACCCCATGGATCGACAACAGTCACACATTGTCCGGCTCGCATGATTTTATTCACTTATTTATTTAAACCAAAGAAAGCAAACTATTGTCTGACACTTTTAATTGGGCGCCGTTCCATGATTTTTACTGCCACACAAAAAGCGGGCTGACATTGAAAGTCATAAGTTACAAAAATCCAATTTAGCACTGAAGCTAATCAGAAACGTGAGAGACAGGAGTTTCTCATGTTTAATTTATCTCGGCAATCTAATTTCCCGGAGAGTTTTGAATAAAATCAATACGTTCCCCCGTTCCCTACTGCATCGGCTGCCCGGTCTTCAAGCAATAAAGCCTTTTTAATTGTCTTCGGTCTTCTGAAAGGGACTGAAATGTGATTTTCCTATTTCGTTTTAAGGAAACTAACAGACACGCATATTTGTTTCTGAACAACCTCCCTATTGATGGCTATAAATAAGCTTTTTGTGCAAAAATGTGCTTATAATAACATTGCTGTGCAATGTTGGTTGATGTTGCATGTATGGACGGTGTAACATTTTACAAATCCTTGCGACTCTCACACAGTTTTAAGGGATTACCTATGATAAATGAGATAGTTGTAATAGGAAAACAGTTAACCCTGCTATTTGAATGACTGCGGTACTATTTAAATTCTGTCTGGAGAATATATTTAATCAAATGTGGACAACCGCACAACTTTCTGCAACACTTTCCAGGATATCAAAGGCAGCCATTTTCAAGAACTAGAAAAAAGGTTGGTGCCTAAGGAGCATAAATGAATTCTCTGCGAGAAGTAACCGCTTGATGTCGATTGCATTGCCAGGTAGGAGGTCGGGTCCCGCAATCCCTTTGCCCATTCGCACATGCAACCTTAGCTAAAGTGCAGCATTTTGTACAGCTGCCCCATGTATAGCCGGGAAACATTAAATAAATGCAAGCCTGAGGTGAAGTCAGCAAAGCTATGTGATCTCAAAGTTTCTGGTGACCACTGTTGACACAAGGCCAGGAATGTTCCAAACATCAAAAGAGTTCAGCTCCCTTAAGATAGCAGATCACTTATTTTCATGCCAGATGGTGGGCTAAAGTGATTTTAAAGAAGAAGATGAGATAAATTACTTTGATCCATCTGAAATCTATTTAGAATGATTAGATTAATTTAATGACTTTATTGGGTATGGAGGGAAAATATTGCAAAAAAAGACTCCGGATTTGATTGGTCATGATAAATTATGCAACACATCATTAACTTAAAAAAGCAAAATCAATCTCACATTTGTTGGTATGGAAATAATGAAAAATGTGGTTATCTTTCGGGAAGCCCACTCTTTGGCTTCTCCCAAAAATGGTCCCAACTTTTTCTTGCAGTTTCTCATTTTGTGTTTGTCTTCAAATCGCTTCTCTAAATCCCTGTGCTACAATGAACTGGCGGACCCTGGCTAGCATGACACCCTGTGCCTCCAAGACCACGACTGCAGTGTACAGGATAGGTGGCCATAGATGGACAGCGAGCGAGTAAATGGATGTGTGGCATTGAAAGGGGTGTTTGGGTACCTTTGTGCTGAGGGGAGGGGGCTGGGTCATAACCTTCCGGTGAGATCCAATGAGAAACAACAGGATGGATGGTGAAGTGAGCTATTCTACCTTCGCTTGTTTGTTTTTAAATCACAGTCCCACTGTTTCTTAAAAACAATCTATATCACTTTGGATTTCATCTTCACTCTGCCACTATATATTTTTTTTTTTTCCCACTAGCTGTCATGGCTTCATACGTTTCATTTAAATTTAGAGTTGCATATTTCAGACAATTCAGTGGTAATAAATGAACTTGTTGCTCCTAATGTAGTGACTGCTGGATGTTTTATTGTAGTCACCTTAATACCACTGTACACTGCATGGCCAAAAGTATGTTGACACCTGAGCATCACACTCATATGTGCTTGTTGAACCTCCCATTCCAAATCCATGTGCATTAATATGGAGTTGTCACCCCTTTTGCTGCTGTAGCAGCCTGCAATCTTCTTTGAAGGCTTTCCACCAGATTTTGGGAATTTGTACCAAAAGGCTGTGCAAGGATAGGACTTGTATGTAAAAACTATATATAAATATGTATAAAGTGGCTTGCAAAAGTTTTCAAATGCCTTGAAAGTCACAAACATTGTCTGGTTTATCAATTATACCTACACATATTTTTCCATTCAGTATTTTTACTGTGGACTACAAAAAATATATTTCCAAAGTCGACATAATTGTTTGCAGATATTTTCAATAAAATGACAAATGGAAACCTGGGGGTTGCAGAAATATTCAAAACCCACATGTTAATATTTGGTAGAGCCAGCTACTTTGACTCTAACAGCTTTAAGTCAGTTTGAAATATGTACCACCTTTGTACACTGCTCTCGAGTTGTTTTTCCTCACTCATTTTGGCAAATATATGCAGCAGGCTGTTCAGGCTGGTTGAATGATGCTTGTGGGCAGCAATTTCCAAATAGTGTCATGGATTTATAGAGCGGTCGAACAAAAGGAATAAAATTCATTGGAATGAAACAATTTAGCAATTTGACTTCACCCGTTAAAAAAATTCTGCGGTGCCTCCAATCTCTCCAGCTGACAATAACGTGCATTTTCAAAACTCAGAATCAGTTCTTAACCAACAGCGAACCTAACCCACAGCTTGCCGTCCACACCTCTCAATTTTTTTTTACCCCCTCCCTTCCATCATTTACTCTCCCACACACTGTGAATACAAATTACCTTTAGATGATAATGATTAACTTAACTAGAAATAATCTTGTACACATTTTGGCCCATAATCACATTTCATAAAGACTGCGTGTGCCAAACTGCTGCAGCAAAAATGACTCTGGATAAATGCTAAAATATTTTCAAGCAGTTGAACAGGCAAACCTGATGTTGTTTGCTGCCCTGGACAAATGTGTCTGACTATTTTTATTAAAACCTGTTAGACGTTTACTGATATTTTAGTAGTTTTACATTCGCCCATGTCTATGTTAAAGGGGTCCACCTGTTTTGGCAATGGTGGTAAACAGAGATGTGATGATATGAGATTTCGAGGACAAAATTATTCTTTCAGGGAACATCACAGTTATACGGATTTAAGATCTTTTTCAGGTTAATCTTTTTTTCAGGTATAGCGATCCTGTGGAGGGAAAAAGGGGGAAAGCCGTAAAATAAATGATACAACAAAATATTTTACAGTTTTTTTAATAACATTCTTTTGATCTTGCAAGTAAAACATGTAAGACTGCTTAATGTCAAAAACCTAAATATAATAGGGAAACTTAAGTACATTTTAGAGTTCACTATAATTGCCTATTATTATTATTATTATTATTATTATTATTATTATTACTTCCTTTACCAAGTACAATATGGGGTAGATGTTCACGTCTTCCATGCTCCCCTACACTTGCTCTCTCAGTTTAGGTGGTTCCAATCCAGTTAAGGTCGCTTTCCATAACAAGAATGTGTCCCAGTCATCTTAATCTTCTCTGCCAGACTCATTTTTGCCTGCTTTGTTCTTTGTCTGACAATAATTTTGGATATCTTGTCTTGTCATTTAGCATACAGCAGAGCGACAACCATGAAGCTTCTTTGTGAGAGTTTTGGTCATGGGCCAAGCTTTGGCTGCAGTGCTATTGTATGATGCTAAATTTGTTAGTCGGTTGTTTGTTGCTCCAGATCTTTCCTAGCCTCTTTGTTGTGTTCACTGCTTTGCAAATAATTTTCATTTCTCTTTCTATGCTACTGTACGTAGCTCTGTTAGGTGCTCCCCATGTCAGTGTCAACTAATGCTTGACATCTTAGTCTGTTGCAGAAGCTATCGAGAGTCATGCGTTTTTGCCTCACTTTATTCAGTTGCCACGTTCTGTTGCTCATCCATTCCTCTTTCTTCTTCTTTGCTCTTCCCAGTAATGTTTTGGAGAAGCTATGTACTGACTCTGTGAATAACGACCATTGTGTTTCAGCATCTATCGTACCTGGTGGGTGTCTTTCTGTTCTTGCTTGAAAATGGTTTGCTATCGTATACTTCTGCCAACCCATGCATTAAGTCATATCTGGTGGTAATCTTTCACCGTACATACGCGGGACTTATTTTTTAAATAGAAATGGAATGGAATAGAATTCTAAAATTTATTTAAGCCCTTTGTAGCTAATGTTAGTGAAAAAGAACCGTTAACCATAAGAATGATCATATCATCATATCCAGATTAAATATAGAAGTACAGCATTAATAAATGTGTGTTTAATTGAATCTTCTTGCCTCTAAATATTAAAGGAAATGGTCCTGCTTTAAACATTTAGTTTTCAAGATTGCACTCTTTATGGTCTAGAAAGGCCCTTATTTGCACCAGTGATGCACTTGAATGGGGAAGTAAGGTTACCCATTTCATATAGCGTGCAAGCAAAATGTCTAATTAATGTCTAGACAGGCAGTAGCATTAAGGCTGGAGCACACTGGAGCAGGACCTGCCGCTGTTTCCCAGCACCGGGGCTAATGTGTCTACAGCGGCAAGCTGGCATCTCATTAACAGAAGGGCGCCATTAATAAACAAATACAGTTATTTTCTTTGAATTGGTTCGCTGTCGTTGCTTTGATTCTAAAAACACCCCACATGCCACCCATTTCAAATACCAGGATTCATCACCCTAAGTGCGATCCCCCTTCGGGGGAATGTTTTTTCCCTCCGAGAAGCATCGCCGCAGTGGCCCGCAATGAGGACGGAAACATTTATGAGGGTGATTGGTTGGATGTGGCTGTCAGTAGTTGCCTAACAGACTGATGTGGAAAGGCCTGCATTTCTGAGCAGAAAGAATTTCAAATGAGTCACTGATTTACAAGTATAGTCGGCACACTGATTTGGAGTGACATTACGGAGGTAATTTTATTGCATTAAACATGCAGGATGGCAGTGCTGTAAAGTCAGATTCTAAAACGCACTTTAAATGCTCCGAGAGCTTCTTGTCATTGCTGCAAGGGAGGCAGGTGGTGAAGGGCCAGGGGAAACCACCACACACGATGAAGAGGCTTGCAGAGGTGCGGCCAACTTGCGTCGGACCAAAACGGTCCCGGGTGAACCTTTATTCGGAGACCTGTCATACTCTCGGATGGGTTTTGGGTCGAACGAGCATTGTTGGGCGTAAAGAATAACCTGAGACGGTAAATAAAAGACCTGTTTTGTGGCCTGCGGTGAGCAAATGTGAAATGGTACAAAGTAGTTACCCATGACTGCAAGAAAATATTAACAAATACATTTCTAGGAGAAGCAAGAAGCTCTTAAGTGAACTATATAAATGGCAGAGGAAAACTTTTGCCATAAAAGCCAAAACATAAAACATGTTTAAGCAGTAACTTTTCCTTTGTGTCAGTTAACTACAAAGTGTATCGGAGCGATGTAAAAACAGCGTAACCCGAAACTGGAAATATATGCAGATAGATAAACAAAATAGAATGGTGGCTAAAGGGACAAAAGGATTGTTTAGGACGTGTGGTCAAGCAACAGTGTGGGTCAGATATCATGCAGTTCAAATGTTGAAGTTTCTACTTGAAGAAAGTTGAATAAACGGTATTTTTTTCCTTCCTTTTTTATCGGTAATAAATGTGGGCGGGCCTTCTAGGGAATCTTCCCGTTTGATGAAGCCGACCTTCGTTTATTGTCAAAATCCGAAACATATTGCAATTTTAAGATAAGTGTAATAGAATTGATATTTTACTTAGGCAACCTATGTCAGGTGTGAGAGGTTGCTTTTCCTTCTTTCATCCATCCATCTTTGCGAGATCTGCTTTTCATTTGTAGCCTAACTGATATGAGGTGTGGCTTCCTCCACCTTTTTTTTTTTTGCTTTGGTTTGCACACCGAGCTTCTACCCAGACTCGGCAGCCTGCGGACTGTATTTATAAATGGAGAGCTCCATTCTGCCACGTCCCGCTCCTCTTAACAACTCGTCTTGTCATTGTTATTTTAATTTAAATTATATAATTTTAAATTAATTTTAATGTATGACTTTCAAACAGTATGTTGGTGCTTCTTCAGACCTGGTTCGGCAGTGCAAGGTGTGGTCCTGGCACTGGGTGCCTTGAACTTTTTTCTATATGTAAGTGCATATTACTTTTAATTTGTCATTTGTCATGTGTGATCACATGTGTGGAAGTGTGTAGTCGCACCCAAAAATATCCCCAACTTTATACTTCCTCCAGCATAATAAGCTTGTCTGTATATGATTGTCCATTCTATTTTACATTTTTTGTATTATTTGTTAGTTTTATTCATAGGCCTTTTGGTATGTATGGTTTTAATTTTTCAATATAAATAATTTTTTATTATATATAATTAGTTTTCTGTATGCAGTTCATGCATACATAATAGTTTTTAGACAAAGTTTTAGAAAGTTTGTGTTTCTTTATTTAATAAACATGAAGTTTTTTGGAGGTCACATCCCTGCTTCTTCACTTAGTATACAAATCGCAGAGAAGCCGTTTTCTGTTGTCTTATCACGCAACTGAAATGAATTTTAATTATTTCCTTGGGTGCACAAAGTGGAGTCGTCGGACCAAGTTTACGCAACCGTTTTAGTTCATTTGTGTCTCTTTATTTATTCATTGATCCTCACTTGACTTCAATGGTAAATTGAGAGGAGGGGTACGCACCATTAATCTGAAAAACAATTTTTTTACGATAGGTTATAGATTTAGATTTTTTTTACAGCTAGCTTTGGCCCAACATTTCCAAAACACAAATGTTTTGCAAGACTTTTTTTTTTTTTTTAAGTTCCAGCATCATCCTAGCAGATGAAAAGGATGCAAGCCACTAGGAATCATAACCATGTTTTGCTCTAACAGCAACAGCATGTTTTTCTCTCTTTTTTGTCCAGGAGCCAATTTTGTTGGTCAGCACCTCACATGTATTTATTATATTTTTTTAATAAATGGTTAATGGATTTGAACTTTTACATTTGTTGAATTTTATTGAAATTAGAAGCTATTCCCACTTATTTATTATCATTTCATCTGACCAAAATTATTTAATTATCAATCTAATTCATATCCAGATGCTCATTGGACCTCTTTTTCAATTTTTTATCACTTTTTAAGGAGCCTTTTGTTGCAACTTGAGGCATCTTCAACAACAGGCAATATGTCCACCACTATTCTGCCTTCTCTACAATCCAATGGGCAGCTTTTACAGTGTTTACAGTGTTTCTTTCTACAGCAAAAGGAAAATTTGCAACAAAACCTTTCCATACCACACATAGCTCACAATGTGTGTGCTAACATATTAATTTCTATTAACTGAACAAAAAAAAGTCCATAATATTTTGTCGTGACATCATCACTAGACAGAAATATGTACTATTAAACACTTTTAGCCAAGTTAACCTTGCTTTTTCAGGCCTTATCTTTCTTGTCTTTTGATTGTCAGAAGAATAAGTGTCATAACATTTTTTACCATCTTCCTCCACAACTTCAATTTCTGTATTTCCTGGCAAATCATAAACATCTACATTTTCATTATCTAACATCATCGGTTACCTCATCGACAGCTCAGAATTCCACAATTTCTCCAACATTTTTGTTGACTCATGTTTTCTTTGAAGGAGCCTGAAAAAAAAAAATTAATCATCAACTTGACAGCAGACAAAAAAAGAACAGAATGCATGTATAACAGCCATCATATGAAATGAATCCCAAAAAACTTGAAATGAAAGTGAAAAAAATCCTTAGAAATAAACTGAAAAGAAAAATATATATTTCTAAATCTTTTTGAGTGAAATCTTAATGTTCAACAGATGCTTTCATCATCACTGCTCCCCAAGGTCATGTGGAATAATTTAGAGGCACCGAATGGAACAATAGGCAGTATTTGGTTAAGTATAACATCAGGTGATGGTGTTAACATAGGGAATTTCTTGAACCAGAAATACAGAATTCTTCCGGAAAGCCATGAAGCCCTGGGGCATCTCCTGAATCCACTGACAGCATCATAAATAAATGGGGCAGTTGAATGAGCGCAGTCATCCTCAGATACTCTTGGCAGCAATTATATTTCGTTAATAAATCCTTGTTCAAGATGAGCATAAAAAGACCTATAAAACTTGGAAAGTATTTTTAATTGCCAGGGTGTGATATGTTACTAGGCCTGAGGGCGTCCTCTCACCCTGCTTACCCTTTGGGTATAACCTCCATCTTCTTACATATTCAGCAACACTATTCTTTATAAATGCCCTGAGGTGCCCTTGCACACGCACAACCTGTCTCCCCGGGCTGTTGGGTTCTTCAGGTTAATTGGTCACTTTAAATTTAAAAGCATGTGGGGTTTTCCTTTTGTTATTTATTTATCGCTATGTGTGTTATGAATGTCTTGCGCTGTGCCCAAAGTGTCCAAATTTCCCTGTGGGGATCAACAAAGTCCTATCCTATCCTATCCCATCCTTTCCAGTCCTATGCTTTCTCATTAGTCTATTAGGAACAGGAAACATCTGGAATACAGCTAACTAGGTTTAGCTAACTAGCTTTAAAATCCACCTCAATGACTGCCCCGATCTTATGTTGGCAGCCATTGTCTCCCTTCTCAACAAGGACAGCTGGAATTTATGTTAACTTACCTAGAACTAATTACTGTAACTCTTGCTGTACTTCCAGAGAAGCTCAACTGCATACCGAACGAAACATGACAAGCATTTCGGATCAGGACTGTTGGAACGCACATAAATAATAAGCCCAATAAAGGGCTCATCAAATGGAGTCCCAGGAATGCCCTGCTCTCCGACTTTTCGAAGGTAATGAAGAACGCTCGTAAGGTTTTGTGGGAGGGGTCTCCAGAGGGCCCCCGTGAGAACATTCAAGCTCTACGAACTGAACCTGAACTTCTGGAGCTAAAGAAGATAGTAAGGTGCACTTCTTTACCACATTGCCAGAGGAACTGCTGACTACAGTGTTTCAGAACATCTGGATCCAAGCCTTCTCTAGCATTCTGCAAAGACCCAACTCACCATATCAGCACCGCTACATGGCATCATCATCATTGCAAGCCAGTTTTTTTTTACAGCATTGACTTGTTTTTCTCCAGTTAAAACATCGTAACGGCAGACTTTAGTTTGACTGACAGCTGTGTGAAAAATGTGCTTTTCTGGCCGTGGATTGAAATTCACAAAGCTGCTAAAGTGTCAAACTAAACTGGAAAATGTTCAATTTTCATAACAACATTTTTGAAATTTGTACACCACTCTTGCGTTTATATAACTGTTTTTATCAGAGCAACAGAACTATTCTGGTAAGTCATTTCTGGGGAATCTTTGATGTGCTTTCTTCAGGAGAAGCCTTGAGGAATTCCAGCTAATATCTCCTAAAGACCTGGATCACCATTGCTTCCTATCTGTGGTTTTTGCAAGATGCCAATAGAAAGAATGTTGACTTTACACTTTTCATTAATGTCAATATATATAAATCAAGGTAGGCAATGGCAATATTTATTTATTTATTTGTTTGTTTGTTGTACAAAGGACTGTGTTTAAACAACTAGATAGATGTAATGAGAAGATGAAGGACGGGTGAGATACATGGAGGTACTACTGCAAAATGGACCGCTGTGTCCTGTAAGACAAGAACTGAAGGAAACAGTGGTAAATGGTGGAGTTATGAGTCTCGGTGTCATAGATGTGTCTCCTTGCTGATGATGTTGTTGCTCTGCTCCAGCTGAGATTGATTTCATCTACTGATAACTCACTGGAACACCTGGTTCAAACCGTCTGGTTTCGGCAAATCTCTGATAAATGAATAAAGAAATGAATGAATTTGAAATTGAACTTGGATTGAATTTAGTACTCAGTTTTAGGTCAGCAGAGCAGGTACTGAGGTTTTCCTTATCCAACGTGCTTCAGATGTTGGTTAGAGAGAATGTATTTCTGTCTGACAACTGTGAAGTGGGTGGCGCTTTTCTGGTAACTTTGGTGGGTTTACAATAGTTCGTACACGTTTTTATATTTTTCTCTGCTTCTAATGGACTTCATTTCATTGCCAGTGTGGTGGGATAAGTTTTATTTACACTGGGTTGTGGAGCAGTGGTGCAGCCAGAGGTGACAGAAAGCAAGAATAAGCTGGAGCAATCGCCACTGTTTACTTGCAGCCTGCTTGGTGGCCTATAGGTTTAGTGGGGAGGAGAAATCAGGAGGGCTCCTTACAGTGTTGTCTTCTTTGCTTCACTTGATGTTGCGCCTTCTTTCTTGCTATTTGTTTTACTGGATCACATGCTTCGGTCTGCATCGTGTTAACATACAGTATTGCTGGAGACGCACTTTTATGGCTCTGTTGCACAAGACGTCCACTCATGTTTATTGTTTTGAACGTCAATGGTTTAAGTCACTTGCTTTAGCTCTAACAAAAACCGCACTGCAGTTTAAGCTACTGAGAATTTCTCTTTTATGCTTGAGTATAATCAGGCATCGGGGTCTTTCTGGGCAACATATTACAATTTTAAATGTTTACGCACCAAACATGGAGTGACCCCAGTTCACATAGACTATGGTGTTAATATTTAATCAGGTGTGTAAAGGACTTCAGAGGTTTGTTGGCAGTTCTAACTGCTCATTACACAGTATTCTAGACAAATCATCCTCAACCTCTATGGTAATGTCAAAGTCCTCTTCAATCCTTATTAATATGAACATCAATTTTTGTCTGCTTCATGTTTATCGAGAGCTGTGCCCTACTACTAGATATATATTTTATTCTAAAACAAGGTTTATTCCAAATTAAGTATTGTCTTTGTCCTTAATATCTTCATTGATACAGTCATAAGCCACACTGGCTCCACAGTGCTTTTAAATCACTGCCCAGGATTTTTGGAAGTTGACTTTGAAATAAAACTTCCTAGAAGAAAACAACTGTGGCATGACTCCTCTGTCTGAGTAATGAACTATTCTGCAGATACAGAAAAAGTAAAAGAGAAACAGTAGGGCCCCAGTTATTCAGTCTTTGATTATCGAGCCTCTGATTATCCAGCTGCAGGTAATTTTTGTATTTTTCTATGCCGCACACTTTGGAGAAATTTCTCAAAACGAAAACCTGGCCGGTTTAGAATTGCTTCCAAGCATGAAACTGTGATGTTTGCGTCTCTGAAAATTTAACTTCACATGTTTCGTTTCCATTTTTTCCTCTTCCCCTTGTACGATCAAAAAGGTGCAACACTGGGAAGGTAAACTGTATACCCTTCCTGGCCAGCTCAGTCGGTAGCGCATGTGACTTGTAATTTTGGGGTTGTGGGATCAAGCCCCACGTTGGGTGTTGATGCAAATTGAATCCAGTCACAAGGGGGTGCACCTCTGTGCCGGTCCCAAGCCTGGGCAAAATGGAGGGTTGCGTCAGGAAGGACATCCGGTGTAAAAATCTGCCAAACCGAATATGCGGATGAGCCGATTCGCTGTGGCAACCCCTGATGGGAGCAGCTGAAAGTCAGTTTTACTGGGAAGGTAAAAAGTAATAGTGCATTATATAATCTGCACACTATTTTAGCATTAAAGTGATTATATTTAGTATATACTGTAAGTATTGCTAGTGCTGTCAGACAGGCAAGAGTGACAAACCAGTCTTAGTCAAGCGGAAATATTTTATTTCCCTTACATCACTGACGTGTGCATTGTATATACTTGCTTAATAATTTTTACCTTTTGATTTGAACACCTATTGCAGCTACTGTTTTTGGTTGATTGAACATCCAGCTAGCACTGACAGCAATACGCACGGCAACCATTGTGACATGTTGACAGTACATTTTTGAGTGTGTGTGTGTGTGTGTGTGAGAGAGAGAGAGAGAGAGAGAGAGAGAGAGAGAGAGAGAGAGAGAAAATCTGCCCAGTCTGAATATGTACTCTGCCCATTACTCAATGCTTTTTTTTGGTAGCTCTACTTCTACGTCCTATGCAGTCAGTGCCAAATCCAGTTTCCATCACCGGTTCAGAGCAGTCATTCCATGTACAAAGTAAATATGCATTGAGAGGAGCCTTTACGTTAATTCCCAAACATGTTAAAGTAATTTAACAGAAAGCTAACTATGAGTGAACAATGACTGAAAAATGACATCTATCTATTATCTAACTAATTTAGCTACTTCAATATCAGTGTCTCATTTAAATTACATTTAAATGTATTGTTTTAACAGAAACGTTCCTCTAAAGCAATGTACTGTACGTCTCAGAGAAAACAACAGTGCATTTCATCATTTCAACAGATGCAGACGTATGAATGTAAATGTATGGCCAGTTAGTGCAGCACTACCATTTTTGTCAGCATACATTATACTAGGTAGCTGTATGTAAAACTGATAGAGACTACATGTTTTTAAACAAACAATGAAGTGAAAGTCTAAGGAACAGACAGGTCATCAGAATAGAAGTTGGTCCCAAAGAGATGTGCAATGAATGAATGTCAGTAAAACATAGAAATAATAACTATGTTAATTTTAGACATATTCTTTGATCAGGAGCTAATTTTCTTCATTGCTAAAATTTAAAAATGTAATTTAACCTTCTCACAACACAAATTTATCTAATGTGTATGTTTCTTGAAACAAACGGACTGCATTATTTGAGGAATACATGTATTAGCTGTTCACTAAAGGCTGCAAAAAGAAATAACTAAAAGCAACAGTGACTAGGAAATATTGTATGGATGCCTGAGCTAATTATTTTTAAAAATAAGCTTTTTTATTGTTCTTTCTTGTTTTTACTTTGCCTTTTTGTTTGTTTTCTAAAATGTAGTGAAAAATATCTGTGAGCAAGGCACTACTATGACATACTGGCTGGTAATGTGTCTTATAAAGAGCCCAAGGCTGTAAATTAATGAGGAAATGTGTGAAAGCCATTAAACGTGGAGGAAAAAAGTTCTGGCTAATAGTCCCCAATTTAAGCCCCCCCATTTAATCCCCAGCTAGGGCCCAATTAGAAGAGTTTTAGTGACAGGTATTGAATTAAAATAGTCCACAGAGGCAAGGAACAGCAGCACTCTTACCGGACTTGTCAGTTTCGGCACTGTTTTTTGTAATGGGTGACAAAACAAGATGGGCTAGTGGAGCAATGTAAGTCCAATAAGGATTAGCAAAAAAGTCATTTATTTGGATTTGAGAATGTAGTTCTGATACAAACAGGGATTAGGGGGGGGAGGGATAGCTTGTTAAACCATGCCCAGATGATGGTGTTAGGTGTAAGGTGGCAAATTGCCTTCATCTATGGCCAGTGGGTCAACTGCAAAAATGTAGATAAAATCTCATGCGCAAATTTATTTAAATATTAATTTCCCCCTTTTTAACAAGCTCAAAGCACATTGTATGTTAATAGATTTTTCAAAATCCCCCAGAGCTCCTTCTGCCTTCTGGCTATAAAACTGATTAGAAGGAGGACAATTTGTGTCTCAATTGCTGCTGTCCATCCTCTGATCTCTCATTTGTATTCATGTTTTACTCACAAACTGATATCCATGCCCCCTTTTTATGACTACAGGCTGCTCTTGTCTTAATATCCCTTTTTTCCCCACATCATTATTATTATTATTATTATTATTATTATTATTATTATTATTATTATTATTATTATTGTTGTTGTTGTTGTTGTTGTTGTTGTTGTTGTTGTTGAGCTGGTTTGCAAAATTCCCTGTATGTGTAAGGAAGCTTGGTCAATAAATCTGATTCTGAATATTATAAATATTGTTGTTGTTGTTGTTGTTGTTGTTGTTGTTGTTGTTGCTAACCTTTATGTAAAAAACTTAAAACAACTTATTCAGTGATGCCTTTGCACTGGAAGAGTTTGGCGTAAGTACCTTATTCCAGGGTACAGATGTGGCACATTTTTGATGTATACCTGTACATTACACATCAACATCATCCCTCACTTACATGGGATTGTAATAAGGATCAACCTCCTCTTCCTCTGGATGTTTACTGCATTTTAAATTAAAAGAAGAAAAATCTAAATCTTGAGCAACACCAGTTAATTCACATCGGCTAGGCTAGCTGGTCCACAAGCTGCTGTACGTACATCCCATAGACACATGCATACATAAATCTCTGCTGTGGAAAGTACACATTAGCTGATCCGAGTATTTCTGAAGGATAATGCATTCATCTGCAAGATGGAAGCACAGCATAATGGACACAGACAGCCTAGTAAATGTATTCAAAATGGCAACACCCCTCAAAGCACCTTTTAAACAAAGACATCATGGTAATCCTTTTTTGTGTATCTTGTGCCCGAGAGAACCTTATTACCTCTCAAATCAACTTCCCACACTTTAGCAAGGCAATATGAGGCAACCTGCTCAACTGCATTGTGTAGCTCTCAGAAGATGTACCTTCAGGTCACATCTACTCGTCGTTGTTGCCAGTACATTATACATTTCTTTCAAGTTTCTGCAGCCAACATCCACCCTTTCTATCTCCCCTCCATGAAAGGAAATAGGAACAAATACACATAGATGTTTCCTGCTCTGCTCTTATTACCATTTCAAAATGATATAAATTAATGTGTGCCCAGAGCTTGAATTGATAGGCCTCAATTCATCTCCTGAGCTTGAGGCATCAGAGAGCATAGAAACGCTCACCGGAAGACACGCAAGTGAAAATGCTGCCCCCTAGTGCAGTGAGACTGGCCTTCAGGCTTAACTGATCTCCCCAGGAGACCATCTCACCCTCAGCAAGCTTCACTCACCATCTTCCCACCTCTGCACTGAAAAAAGAGCAGAGTCTGTGAAAAGGCTTACAGACAAAACAATTCCATTATTAATGATCATAGTGCACACTTGTTAAATATAATTTTGCTTTGCCTGAACATCGATTATTATTATTATTATTATTATTATTATTATTATTATTATTATTATTATTATTATTATTATTATTATTGTTGTTGTTGTTGTTGTTGTTGTTGTTGTTGTTGTTGTTGTTGTTGATATTAATATTAACACTACTATTTATTTTATTTTTATTAATTGCTAATATGAATATGATGTTGAATTACACCATTAAAACTCCTGCTGCCATGACTCCTGAGAGTATTTGCTCCATTTTTCCTCCCTTTTGACCCTTTTTGTCTTTTCCATCAGATCTTTTTGTTAGTTCCAGTACATAAACAGACCCCAAAAAAGAAGGAATGACATGAGTGTTGCTTTTATGTTTTTTCCTTGGTACGGAAGACAATGAAACTTGCCATCAGGGATGTGAAAAAGTTCACTTTCAATAACAGACTGAAGAAAACTAAATACAGCAGAGCTCATTTCAGAGCAAAAATCTTCAGTAATCAGTTATGGTGGTGAGAGCATGATGGTCTGAGGATTTTTTCGGCCATAAGCTTGCTGTTATTGAGAGAATCAATTCCTCTTCCTATCTGTAAATTTTGAAGTAGATCAGCCCATCCATTTGAGAACAGATGCTGAAGCACAGTGGCGGCAGACAGTTTCTCAGTGACTACGTTAGAATGGCTAAATGGAAAACGAAATTAAAGCTATGAAATGGCCTTTGTCAACGTCCTGACCTGAATCCAACTGAGGTGTTGTGGCACGACCTGAAAAGAGTTATTCATGTTCAAGAACCTTCACATGTCCCTGAGATAAAGCAGTTCTGCGTGAAGGAGGCGGACCAAAATTCCTTCTTGTGAATTCCCGTCTGGTCAAATATAGAAAATGTTTAGCTGCAGTTACCGCGGCTAAAGGCAGAGCAAAATTTTTTCAGCTTTGAACTACTTTTTCACGCATTACTCATTTTATTACCTTCCACACCAAGAAAATAGCATCATAACTGGAAGCGTTGGAAATGTGTACTGTATGTAGAAGGTAATTTACATGGTTCAGAATCTGCTTTGTGAATTATGAATGTACAGAACATTCTGTTGCCGACCCCTGAACGGTTTTGTGTAACTGCAGTTAAGATGAAGCTGATTCCAACCCTGCCAGGGAATGATTTGCTGATCCACTTTGTTGGATATGTAAGCAAGAATGTTTAATGGGATCTTCAGCTAAACAAAACTGTAAAACCATGTAGCCTGGTCCAAAGTCCTTAGACCATTTTCTGGTCCTATTTGTTGTCATCAGGCCTTTTGAAAGAAACTGGACACTTGATCTTAGTGGTTCTGTAGATGTTCTGTGATATGATGCATTTGTAAAAAGCATAACAAAAATGATGTTACTAAATATGTTGCAGTTTAACTGAAAGCATCTCACTGTGTTACACAAATGGCCCTTCTTAAATGTACCTACATACTACCTACTTTCCCTAAATCTTAAAAGCATTTCTCATTTGGCCAAACAGAAATAGCAGAAAAGATCAAGCAAATCCAATCTTTTACCTAAATGAACATTTACACTTCAGCAAGTGTGGATCAATGCATCTCAAGCAGCTGGACTCAGACTGCGTATGCCGGTCTGATGTTATTTTTTTGATCTGAACAGAACATTTACTAAGAAAAACAACAGGTTAACATGCTCACCAGTACAGCTGAAAAATCCATTTTCAAATAAAATAATAACTGAAGCTCAAGAAATCAGCCACAGCATACAGTATATCCACCTCATTGTGAAATTCAGGCCTCCAGTACTTTATTCACTTATAAGTTAATGACACCTGCCGTGTGTATATATTAAACATGTCCGTGTGTATCAGTTCCTAAATTTCTGTTTTGAATGCCTCCCTCAGAAATATTTCAAAATTAAACTTTAACTTCATTCCAGGATGATGCAAATATATTTCATTGTGTTCAAATTGCTGGTAATGACATAAGAGTCATTACCTGGAAGGGATTGGAACGCAAACATAGAAAAAAATATGCTTAGAACTGTACCCATTTGATGGCATGTGAATACGAGGCCATTATATGAACTCTTGAAGATAAGAATCACATAGATGTCGAGTGAATTAATGTGAATGACTTAGGACCTCTGTGTGTGGCTTTGCAGCACAAACTGAAATAACTGATAGGCTGCAGTATTCTGTATCAGATGGGCCTAGGGTGTACATCTCACTTCTTCCTTTGCCACCAAGCCTTTGTGAGGCGCCATTCCCAGTATAACAGGGGAGGAACAAAGCGAGTAAGAGTAAATATTGAGACTAACAGTAAATGCCCTGCTTCCTCCTACTTTAAACAGAGCTCTTTCACTGGATGTTCCAGAATTTAAGGCCCTGGTTGGACGTACACATAGCTTAAAAATAAACGTTATAGTACATACCATTTGCAAGCACCTCACAGTTATTTGACATTTTATTACTTAGAAAGAGCAGTGCTGTTTTATTTGAATGGACCCGATGTATATTTAACCTAATCAGCCAAATTCATTTTAAGCAGCATTGTCACTTGAGGAGAAGGCCTGGGAGTAAAAGCAAGCCGGGTATGAGCAAGAGTGTTTTTACCGATGTGGCATTCTGGAGAAAAGTTTCCATCAATCATTACCAGTGACTCTGTGTAACAAATAAACTCCATTTGCAAAAAGCTGTGAACCATAGGGATAAGCGAGAAGACTGGTACTTCCTGAGAATGTTTGATTCTTAGGTGGAGCTGAGATGGTATTATCAGCACAGAGAAAGTGAGAAAAAGGGGAGGTAGTGTATACAACATAATATTCCTGTTTTCCCCCTGTTTTTCCCTGCGGGTGATACCTTTTCCCCAAGCTCGAACCTCCTACCAGAGGGTGGGAGTTGAGGATATGGTGTAGTATTTTTGCTGGTTCAGCACATAAGAATTGTTAGTACTGTCAGCTCGACAAACTTTATTACTGTTGCATCACTAATGTGCGCAGTGCTCTGTGTGTGATTTATAATTTCTTATTAATTTTTACATTCTCATTTTCTCAGAGATGACACATTAGCTCATGTGATCAAACGCATGGATGGTACTGACAGCAACGTGCGTTCCGGTCGTAATGATGTGCTGGCAGTAATAACAAATTATGTGTCGCCAAACTTGACTGTGGTGAATCTTCCTAGGAGTGACTGACCTGCCAAAAATTACTTAAAGAGCGCAGCAACAACTCATCCAGGAAGACACAAAAAAATCGCAGAACATCCTAACAACTGTAGGCC
The DNA here is from genome assembly GCA_018136845.1 of Heterotis niloticus. Taxonomy (NCBI): domain Eukaryota; kingdom Metazoa; phylum Chordata; class Actinopteri; order Osteoglossiformes; family Osteoglossidae; genus Heterotis; species Heterotis niloticus. Next base: position 24,972,088 of record CM030896.1, read on the forward strand.
TTTTTTAGCCTCTGCTAAAGTCAGTGCCTCCACAATGAGACAGAGGCCAAGCAAAAATGGGATTTACAAGAAAGGAGAATGTGGAAACCACTGGCATCAGAACTAAGATTTAGAAAAAATTTAGAAATAAGGCTTTTGGAAACAAAATGAAGACACCCTAAAGGAGAACTACACAAAATGCTGAAAGAGTCGGCTATGTTTTGAAAGCATTATGGCTTTGGGGCAACAACGGATAAAAAGTTCACCGGTCACATACAGTGTCGGGATTACAATGATATTTTGATTTATGATAGCAAGAGAATTGGCACATCATCTCTTCAGCGACACGTGGACCGTGGAGGCCGTCATTATACAGCAGGTTCTTGCCAGTGACAAATGTTGGTGTCAGAGTACTTCCTCGCACCAGTTAAGTCACTGCTGGCTGTTGTGAAATCTCAGTTTTTAGCCAAGTGTGTAGAGTTTTGTTGTTGGGATATTAAGCCCTTCCAAAGGAGTGCAGAAAATAGTTTTATATGTCTAGTGCAGGAGCTAATAAACGTGGAAGCTGGACATAGACACACTGCAACTGAAAGCATGCTACCAAATTCTGTTATTATCTCTGAGAAATGTAAGGACATTGAAGCAAAAGTAGCATGACCTGGGTGTAGAAATATCAGAAATTATGTCTGATATTTGCATGAGGGGATGACCCCTGACGTGTGGCCGACAATTGCTGCAATTATGTGACAATTACTTGCCACTAAACCAGAATACAGGGTTGAAAGCAGAGTGCTTACCACTGCGGTCCCTCTCAAAGAAACAAAAACTTGTGACAACAAATAGAAAAAGTAACAGCAAAAATTCCTGTCTGTGGATTTGATGTTGCTGCTACAAACAAAGAGGTCTGGGTCATTGATCAGGGATCAAATATCATTGCTGCACTTGTGCTAAAAGAGATAAAACCAGTAAAGCCTGCGCATATATTCACTTTGCTAGAAGTAGCTTTTTTCGTAGACCTATGTGTATCATTCTCAAAAGTATTACAGATTTATAAAATGCCAGTTTTAGTCCACGGCACTGTCTATCAACTCAAGCATGCAGCAGTGAAGCAAAGCACTATAAAACTGTGCCATTCTCCGTGTGGGTGTATGTGCTTCCTTGGTCTGAGAGGACATTGACTAATTTCAGGCTTGGTCAGGTGGAGTTTCGAGGTCTCAGGCTTTAGTTTCATGCCTGCTCAGACAAATAAGAAGCACAGCATAAATGTGGGAGAGGGCCAGGGCTGGAGAGTCCACCAGCTTGAGAGCAGCCATCTAGAGCGCTGGTTTAGGACCAGCACATCCTCTACCTTCCCCTACAAGTTTGGGACTGCAGCACCCAATGGCTCCAGGTCTTGATGTAGTGATGGAAACCAGTTACTCTAGAGCACCCAGGTTTGTAGGATGCAGAATTTGACCTCCTAGGATGGCTTCTGCCCAGCAGTTGACTGTTGGTGGAAAGAACATAAGACTCCTTTCTGTCCCTGCTTGGCTTTCTGTTTCCCTGCTCTATTTACTTCTGTCTGCTTCTTGGAGTTTCAGAGGAGTGCCATCTCCTCCTGAACCCCTCTGGGCTAATTTGTTGAGGAGTCTGGTGACCTGCAGACAGAGGTATTACACTTTCCTATGGCCAAACTCCTCACATTCCAGGCATCCTGGATTCCCTGTGGTCCTGAGTGTTTCCCACTCCTCTTACCAGCAGGCATAGGTGCCAGCAAGCTCCTCTTTACAGGTAATCTCCCCAGTCCACACAGGGTCAAACCCATGTTTTGGTAGCAAGCATGGCATCTCATGGCATATGTGGTACAAAGAGTGACCAAACTGGCCACAAGTGTGCAAATATTTGCCTTTTTTATTTTTCCTTCCCAGTCTAAACTCAGTGTAATAACCACAAAACAAAAAATAAGTAGGAATCTCACAATAGAAACAGAAAACCAGAAACTTATTCCAAACACATGGTGTTCAGGTCAGGCAGCACACAATTATTGAGTTCAGTCCTCCCCCTCGCTCGAAATCTGGGTTTTCATATCGCCTTTGATACATGAGCTGCACCTGTGGCTCTTTATTCTATCTGGGGGGGCGGCATGGCCAAGGTTCAGCTTGCCACATCCCATTAGTGTTTGTGTGTGTGTGTGTGTGAGAGAGAGAGAAAGAGAGAGAGCATGAGAGAGAGGGAGGGAGAGAGAAATTGCCCTCCAGTGACCTGAGACTTCATCTAGGGTGAACATCCTTCTTCTTGGGAAAGGTTCCAGACTACTGTGAACTCTGTGATTATGAATGAATGAAATTATAGTTTTGAAATAAACCACTATAAGGCCACAAAGACAAGCTTGGAATTGCAAGTGCAAATTTGGAAGGTTTGCAAGATTCTAAAATGACTGTGACAGTGGCAGTGATTCAAGCAGCTTTTTCCACAGCACAGAACAATGCCAGAAGTTTTTCTTGTTTTATTTTTTTTTTTTGCTGAAACAAGATAACTTCAAGTATAACATTTGACACATTTTTGCAGGTGTATTTCTTCTTTTTCCAAGTAGAATGCATTTTTTTACACTAACTTCTTTTAAAAAGTTAGACATATGCCGTTCACGTATGAAATTATGTGTATGTATTACCACTTGTTCCATATCCTCCATAAAGAGCTCAAGATAGAATACCTAACAAAGACCTTAGACATGTCAAGGGTTAATGTTTTTAGCAAATGCCATAAAAAGTGTGAAAATATTGACATTTCAACTGCAAGCCTGTTTGCCTCCAGGCATCTCTGGCACCAGCACATCTGTAATTCAAATGTAAATGCAGGTCCATTGTTTTCTTCCACCTCTACAGCTCCAGTGACTTCTGTACTTTTTATTGCTGCCAGCTCATGTCATAAGAGAGGGGTCAGTCCAACACCTTTGATGCTTCAGGAATTAATGCTCCCATAGGCAGCCACGACTGAGCGTGCCAACTGCAAAAGCAGGAGAAATATAGAGGCCTGAGAATGAGTTTGAGAGGTTTTCTCTTCCCTCAACGACAAAAAATCTCAGGGACCCTCTTTCCCGCGGCTGATCATGTTGCTCCTGCTCTGTAAAAAAAAACATTATAACTTGTACCGCAAGATTTACATCCAAATAGTGTAAAACTGAAATTGAAATGTCCTCTTTTATATTTACCTTTTTGTCTACAGTGATTTATTTCGCTCGCAGCTTCACACTCTGGAATTCTAAATAGTGTAACAAGCAAGCCTATGCCTGGAATCCAGTCAAGCAACTTTCCTGATAATAAATTTGTATTTTTAAACTGCAATTGTTTACGTCTATTTATACAAAGTTAGGCTTTTAATAAGTGTGCTAGGTCCTGACCAATGTATTTGTTTCCAATCTTGTATAAATCATATTGCATTAATCTTTTCCAATTAAAATGTACCTCGATGAACTTATTAATAAAGAAATTAAAGTATGAGTTGCATTCTGATTTTTAAGGCTTTCTCTGTCACTGAGGATAAACTCAAGGCAAACGCTTGCTTTTGCTGCAGAAGAAAACTCCAAACGATAACATTCATGTTAAAATGATCTGCTTTGGAAAACTGCTAAATTAATTTTCATGTGACATGGTGGTTGCTCACAGATGATCTTCCAGAGCTGGCAAATATTACATTTGTGTTGCTATGGAGCAGAAGCCACAGCCCATCCCTGCTCTGAAAGAGAACAAGCTGTCCTCTTGTAGCACAGCTTTGGCTCCAGCTTTCTCTGCACCTGTTGGATGCTCACACTGCATTGCTCCTCTTTGCCTCAGTATCTGCAGCGCAGATGTGCGTTTCTGTAAAACATGACCAGTGATACCTGCATCATCCAGCAACCACAGGCAACCGTAGCCCTGACATATTGTGGGCCTGCCTGGGGGAGCAGCTGTTGACCTTGTCACTGCTTTATAAGAGCTTTAAAAGCAGAAGAATACCATGCATACAACATGGTGTCTGGAATACCTTATCATCCCTCCATTGTTCCCATGGCCATACAGCAGAGGAACTTCTCATCCATCCTATGGTTCATACTGCATTCCCAGTGTACATATTCTCCTCTATAGTGGAGTATATTGATAGTAAAGAAACGTGTCTCTAAAGGCAACCGTTACACTACCATGCAGCTTTTCAAATAAAGCCGTTGAATTGCTGTCGATTTATAGCAACTCTATAGGTGTTTGCCGTGAAATGTGGCTCAGTCAGACGATTAATCTTTAATATAGCCATATCCATAGCTACAGCTACTATATGAACTATATTAATGTCTTCCTCCCCTGCACTGACCTTCAGCTTTACAGAGCATGATTTTTCCCAGCTATCTTTTTCCCTGCATGATGTGTCAAAGTTGAACCCTTGTCATTTGAACTTCCAGGGGAAGCTTAGATTTCATCTTCTCAAACATCAATGTGTTCATTTGCAGGTAGTGCAGGGTATATGCAGTATTATAGGCTCACAGTTGCTAAACCCATCTGCCTTCTAATATGAGTGAGAAGAAGCCATTGTGGCAACTTGGACATTGGCTGGAATAACAAGGTCCATATGTGGAGTGAACAGTTTGATGGTAACTGGGGTGCTGGAATCAATCAGAGTTTAGCAAAATCCAAAAATATGGACTTTATGGAATGCTACTGCAACAGTAAACCCAATGAAAGAGGCCACATGAAACACTTGAGGGAACTTTGGATAAGAAAAAGACAAAAGACCATCTAGTCACCCAACACTCAAGCATCATCATGTGAAGCCTCTTATCAAAACGGGAAATTGATGACATAAAAAGCAGATGCCACGGCTCAAATCCCATGCAACTACAAGCAGAATCCATATGAGCAGAATCCAGAGAAAAGCCTATGACGGAACATGTGCCAGAGCCCATGCCAAATACCCTGTATGGTTCAGCTGGAGACATAAGAAGATCATTGCTAAGCTAATTACTGTCAGCCATCACACTAGGCTTCCTAGACATAGTGATAAGCCACCACCAGTCAGCATGCTAGCACATATAAATGCAGCAGCACCCACAATCCCAAACATTGTTTGGCCTATGGTGCAGCAGCAGTAGTGCTACAAGCACTAGGCCACAAAACCCAAGAAGCTGACCATCCTGGATACCCTCTCTGGAATCTAAGACATTAACCAGCCACCATGACAACAACAGATATCCAACCACAGGTCACAAAGATGAAGAACTGATCAGCACCAGGGACTGACGTTCATAATATAATTCATATCTTCTGGCAAAAGAAACTCACAGCTCTACATGCTCACCTAGAAGTCCAGAAGAAGACCAGACTACTGAGGAAATTCAAATGTATGATCCCAGCTGAGGCCCTAGAGTCTGTTGAACAAAGATTAACTGCACTGGCAGCTGGATACACAAAGAAAGCAAAAACCGAAAGAATAAATGTCCTCTTCTTCAAATAACCTTCTAAAGTGTACTCTCAACTGCAGTCTAACAAGAGATCGGCCAAAGATGTACCAAGCATCAAAATAGAAAAATACTGGAAGATTGCGTGGGAGAAGACAGCATACACTGAGAGGTACAGCCAAGTAACAGGAATCGTATACATGAACACCTGTAGGAATATGGCTTGAACAGTTACACATCTAAATGGAAGTAGCACAGAGAGTGGTGGAGAACAACAGAGCCCAGACTTTGTGGGACTTGCACACTGAGACAGATAAACAGTAACAGAGGAGAGAAGAGCAGCAGTGATAGATGTGAAGACTCCAAGTGATTGAAACATCAAGAAGAAGGCATATGAAAAACTGAAACATACCAGGGATTAAAAGAGAAGTTGTCGAGAAAGTGGAAGGCAAAAATCAAGGTAGTCCCATTGGTGATGAGAGCAGGCTGTTACCCCAAAGCTGGAAGGTTGGCTCCATCAGATCCCTGGAAAGACAACATGAGTATCAGTCGAGAAGAGCACAATCCTAGGAACAGCAAAAATACTGCACCCTACCCTCAAACTCTGAGGAAAGAAACCACCTGCAGGGAAAAACTGGGTGAGAAAGAAATGTTATGTATGTAGCAAAATTATTGAAACGCTTTGAAATTTATCAGCATTTATCAGCATAAAAATTACACTTATGCAGATTTTTCCAATCAGTAACTTTATTGTGAACCCACATGATCCAATATCACATTCTCAAAGCCAAAATAAGTGATTTTTCAGCAGATATTTTTAAAGAAAACGATAAACTGGAATGTGATGCTTAACTAAATATTCAACCCTCGTACATTAATATTTGGTAGAGCCACCTATTGCTGCAACTGCAGCTGTAAGTCTTTTGGGGTGAGTACGCTTTGTACACTGTTCAGGAGTTATTTTTTCACCGTTTTCTTGGCAAATCTGCAACAGGTTGTCCATGTTGGTTGGATGATGCCTGTGGACCACAATTTTCAAATACTGTAACACCAGACATTATCAGTTGGTGTTGCTTTGGCTTTTCCCATAACTATTCACATCCCTTCATGACACTAAGAGAAACAAACCATGGGATCTGAAATCAGAATCATGACTATGTGTCATATTTAGCCTACTTAATAGAACAATTCCACATAAAAGAGTTATTTCTTTTTAACATATGTTTTCCCTTTTGATACACAGAAAACTAATGATAGCCTCAAGGAACATTTACTGCTACATTAGTGGATAAAACCTACTGGGTTTCCAAAGGCAGAGCTGATAGAAAATTGCTGTACTTTTATTCTCTCTTTATTTTAGATGCCATCGTTCACGGTAACTTACAGTTTTCATAGTAAACATCAATGATTTGCACAAGCTCAAAGTTACTGCAACCATTGCAGAATCTCAAGTGGACGCCTACAGATTACAAGGTGGAAACTATTACTGCTGTGCTACCTCCATCCTCCTGGTTTTCACCACACACGGCAGCGCTAACTATGATACAAATGAATGCCTTTAGGTTCAGTTCATGTCCTAACTTTAAGATGATGGATTAAGCCTAAATAAATCCAAGAATTGAGGCCCATTTCATTTCCATGCAGCCCCACAAAAAGGGCTTTGATCACATTTCTTGATGTTCATGATAGTTGCTGAATTTTCCAGCTTTGCTTTCTTTTGCTTTTTATTTCTTAAAGTTTAGAGATTTGGTAAACAAAAGTAATTCTTCTTGTCAACTTTACCATAAGCTGTTTGTCATAAGCACGATGAACTTGCATCCCGTACCCTGCTTAGCTATGATCACAGCGACTGGCGCAAACCCTGACTTGGGTAGCGATAATAAGTAAGAATTTGAGAAGTGCACATGATAACATTTTTGCACGGATTAAAGGGTTTTAAGCAGGATGAATAAAACAAGAAAAATGTTTTGGAATGTATACAACAAGCTGCTGGGTGCATAAGATTTCAGAGAGGTTACGACTGAAATCATTTGCCATCACGTTGGCCTTTTTCTTACATAGCATTTTTTTTTTCCTGGGGTGGGAGGGGGTTCTCCTTGAGAAAGCGGCCTCATTTGTGCGATCGTCGCCAATAAATTCGCCTATTATCGCTTTGTTTCGCTTCTTAAACGTCAAGACAAACCGCTGAAGAAGGTTTTAATTAACTTCCGACTTGCACAAAGTTCTCCTTCCTCTCGCCCCAAACTCAGCCTTCTTTTCCCGCAAAAGGTTTTAATGAGACAGTCTCCGTATTGACAGCGGCGCTGGCGTATTGAGGAAATTCAGGGAAGCGATCTTAGGCTGCGGCAGGTGGATGAGCCCATCCGGCAGTTCCGTTTAAACTCGAAATTCAACTCGGATGTGCCGCTTCCTCGATAGCAATTAGCTAATGATGTTTAGGTCTTCCTCAAGACAAATAATTAAATGTCTCTTCGCTTTTAAGAGCCATGGTTCATTTGAGAAAGAAGCTCATCTACTCATGAGGGCATCACATGCCTGCTGTTAGTGTGATTGCTCCAGGAAGCCTTTCCGATCGCTCCGAATGACTGATGGTGCGGGCCCGAAAGACGGATCGCGAGAAACGCGAACCGAATCGACGAAACACGCACGCGGGGGACGATTGGCTAACCTATCCGACTTATTGGATCTTGCTGAAAATATCGGTTCGACAAGGCAAAAGCATCATTTCTCACGACTTACTTAACGGATGAATATTTTCGATAATTTCACCGAACCTATTACTCGGAAATGTGGGCTCTTTTGTGCTTCGATGGGCTCCAGCCATCTCAGAATCAAAATTTGAGCAGGAGACCGCAAAGCTGCTTCATAAATGAATGGGCACATTTCACTACATGGTATTCTCAGTAACCACGTACGTGACAAATAAACTCTTTCGACTCTTTTTTGACTCCTTTTGAATGAATTCCTTTTCGCGAGAGAAAAAAGCAGAAAGTTATATTTTTTAAATCATTTTCAAATTGAAAGTATAGATTCTGCCGTTATGCCTCAAGTTTTAATTATACTTGTTTAAACTTTTAATTAAAGTTTGGACATTCACATTCTTCAAGGGCATTAAGCAATGCAGGTGATTTTAATATTTAAGTATTTTTCATGAGCGGTGTTTAGTAACAGCAACCCTCAGTTCACTTCATAAAAGTGCAAACAAATTAAACGCTTAGCCTCAAGAGCTTTTTTAGGGTGAGTTTATGTCATGACAGTGGCATTTATTTCAGTATTTCCACTTACAACAGAAAAAAAGAGCCACAGATGTTTACATGAACAGGACAGAGGACAGAAAAGTAAACATTATTATTATTATTATTATTATTATTATTATTATTGCATGTATTTATATGTGAATATTGTACAGTAATGAAGGCAAACTTGTTTTCTATGTTATTGAAGCTTTTTAAATTTACAGTTACTTTTTTCCGTAGAAACTGTATACTAGCTACTTTCTTTTTATTTATTTTATTTCTTTTCAATTTTTTAATTTATCTTCTTTTTTTGGAAGGGGGTGTGCCATTTTGCACCCCTTTTCTTTCCAGGTCTATAAAGTCTCCTGATTTTGCTTCACACAGCAGCTGAGGGATTTCCAGTGAATCAGCTGTATGAGCACATGTTACACAGAAAGGATTAGAATAAGTAGAACTATAACTTACAGATGATTGTTTATCTGTAGCATTCTGGTTAATATTCTCACATTTGCCAGCAGAGATGAAACAAGACCCCTAGCAGGAAATTTCTGACTTAGAGCACGTTTCAGATTTGTTTAAATTTGCCAGTTCTTTGGCTTTCTGTGCCTGCTTTTGTTTCAGTGTTCTTAAGGGAATTGACCTTCTGGCTTTCAATACATCATGTGGACTCTTCTTGTCAAGCACGGTGATAATGGATGAGAAAATGTACGGCGCCTTATAACCCCTACGACAAACCAGATGCTGAAAAGGTACCCAGGCACAATGTGTCATCACTTTTTGTGTCCATACTGTAACACATCATTACAATAAAATCTATATCATGTTTTCTAAGAGTAATGAAACATATACCCTTGAAGTAAATTATTGTTGCTGTTGCTCTAATAAGAAAATTTATAAAGACACACGTACAATGCCATCTTAATCAAAATTTTTTTCTCATCTAACCTCCGTTGTTATGCCGCCACTGTATAAGAACACCAATCCTGACCCGAGTTGGATTTTACTGAACATTATTTGAGTTAACCTTAGTGTGGGCAGAAGTGGTAGTGTAAACAAGTTTCTGTGCCAGGTACCAAGCACTTGATGTGATCAAATGAGGCAGTTTTATATTATTGTACCAAATTTGCCTGGATTCATGGAGTCCCAGCACAAAGCCTTTTAAATCGAGCTCCCTAAATGACTGCAGATTGAAACGCGAGTACAACCAACCTGAGCCAAAAATGCGGATGCGTTTCATCCCCAGAGGCTTCCACGCAACCTCAGCCACCTTTAACCTGTGTTAATTGTGCATTGGTATCTCTCCTGTAAAGGGAATACGGGGTGTGAAGACAAAAGGGTGACTAACTGAGTAATTCTGATATATAAAAACAAATCAGATGAATGTTTTCGATGCCACCATGGTAATATCGGGGACAGAGGGGACGCGGGTGAGACTGCAAAACATCATCCGCTTTTTTTCTTTAGCTATTAACATGCCGCAGCTCCAAGTACGCACAATAATGTATATTAACCATGAGTATTAACTAATGTCTGTAACTGTGTCACCTTAATTTGTCTCTAAATGTATATTTTTTAAACTAATGTACATTTCTCCATTTAGTTTTAGACCCCTGAGTTAGCACTTAGAACAGGAATAAATGTTGTAGATGCATCATGTTTTTAGAACAGCCTGGTTTAGGAGGGCTGAGGTACAAATCGGCTATTTATTTATTGTTTGATAAAATGACAAATTTTGTCTGCAGGCTGTGAACATTACTCTCTCCGTTGCCTGTTGGCAAGTTTGTATCCTGAATTGCTTAAAAAAACTGATGTATTTACCAAATATACTGGCAAATCATTTTCACAAACTTCTAAAAACGTATCATTTTAGGTTACTTTGGAAAACAGTGTTAGCTTAATGACTAAAAAATATACAACTAACTCACCTTCAAACATTTAATATTCAGTATAGAGTAAGAACAGTACATTTAATATTCAGTAATAACACTATACTCTTCATAATATGATTAAACATAATTTTCCAAAAAAAAATTTTGACTCACGTTTTACGCATATTACAGTTCAGTATTTTACTGGAGCAATTTATATTAAGTACCTTGTTCAAGTATTACAGCAGGGTCATTCCTGGAGTTCCAGCTGGAAACCAAATCGATTCCTATCTGTGAGAAGTGCAAGCATATTTATAGACTTCATGGGTATGAGGTTTATAAACAAATTATCACATAAGAGGCATTAAGGTGTGACAGCAGCGATAATTTACTAGCCACTTGTACGCTGAGTGTTATTTTACAACAGAAAGAACCCTCAGTTTAATGGAAAAATCCAACAGGGGAACAGTCCCTCTTGTTGAATGTGTGTTAAGCATGTATGGGGGCTGGACAAAGTCACAGAACATCTGGCTCTGTTCCATCTGGAGGGTACAGACTGTTATGTCAAAATGCGGTTAACTAACATCGGTTCAGCGTTCCGTACAATCGTCCCCACGTAGCTGGTAAGAAAGTTGGATCTGTGCAACTAGATCCTGGACTTTGTGACCAACAAGCCACAGGCTCTGATGATCAATGGCAACACCTCCCACACCCTTGTTCTGAACATCAGTGCAACACAAGGACATGTGCTCAGCCCAGTGCTCTTTACCCTCCTAACCCACAACTGTGTCGTCAAATACAGCAGCAAACTTCATCAGTTATGCTGAGGACACCACAGCTGTGGTCCTCATTTCCACCAACAATGAATCGGCCTACAGAGGGAAGATAGAGAGGCTTGTAGCTTGGTGCAAGTACAACAGTCTTTCTCACAGTGTCAACAGGACCAAGGAGATGATTGCTGACTTCAGAAGAATTTGAGTCTTTCATACCCCTGAATACGTTGGTGGCTCAGCAGTAAAACTATTGCACAGCTTCCAGTTCCTGGGAGTGCTCATCACCAAGGACCTTTGCTGAAAAAACCCACCTTTTGAAAAACGCACAACAACATTTCGGCTTACTAAGACTGAAAATAGCTAGACTTCTATCCCCCATTTTCACCATCTTCTACAGATGTGCCACAGACTATATCACAGTCTGGGGAAGGAGTTGCACTGCATCTGATTTGATAGTAAAGTCTGCCCAGTCCATCACCAGGACTTCACTGTCTACCATCCAAACCACCTACAACAAGCAGCGTTAGCCTCAGGAAATCTGGTGTTGCCACTGTGGACCCCTCTCATTCTCTCTTGTTTTCACTGGTGCCTGAAAGATGCTACTGCAGCTTGTGGGCCTACACCCCCAGGCTCAGGAACAGCTTTTTCCTGCAGTCTTTCAGACTGCTGAAACCTGGTAAGCACAGAGACTGATCACCACATTCTCCAGTGAGTACCTCTCATCGTATCATCACTGCTGAATGTTTGCCCTGGTCCTCTTTTCTTTTCTATTTATCTCTCTATTTACTTATTTATTATCTATTTAAAAAGCTTCCACAAACATAGAATTTAAATTTCAAGATCAGAGATAGGTGTGAGGTCCATAATTTATAAGAAAAATTACTGACTTACTAAAATCATATCCCTGAGGCAATTTCACTTTTACCATAAATAAGTTTTCCCATTTCACTGGCCTTTTTTAATAAAATAGCGAACATCTAAAACTTTGCCCGTGTGTGGGGTGAGATACAGAGCATTCTTCAGTTTGTGGGCTGCTTATGCTTTCGTTTTATGCAGAGTTGTAAAACAGCCATTTGTAAAATGGAAATTAGGTTATATCACACAGAAGCTAAAATAGATTAATACATGCATTGTATATATTCAGCATGATAATTTTTGTTCCTCGTTGTATTATACCTCACAGCAATGCTTTGAATAGCACTATTTTATCTGGAAATGTTTTAGTATTAGCATGTAAATAACCATTAGGTCCTGCTAGCTGCTAGGAAAGCGTATCCTTTTAATTAAAACTAATCCACTTTGACTTGCAGTCCAAGCTGTCTCAAGTCTCTCTCTTATGCATATTCTCAGGCTCATGAAAAAAACACACAAACTTGACCTCTTCTGAACTTCAAAGAACCCTGGGACCCAGTGTAGTTCTGTTTTTGAGTTTCTTAGTCTATGTGGGTATCTGTACATGGCTGCACGTACTGTACAGCTGCGAGTGAACAGACATGACTTGAATGTTCCAAGAATTTGTATTAAAAAATGAGAGAGATGTTTCACAGACAGCCTTCTGTCTGGCTCTTTTTCCTCTACTGACCCCATCAGTCGACCACCAACTCTGCCATTGCTGTCTTGGTCACCTGTGGCTGAAGGATACACAGTAAAGCATCCCTCTGCCAATGCCAAAAGTTCACACAAACACAACATTTTTAGGGTTAGGATTAGGATTAGGCCTAAACCATAAAATGAAATCACTGCTTTTATTTTTCATCAAATCTTTTTCTACCATGCTTGCTAAAAACAAAGGCGTTTCCACCACTGTTATTCAAAGCACCCCAGACTGCATTATAAATCAACTTAGCAGATGAAATACATAAAAACATGTATGTACACCTGAACATCCTTTCTACATACAGTGCAGACATTTTTTTGTGCACTCAGCTGTCAGTCTATATGCACAAAGAATTATTCTCAGCTACCAATATCAATTCTGTATTGCCATATGCACTAAGCTATTCTAATTCCACAAAGAGCTTAACCGCTTGCTTCCATTCAGGCCTCCATTCTCACCTTATTAATCCACTGTCTTAGAAAATTTAACAACCTCACTTGAGAGCTAGAAAAAGCCTTCCCTTGAACTCAGTCAAAATGGAAATTACACCATACATTCCCACACACACATATCTGCAGTCTAATAACTAATGAATGTGAAGGTCTGTATTTAGCATCTGTCCTAGCAATGTTCCACATAGCTCAACCGCAAGTGATATCCATGCTTACGATGTTGTTGTTAAGCGCTGTCAGACTGATGCTGATCGTGGAGACCACCTGCTCTTATAAACAAAGGTTTTATGATATAAAACTGCTGTTACTTGACTGTGTCCCCAGAAAGTTCATTATTTTGCAGGGAGAGCATTTTCATACATAGGACCAACAGCTTCAGTATAGGGCTTTACTATTTTATTTATTTATTTATTTATTTATTTATTTATTTATTTATAAGATGCTTTTAGGGTTATTTCTTCTATCAGCAAATTACAGCAAGTACAGCAAATTCTTATCTAAATAAAAATCTCAGAATTTAAGAATGCTAAAAAAAAAATTCTCAATTGCCTTCCATTATTTTAACCAGAATTGCTTTAAAGTCAATTCCACAAGGTCATTGCGTGGTAATATGTGTGGCTATCAGTCCAAACTTTGAAAAGCTTTTAAAAATGTCATTCTTATTATTTTAAAGGACAGAGACTATAACACACACACCAAGACATCCTATTAAGGCAAATATTATAGGGAAAATGTTTTTAAAAAAAGGGTCTCTGGGGCACGTAATCTGCTTAGAAACAGGTACAAGGCAGATACCAGGTGACGCAGCTTGAGGACAGTGGTTTCTTTAGGGAGATTCTTACACTGAGGAAAGTAGAAGAGTAAAAAGAACAAAAGAGAAACGGGCAACTTGGAAAAGCCAGGAAGAAAGCATATTTGAGGAAGAAAATATTGAAATGTACATCAGGTTTAAGTGATAAATGAGTTTCAGATATAACAAATCTGCCACCTCTTTTACAGGGGAAAACCAACTGCTGGTGTCTGCCTCTGTCCATCCATTGTGTCTTGCTGGTCTTGCAAGTAAGACACAATGGATGGACAGAGGCAGACACCAGCATGTGTTGCCTGGAGTAGGCTCTCAGGCATGAAGGTATAAACCAAGAAATTGGAAATAAGCTCTTTTTTCACATGCTGTCCAGCTTTCATGAATGAGCACCTTAAACTTGAGGGGTAGTTAACAGTAGACAGGGTTCTTTCTGTGAAACAGAGATCAATAAATCAGTGCAATTCATTTCCAACTGAAGGAACTGGATTAGACTGACTGTCGCCTGACTTTGTTTCATGTCTCTTTGGCTGTAGCTTTGGGGTTCCCGTCCCCCTCTTCTGGTTTGGCCAGTAAGCCCCCTGGGGTTACCATCACTGAGCTCAAATTATTAGTTCTGTAGGCAGTTGCCTAAGCTGCATTATGTCTCTGGCAGCCTGCTATACAATCTCCAACGGGGTGGAAGAAAAATCCTGATCACTTCCATGTTTCCCAGCATTTGCTTTGGGTTGCCTGAGATGTGTCAGGATGGGACAGCTCCCAGTGCTGCAGGGGCCATTGCTAAGGACGGACCTGTCCCTGATTTTGGATCAGCTCCCTTTCACTCTTCATCTTGAAAGCCTGATACAAGACGCCAGAGCGCTTGAATAGCACTATTTGGCATTTATTTTCTGGTGTATCTTTTAGAACAGAGCGATAAGTTCTACTAAAAATCGACATTGAATTTCAAGTACTTTCAGATGGTTA
Source organism: Heterotis niloticus (assembly GCA_018136845.1). Taxonomy (NCBI): domain Eukaryota; kingdom Metazoa; phylum Chordata; class Actinopteri; order Osteoglossiformes; family Osteoglossidae; genus Heterotis; species Heterotis niloticus. Next base: position 24,987,165 of record CM030896.1, read on the forward strand.
TGCTAAACTGGGACATTTTCCTATCAGTATGTATCCCAGCCCCTCATGCGGATGGGACACCGGCACATAAGATGGAGGAGGAGGTGGGGGTGTCTCTTCAAGCAGCTGGAACTGTGCTCCCTGCTGTTTTAGCTTTTGCCCAAGGGACATTCCTGCTCACGTAGGAATCAGGTTTGATAAATGCGGGTAGAGAGACAAAAGACCTACATTAAAAGGGGAAGATCAAGTTACTCCGAAGAAAGGTTAGTGATCAGTGTCAATGTTGTAATTGCTCCGAGTTTGAAAAACACAGCAGGCTGTCTATAACCGTCCAGTGCACAGTTGTGGTGGTCTTCCCGGGGGATGAAGCCAGGTACACCATGGATGACCACATTTTCTTAATTCCACTAAAGGACATAAAGACATTAACAATTCACAAGATCACTGCCAGTGTCTTGCACTGTGCAATGCAGACGAATGCTACGTTGCAAGTGGCACTGTATAGCATTTGTTATTAATGTCCGGGCCCAGCTCTTGCCCCCTTCAGCACGAAACTTACCCAGAATTGCTCCAGAAAAGGTTTCCTGCTGTATAAATTGGTAAAAAAAATAGCTATCATTTTAATGTTGTATGTTGTTTTGTATTGAAATAGCAATAATGGTACTGAATCTGCTGTTTCAGTTGTCATACTGTATGTGTTTAGCTGTTCAGTGCTCTGCATCATTGTTGAGAATAGTGCTCTAGGACAAGAAACAGAATTGACATTAAATTTACTTTAATCATGCGTTCCGTTTGGCTGAAACTGTCAGTGTGATAAGAAGGATGAAGCATATAGTCAGTTTAGTTATGGAAGAAATATAACTGTATAAATAAACTGAAGAAGCATCTGTCTCTATTAAGTACTTAAAGCAGAGGAGTCCAACCACCACCATTCAGCCCCTTTGTGCGCACAAGCAATCACTTTTACCAGAAAAACAAAGAGGATTTTGCAGTAATTTTAGCCAGAATACAGCCAGCTACATAGCACCAAGGAAAAATAACTTTTTGTTTTGAAATACTAACTTTGCATTTCAGCCTCAAATAATCTGATATAAGTGTATAATACAAACCATTGCATATTGAAACTGAAATAGCCACTGTGAAAGTAATACTCAGTCAAACGTGCATTGTATTGAACAATAGGATTATTATAACAATTTAAAATATATTTTCACAAGGAGTTACGCTGTTTTCTTGAGAACCCTATTGAAAGGAGGTTAAATGCACTTTAGTTACTCACATCAAGTGGAGAGAGAGGCTGATACGAGTTTTGATGGGGGAATCACTTGTGATGGGATTAGAAACATTTACGTTAAACTGGCTGAGTTACCCAGTGCTGCCAAACAGGTGCAGCGGTGAAGAGGTAAAAAGTAATAACACATTATTTCACCTTTAAACTGTTTTACCATTAAAGTGGTTGTATTTAGTGCATAAGTATTGTTATTGCTTTCAAACAGGTGAACACCACAGAGAGTGATGCATGCACTAGTTGTAGTGGACAGGAAAAACAAAATATACAGTATATCACCAAACTTTATTGCAATTACTTCACTAATTCATCCAGCCATTTTTATATTTACAGTTATTCACAGCTATTGGCTCCCTTGAAAAACACACATGGCACTGACAGCAAGTTGGGTACCAACCATAGTGATGTGCAGACATGAATAACTAATTATAACTTCAATATCCTTCATTATGTGTGAGTTTGAGTGAGAAAATATATTAGTGTGTGTATGTAACGTAGATGAAAAATTCACCAGAATCATCTACCTCAGCTCTGCATGTGACATCACTACTCCTGTTTCTCCGAGCCTTGTCAGAGACACAATTTTAAATGTTCAAAAGAGTAAGCATCTTTTGGGAGGATGGGTGCGAAGTACTTGTGCTCCAAATGTCAGTTCTGTGGCCAGAAAGGCAAAGCCATGGATAAAGAACAAACAAATGAATAAACAGAGAAAATAAAATAAATAAATAACATGATACAAACAATAAAATAAATAACAAACACAGACAGAGCTTTATAGATATAGAGATGTACACTTTAAGGTACACTTTAGGGTCCTCCACCCAGTGCGGTTAATGTGTTATGATCGTAACATTTTCAAAAAAGAATTATTTAAACAAGAGAGTTTTGTCATATGGAATGCATAAACAATTATTCAAACCTACATCATTATAACATGAAAAGCTGAGCCAAGCAGCACATCTCCGCGATTAACCTATTCAAAAGAGCATAAAGCTTCAAGCAATTTGTTGAGCTACAGCCAAGTAAGCGAAATTTGGCCTCGAGACTTTCAAGTTCTTGTGTAAACAAAGTGTATTAAATATTTTACAGCAATTTTTTATGTTTGCACAATATTTTTGCCTCCAGGGTGCTTTCATTCTCTGTGACCTCGACAGAGACCCCTGATGTTGTGCTTCATTTGGCTCAGTCCAGTGAAACAGACATTGACTGTGGGAGTCAATATGGGAGGAAAATCTCACAATTTCAGTTTAAACAAATGTTATGTGCAGACAGGGCCTCGGGGGAAAAGGGGAAGTGGGCGCACTGTGGAAAGAACTCACCCTTATGCATACCTTCATCTTTGAAATGCAGGAGTGGGCAAGAAAAGTAAGAGAGACTCCAACCAGCATGGAGCTTTTGAAAGTCACCCAGGCTGATGTGAGGAGGATTCGTTTTGCTCTCTCTCTACGTCAGCTGGAAGAACAACACTTTCCTTGCAAGAACACTCCAATCTCATTTGTAACTGAGCTTTTCAAAACATTCAACTAACCTGGTCAATTCAATTGCACGGTCGGATGAAAGGAAGTGGAAAATGAGAAATGGACCAAGAATAGGGTTACTGAACACAGCTGAGGGTGGAAGGACAAAATTTCACCCTGGTACTTGATATGTAGCTGGATGGAAAGTTACAGCAGAATGTAGCTGTTATGGCAAAATATTAGCTGCTAACTATTGATTGTTTTTAAAATATTTATAAAATCTCAGCCGCACACTGCGACAGTGGTGCTCATATGCTGTGGATATGAAGACATTCATTGTTCCTGAAATACCTCTTAACTGCCCCTCCGTGTTCATAAATCACTTAATCCTGACTGTATTGGGTCATAATTTGTCATAATTTTTTAAACTTGTTTAACAAAATTAGTATAAATCTCTGTGCGGCTAACCTAACCGCAAATTTATATGAGAAGCCATTTCCGAATGGCCTGCATTTTGTCTCCTAAAACGGGTTATGCTAATCGGTCCAAGCAATCGATGACTTTTTAATCATCCTTAAATGGGGGGAAACGTGCAAAAAAGACAAAAGGATTTATGTAAAAAATGTTTTTAAGATGGTTTCAAAATAGTTTCGACAGTGCAAACAAATAGCACCAAAGCACATCATTTCCAAGCAAGTTACAATTTTTTTTAGAAATACCTGCACAAATCAATTATTTACCAGTTATTAGGTTGCCTTTATTTCTCTGTCTCTAAATTATATGGGCTATAATTTCCATTTTGTTTGCAAAAATGAGATAAAATTAGGGATATTTGCAAATGACTGTTCCACTAGCACAACTAGCAAGGCACGGGTTTTTTTTTTTTTTTTTTTTACCTTTTCAGTGTGACAATAAAAATAGTAAGTAGATGACAAATCAGGTCTGGGTCTTTAAGCACCCCATTACCTGTGCTATGCTTTATAGTGCTCAAGTCTCACCATTAAACATGGTTTTGTAATAATTTATTCACGTATGAATAGCTGGATGTGTGAGGAAAGGAGAGGAATTATGCTACGCATTATTGGTAGCAGGCAGTGTCGAGCTGCCATCGTGTATTCCTTGAACAACGTACTTTACCTTGAATTACTCTAGTAAATTACTCAGCTGTATACATTTGTTAATCATTATAAGTAGCTTAACATTGTGAGTTACTTTGGAGAAAAATGTTGGACAAAACAAAGTGTTTTGAAAAGTAAGGAAAATGTTTCTGATACCTGGGTACTGATTTCATGTTTCCTGTGGTTCCTGTTTAGATGTTTGCTGGTTGTCCCTATTTTGTTTTATAAATTTGTCTTCCCTTGCATGTATAATTGACCTGCATGGAGCGGCATCCCATCTAGGTTTTACCCTGGTTTGTGGCCTATGTTTCCCATGATATTCCAGACCTCCACAAATCAGTACTGAATAACTAGTTACTGGTAATGGGTGGGTAGATGGGTTGAGGTATAATGAAAGCATTCTGTTGTATTTAGCATCTCATGGGATGCACTTGAGATTCAGCCCCAGTGCGGCAGCAAACCCAGGCGTATCTCTCAAAGCAGTTATGAGCACAATAAGAGGTTTAAATTCGAAAAATTGAAATTAAATTGGAAAAAAAAGTCCAGTATACTTCCATCTCAAATGTTCCACTACCAAGGTTTCTCTGTCATTTGAGCCACCAGACAATGGTCATAACTGTGAGTCTCTCCTATCATAAGGCTATCTTCTGCATGTTGCAGAGAAATGCATCTCCTGTTCAACGTTACATATTTGTTCATTCTTGTTCCCATGTTCTGGTCCGTTCTATTACGCGACATTAGTTCAAGGTTAACAAGTCCATGCTTTTTCTGAGCCTACATCACATCCACGTTTCTGTGGTCCTCCACCCAGTTGTTTGTTAGTCTTAAGCACAGCATAGGCTTACCCAGCGTTTCAATAGTTCAAACAGCCCAGAAGGAGTTTAAAATATTTAAAAATCAGGCACTCAACTATTATCAACCTTCCCTGAAATACCAACCCAACAGATTCACATTGTCAAGTTGCCTTAGAGTTTGTTGCACATGGCTGCAGAGCACTGATACACAATAAATACCCAAAGAAGGAGGGATGCGAGAAGCTACATTTCCGACGTTTAAGTTTCTATCGCACTCCATCGTTTATTTTGTCTTTTTTTCCAGAATCACAATCCAGTCCTGTGTTCTTCCAAATAAAGCCTGCTGCTGAGTTCAATAAACCTGGGTCTAACCGTCACTGTGTGACAACAATAAGGGAGGTGTCACCGACTGTCACAAATAAGGAAAAAGGAAAAACCACCGATGAAGATTGAAGACTGAGGACAACGTTCCACTTCGTGACCTCAGCTACAAACACCGATGCCAAGACACAGTACTCTAAAAACATGTTAGACTCAAATAGATCTATAAAAAAACTGCATTAATTCCTTCCAGATGAAAGAGGTAAATCAACTGAAGCACAATAAAGTGCACTAGCTGCTTCAAAGCTATTAGATTATTACCCAAAAAACAACTATTTTACTAATATTCCCTAGACACCATTGTGCTATTGCTTCAAGAGTTCCCCTTGATCAACTGCATCGCTTTTCTGACATATAAAGTCATTTTTATTGTTTTTTATTTTGATTTTTCAGGAGAAATTATCACTTGCTCAGTTGTTGTGACAGCCTGTGATTTATAATTAATTTCTGCTAAACTCTTTCTACTGCGTTCATAATAACAGCCTTCCAGCTTTCTAATCTAAATATCTATTTGAAACATAAGACTTGTGACAAACTCATATGTATTTTTAATTGCAGTGTGGCAGGCAGTGTCTGGGCTTTGGCACAACATACATGGAGTAATATTACAACCCATATATTTTATGATGAATCTGTAGCAATATGAGTCCTGGAGTGTCTGCTATTCTCAGAACAGCTACTGGTAAGTAACCAGTTCCTGCGTTCATTGTTATGTGTGAGACATAAGTCTGCAAGTATCTGAAGAAGTACTTCTTCCGACCTGGAATGAATGCCAACCATTAATGTCAGGGATGGGCACAACTCTCTGGGCAAAAGTATATGGACACCTGGGTATCACACCAATATGTCCCAGTTTAAACCCATGGGCATGAATATGAAGTTGTTCCCCCTTTGCTGCCTTTGCTGCTATAAGAGCTTCCACTCTTCTGGAAAAGGCTTTCCACCAGATTTTGGAGCACGGCTGTGGGAATCTGTGCCAAATCCGCCACAAGAGCATCACTGACGTCAGGCGAGAAGGCCTGGCTCATAGTTGGCATCCCAGTTCTTTCCAAAGGCATTCAGTGGGGTTGAGGTCAGGACTCAAGTTCTTCCCCACCAACCTGGGCAAACCACATGTTTATGCAGCTCGCCTTGTGCACAGGAGAGGAGCTTCTTCCCAAAACTGTGGCCACAAAGTTGAAAGCACACAATTGTTTAGAATGCGCTTTTATGCTGCATGGGTGCGGCCAAAACAGCTCAGCTCGGTCATTAGAAGGGGGGTACACATACTTTTGGCCATATAGTGCACTTAATAGTTGTTGTTAAAAAATATATGCATAGTGGATGAGGACTTGTGACCGTCTTCAAGTCCATGGAAGGTATTTGCTATTCTAACCTTCAGTTTACTTGGAATGTTCTAGTACAACCTGCAATTTTAAAAATGGATGGAGATTGCACACACTTTTGATAAAAGCATGAATTAAACCAGGAAATGCCAAAAAGCACAAAGATGCATCAACTCAGCGCTACTCTTAGTGCTATTACTGTAAACATGCAATAATGTGGGAAGATTTAACCAGTCCTGGCCTTTGGGGGTGAACTATTTCCGCCACCATAACAAGGTCTGATTAAACCGCTAATAGTTTCCTTCCATTTTTGGAAGAGAGCTTCAAAATAAAGTTGCCCCCATCTATCTTCCTGTTAAACCACTAAACAGCCTCTTTTTTTGAAGAAGTCGTAGTCTTGGTCAAATATAGGCTGTTCACGCTGACATACTGTACCTTGCAAAGAAATGCATTTTAATACTTTGAACTTCCACATGAACGTCCCTCTGTAAACATGAGGTATATAAGAATATATGAACACATACAGAGACTCTCTGTTAAAAAGGAGGCAGGGTTGTAGGGTACTGCTGTTTAGATACAGCTAGACAGCAAGGTGAATGTTTTTTCTTTTCCTTTCTCCATTTAAAAACCTTGTAAATCATTTATCAGCTATGAAAGATGAAAAAAACTTTTAAAAAAATAAAGGACAAACTAGCATCATTGCATGTTTGCTGCATGTACATTGGACGATAATCATCTAAAGTTAACATTTCTGCTTTGAATCCAGGATGTTTCTGAAATGTTAGGAAGAGTGACAGTTAGAATAATGAGCTATTAAAAAATTTAAATATTTTTCTCTTTTTATATGAAATGGGTCATAAAGTAGGCCAAGTGAGTGAGCTGAGGTATTCTGAAGGAAAGGCTTAATGTGTCAAAAATGTGTTAAAGTTTGATCATATAAAGTAATAAAAGCAGCTGTTAGTTTGAGTCACTAAAATTAGAGCTTGAAACAAGTACCAGTCTGTTGTCTGCCATTCTGCAGCCATTATGCATGTATTTTGCGTGTATATTCTGTATAGGCATCAACCCTGCTTTCTTCCTTTTGTGGGAGTGGTGTATTGTTCAGATCCATCTTCAGAAAACTTGGTTTGAAGTTCCAGCTACTGCTTTAGTACTCCTGTGAATAGTACCAGTACCGAGTAGCTCCAGAATTCAAGAGTTTGTATACCAAGGGATTGTTGTGCTGGATAGATTAGGCTAGCTTGAACTGGAAGGACATGTCCACCCGTGTTACACCTACACATCTTCTTGCTGCTCTGAAGTCAATGACAGTCGTATCCATAGTGTCTCCCAAAGTTTCTGACCTTCTCTTGTGTTCCTGGGCTCAAAAGGGCTTTGTTTTCTTCTTTCATTGACTCCATCCATTTCATTGCTAGTCAATGTCTTCCTTTCCAACCTATTTTTCTAAGCATTATGGCCTTGTCAAGCGAGTCCAATATTCATTCGATGTATTCAAAGTACAATACCCTTTGTGTCACTTGTACTTCCAGGGAGAGTTTTAATCTGAATTGTTCAAGGTCTATTTATTTGTCTTTTTATCTCTTCTTGGGATCCTTAAAAGTTTGCTCCAGCACCAAAGTTCATAAGGAGTCAATTGTTTCCAAAGCCTCCATATTTTTCTGTCATATAGTTTTATTAGAATTGTTAATGCTTAAAGAATGGTAACTGTAAAGCAAGGGCATTTGGGAGACTTTCTGCCAAGTTCTGATCAATCTCCTCTGTATCTCTTCACTGCTTGATTCTTTGCTGCTGATCTCAGTGATCACAAAAAGCAAAAGTTGTTAACCACTTCTTTGCTTTTGTCACCAACACTAAAGTTTCCTTGTGCGCCAACTGTCACGACTTTCTTCAAATTTAAAGTTTTCTACCGTTACCCCAAGACATGAGATGATGGCAACGGTGTTGGAAAACCTATCACATGACAAAGTTGAAGAATCCAAAACAAAACCGGGGAAGGTAACAGTTATGCAGGTTGGGAGGGGCACAATAAGCAGAAATGAGCGAGAAAGGAAAGCACGCCAGAGCAGACAAGTAAACCATGGACGTGTGCAGAGAACAGCAGGATCTACACATCGGTATAATGCAGCAGGTTCATGAAAATGCAGTTAAGTAAGCAAAGGTGATTGGTATGTTGGGGTCAACAGGTGTCACCAGGCTGGTGCAGGGGCTCCACAGTATAGACAGAAGGGTAGCAGAGTAGGGTTACACATAATGCAGTGGAAAGAAAAAGTAGACAGATGAGAAGGATCAGGGGTCAAGTAAACCCTGGCATAGGGATGTCCATGGGGCATCAGTGAAAAGGGCTAACAGAAAAAAGAAGAAGCAAAACCAGTCAAGCCTGTGGGGCTGGATACGATGCCAACTAGGCTAAGTGGAGCACAGGGGAGGCTGAAGCAATGACTGAAGGTGTAACAACACCAAGGCAGCACCAGAGACTGATAGATGGGTCGGGAGCCAGGTCTGATGGGGAAACAAGTAGAGCAGCTCCCACATCTCAAGATGAAAATAAATACTTAGAAAGTGGCACTGGAGGTGAAATTGACGTTAAGAGCATTAAATTCATAAAGACACCAGAATCCACATGGAAGCAATGCTGTGAGCAAGTATCTAAAGGACCATGGATGCAGTTGAAAAGTTTTCAGATGTCGTCATGTTGTTGATCATATGCAGCAGTCTGTTACTTCTCTTCTATTAAATTTCATTTGGGATGGATAGAGATGTCCTCATCAGATCATAACATCTAAGCAACGCCCAAGAGTTATTTTATTTTTTCCTGTTTGGCCGCTGCCAACTGCACTCAGGCATGCATCCCATCAGTCGATAATAAATTCAGTCAGCGCTCTGTATGGGAAGACGTGGTTCCTGAGCTCTAAGCAGAGCAACGGCTATGTTCAGTCGCTTATGGGCGCATTATGAACATGAAAAGCGTTTGTGTGGAACATTAAGGTTGTGACATGGCTCTCAGGCAGAATATTCATCTAAATTACTGGAAAGTTATAATTTCATTGCAGCCCGAAACAATTTGTCAAAGAGCCTGCAGCACGGCTTAACTTGTGCACAGGATATCAGGGGACCCGAGTGCCTCGCTGTGATTTTGGTTTCTCTGTTTGCTGTAAAGCTTCACCTGTTGTCAGTGCTTTCCTTCCCTGTCTGAAAACTCCCCGAAGCGAACTGCTTGAGTTTTATTTTCTTAAAAAGAGCCAATTACTGGGAGAGCAGTGATTTCGTGGTGCAAGTAGGGGGTTGTTATCCATCTGGAACAGGGATAAGAGTGCGGCACAACTTCTCGAGACTGCAAGTTTATTAGCTAGAGCCCATTAAGAGGAAGCATTTGCTCGGAAGGAGAAAAACTGAAGTTTGCTCACTCTTTTATTCACTTGAAACTACAAATCAGGGTTAAATAAGCATGGCGGATGAATTTGTTTTAATAGGGTAAGGAAATCTTGATTCACTCCTAAATAATATTGTGTACGTAAACAGTTCTTGCGACATATCAGAAACCCTTGCTGCTCAGATAAATATATTCAATAAGTCAGTGGACTGAAAAATGTGCTATGAAGATTAATTCTTCTGGACGTTCTCCTGGAATTTAAATCCTCGCAGAGACTGAATTGCTATGTCAGTGCCTTAACTTCATTGTAATTTGTGCCATTTTCAGCAAGTGTAAACTTTAATTACCAAGACGCTGCGTAATGCATTGTTACTTATTTGTAGTTGTGAGAAGTCTACATCCTCTTGAGCTAGACTCACAGGTTCACTAAACCGGTCTATTTCTTGTATTCCAATTTGCACTTTGGATTTAAATGCCCTCTAAATCAGTGCTTTAAAGTGTTGAATCATTATGACTGTGCAGGCATAGGCATGATGCATTCTTTTTTTAAATTAATATATTATAAAAAAAAAAAAAAAACACTGGCATAGTTTCAGCAGCACTGAGTTCTCCTTACAGTTATTGTTTTTAAACAGTTTTGATCAAATGTTATATTAGTAATCGCTTTTTCAACAGACTGGATTCAGCCATACCACCCTCAATCCCCGTTTCTTCCCCTTCAAGTTCCATCCAGGTTTTCTACGCACTTAAAAATCCATGAATACCTTTCAAGTCCCTCCCCTCCACTCGTGCTCCTGATGACATTGAGATTTTGCTCCCCTTCAGCCACAGCAAACCATCATTGTGGATGATGACCACGTGAAACAGGACTGAAAAGACAACGTGAAGGTTCTGATGGAATTTGCCCCAAAGTGCAGAAACATGTGTCAGCCATCTAGTTGGCAACTTTACACACCATTCAACCTGTCACTGAGATAGCACGGAGTACCCCTGCTTTTAAAGACATCCAGCATCATCTCAGTTTTAGAGAAAAGGAGCTCCTGTGGTCTGAATGAAGACAGACTGGTGGCTCTTGCACTGCATGCTGTGAAAACCCTCAAAAGGTTGGTGTGACTGATGCAATCATCTATATGTTCTGCAAGGCTTATTCCCAGCTGGAGAAAGCTGGCAGCACAGTTGAGGTTGTTTCTTTCACTGCTTCAGTGCCTTCAGTAGTACCTAGCTGCTTCAGCTGGGACAAGAGTTGATCAAAATGATTGTAGATACACCTGTGGTTTCCAAAATTTTATACTGTCTAAAAGGGAAGGCCATGACAGTTTGTCAGGTTGCAGGATTGAGTCGCTGATGAGGTGGTGAGCAAATGCAGGCAAGGCAAGGCAAAGTAAAGCAAGGCAGGAGTTTATTGTCATTTTGTCCATCTACATAGTACATGATGAAACGAGACAATGTTCCTCCAGGACCAAAGCTGCAACACAACAACACAACATGTTACAGCAGGAAAAAGGAATATAGTTCAAATATGGCCACATAAATACAATAAATAATTGTAATAAATGGTACAAATAGGAAAAATTACAGTGTTGAAGCAGTTACGGGGGGGGGGGGGGGGTGTGATTGAGTTATGGCATTTTTTTCGATTTAGCAGTCTGATGGCTACGGGGAAGAAACTGTTCCTCATCCTGGTGGCGGATGCCCATATGCTGCAGAACTGGCAAACCCCAGGGGACAGGATTGTCTCCATTCTTGTTCACTCACGACACCTTTGTCTTCAGATACAGGTCCTTAACATTCCTCCCACTGTCTAAAATGTGCGTTTCAGATGAATTTGTTCACCTGTGTGCGTGTGTATGAGTCAGTGTGATTGCTTTGCAGTGGACTGGCCTCCCATTGAGGATGCTGCTTGCTTCACACCACATGCTTTCAGGATAAGGTCCAGATCACTGCAACACTCCACTGAACAAGTGACTGTTTATACTGTGGGAAAATCGGATTATCTGTGTTTTCACATATATCTATAAAGCTCGGTCTGTTTTCTAAGCCACAGGCTTGAAATTTTGCACACAGGTACTTCTCACCCTAAGTGTGGTTTCTGCACACTTAGGTTTATTAAATGAGTCCCTGCCCGGCTAGCTCAGTTGGTAGAGCATGTGACTCGTAATCTCAGAGTTGTGGGTTTAAGCCCCACATTGGGTGTTGATGCAAATCCAACCACAAGGGGGTGCACCTCTATGCCAGTCCCAAGCCTGGGCAAAATGGAGGGTTGTGTCAGGAAGGGCATCTGGTGTAAAAATCTGCCAAACCAAATATGCAGATGAGCCGATCTGCTGTGGCAACCCCTGACGGGAGCAGCCAAAAAGTCGGCTTAGGTTTATTAAATGCCACAAAGGATGCTCATTTCTTTGAAAACTGAATATTTAGGCTCTGACAAGGCTTGAAGAAGTACAGGTGCTGGTCATAAAATTAGAATATCATGACAAAGTTGATTTATTTCAGTAATTCCATTCAAAAAGTAAAACTTGTATATTAGATTCATTCATTACACACAGACTGATCTATTTCAAATGTTTTTTTTTTGTTTTTTTTTTAATTTTGATGATTATAACTGACAACTAATGAAAGTCCCAAATTCAGTATCTCGGAAAATTAGAATATCAATTAAGACCAATGCAAAAAAAGGATTTTTAGAAATGTTGGCCAACTGAAAGGTATGAACATGAAAAGTATGAGCATGTACAGCACTCAATATTTAGTTGGGGCTCCTTTGGCCTGGATTACTGCAGCAATGCGGCATGGCATGGAGTCGATCAGTCTGTGGCACTGCTCAGGTGTTATGGGAGCCCATGTTGCTCTGATAGTGGCCTTCAACTCTTCGGAATTGTTGGGTCTGGCGTATTGCATCTTCCTCTTCACAATGTGGTAGAAAAAAGTGTGCAAGCAATAGGGATAACCGCACCCTGGAGGGGATTGTGAAACAAAACCCATTCAAAACTGTGGGGGAGATTCACAAAGAGTGGACTGCAGCTGGAGTCAGTGCTTCAAGAACCACCACGCACAGACATATGCAAGACATGGGTTTCAGCTGTCTCATTCCTTGTGTCAAGCCACTCTTGAACAAGAGACAGCGTCAGAAGCGTCTCGCAACAAAAAGGACTGGACTGCTGCTGAGTGGTCAAAAGTTATGTTCTCTGATGAAAGTAAATTTTGCATTTCCTTTATAGTCATCAAAATTAAAAGAAATAAACATTTGAAATAGATCAGTCTGTGTGTAATGAATGAATCTAATATACAAGTTTCACTTTTTGAATGGAATTACTGAAATAAATCAACTTTGTCATGATATTCTAATTTTATGACCAGCACCTGTAAGGACATCAGACAGAGAGACTACGTAAAGAAACAAGCTGCCTTTCCCCTTGGTAACCAGTCTGCACATAGCTCTCTGTGGAGTCCACCTGTCTGACAGCACTAACAATACTTATGCACTAAATGCAGTCACTTCAATGGTAAAGCATTTTGGCAATTATATAATGCATTTTTACTTTTTCACCATACCTTTTTGACCCAGGCAGGGCCAACTACCTCAGCAAATGTATTCTATTCTGTGTTATATTTTGTTGATGACAAAACTGAAAGTCTAAACATTTTCAGAAACTGTTTATCCAGTTCATGAATGCTGGGCTCTGGTGCTAGTGCTTCTCAGGAAACAAATAATGCAAGGCAAGTTATGTTTTCCCTGAGTGTTCACACATGTGTGTACAAATGACAATTTACATTTATCTATTATCCTTAAACAGTGAAATGCTTGGACTATGGATGGTGCTTGTTGAACATTCCATCTAAACCCATGGGTACACAGACAGACCTAGATTAGCATGGAGAACCATCACCCAGACTTTGCAGAAATGAAGTTGGTAACAGGTTATAAACACTGCATAGAACTACAATTTGGTACAGTATGAATATATATTAAAGTAGCACTTCATTTGAGGCTGGTGTCACACATAATATCCCAGCACATGAGCAACTAAACATACTGCATATTTTTTTCTTGACATAATGAACCCAAATGCAAAACACAGAACAAAATAAAGTGTAAATAATGTAATTCTTTGTGTGATAATGGAAACAGGCAATAAGGAATTTAGATTATATTTGCGAAAAACATTACTGTTACTGGGAAAGTAAAACAGGAAGGTTTTGTGATTTATGTTTATGATGAAATTGTTTACCTTTCAGTATATACTGACTTGGATGTGCTGCTTTACTTGTCACCAGCAGGATCATTCCAGCAAGCTTAATGTTTAGTTTTGGACTCCTGCTTCCAGAAACATTAACTACAATGGACTGCTAAACTTAATAGTCAGTCTTAATGGTACCAGCAAAACAAGTCTTCTGAAACTACTGAGCCTAGACTGATGAAGTGTATGTCACTATCAATTGGAGGGTAAAAAGGAAGGGTAATTTGTCTTGTCAAGCTTGTCTTGTTAAAAAGTCTACGAAGGCTTTCCATTTTAAATGTTACCCAGCGCAACCAAAATTAAAAGTCAGTTGTCAATTCTGCCAAAAAGCTGTCAAATTTTTTAAAAGTCACCACTGGCACCCAAAAGCTTTAATAGTAGTGGGATAGACAAACTGAGCCAAAACTTAAGAGTCTGTTGAGAGTCCCTTGTATTTCAGAGATGTTGGAGATACTTAATCCTAGGCATTGGGTTTTTTTCGGTCCTTCTTCAATGAACAGATTCATGTGAAACACAAAGTGCTAACAAAAGGATTAGTGCTTCAAAGGGGATCCCACTCACTAACCTTCATCCTAAGTACCCGTTTTACCTTATCCCAACCTTCAAAAACCATGGCAACTCCACAGTCAGCCCACAGCAAGCCTATCGAGCCACTATTCAATGGCATGTACACTATATGGACAAAAGTATTGGGGGAAACACCTCTTAATTATTGAATTCGGGTGTTTCCATCAGACCCATTGCCACAGTTGTATAAAATCAAGCACCTAGGCATGCAGTCTCCATTTACAAACATTTGTGAAACAAAATGGGTCGTTCTGAAGAGCTCAGTGACTTCAAGCTTGGTACTGTCATAGGATGCCGCATTTGCAATAAGACGGTTTGTGAAGTTTCATCCCTGCTGGATATTCTACAGTCAACTGTAAGTGGTATTATTGGACAGTGGAAGTGTTTAGGAACAACAGCAACTCAGCCACGAAGCGGGAAACCACGTAAAGTGACAGAGCGGGGTCAATGACTGCTAATGTGCGTGGTTGGTTAAAGGTCATTGAAAAGTTCCAAACTTCCACTGGCATTAATATAAGCACAAAAACTGGGCAGCAGGAGCTTCATGGAATGGGATTTCCATGGTCGAGCAGCTGCAGGCAACCCTCGCATCAGGATGGAGTGGTGTAAAGCACACCGCCACTGGACTGTGGAACAGTGGAGACGTGTTCTATGGAGAAACGAATCACGCTTCTCTGTTTGGCAGTCAGATGGGAGAGTCTGGGTTTGGCAGATGCCAGGAGAATGTTATCTGCCTGACTGCATTGTGCCAACTGTGAAGTTTGGTGGAGGAGGGATAATGGTGTGGGGCTGTTTTTCGGGGTTTGGACTAGGCCCCTTACTTCCAGTGAAGGGAAATCTTGATGCTTCAGAATACCAAGACATTCTGGACAACGCTATGCATCCAACTTTGTGGAAACAGTTTGGGGAAGGCCCTTTTCTATTCCAGCATGAATGTGCCCCAGTGCACAAAGCAAGGTCCATGAAGACACGGTTGGATGAGTTCGGTGTGGAAGAACTTGACTGGCTCGCACAGAGCCCTGACCTCAACCTCATCAAACACCTTTGAGATTAACTGGAATGGAGATTGCGAGCCAGGCCTTCTCATCCAACATCAGTGCCTGACCTCATAAATGCTGTACAGAATGAATGGGCACAAATTCCCTCAGAAACACTCCAAAATCTTGTGGAAAGCCTTCCAAGAAGAGTGGTAGCTGTTATAGCTGTAAAGGGGGGACCAACTCTATTTTAAAGTCTATGTATTTGAATGCAACGTCATTAAAGTTCCTGTTGGTGTAATGGTCAGGCGTCCCACTACTTTTGTCTATATAGTGTATCTCCTTAACGCCGATGCTACCAAACTACAAATCCACACATGGTATAGTGAAGAGATGGTGCGGTATCTCTATCGGGTCATCAAGTGGGCACCTCCCTTCACAGGTGTTTTGTCGGGATAGGCCTATGACACCTGCAGAAGGCTCAACCACAGCTCAGGCATCCCAGGACTGCTCCCCTCCACCAGTGCACACACCACTGTGCTACCCAACAGCAGAACACAACGCTTACCATCCGCCTTAGCACCCCTGCTAACAACTTGAACACGATGAACAAAGACATATAAGCTTCAAAATTTAGCTTACGGATGGTCAGAAATCATGAGCGCTGATGAAAGAAAACCAAATGGAAACCAAAATTTTAACATCCCTCTAAAATCAAAGTGCACCACAGTGTCATTATTAATAAAAAAAAATCTGACATCTTCAAATCTGTTTTTGCCAGTGGAAAGTTAAATGAAGACCAACTAAACTCAAACTATAGCAGAAGCACATTTTTCTCACAAAGCTTTGCATTTTTTGAGCTTAAATTTAATTTTAGGGTTTCCCATGTGCTGCCTGTTGCTTATGTGCAGCTCAGACTGCTAGTATGCCAGTATTTCTACATTTTCATAGAAAACAGCTTAGAAAATGTACCCTCCTTCTTTTTACACATTGCTTCACATTACCTAGGGCAACAGATACATTTGCAATCTTATAATTGTCATTCCAAGTCACAGGAGGAGCTCTAATGTAATAACTATGAACAAGATGCATTTTCTCAAGGAGTATATCAACAAATCATACTAACTTGTGGAGCTACTTAAAAAATATCTCACAATAAATCTGCCCTTACTTTTCCAGCGTGACTTTTAAAAAAAATCAATCACAGAGGGGATGATGCTGCTTCGCTGCATCAATACGGCAGGGACATTCCACGTCCATTGTGCTTAAGAACAAAATTGGCATTACACAAGTGTCCCTTGGGTTACGCGACGCAACCTGTGGAAATATCCGAAGCAGGTAAACCCTAGCTGCTACGATATGGTTTCACCATTAGTTCCAGATGAGAAACACATATTCCATTGGACCGTCCTGTTAATTTGTTCCAACTCCGTCCACAGGTTTGATAAATTGCATGCAATTTTACACTTCTGTAATCCCAGGCTATTATGTGCCAGCAAGATTATGGGCAGACACAGGCAGTGTTCAATAATTAGCAGATAGAACTTGGTTCAAGCATTTTGTGTCACTGAAATATACAAAGTGTGAGGGAAACGGACATAAAACCTAATTATTTAAAACAGGCTATATTTACAAGGTGGAAAATGTATGCAAATCATAAACAGGAAGCAAAATTTAATGAGTGCGGTTCTAAAAGTTTTCTCCTCCGAGATGCTCAGAGAAGATAGTTAAATACAAAGTTCCTAACATTTAATTATTTATTATCGCCTTTTTATTGTTACTGTCTCTCACTCTATGATTCTCAGCTTATAGGTGTTTCGAGTTGGGGGGGGGGGTCTACCTGCTGAAACATTTGAGGTTTAAGATCCTGTCGCTTATACTGATGTACAAGAGATAAGCTGAATTAGACGGATAAAAAAACATGGATAAACAAATGGATTAATAGATAAACTACAGGGCCAAAAGTATGTGGATCCCCCCTTCTAATGACTGAATTGAGCTGCTTCAGCCACACCCACACAGCATACAAATGCATTCTAGACAATTGTGTCCTTCCAGCTTTGTGGCCACAGTTTGGAGAAGAAGCTCCTTTTCTGCTCTAGCATGACTTTAACCCTATGCACGAAACAAACTCCATAAACACATGGTTTGCAGAGGTTGGTGTAGGAGGAACTTGAGTGGCTGCACAAAGCCCTGGCATCAACCCTGCTGAACACCCGTGGGATGAACTGGAACGCTGACCATGAGCCAGGCCTTCTTGCACAACATTTGAGCCTGACCTCACTGATGCTCTTGAGGCTGAATAGGCACAAATTCCCAAAATCTGGTGGAAAGCCTTCTCAGAAGAGTGGGGGCTTTTATAGCAATAAAGGGGAAAACAACTCCATATAACTCCAGTACCCATGGGTTTAGATGGGATGTTCAACAAGCACATATGGGTGTGATACCCAGGTGCCCACACAGTTCTGGCCATACAATGTATAATGGATGGTAAAAGAGTCAGTGATAATGGTAGAGATAATTCTGTGGGAGATGGTCAGTTACGTTACCGATCAGTCTGGAATTTAGCAGTCCGATAGCATGGGCAAAAAATGTTCCTAAAGCTGCCTGTTTTACTGACAAGCTGCATATTACTTTAAAGTGTGAGTATAATGGTTCCTCAACCTACAAACATGGAAGTCGGTCTTTAACTCATTTAACTGTAAATCAAAATACATTTCTACATTTTGTAATTTGCCATCAATAACAGACAGATGCTGTACTATGGCACACAGTTGCACAGACGGTAAAGCTGGTCTTTCACAGGTCCTCTGCCACTTGGGGGGGTGTGGGATTTGCATGTTTCTCTCCATGTTTGTTCTCTGCAGAAGTGCATAGAAGAAAGCAGTGGCAAACCTCCTCTGCTCCCTCCCTTGCCCAGGAAACTACGCAGGTGGTCATCGTGCTTCAAATATAACTTAATGGCACTTCCAGACCTGACAACTTTTGAAAACCTCAATATGGTGCACAAGTGCTTGCCATAAATGCAAATTCCTCCTGAGAAGTTGTAAAAGATGTCCTTTATTCTATCCATCCTGTCTTACCCACCTCACCCCACCCCATTGCTGCATGTCACAAATCATTCCACCTACCTGACAGGTAATGACTCTAATAAAGAGAAAATTACACAGTGGCAGCTTCTTCTTGTCTGAAGGCTTTGTCTGTGTCCTGTTAGCATCTTAATCATCGCCCGCGATTGGATCAACTCAGTCTGGCCGTACAACCTAAAGGAGCTACTTGCACACCTCTGTCCATGTGTAAAGCCTCTGTGAAATTGTCTCTGGTTCATGTGTCTGTCTGTCTTCCTTCCTTTGTTCACTTTTTTCAGCTTCAAGTTAACTAAAAGGATTAAAGAGAGAAACAGTTCTGACTGACTGCGAAATGACCATAGACTTCATTTAAATCATTTGCTCAACTATAATTCCGGTACCCGAATTAACTCGTATTTTCGCAAAACTCTATCTTGGTCCCCCTTCGGCCTTTGCAAAATCATACTTTAAGTTATACTTCATCTATCCGTCCATCATCATTTACCGCTTCATCATGAACAGGACTGTAGTGCACAGAGTTTTTCCCCAAATTGTAGGGGTTTAAACTGCGGAACTACACCTAGATGGGACGCCAGTCCATTCCAGGGTATCCACACACGCAGACACACGCTATTAGCAATTTAGAAATGCACACCTTTGCACTGTGGGAGGAAACCAGAGCACACTGGAGAACATCCACAGAGAGATGGGTACTCCGTGTAAACATCACACACAACGAGTTGGATTGAACCTCATGTCCTACCAGCCCAGGTGCTATGAGGCACCAGTGCTACTTGCTGAGCCACAGTCTCACCCATTATACTTCATACATAGTGATTTTCAGCTGCATTTATTTACGTTTAGATTGACGTTAATGTCTTCATTTTCCTTCAGGTTGTGTAGTAACACAGCCGTCACATCTAGGAGTTTATGTAAACCAGATCTACTCACGGTTCAAGGACAAATCGATCCTCAAATTTGACAGTTATGTGGTTGAAGAAACCATTCTAGACACCCACCGAAATGACTCTAAACACTGCTTCCGATTTTTGTGTATTAACCACACCTGCAGAACCACCTGTTTCTAACCTCAGAGCCTGAAGTACAAGTTGAGTGTTCATGTAGCTTAGCTGAGTGCACTGTCGAGTGGAAAAGGTGGGAGACGAAGAACAGCAGCTGATGGATATTCCCCCATTCATCTTGGGAGCGAAATCTCTGCATATTTTTGAACAGAAATGCCCCTTAGAAGCTGAATTAGCATAATTTTAAACAAGGCTTTCTTACCTGCACAGTGACAGCTAAGCAGACCCCGATAGGAGGGATTTGTCAGGATTTACACTATCTGAGCAACTCTTTTGTACTTCACACACACTGGAGAGTGGCGCGAACACAGATACAAGCAGAAATACATCCTTATTGTTATGCATTTCTCATGGAAAAAGTATAATGGTGATATGGCTGCACAAATATGACTCGCAGTTGCCTGAATTTCCTACTAAGAACCTCAATCCTAAACTGGTACCATTTTACAGCTGGTTTATGTAAAATCACTGCTTACTCCTTGTTTGAATTTTAAAGGAAAGAATTTTTATATCTATATTAAAAATTCAGTTGTCAGGCTGGTGGATTTTGTCACCCCACACACACACGCTGACATACAAGAAATGTAATCCAGGTAGCACTGGTAACTTTCAAGGGGTTTGAAAACTTTTGCAAAGCACTGCATATTTTGTGATGCATATTTATCATCAGGGCAGCATGTGACTCTGGTCAGGTGTGAGGTGAAATCCAGCTCAGGTTGTGTAGACTTTGCACAATCTCCCTGTTTCTGTGTAAGTTTCCTCTCAATGCTCTGGCTTCCTCCCACTGTCCAAAGATATTCATTTTAGGTTAGTTTTTCACTGTGAATTATCTGTAGTGTTTGAATGGGTGTGTGTGTGTGTGAGAGAGAGAGAGAGAGCGCGAGGGAGAGAGAGCGAGAGAGAGTGAGACCAAGAAATCACCCTGCAATGGACTGGTGTCCCATCCAGGGGAAGCCTAGCATCCATTGCTTCCAGGATAGGCTCTGGACTGCCATCCCTGCTTAGGATAAACAGTTAATAAAGATGGATGGATGTTTATCATTATTATTTTTATAATTTATTGATTTTTGAGCTACCTGCTGCTGTTGTTCACTGAGTTCTTGTTCTCAAAACTGTTTAATTTCGTTGCCCCGCTTTGCCAATACAAATGAGCAGACTTGTTCTGACAATAAAGCTCCCTGAAATGAAGAGATCTGAAGAATGCATTGAAAGTATGGGTGTCCATCTTAATACACTGTGTCACTACCCTAAAGATTATGGGAAGCAGTCATTCACTGCAAGTGTTACAGGGCTGTGGCTCTCCCTTGCTGTTGTAGCTGTGCATAAATAGTTGCTGTATTATGGTTTTAAAAAAAGAGGTTTTTAGTTGAGATGGAGGTTTTTATGTTTGTATATCAGGGGATTGCTGTATATTTTATTATAAAGTTTCTTAGACAACTATTTTAATCAAATGTCACTTTCAAATTTAGATTTAACTGAATTAAAAAATAGTAAGTTATTCATCTATATCTGGATATTTCAGTGGAACAGATTCAGCAAAGTATATTCTCAAGGGCACAGTAGCAAAGCTCCTTGTGAGACCTGAAGCTAAAGATTAAAAATATCTATATTTTATAAGATAATGCTGATTATATTGCTATAAACTTTGAGAACATGCAGTCATAACATGGCAACGGAAAGAGACAATTTGTGCTCAAGATCTTTTGCGCATACTAGCAAGCTATGCTAGTGGTGCAGCAGGAATTATAGGAATTACAAAAGCTCAAGGAGAAAAAGATAACAAAGAAATCAAAATTCGATTTAAAAAATGTGGCCCATCAATTTCCAACAAATAGATCAGTAATTTTTCCTACAGCCAGCAAAATAGAGGAAAAAAGTGTATAACACCGTGTTTGTTAAACCTGTGTGCTTCTTTCACAGAATCCTTTTTTTTTTGTGAATAGAAATAACTGGGGGAAAGGCAATATTCCACATATAGGGTGCCTTGGAATCTGCTAAGGATTCTGGGAAATGTTTGCAATGGACCAACAAGCGTGAAGATCTGCAGGGAGAACACGAGCAGCATCTTTCAAAGCCAGAAGGATGAGGGACACAAAGGAAAAGCGAGAGGAAGACAGTTGCAAAGGACTCCCACACTGCACACAAAATCCATGACCGTATGCAAAATTATTCCAACAGAAGAAACCCAAGTACAAAGGTTTCATTAATAAATTTATGTGAGCCTCTTTTCAATGGCAGCATAAATGTATGCAAATCCTGCAGTAATTGGGATTAAAAGTTCTATTTCGTACAATAATCTGACTTCAAAAGCTCAATTCTGGGTTTTAACTTACCACACAAGGACTTGTGAACAATTAGACTTTATCTACTTATTTATTTATTTGTTTGATGGTTTATTTATTTGTATTGTTATGTTTCTTATGAGTGTCTCATGTTGTATAGCCTGCATATCCAGCCATTGTACAGCAAATTTCCCTACAGGAAATCAATACAATCCTATCCTATCCTACAGTTAGTCATACTGAACAAATATATTAATGGTGTAGTTAGGAATCTGAAGTGCATATGTTCACAGAAAGTGATCTCACACATTTAACTTTTTTTTTTTTTTTTAAATTCAGACATTAGAACAATATTATTAAACATGTTGTGCTTGTTATGAATCACAGATTATTGTAAGTACAATTCTCAATCCTGCTTTGGACTGGACTGGAACTACAGTGGTGCATTAAACTACATTTATTTTAAAATTTTGATAGAAAATGCTTCCATTAAGCAGAAACCTGCAATCCATTTCAGATCTTGAAAAGGAAACATTTCAAGAATCCCTCAGAAGAATTGAGAGAAACTGCCTTTCTAACGGGGTTTGATCCCTTACATGGAGACTATGTGGAAAAACTATTCGGTTAACATTGCACCGTGTTGTGAGGCCGACCAGGTAAGAACTCAAATATTTTAGCAGTACTTACTAACGTTGTAGAATCTTTGCTACATTATATGTATGTTAAAGAATCAAACCATAAGAAATGTAAAAATTAAAAAAAGTATAAAATGGTAAAAATATTCAAGATTCATAACTGGAACATGATAATGTATAAATGTTATAGAACATATGCTATGTTACAGGCTGTAACCCATTTATTTATCACAGTTACAAGCACATACTGGGTGAACTTAAAAAGTAAACTTCAGGGCAGAAAGATGACACGGATGTTTTCGGAAAAGTCCGATGAAGACGATCAAAAGAATCCAGGTACAGGACAACCCACGGCTCAAGAGCTCCATCTACCGTGAAGGAGCACAAGGCCTACTTGAATGCAATTCAGCATCAAGATCTCCTAAGGACCGGAATTACTGTCTCATGAAATTGCTTCACATGAGAAGACTCGGTGATACGGACCTGCTCCCGCTATTGCTGTTGAGACCAATTTAAGTTACGCATCAACTTGCTTAGCCGAAGTACATTTGCTCACGCAGCTTCATTCTGCTCGTATAGAAATTATTTCATTAAGGATGCAGAAAACCATTAGAGAGAACATGTCTTATTTCGGCGTCCACCATATTGTAATCGGTGCCCCTGCTTTTACATTTCATAAAACTGCAAGTGCAAAAATAGATATGGGGAAGTAATTCTAGGTATCACTATCGGAAATATAATCAAAGCAGTTAGAGAGGTCCATTAGCACTAAGACTCATCAGAATAATTATGTCCTGGAGCCTTAGACTTCTATTACATCAGTTAAGAAGTAAAGTTTCAGTAATGAAATTTTTCCAACTTGGTTCTTTTTTTCTCTCTTTATAAATAGAAAAAGGGGTGCAATGTTATCTTACAGTTATTTAGCTGGATTAATGACAGCAAGAGCGGAGATTGTCATCTAAGTATTGTGGTGGAAATATTTCGATCGCGTTTGAGTTTTTGCATTTGTCGGACGCTTTTCTCCGAAGCGACGTAAAACTCGGGGCACACACGCATTACGCAAGTAGCTACCTATAAACCGGGGTCTAACGTGAACTATAAAGGTAAAAATGTATAAAAAGATGCAACTGCTAGGAGATCTGGGCAGAAATGGTTATAAAAGAGATGTGGATTGAAACTTTTCTTAAATGCTGAAAGGGATTTAGCAATTCTGCAGGAGAGAGGGAGCTCAGTTCAGCACACTGGACTGAAAATTGGAAACTTACAGACTTTCGGTTTTGGACCTCTCATGGGTAAAACCACTATGCAGCTTTACGTGGAGAAGCACATCACTCTTGCCCACTGGCATATAAGAAGTGATGAGTCCCTGAGGATACTGGGCTGCACATGCTTTAAACCATCTTGCACACTGTAATCAGAGACCTAAACTTGAAGCCAGCGGAGAGAGACAAGGAAAATCCATGGAAAATATAGTCTTTTTTATTATTTAATGTTCAAAATTCAGTGGATAATTTTTTGTATCGACTATCATTCAGATAGAACATACATTTTAATATATTTTCAGTGAAAATAGCCAATGTTGATCTGCTTCTGGCTACCTAAAACACAGTACAATACCTATATTCTAGAGTATTCTAAATGGCAAGCACCAGGCTGTATACACTGCCAGTAGCTGAAGTTCATGCTATTTCATAATTTTATTGAAACCTTCCATATGGATGAAATTATGTAATAGTTACATGAATAATACAGCCTTTTACCTATCTTATCTTACTTCACAAATGGGATTTGCAGTGATGTTTATCATTCATATATTCCACGACAGTCTATTTGAAAAGGTCAAACAGATAACTAGGGATAATTTATACTATTTCAAATGTTTTTTATATATATATATATAACTGGAAAGTGCCATTGAGTCATGACTGACTCCTAGGTGACCACTGACATGGTTTTCAAGGCAAGGAAGAACAAAAGATGTTTGTCATTGCCTTCTTCCGGCATATTTTTTTCCTTTGAGGGGTGCAAATACAGAGGAGAACATACAAACCCTACACACACCCCTGAGGTGGACTTGAACACCACATCTGTCAAGCACCCCAGGAGCTGTGCAGCACCATCACATCTCCCTTGTTTTATGTATATATTTCTTTTTCTGTGCGCTTTTAAATGCTGTGATCTACTATCTAACCTGGTATGGCCACACATGAATTTCGTTTTTACCTTTTTCCCCAAACTGCAGAACTCTTGTCTCTTCCTCTGCAATGAGAAAACTGAACGAATTTGTTCACCTTAACTCCGTTTATACACAACCACTTATGTTTATGCATGAATTCTCTTATTAAATTGACCTAACCTTACAATCGCTTTTTACATTGGTGAATTGAACACTAGATGCGCTGTGCATTTCTAAAAAGGAATTAACTGAGGACAAATAACCGCAACAAAGCAACATTCTGAATGCATCTTTCACGCTGAACTTCAAACATTCATTGCAGCGCAACGCATAGGAGTCAACTTTTCTGCCATCTTGAGAGAATCTTAGCGCAGAAACGATTACAGGGGCTCATTTCTCGCCTTATGCATGAAAAGGAAACCAATGAGGACGGATCCCCACCCCTTTGCTCCTCCGACATCCATACGCCACCCTACGCAGAGCTTGGATATTCGCACCAACACGGCCCTCTCCTGCCGTATGTACATTTGAACAAAGAAGATCCTCATCAGCAAGAATGCCAAAAACACCCCCATCCACCCAAACTGGCAGACAATCAGGCTCCTCATTGTTCCACAGCCCCTGGATATGAGATGAAAGCAGTTAGAGAGTCACCCCCCAAAGCTAAATGAAGCAAGAAGAAGTTGCTATTAAAACGTATTTCTCATCACGTCCCAGCAGTTGTTCCTGTGTTGCTGAAACTGTGGCGCTCAAAAGCAGGGCAGTTCTCCTCATTAAAATCCCTATGTGACCAAATCAGAGCCATTTAATCCGGCCGTTTCCCCACAATCATTTGTTTTCTTTCAACATCCTTTCCAATTATAGGCAAAATTCTGAGAGAAGGATACACGTTCTAGAAGCAGCCATTGGTATAACTTTATCGTCTCATTTTTAAACCGATTCAGAAGAGTGCCAGAATTACCTTTTGGTAAAGTAAAAATCATTTCATTCGAGTTATTATTTCTGCTTTAATAGGGTGGTAACTTGTTTTCTTTTGAAGGAGTAGGGTGTAAGAAGTCATATTAAGATGAGTAGCTGCCACTTATGTCTATTGTGACTTTTGAAAGTTATTTCTGGACCAGAGATACATATGAATCCCATGTAAGCCTATTTATAAAGTTTAATATCAACGTCGAAGGTATCACTGTGAAGTACGAGTCTCGAGGGGACAACAGCAGTTGCTTTTGTCAGACAGTAACCCCAGCAGAAGTTGTCAAATAAAACAAATGCTTGCATACAAAGTTCTGTAAACTCTACTGCCTTTGAGTTCTCCTCAGTAGAAGCAGGGAGAGAAAAGCTTTTGAGACAACCAGAATAATTTGAAGCTGGGGGGGCTGCTAATGAACCAATAATCTTCTACATCAGGCTCTTTTCTCCTTCCAGTCTCTCATCTGGCTGCGTTCCTATCCTTACATGTCCAGAACATTGGGGTTAAAAGTAATTATTGGGACTACTCTGATATTCCAATGCTCGCTCATAATTCCGATGGTTTGATTCACTTTGTCGTTCAAATCTATTCATTGGGATTCAAACTCAAATCTTCGATTGCAAGGCAACAGCTCTGACCGCATGTGTACCAACTGCTCTGTATTAATAATAACTCTGATGAACGTTGTCTGGTAGTAGTGAGGATAAGCAAGACAGCCGAATATGAAGCTATTACAAAATGTTATCTTACAAGTGTACTGTTACCCTACAACTCCAAAATGAGAATTCCAAATGGGTTTCCCACTTATTGCCATGACAAATCTGTTCACCGTAACTACGAATTAACTGAGCTGACTGAACATATGCATTTGCCCCAGCACATTCGCTGCATCATTTAACTAATGTAATGAAATGGAAATGTGTCATCTCTAAAAGGGACATATTTGGGAAGGTGCCAGACTGGCAACTGTTTTGCAAGACAAATTTCCACACTAAATCAGGTTGTCTCATTAAAATATTAACCGAACACAGAAGAGCGGAGCTTTCCAAACTGGCTGTCACGAGAAGGCTTCATGGGTGCACGAGTAGTGGTTGATTTTTCAATTTGCGCAAAAGAGAATGTTTTTGCTTTTTAGTATGCATTGTAACGGCGGGCGGAGCTGTCTCTCTCCCATCATGCTTTGCTGCACGCGCGAATAGTCAAACTCTTGTGCTGAGTTACAAGGAGCTTGTTAGCGTTGGTCGTGTTCAAAGCATTTGGGTAATTTGGAGGTGGCTGTTTTGCGTTGAGGGTGTTGGTCTTTCAAACACACCGTGCAGAAAGACCTTTTGTGCTTGCATATTCCTGTGCTGTGGTTGCGGAATGTAAATGGTGAGGTTTATTTGGCTGGGTTGTCACCATGGGGGGGGGGAAAGAATGCATTGCAGTAGAGTAAAAACTAGAAAGTACAAATATACAAGTATATCGGTAAATACTAGTATGCAAACATTCCTAGTATTATGGGGTTAATTTGTTCTGTGAAATCACCATATGAGCAAGTTCCTTTTGTGAGAATGTTGAATTCACATTATTTCTTCAAAAAAAAAAAAAAATCAGTTCCAAGACAAAAAACCAAACTTAAAATACCAAAACAAAAGGTAGTTTTAGGCTTGAATATAACACCAACACATTTGACCTGGAGAGAAGATCCTGTAAGGATTATGCAGAAAGACCGCTGTTTTTCTTTCATGCTAGTGACACCGCAAATGAAGAAATAAAGATCAGTCTTGTTGTGTGTGTGTGTGTGTGTGTGTGTGTGTGTGTGTGTGGAGCAGCTACTTATTCCACTTTGTGCTCTCTGCTGGCTCCGTTTCTTTAGCGTTCTTTTCCACTCGGACCTTAAGTATCTTAAGCACCACTTTAGCCCCAAACATTTGGAGGTTACACATCGTTTTCACTTTCGCAACTGTTAAAAAAAGCCAAATCCAAGCATTTCCACCTTTGATCATGGAGAAAACCATGCACTGCAGTTGCAACAGCCATCCCAACACAGCAGCTGTTGAACCTGTAACACCTGGGTCGCACTCATCCAACACAACTTGACAACTCTTGTGTTTGTCGGTGAACGCATAAACTCACCGTTGGCTCATTGGTGTGCATAGAATTTCAAGCAATGCTTCTGTAAACTTGTTTGTTTGCTGGACTGAAGTACTCACTGTTGGGGTTTCATGATATGACTTCCTGTTTCCATCCTGCCCAACAGAGGTCAACTTTTTGAATCAGCTTCATTGTCAACCATGGGAAGTGCCAATCATGGGACCCTACGAGCCATAGATGAAAATTCACTATGTTTTGTTTGCACCATGTTAATACTATGATTTTTTTAGGCCAACTGATTATGTTTTATGTGTTAACAATTGTCTATATGTATTCTGTGTTTAAGCATAGCCGTTAAAAGTTGTGTGGTATGATCTACAAGGGGCAGAGCTTCAAACTTATAAGAACTTATAAGGAGTCTCAGAAGGCAAAAACAAGGAATGTGAAACATTGTTGGGGGCAATGAAGATTTTGTGCTCTATGTTGTGATTTAATGTGTGGGCCTGTAAATATTGTAAATTAGTCCAGTATGTTTCACCGAAGCATTAAAACTTTGCACTCATCCCAGATTCCTGCATCTGTGACTTTGCCATTGAAGAACTGAGGTGTACAGTCCACACTTTCTCACAACACTGCACTCACCCACATATGTTTGGTGCTACAGCAGTGGTTCATGGTCATGCACTGCAGTCTTTCCGACCAGTTGGAACAGCTAAAGAGGACAAAAATGAGGAACAGCCTGCACTAGGGCATGATGGGAGGAAGAATTTTAAATGTTGGGCTGGTCACAGTGCAGCCTAGTATTACTGTAAAAAAAAAAAAAAAAAAAAAGGGTACTATAAAAGCCTGTTGTAGGTGACAGCAATCCCACCATGCACAACCAAGGGCACCCCTGGATATTTCCTATTAGGACTGGGCACCCCTAGGATACCCAAACCCTGGTCAGAGAATCCATGTTGATTTTGCAGGCCCATTCCAGGGAGACTTTCCTCATTATGGTGGACTAATGTTCCAGGTGGTTAGAAGTGCCTGTGTTCAGTCCATCATCCTCCGCTATTGGCTGCTTGTACTTCCTTTTTGCTACCCATAGTCTGGCAAATGTAACTGAAAATGGCACTGCATTTACTTACCAAATAAAAATGGGAGACGGCATGGGTCAACTGCCGTATATCACCAGTCATCAAGTGGATAAGCTGAGCACCTGGTACAGTTCCCTCTGGTCACTGGTACACACGTCCGGCCAGGTTTTTGTTAAACCAATTTAACGTACAACATCCATCTCCACAACGCGAAGAAGCCCTGGTGAGTCCTTTATCGCAACCGCACTCGATCATGTCCATCCTTTAGAGGCCTGCAATGGCACAGAGGCAAGCTCAGACAGGTCCAGGTCCAACATTTTGGTGGTTAGTGCCACCCCTGGCATTTAAATAAACAGGTTTATTTCAATTAAATTTTACTGAAAAAATACAGATAAATTAAACAGACAAGGCTAACAACTTTTACTGGGCACTTTCTTTTACTGGGAGGTGTTTAAAACAATTGGAAGGGATAGAGGAGGCCTGGATATGGGACAAAAAAAATCTTTTTTTTTTTTTAATTTATTTTGATCTTTATTCATCTTTTGATTTTTTTTTTAAGTAAACTGTGGATAAGAGCAATTATAGTGAAAATTTGAATACAAAGAGTTTGGATCCATACTGAATATATACAACAATGTGCATCATTGTTGGCCATTTACTTCCACTTCTTGTAAATTTTACCTGGAAGAACTGAGCTGCAATTTTTTTGTACATGTTGAGGTTTGTGAGACATTCCTCTGCCAACTAATCAAATTTACTGTATAAAATTGCAGCAAATTCTGGGAAGCAAGCAAGATTAAAACCAGTGCGCAAGGGAGTTAACAATATCTGCTCGGAATCGGTAAGGAACAAAAGGTTGCAAATGAAGACGACTGGACTCAAGTTGCATTAAAACGGCTAAATGCAGATCCAAGGGAGACCTTCATTTCCTAACTCTGAGGGCTCTACTCTGATCCACCTCCTGCCTTTCAATTTTGTGACTGAGCTCCTCAATCTCCTACCACATGGCACTGACTCCACGGTGCGTAAAGACTGCACTCCTTGTTGGTGGTGGTATAAGCAGAACTTTTAAAGCCAAGAGAATCTATTAACCTGCACTTCCTGTGAGCACACTTAGCTGACTAACGCTATCTGGCTAGAGGTACAATACATGACTTCTCTTTATTGCTCACTTGTTTTTCCCTATTGACTGAAAGCACTTTATGTAATTCGGTTTACCAGAAGACATGTACTCCATGATATTCATTGTGTCTAATTGCCCTTTATTCCAACAGATTTTCCATTTGAATACTTTGGGTAATGAAGGGCATAAAATAAACCGCAATCAATTATGTTTTAAGTAGCATCTCCGCATCCAACAGTAACTGCATCAGTTTGCCTTAAGGAATGTGAAGATGAAACATTCATCTCTGCCCTTCTAAACATGTGTCACTCTTCTCTGAAACTAATGAAATTTAGCTTTTAAAATGTAGCCTCTAACTAAAGATATTACACATCTAACCCTTTAGTTATCAGTGGGAATTTGGGCTTTTATACTCCAGCCTATAATATTAATCATTACCCCACAAAGATGGCAAACCCTAAAAACAAGGTGTGTGTGTGTGTGTGTGTATATGCAGTGCAATGTCTTTTTTAACATTACATGGCCAAAATTGTGTTTTCTGAGGCAGGAAATCACTTACTGTATAAAAGTGAAAGTGGAAGTCCCCATAATGACACAATTTCAATTTTTGTGCACATGCATGCGCATATCAACAGGCAGTCTTTTGTTAGGCTCTAATAATGTATGCTTGAGGTACTTCCTCCACCTTCTTAAAGATATGTTCATCCCTAGAGGTGATTAAATACACAAATAAACATACTGTATACACAGCTAGTCCTCTGTAGCTTCAAAATTCAGACTCTACATCTGAATTTTCACTATAAAAGCTATTGAAAATGAATACCTGAATATCGTATACATATGGACGCTTTGCTAAAGCATTAACAAAATGGAAACAAGCAAAATTTTTTTTAAAAATTTAATTAAAAAACAATACCATAAACTACCTTACAGTGTACTTGCTTCTTCACTTTATTCCAAGGGTATCCACTAAAAGCTGTCAGCCTTGGTTTTTTTTTTTTTTTTTTAATTATTTGCAATTCTATTAACTAAATGTAATTTTTTAATAAACATTTTTTTAAATGCTGGTGACAGCACTAATATGCAAAATGTCCTGTACTGTACGCACTGTACCATACTTTATAAACATGCAAATTAGTGACATCACTAAGTGTTTTCTAAAAATCATGATTTGGCAGCCAGAAATGTGTTTTTCAAAGGGTTGATAATGGGTTATGATGTAGCAATGGGTTATGATGGGCAAATTTACTAACAATTCTGACTCATGACCACACTTTTGGTCCCGGTTGTGTTTGCAAAGTATAAAATTATTTATTTTTTTTTAAATTTAGATATTGCTGTGTAAACATGCGTTGCACTTAATTTTCTTTTCGATTGCATTGCCAAGTGCACAGAGGACATGGAAAACTCCGGTAACAGTAATTTTTACAAATTATCATGGACCAGAAATTTTAAATAGAAATGCTCTTTTATTAAATTACAACACCCCTTTTGTTTTGCTTTTTACTAAGGTTAAAGAAAATATTTGGACTTCATTGCTTTGTGAAAGACCTTGCGAGAAAAAATAATTCAGAGGACTCTTTCCTGCTAGCTTTTGGTTTTATAGTCTTTACCTCACCGAACACACGTGCCAGCTTTTGTTGTAGCTCTCCAGCCAGACTTCCATCCCAGTACTTGCAGACCAGGGAACCCCCAGGTCGTAAGATCTTCTCAGCGAAGTCCACCAATGACAAGCAGATCGAGATCAGTTTCTCATGGTCCAGTTCCCTGAAGCCGCTGGCGTTGGGGGCCATGTCGCTCAAGACAACGTCCACTGCAGCAGAAGGGAGGAGGGCCTGGATCTGCATCTGCGTCGCTGGGTCAGTAAGGTCACAGTTGGAAAGAAAGTGAGCTCCATCCAAAGGAGGGATGTGAAGTAGATCCACACCAACTAGAAACCCAATGGGAGAGTGAGGATCTAGAAAATGGAAGAACATAGTTAACCCAATGATTATTATTCCAGGTGGTAGTCTGTAAATTCTATGGCTGGTTGCCATGTGGCACTACTGTAGTAACTCATGTAGCACAGTAGCGCCACATGGTGGACAGTCTTAAAACTGTGCAATAATAATAATAATAATAATAATAATAATAATAATAATACGCAAAAAGCTTAAGACGTTTAAATTTCCCATTTATACAGCAGGGTACTCTGGGTAAGGGACAACTAAGTACCTTGATCCAGAGTACAATAGCAGACTCGAAGCGTTTAAGATTTATAACCGCCTTTTTATTTATAAAAATGTACGGCGATTGACTGTCGCTGGGGGCGCAGTGGTTAAGGACACATGACGTTCGCGCTGAAGGACGCGGCTGAAGCCCCTTGCCTGTTCCCGTGGAGTTGATCCTTTTGGCAGCCACCTGGCTCCAGGCGCCGGGAGCGGCACCACAGTCCAGCACGCTGATGCCGGGTCTCAGGACGCCGTACTTGTCGTCGATCTCCAGCAGCTTAAAGGCGCTCCTGCAGCGGTAGTTGTGCACACGAGCGGCCTTCACGAACGGGTCGCTCAGCTGGCGGACTATCCATCGCTGGTCCGAGGCGCTTTTCCCTTTCAGGTTCTGCGGCTTCTGTTTCAAAGTGCGAGCAGAAGTGTGCAGACACCGTCTTGTCAGTGCAGAAAAGCTGTTCATCTTGAAGGGAGAAGCCGACTGTTTAGAACTGTTGCCTCAAAATGGTGCATGACAACGACACCGCCGTCAAACATCCAACGTCCTTGTTTCCAACCGGACACTTTCAGTGTCGGACACCAACATCCGGGTCACGTGGTCCGGTTGAAATCCGCGGGAAAAGCGGCTACGCCGTAACTTCTGGTATTGCTTACATGTGCGTTTAAGTGACACAGTATCATACTGTATTTTATTTTCATATATTTCTTTTTTCCGGATTGACTAGTTTGCCATATCGTGTCGGTATCTACTACGGGTTCAGGAGTACGGTACGTGATCTTATTTGCGTGCCACATTGGATTTAATCACATTATGTGACACTTCTTTTCCTGAGTTTCCGAATTTGTATATATCTGAAGAATTGTCTGCTAAAATACAAACTAATAATAATTATAACATCTCTGTGGTCTGCAGTGACAAGGATGCAAAGATATTAATGAAGCGGTCTCATGTATGAACTTCTGAGGGTTTTTTTGTGTGTTGCTATGCTCCACCTGCCATTATTAACTTTTATTTTTCCTGCAGCTTAAAGCAACTTAAAATGATTTACCCGTTTGTACAGCATAGTAACTTTTACTAAGGACATTCTGGGGTGATGACCTTGCTTAAGAGTACAAGTGCAGTACAAGGCAGGAATCTTGAAATTGTAAGACAACAGCCTAAAACATGGTACCTGTTGTGTTCTTGTAGAGAGGAGAAATGCTGACATCCAAGCTTTTCACTCTGGTGCTGGTGGTGCAGCCTGGACGGGTTCTGCTGGGGATGAAAAAGAGAGGCTTTGGCGCAGGGAGGTGGAATGGTTTCGGAGGCAAAGTTCAACCAGGAGAAAGCATTGAGCAGGCCGCCAAACGGTGAGTATGGTTATCAAAAGAAAGAAGTTCTGGTACTGTAATAGCACAATACAGTACATTAGAGTTATTCACTGTTCCTGGGAAATCAGGCACTTGGACATTGTTAGCTGGCATCAAATCGTAGTGATTTCAAGTATGCTTTACAAAAAGCAAAACAAATCCATCTTTTGTGTTTGACCTCATCTGTTATTTTCTTACAAGATTTTCCACAAAGCAATGTAGTTTAAATGTTTTAATCTTAGTTAAATGCAAAACAAAAGGGGTGTCGTGATTTAAAGGAGAGCATTTCTATTTAAAATGTCTCAGATAAAACATCAAACTGTATGACTCGGGTTACTGTCATTTTACAGTGAAGTTGAGTTTAAATGATCAGTTGTGATGTTGATATGATTTGATTTAGGGGATGTTAATATGTTTAAATGCCATAACAGAAAGAAAATTAAAAGTCTCTCTAATATTGTACTGAAGTTTCATAAAGACATGTCTTTAAGTTTCTCTTTTTTAGCTGTTATTTTTTAAACTTTATTTTGTGCCCATTACTTTTCTGTGTTGCTTTTTTACAATGTTGTGGTCCAGTCCATTTATGATGTTGTAATTTTAAAAATAAAATGATTTGCTTCACAGAAGAGTGGTAGCTAAATGCATGTATAAATGTAAAGGTATGTCTGCTTGTTCCTTCAGTGAGCTGTTGGAAGAAAGTGGCCTCACTGTGGACACACTGGACAAAACTGGCAATATCAAATTTGAGTTTGTAGGAGAGACAGAGATTATGGATGTTCACATTTTCAGGACTGACACTTTTACTGGATACCCTACAGAGTCGGACGGTAATGCGTTCTGCTGTACAATCATTTATTTTTCATTGCTGCCCATTTGTCAGTTTTACATGCATCTAGAGCAAATTTTATGTTATACTGGCCAAAGTATCACATGCAAAACCTACACAGACCAAACTGTGGTGTGCTATAAAAATGAGAAACAGTTTTCTGTGCCATTGAACCATTCCTATTGAAAAGATCTTTGTCCAGCAGTTTCAGATGGCTGCTTAAATACAGTGATGATTGACTGCGTATTAATTTATAACTCCTGTCACTTTCAGAAATGAGACCGCAGTGGTTTGACTGTGATAAAATCCCTTTTGACCAGATGTGGCCTGATGACATCCTGTGGTTTCCACTCATGCTACAGAAGAAGAAGTTTTTGGGATACTTTAAGTTTCAGGGCCATGATCTAATCTTGGAGCAGAAGCTGGAAGAGGTGGAGAGGCTTTGAGCTTCTTTGTGACCATTGGGCTTCCGTGCAACGAATGTCGAGTTTTCAAGGTGTTTCCAAGTATTGACATCACACAAAGTTTGTGTTTTTCTAATCAGCACTGTTTAGTTGTGCACAGAAACATGTCTACAATTGCTGCAGTTAAAAAAAATATATGGCAAAGTGTGATTTAGCTGAGGCTACACACCCTGATTGATCACTTCCCCCTGTGAAAGAGCCCCCTATTAGAGTCTTCAAAGAGGAATCAGTCTCCATTGAACACTTTCAGGGCAGCAGTTGGCTTTGCTTAGAAATGCGCAATGAAGAGGTTAGTGTCTTAGTTGCTGAATTAACTGCAAAGTATCTCATGGACAGAATTTTCAAGATGGCTTTGTATGTTGACTGCAACCTTTTATGTTCATAGAACTTTGTTTTGCATATTATTTATTATTTGCATATTAAAGTCCTGGAATGCCATGTATCAAGTGACAGGGTACATGCATGTAAAACAAATTTTTAAAAAATATTCACTTTACAACTCAAAAGAAGATTCAGTCAGTAGCTTGTTGGCATGAGTGTCAAGTAGAGAATGGTATGTAGTATGTGGTTTGCATATTTGTTAAATAATATTGTCCAGTCTTTTTTTTTTTTTTTTTAACTGTTGCTTTCCGAAGCAATGATTTCAAAACTTAAAAAGACCAAAATTCCATTTTGCTGTGTTGTGTTGGGAAGTACAAGTGCGCTCTGCTGTGTTGAATACGGTTAAAAACTCTTTAATGGACTCCACGGGTCTACATACCCCAGTAAGCAATCTGGCTTAGTAAATCAAACATTCTTTGTGCAAAAGTTAGTAAACATTTAAATTAAACACAGGTTTAAAAATGCCATTGGGCTAAAGGAAAAGGGCACATATTTAGTTTACCTGTATCTACAGGGTGAACACTGAAGTGTTAAAACTGTGGACTGATTTTCTCGGTTATATTTTATACCGAAACGAATACACTTTCTAGTCCCCTAATAAATCTGTCGGTGTCTACTGTCCAGAATATAAATGTAGAGCTGCTGTGACCCTTTTGTGTACTGATGCAGGACAATGGCCATAGCAGCTTGATGGGAAGACCAGCACATAGAAACTGAACCTCTCTGTACTGCTGTAGGACCCTTGACCCCATTGTATATATGGATTAAATACTGTAAGCTGTTTTGAATAAAAACATTGGTTCTGCAAGACAGTCACAACCATTCTTTGAATCTTTTTTACTCATTACTGATAATAGCCAGAAGTTGGCAATTTTATAGACTGTATATTTTAATACTTATCTGTAATATATTCAGGAATCATTTCTGGGTGGTACAGTAGATATAAAGACATTCTGTCTATAAAGGCAGTTTATTCATTATAAATACAAGCCTATCTCCCATGAAACCTCTGAAATACAATGTCAGAACAATTCAAAGTACAATAGCTCAAAACACTGGACAGCAACTATTCATTGTTCAGTAACAAGAAATATGCAGCCACTGCCTTGGAAACATTTTTTTATTCATTTTTTACTAAAATTAAACTTTTGGTTGAGAAATAAAAACTACTTTTGTGTTTTATTGTGACAAGTTCAGCTGGACAGAATGCAACGCTTACATTTATTTATTTTTTTACTTATGTTCAAGGTGGTATAAGTTTAATGAATATAGAAATTAATGAGCAAAACAGATTTATGCAGTCATGCCAGGGTTGAAATATGTCCAAAACCTATAGCAATGTAAAAAATGTAACTACATAATGAGGGCCTTCCAGCTTTAGCAAAGATAGTAAATGTGTACAAAAATGAATTTACAGACAAATTTAAATTAATTAAAAGTCCAAAATGTATTTGCTCACAGAGATTTTCAGAGATTTAAAGAATCTATTTTAAACCCCTTGCCCTTCCTTCTAATAAAAGATATGCCTCATAATTTTTTTTTTTTTTTTTTTAAAGCTTTTTCAATAACGTGTTGGCAAAATGTGTTATAAATACATGAAATGATTAGTGCTTTGGCATTTTTGATCTCTCATGTACACACAATCATCAAAAAGCGGAAAACATTTGCTTTAAACTAAGTGTGAGCATACAAATGCTAACAACAAAATTTTACTACGCCACCAAGACAATTTTCAGTCGGAAAAAATCATTGCTTTTGCGCTCAAAAGAAAAAATATATGCACATAAAGTAGTGTTAAGTCTAAAAAGTATACCTATTCTAGGTACTTAGTTTTAAAACTTGTTCTATCTTTGCTAATGAAACAAAATAACATTTGGAAAAAAAAGTCATACAAAATGTACAAAATAGCATTTTTACATTTGTAGTTATTGGTCCATTATATAGTGCATATCTGTTACACTGAAATGAACTATTCCTTAATCTATACTATATTAAAAAAACTGTTGTGTATAATATAGTTATTCTATTTCTTTTAGATCCCATTGTTCACAATATCAAAAAATAATTCACAAAAGACAGGATAAGGTAACCTGTCCGCCATTGGCTAAGCTGCACACCCTGCACGGGTCTTCAGTCTGAAGGACTTGGTCATTGTGAATTTCAGCAAGACCCAAGATGAGTTCTTAAAGATCATCTAAACTTACAGACATCAAATTTTGCAGAATTCCACTTACAATAACATTGCATCGCATCCTTCATTTATGCAGCAGGCTGAAACAGACCGCTGCACAACTGTGCACTTTTGTCAAATATAATAAGCACTTTTAAAATGATTAACCTTGTCACTTTTCCCTTCATTTTCTGAAACTTTATTATTTTACACATCAATGTGTCCTCAGCAAAAGTGAGCATGAATACACTGCGGAGCAACCATTTCCTTAATCTGTCTACAGTGCCTACTAGTGGTCTTCCTCCAGCAATGCAGAGACTGCATGTAGACTCAAACTGAAAAATGTACACATTTTAAAATAAGGTTCTCTTACTTTAAAGTTCTGTGCACCTCATGTGCAAGTCCCTGATATCAATATGGAGCAAACTATGTGCGAAGCCCAGCAGCTGTTTTCAGATACAAGGCTGCAAAAATCCCACTGCTGTCTCATGCCCTGCAATGGTTAGAAAAGGAGAAGCTTGGTCACTGTAAGCTAGTTTGACAAGAAAATGGGGAGATTCCTCAGGCTACCCTACTGTGGTGTGGAGGGGGGGGAAGGAAGTCCATTGTTACTCCCAAAAAGGCAGCTCAGCTTTGGACGGAGGTCATTCCACACTTCACCCATCTAGAAAAAAAGCACATCAATATCTTTAACAACACTATATTACATGTAACTTTCACCCCACCTTGAAATGAAAAGCTTCATATCTTGGTAAATGCTAGACAAACCTGCTGTATGGGGGAAAAAACAAAACAAAAAAAAACAAAAAAAAAGCACTTTGCATCACATTTTCACAAAATCCGTTTAAACGTTTACAGATGATAATAGTTTCATATCCTTCATGGCTTTGGATAAAAGGGTTTATATCACTACCTCAGAACTTAATAAAATGTCTATGATGCAGATAAAAACCAGCATCCTTCTTAAGCTTTTATTATGTTCTCATCTTTCATTCATTCATTCA
The DNA here is from genome assembly GCA_018136845.1 of Heterotis niloticus. Lineage (NCBI taxonomy): Eukaryota > Metazoa > Chordata > Actinopteri > Osteoglossiformes > Osteoglossidae > Heterotis > Heterotis niloticus. The sequence continues at coordinate 25,025,549 of CM030896.1, forward strand.
TTCATTCCTTTTAGGCATTTCTGTTCACGTATCTTTTTATAAAAACTTTATTGGACAGCGCTGGCCACATAAATAAAACGTCTGTTTGGACCTCTGCCCACTGGAATGATCAGTCCTTCTTCTTTGCTAGGAAGTAGCTGAGAGTTGTGGAGAAGATCTTACCTCTTTGTGCCCCTGAATCTGTGACGTGACAAAGGCACCCAAAATGTGCGAGGTCATCGGAAGGTAGGTAAAGAGCAGTTGTGTTTCCTGGTGAAGGCAGAACAGGGAAAAGTAGTTCCTCAACTCCATGGTCTGGATGGCATTCTCTTGCTGATAGGGTGAAATGGAAACACATTAGGGTCACAAACAAAGGACGTCAAACAGCTCACAGTAATGTGATTTGGATATTATTTATATTATGACCACTGGTAGCACTGGAGAGCAATGACTGTTCATGCCTAAACCATATTTTAATCCTGACTTTCAGGAGAGCCACAAATCACACACACCACATAAAAAAAAAAAAAGTGTAAATTATACCAAAAATCCTATAAATATTATTTTACATAGTTCCACTCCATAATCTTGACCCAAAAATTATTTTAATCCATCTATGATTGATGTTCCTTCCTGTGAGGTGGATCAGTCTGTGGTCAGTGTCCTGCCCTGAAAGAGAGTTGGGTTTGGAACTGTTCAGTCTACCCTGGGCCACCCCAGTATGTATAGGCACAGTCCAGTGACATCGCCGTGGAACATTTTTAGATCCACGTTCCTTTGTCTCGATTTGAAGTTCATGTAAATATTCATAGGCCTCTACAAAAGAACGCAGGATGTATAGTGTGGCTAACAGCAAGGAGGACAGGTAATATCACCATAGCTCGTGTCTTCTGAAGTAATGAAGTCATAAACCAGCAATTTTTTTTAACAAGTTTTATTACAGTAAACAGTGTTTTACTACTAAATCCCTGAAAGAGAGTAAACATGCTTTAAAGCGAAAAGATAAATATGCAACTTTTTCTTCAGACCACGAAAAGACTGCTTTCTGAAGAGAGCAGTGGTTCATGTCATGTAGTTTATGGTCATTGTTCCTACCACTCACTGCAGTTCATCCAGCGGCTGACACCCAACAGAACCTCAGCATGCCGACAAGTCATGTAAGTTTACCTGATTTACAATCACCAAAGGGACAAATAGCGCATATACGCTTAACCAAAGTTATGAATACAGAAATACAGACTACAGGACTGGAACATTTTATCCACTGATGTGACTTCTCAGGTATCTACTCATACAAAAACAGGACAAAAATGGGACCATGGAGACAATATCCACATAAGCTAACTATCCACTTTAGTGGAGCAGACTGTAAAGGAAAAACCTATCTGCCAGTCAGAGTAAAACTGAAAAGCATTTTTTGGTCCATACAAAGGTGGTAATCAGGTTAAACTAGAAAAGTGTATCACAACTCAACTTCACAGAGCTGTGCTTATAATCTCATATCACCTCTTGCACACAATGAGGTCTGAAAATGCGTGCATTTCACTGGTGCACGCACAGCCTTTCAGAAAATCCTTATACAGGAACAGCTGCATCAGTATAAGTGAACAGGCAGGCTAGTAGAAGAGTGATGGTGGATGATAAAGAGATGGTGAAAGTGGTCTAATGTAGAAATGGCTGATCGCGCTTCTGATAGTGCTGGAAAGACATTTGTATCAACAGAGCTGTGGAAATATCTACTGATAATGCAGTTTCAACACACTTCTGCCATTTGAAATGCTTTCTGGTCATGCATATCTTTGCATGGTGTGTGCTACATGAAGACTTTTAATCTAATTCATAGATGAATGGAAAATATTCCAAAAGCTGCAAGTTTTTTTTTTTTTTTTTTCAAGTTTAATGGACATATGAAAAATTATGATCTGTAAAGTAATATACTTAATCGTATGATAGGGAAAAAATAGATTTCGCTGTCCATAAAGGTGTGCTGCTTTTTGCTAATTGTGTAACACTCAAAGAAAATGTCCCCAGAAGCAGAGAGAACAGTCAAAACATTTCTTGTTACATCTAAAAAAAAAAAAAAAAGTTAAGTACAAAACCATATCATCTTTCACATTTCCTCTTTTAAGAATGCACACATTAAAGTTAGAGTCAAAGTAAGGTCTCCTCCATAGTATATGAAGACACTTGTGCATGCTGGTGTTTCTACTGTGTGTTTGGTGGCCATGAAGATGGTGACAGAAAGACACAGGTTGCCAGTGGCTGCCGGGACCACACCTGCACAATGCGCGACTCCAGCTGCTCCACAGATGCCTGTTCCTTTGGCTGCACAGCAGCCGTCATGGCCTGCCGCTTCATTGCACTGTACTTCTGCAAGGCACGCTGGTGCTCATGTAGGACGCCCTTCTCATGCCGCTCACACAGGTCCTGTAAGAAATACAGGTATACCCTAAATGGCCATGAAGGTCCTGCTATTTAAGAACTTGAGGCATCAGAAGGCACCCATCTTGCTGTTTTTCTTCATTTACAATCTGAATATCTATAAAGCTCAGTCTATGCCTGTTGTACATAGTGGCAGTTTGGCCACTGAGGTACAGCAGTGTATAGTACAAGAAATACTACTTGTGTAATAAATTGAACCACACACAAATGCACTATACACATTAGTGATATTTGCGGGAAATTCAAAAGTCAGTCAGAATGAGGTCAAATGATGCACTTCGGCCGCTGCGGTACAGCAGTGTATATTACACTGCACGTGTCACACAGAGGGAACGGCACAAGCGTGATGCTGACGCACTTTCTCTCTCACGTACACATATACACTGGGCCACACAAATCAGTGTCACAAGACAGTTCCAAACTAATTCGTCAAATTGAGGCCGCTGAGGTAGAGCACTAACAATACAGTACTTATGTAATAAATGCAACCAGTTTAAGGGTAATAAAGTTTAGTGATTTTTAATTTATTACTTTTTATCTTTCCACTTTTCTGACTTGGGCAACATAAGGTGACTCAGCTATGACACTACTAAATCACAAAGCATATTTTGCACCCTTCCCCCATACTTTTCCTCCTATTATTTCTGAACCTCACATTAGCTGTGTTATTTATGGCCAACATTAAAATGGCAGTATTAGTCCAATGAGAGCTGCTGCTATTAAAGCCTTTAAAAAGGCATTTTAACCTGATTTAAGTTAAAACATTCGCAACTAGTGTTTACATTCACCAATGCTTTTCATTGATCATACTCTGCCACCACCCAGGCAAGATGAAGATACTATAGCATAATTTGCCCTTCTTTTATCTTCCTTCACTACTCCCATCATCCCTTTATTCAGAAGCCTCTGGCATATGCACAGAAACTCTGCAGATACAGCTCTCTCCATTTCCTGTTATTGAAAAATGAGCTCAACTTTACCCTTATTCACAGCAGTCTCTTTTCCCTGTCATTCAGCATATTCTTTCCAACCAGCCCAGCTGTTCCCCTTCATGCTTTATTTCTTTATTCTGATCTAGTAGGCTATAAAATACATAACCATCTGTCAAATGTATTGATTTATATACTGTACTTACTTTGTATGACTGCAACAAATCCAAGAAAAGGTTAAGTTTTTCCACAACATCATCTTCCTCTCTTTGCCCCTTGATTACAAAAAACATAAAGCGAATAAATGAAAAGTAGTTCCTAAGTAAAAGAGTACCAGTTCCAATTTTGTGATGCTGAAAGTTAAGTGGTGTGTCAGCATGGTGGCCACTACCTGTTGGGTAGCTTTGTCTGAGAGCAGGGCAAACTCCACAGAAAGTCCTTTTAGGGATTGCCGAAGTATTCCCCACGTGCTGTTTGCTAAGATGAGGGCAGGAAGTGGAGTCGTGTCAGAACCCACCGTGCTGCAGCAGAAAACACAGTCATGAGGGGCTCAACATAGCAGTGGGCCAACACATTTCAAAGGCTGAAAACTTGGTAAGTATGGAAAAGAAACTATGCATTTTATTTTAGACAAAGAAATTTCAATATAGTGGGGACAAATGTGAAGGCTTTTAGTGCACAGTATTACATGTAGATTTCAATGGTGGGCCACATTTTGTACACTGCTTTTAATGAAAATAACAATGGCAGTATCAAATGCCAATTTAAAAAGTCTCCCACATAAACCTGACACCTTCTGAATTAGCACAGCTTACAGAGCAAACCACGAATGGGCCATTTATAGAAAGCAGCTTCTCAAAAGGCAGCTGGGGAGTCAAGCAGTACAAGCAAAAGCAACAGGGGTAAAGGGAAGTAGTGCTCATGTGGGTGGGAAGCTCACACCTCAGCTCTTTGCCAAACGCAAGCAGATCGGCAGCATTCTCGTGGGAGCGCTCAGCCATCCGCTCTGCTTGGTCTCGTAGCCTCTGGAAGCTGCTTAAGATGTTCCTGATCAGTTCCCTGCTGGCAGCAAACTGGGTTTGGATGTTCCCTGGCAAGTATTCCTGCAGCTCAGAAGAAATGTATAAGCGTGTTAACTTATCTCAGCATTCACAGCATGTTAGCCATTTTAAAATTATGCAAGTATTCAAAGAAAGAGGTTATTCTCCAAAAGAGACTGGGTTCACCATATGGCCACTGACCTTAGCCTGTCGGGCAATTTTGCATGTCAAAAATTCATCCCCCATCCTCTTAAACACCTCCCTGAGTTTGTTTTGTACATCCTGTTGCAGGACAAAAAAAAAATTATGTCAAAGTGTTACTCTCAAAAACAAAAACAAAAAAAAAAAAAAAAAAAAAAAGTCCCTCACTCCAGGTTAAGTTAATGTCTCAAAACCTTAGCAGGAAATACTTCAAAAATTCAGCTATTTTTTTTTTTTTTGAATGCATGAAAAATTAACTATAGGCCCAAGGGGACTTTTACTCCTCTGCTGACACAACATTTTCACAAGGTCACAAAGCAAAAAGAAAGGGAAGATTCTACTGAGCGCTCATCCTATTTTGGCTTGAGATTAACTGAACGGCTACGCCACAGCTCTGCCATTCGACTGAATTCATGCATGCTGCGGTTAGACAATGCACTGGGAAAACTCTGCTCCTGCCAAAAGCGCTTCCAAAGACACGGGCCAGCTGGCTTGTGATGTGCTGTGTTGGCCAGTGATGGAAACAGTATGGCTAAGATGTGCGGGGTTTCACGTCCTTCACCTGCCTACATTTCATGCACCATTTATCCCCAAATTCTTCTATTAGTGACATGTAAGATTCTTATCAGCACAATGGTTTCAGCCTTAAGGCTTAATTTACTTCACTGTTTAGCAAGGGTCCTGAAAATGGGCATGCAATGGGTGTATTTACTGCTCGATTTGTTCTGATCGTACGGTTAAACGCAGCTGTTACAGCTATCTTATGGTAGGCTAAGCTGTGCTTTTTCATATTTACAGATAAGCTGGGTGAACAACAGCTGACTTAGTGCGGAATGAAAAGCTGCATATGTGGCACAGTGGAATTGAGGTAGCATCCAAGACAAAAGATATTTAAGAAAATCAACCGTAGAAGCAAAAGGTTTTAAAATATAATTAATTTTGTATTCAAAATTACAATGTGTATGTAGTATGTGTAGTAAGAACAAAATGAAAAGAGTTTTATGTACATAGAGATAATGTTAGCAAGTTTTCTTCAGGGTAAGCATCTTGTTCCAAGCATACTACGTTAGGGCTTGGGATTTGAACAAGGGAATATGGTGTAAACGGCACATCTAGGAAGCAACATACTGAGCCACTGAAAGTCAAGAACGTCTTCACCATCTCATCTTCTGAAAACAAAGGGTGTCGAGCCACCAGGTTGATGAATCTCCCTAGACCCCGCCGTCGGCCTTCAATAAACTCCCGCTCTGATGTTGATGTGAGGACTGCAAAGAGAATACAGACAGATAGGCAATGTGGTCTGCTGCTACAGGGCAGTTTTAAGAAGCCCTCACAAAAGCATGAGCACAAAGCACAAATGTCCCTCATCAACCTTTGTATCTGCTTGCGGAAACAATGTACTGATAGTGAGGCAGATAAGCGGTCTTCTTTTCAAGTGTTGACCATTCCAGGTTTGCAACTATTCATTTCAAACCTTTATTTCCTACACTGTGATTTCCAAACCCACCTCCCTTCAGCATCCTCTTTGGTGGGAGGGCTGGCACCATTCTATAAGGAAACCTTTGTAGCAGGAGTTCATGGAAGACATCAAAATCACTGTATCTTCGATACACTGACATCTTGAATCTCTGCCATGAAGCAAATAAAAATTATAAACATTTAAATTCAATTTAAATTTTAATGTAAAGAAAAATAATTATTTAGTCCTGTACCCCGTTTTCTTATGCTCGTGATATTGATTATGCACATGTCTTCCACCTGCCATCTGAAAAGCGACTAGTTATGCTGGTGGTGATGTGCCAAAGGAATGAGTAGTGCGTTTCCCCTTAACCAATGTAATTAACATAAGAATATGAGGAACAGGACTGGAAAATGTTATCCACTAAAGTGAATTATTCACTTATCAGTTATCACTTTACCCAGAGTTGTGTCCATTTGAAGTGACTCCAACCAAAATGGTACAGTAGAGACAATATCCACTTAAGATAATTATCGAGTATCTGCTTAAGTGGACTACACAGGCTGTACTCGTGTGCAACCTATGTGACTAACAACAAGCTGAGAGGTGCACAATCTCTGGTTCATTAACGGGAAACCAACTGACCTGACTAGTCATCTGGTATTCCACATGCTTGAGGAAGAGGCCCTTCTTCTCAGGAATGATCTGAAGCCGCACCACATCATGCTCCAATAACTCAGCTAGAGTCAGCGACAGCATCAGAGGGCTCTCCTGCACCCGCCCCACTCTTAGGGTCTGAAGGTCCCGTGGCTCACCCAGCTGGGGCTTAGGGAATTCTGTGGGGGTACATCATGGTCATCTTGCAATGCCCAGCAGTACCAAGTACCCTTATGGGACGCAGTGATTCCACACAACCAAACAATTCAACAGTTCAGACCCCACCAGCAAGGGAAAAGCTACAGCTACTCTTCTGCACATCTAAAGCAAGATGTCTAATATGAATTGTAAAAGAATGAACAATGAATTTACAAAATACCTTGTTCAATAAATGAAAGTCAAAGGCAGCATGAATAGTGACCAATGGGAAACCCAGACATGCATATGCAGCCATATTCCAAGGAAGGAAAGCCGCTCTCCTGGGAGCAACTGGTAGCTGACTGGCATATTGAGAGCACCTGTAAAAACACTCAAGGGGCCTAATGAGGTGGGGGTGGTGTTTTTGCATGGAGTCAGCCGAAAACTTCCTCCTTTTGAGTATAATGGTGGATTTTGTGTCACCTCTCTCCAATTACGTGACTTTCCATGCCCTGTTAGACCAGAAAAACAGTGCACAAATATAACACACCTATCAAGGCTTTGAAATAAAAGTGAAAACATGTATTGTATTAAAGTGGTGATTTTCTACTATATAAAAATGGATAATCTTGAGTGAGGTTATTTATTATAAAGTTATTAACCTCTAATTTCATAAGCTCCTTCGTTCAAGACTACAATTTGGACCAAAAGTCCTCAGTACACTACATGGATTACAGCAGAGGTTGTCATGAGCTGCAATAGCAAGGTTTTTGCCATACGTTCATAGTTTGATCTAATGGTAAATAAAAATTTATTTTTGGCACTAACTGGTAAAAAGTAAAACTTTAACAATAGTGACATCCCTTGACAATGAGCTACCAACTCACAATCGCAAGAAGCATCTTATGAGAACAGATAATTTAAAATATAATCCTGTCACATCAGACAAGACGGGCAGTCTCCTCATCGCATGGAGCATAGCTTCAGTTGTGCATAAAAATTGTTGTGCTGATACACTAACACCAGTCAGAAATATTTTGAATCTTTATCTATAGTAATGAGTCCTAAAGCTGAAGAGTTAAAGTTAAAAAGAAAAAATAAAACAATAACATACTGTACATATGTTGTATGCAGAAGTCATTGATTTAGTTTGGTTTACTATTTTATTGTGTTCTACAGTTAATAGTTAGAGCAGAAAAGCATTGACTGATACAGTAATTATGAGAATTGCCTTGAAACAAATTATGAGAAACAAATCCCTTCTTCTGAACATTAAAATTTACAATATTTAAAACATGACACATGTTATAGAAGCCAAACCTAGTTTAAACAACTCCATTCCAATCAGCTTGAACGATTTTTGCCAGGACAGTCCCCAGCTTATGGGCTAAGTTCTGGTTACAATTTTAAAGTGCACGTTAAAAAAATGAATAGGTAGGCAAAAAGACCATTTTAATGGGTTTTTTTGTCTTTGTTTAAAATTAGACCAGGTAGCAAAGTTAAAGAATTGAAATTGTGGCCAGATAATTACTAGTGAAAGTACTGAACTAAATGACTAAATGCTGAAAAATAAGCACTGTGTGTGTTACCAAAAATAAGGTGAAATTTTAAATGCTGCTCCTGGGATAACTACTCCTAGTATGCAGATTTATTTATTTCCTATTTCAAAGGAACATATAGCGCCATTTTACCTTGTACATAGTTTTCCAACAGTTTCAGAGTTGGCTGTTTCCCCTGCTGAGCCAGCGCAATCAGTGCTAGCGCTTTATACAGGGAGAGCTTGGATAGTGAGCCATCACTGCAGTTCACATGTTCTATGATCTGCAAAGAGAAACACAAACTGAGTCCAGTCCCTTTAACTTCTGGTTAATTCTAGGTATCAAATTAGGGGATTGTACCTATGACTTGGTGTAAAGAACTATATGGTAACCTGAGACAGTTCCAGTACACAGCCCCCCAAGGTTAGATAATGCATTCCAGAAAAAAGTTCGTAATATTAACTGCCATAAGTCAAAAATTTAATTACCAGTAGTTTCAACGGTAAAAGTTTTTTTATGTGTTCCTGTGCCTCAAGAGTGACACGCATTAATGCTGAAATATCACCAAATCCTACTGAAATGGGTACGGTTCATCCAATAATTAACAAGATAATGTGCAGTTTCCCTTTGTTATTTAGTCTGAAATACTGTATAGTTGTCTACCTGTACTTATTCAGCTCTTTTTATAGGACACTACAATTGACCTATATTGAGAGTGTGTGTTGTTTCACTGTCATAACTGCATACACAAAACAATTTACATAGCATAGATTTGCCTATACTGAATAATTTCCATACAGAAGGGATTCTAAACCTGGGGTCTATGCACCTTTTGGAGGCCTGTGGATGGGGTTCAGGTTCCATGGCATAAAGTTGCTTCAAAAATACTAATCCCTCAATTTAACCAATTCCCAAAAAGGCAGTGTTGTGTGAAAATGCATATATCGAGACAGCTATTTGCACTATGTCTTATGGGGAAAATTATAATGTATCCCAGCCCAACCCAGAAACCCTAAACAATATCACTGCACAGAAAAAAGCTGATATACTGTAAATATGAAATAACACTTTATGTACATTGTCATGGAAGAGTTAAAAGAATTCACCATTGCAATGTAACTGAACCAAAACACTGTTCAATTAACCAGGTGTACATACAGCTTTTCTGCACAAACAAAACCCTTAAAACTCTTCTCATTAGTCTACCTATTTTAGAATAGCACTAAATATTACAGTATTCAACTGTGTAGAACATCACAAAATATTACCGTGTTCACTAATATAACACAACGCTATATATTAACGTACTCATCCAAATAAATATTATCGTATTTATCGGTGCAACAAAGTATTAAATAGATACCATCATATACATGAGGCGAGCATGAAATTTTTTTCTTCTTTTTTGCCAAAGAACTTTGCACTGAGCAGATAAGCACCTAAATTGAGAAATGGTATTAAAAAACATATAGCAAAAATGCACTATGCAAGTTGAGGAATAACTGCAAAAATAACTAAAGGTAAATCTATGACAAAAGTCTACATAATTCTGTACAGAAAATTTTTAATTAAATGCAGTGCATTGTTTTATCAATTTATTTATAAACATTTTTTTCTAACTTTTATAGCTTTCAGTAGCTCTCAATGGGGCACAGAATAGGTTCAAAACCTTAAAACGTAATTTAACAGCACACATCAAACCCAGTACACTGCTACAGTAGATGTGCAAAACTAAAGTTAGTAGTGTTTTAAGTATTTGAATATCCAACAGAAGCATTCAGTTTTCAATAATTTATCCCATTTATTCAGAACTATTTCCTCATTTGCTGGATTATGACATTTATTTGCTTTTGCTACCCTTTTTAAAGACAGAGGATATCCTGTTAGCCCTCTGCCACATGAGAAATATCTGAGCAGGAAGGAAGTTAAAAGCCTGGTTTACTAAAAATCCCATCAATGACTCCAACAATGTGGAATCTGTCTGCAGCACTGTAAAGTATTTTTTATGCTTTATTAGAAATGAGACAATTCTGTTGAAACAGACATACAACCAGCAACTGAAACATAATTCAACTTCAGCTTTTGGTGAAACCAAGAAAAATAATGTGACATATTAACTGAAAAATAAAATTTGAATACTTAGTGAGCAGGTAACAACTTACCATTTTCTATATATGTTGATTAAGTTTCATCTAGCATATGTGTTAATACATTTATTGAATGCAGGTAAATAATGCTAAGTCTGCCTTTCTCACCAAATATTCATTTTACTCCCTCACAGTATTTACTTTTATCAAAGTATACAGTTAAGTTACAGTGACTTAATGTGCTTTTCCTTACCTGATTTTGTAGAGCAACAGAAAGTGCAGTCTTATTAAGCAGCCTTTGGAAAACTTCCCATTGCACTTTTTCATCCTTCTTATTGCACAGGGCTTCATACACCTCTCTGTAATACGGTGGCACAGATCCTAGGTTTACAAGAAAACTTAAGAATTACAGTGGAAATCATGTACTGTTCTAGGAGTCAGAAACAGAGACAAACTCAGCATTACACTTGCATCGACAATTACTAATAATTCAACAACACCAAACATTTTTGCAAGCATCACACCAGCTGACCAAAGCCTTTAAACCAGGGTGTAATGCTCTGTGTGATTCCTCAGGAGGTCCATACTGGACATGCAGAGTAAAAAAAAGATTGGAGGACCTAAAATATTCATTTCAATGTCATTCTACTCTTACAGAGATAAATGACAGAGGAAAAAATGTAGTTTCTCATGGAATAGGGAGCAGAGTATCAACAGACAATATAACATAGGAGAACAGTGACAAGTTGAGGGTACGTGGCAATGGCACCTTTCCTGATGCACTGCTGGTACACTATATTAAATAGTGTTCAAATACAACAAACAAACAAACAAACAAACAAACAAAGTCTAATGCTGACAGGTCCATGTGTGCCATTATGGAATCAAATGGCTTGGTAAGAAGGACTCCCTCATAGCCACATTTCAATACCCAGGGTGCACTTAAGTTGCGCTGCACAGTGCTTTCCTACCATTTGACATTTGCATCCCTTTTTTAAAAGAAATAAATATAAAAATAAAAGATACTAGGAGATATTTCTGTATAGTGAACATCAGAAATATCTCCTAGTATCTTTCGTTCACTGCTGAAATTCAAATATTAGTACTTACATATTAGAAATATTAGAAAGGGAAGGGTCGGCACTATTTTTTTCTTTCAACTCTGGGCACTGGAGGGACACATGTCCCCCATTTTTATTCCAACATAGCCCACACTTTTAAGTGTTAAATATTTTTTAAAAAGCTATATTTTGGACCAGACCTGCATAAAAAAGAGATAAAACAAGCATTGCAGATTGTAAAAGGTGGTGAGCAGCACTAAAAGTCATGCTGTAGGGGAACTCTGGAGCAGGCTGTATTACTTCTACAAAAGTGTACAAATGCTCATTTGTCTGGGACCACGTTTATTTCCTCATTTTATGGCTGATAATATTTGACAAGGAACAAAAAGCTGCCAACTTTCGCTACCGTTTCTCCTCAATATGTACACGTACCTTAAGAATGTAACAACTTTTTAAAAAAAAGGTGAAGTATTACCTGTATCTGTTATGTGTTTAGTACTGTTTGGAATAAAACACAAAACAAATGCATGTGCATGTCCAGCGTGTTCAACGGGTTGTTGGATGGCGAGCGGTCCTGTTCAGCATACAGAAAGGCGATTTAAACCGAAAAATGTAATAAAATCACAGTATTACGGCAAAAAAAAACATGTAGATTCATTTTAAAGCTCGAGTGGGATAGATGCTTGGGAAGTTTTTTTTTTTGAATGCATTGACACATTTCGTTGAATTTTCTACGTCGTGACAGAACACTGGAGAACGGACCGCGGCTGACACGGACACGACGGCGGTCCAGACGGACCCGTCACCCCCCCCAAAAAAAGAAAAACTTCTGGCAGTTGCAAAATGGCAGCGTTTTCTGCCCAGGGGCTCCACCGGTCCCCTTGGAATTTGTATGAGATGTCAGCCGCAGTCTTCTTCCCCCACTTTCTTTGACTGCTTGTGGGCGCTTCCCACCGAATTCGGCGACGTTCCGAAGCAGGTGACAAGCACAGCACACAGCGCTCGACCGCGGGCGAGAGCCAAAAACCAGAAAAACGCATCACATGCAACTGCTGCCTTACTCTGGCACTTTCCAGAAGCGCCTACATTTGACACCAGCATCTTAAATTCAACACTTCAACGTCATTTTAAACAGCAAACGCGCTATTACATTTCCTTGTAGCGGCGCGCAGGCTAAGTTGTTGAACTGTTAGCTGTCGAAGCCGCGCAGTTCGCTATGTGGCTCCTTATTGAGCTGCTGCGTTTTGCCAACCGTGCTCGCACCCAAAGCGAAAAGGAAGGCAGAACCCGAACTCGATGTAAGAAATTTGCGCGGACTTTTGAACAAAAAAAGGGCCCGCAGACGAGTCGGCTGCATGCACGTTACCTTCGTTGATGTCTCCTTCCATGGTTAGGAACCGTCATGTGAGAGCCATGGCACATCCATGTGATTTCCTGAGAGAGAGAGAGAGAGAGAGAGAGAGAAAGAGAGGCGTGCGCGTCTTAAAGTAATAGTGTTAGATCTTATTATTCTAACACTTTTTTGTCTATTTTACTTTGTTTACGTTATAATACAAATGATGCTCCGCCTTTTTAAATATATATATATATATATATTTTTTTTTTTTTTTTTTCATATTTGAGTTTGTACTTCTGGATGGTTTTTATTTACAATATTAAGTAATGGAAAATGTTTGGGATGATCAGTTTCAGTAAAAAAAAAAAAAGGTTTTGGTAAGCCAAAAAGATTTTTCATTTCTTCCATAATGCTTGTGCTGCACATTGACTGAATTGCCATCACTATTTGTAACTACAGGCTTATGTGTCTTTAGTTCCATTTACAGAATTGACCTCTTCTGGGGCAGTCCTTTCTCTGGTTATTCCTTTAAAGTAAAACAAGAAAAATAATGTTCAGAATTAAGTAAAGAATCTGTATACTCTCTAAACTTTCACTTTCATTGTCATGTATTCACATCTTATCAGACATCTCAGATAGATATTTTCACAATCTGAAAAGAAAAACCAGTCACGTGCTTTTGGTCAGAGAAACTGCCAGGAATGTGAATTCCAAAGATGGTTTGAATGTCTTACATCTCACTGGTTTGTGTTTAGGAGAGCAGTTCCTATTGTGTGGTGTTAATGATAGGTTATAGCTGCACTGCCTTCACCTCAGTGCTATCCTTTGCCTTTTGTTTGAGCTTCCCTAATTTTTTTTTTTCTGTTTCTGGACTTCATACTTAACATCGGACAAAAATACATATGCAAAATGCCCATACACACACATACACACACGCAGGCCAAGCAACAGTGTGGTGATAGATGGTCCTATAAAATCACCTTTTTTTGAACCTTGAAACATTTTAATCTATTTATTTCCCTTTTTTTTTAACAGTACTGTGCAAAACTACATGGGAACTTTTAGGAATGTAGGACTGATTAATTCAACTCAGTTCCACAGTGTTTGTAGTTTATAGCTGGTGTTTATGGAAGTCTGTGCTCAATAACAGAATGACACTCAGTATGTTCATAGCCAACAGTCAGTAGTGAAAATAGTTTTACATATTTTAAATTTAAAATTCTTTTCAGTGAGACTAGAAGTTCATGAAAATATTAAGCTGCACAGCATTTTTAAATGTTGTAACAATAAACAAAATTGTAACTTACTGGGCAGATAGAGTTATGTATAATATAAAGAAATAAAGTTCATTGGATTGTTACCCATATCTATTGCTATCCAAAGCACGTATTAGAGAGGATATTTATTTGATATTTATTTATTTTGAGATTTTTCTTTTTTCTTTTCTTTTTTTGCAACAGCAACACTGGGTCACAGAGACAAAAGGGCAACAAGACAATAAAAAAATTACATCAGTCGCAAAGCATCCAAAAACAATTTCAGTGTAAAGAGAAAATATAGACACCAACAGAAAATTACCTTAAATTATTAAAACCTAAAGAAAAAGAATGATACTAGCAAATCTTTATAAAAAGTTTGTTTAGTAGTTTCATTTAATAAAAAATAACATTTAAACATCTTTAAGTTTTCCTATCTACACTTATGATGTATTTTCAAGTGACAAATTAACTGAAAACTCTTTTTACTGTTAAATAATCTGGCAGTCTGTTCCAGTAGGACGACACAGCTCGAACCAGAACACAGGGCCCGGAGTTTTAGAAGAGCAACCACAAAATGAAATGCAGAACCAGAGTATAAGCAAGACCTGTGATAATGCAGCCAGTCAATAACTATAATTACAGATGGCAGGTAGGGATGAGGCCTCCTTCCTACAAACACCTAACCAGACATCCCTGACTGCACCTCTTCCCTCATGGTTTACAAAAGATTAAATAGAAAGAGGGGGGAAAAAAACAAATAATTATGAAATCAGGTTGTAAAAAGTTGGTCAGATCTGAAACAGGAAAAAAACTGTATAAAACATATAATATACATCAGGAGCCAAGAGCCAAAAAGAAATAAGTTCAGCACTTCCAGTACATGAATGTACCGCTCTCTTATGCCAAAGGTGATTTCAAGCTTCTGCACAGCAGCTTCTTGCATGTTTTCTTAGTCAGAATGGCACAAAAATTGGACTAGGATGGTCCTCGGACTGGCAGGAGTGCGATGAGGGAGTCGGTAGGCAAATTCAATCGCAATAAATACAAAATCAAGTGACAATCCAACCCAAGAATGTAGTTTATTTTGCTTAAATTGTTTAAGAGAAACATTACGCCAAGCAGACCCACAATTTTCAGACTATTATGGCCATTTTTAAATTCCGCTTAATCCAGTTTTGCTTCCTGCAACTCTGTTTTCTTCTCCGGTTCAGGGATCCTGTATTTAGCTCTGCCAGAACAAGTCTGGAACTTGTCTATGCAGTCAGTTAAATCTGAGAAATTTGATTCCAGAGCTGCAAAGGAGGAGGAAAGTTTCTTTAGTTTAGGGGTAATATCATCCAGCCGAGTTTCCATGGTGTCCCTCTTGCTTATCTTAGCTTAGCTTCCATGCAATACATTTGATCAAAATTTATAACCTGGTCAATACCTCACACCTCTCCAGCATGCTATTGGCTTGGTTTACTAGTTTATTTATGCTTTTTTGCATGTTTTTCTTTTGTTATTTTATTCTATTTTTCTTTTACACATAAATATCAAGAATAAAAGCAAGATGATTCTGTTGTGTTTTTGTTCTGTAAGCATTAATTCTTCCTATGCCGCTTATATCCTAGCAATGATAAAATAGAAAGGTGCCTAGTTGACAGAGTCACTACAGGAAGATCACTTATGTGGTTGACTTAAGTTACTGATCAACCAGAAAATGAATTAAACACTTCTTCAAGTTCCAGTCTTTTGAATGTTCACTGTGACCTCAGTTGCATGTTTCTTCCGAAACACTTCTCTCTTCAAAAGCACAGTAAATTGAAGGTCCACGGTAAAGGATCTTTCTGAAGGATTTCCCAGAAGCAGTTTTGCTCCTCACTCCTGAGCAATTATCAGTCCTACAGTGAGGTGCTTCTAGGTTGTCTTGTTTTGTTTTTACAGGAATTCCTGGTGAATAATTTATTGAAATTTTCAAAGTCCAAAGACCAGCAGCAAAGGTTTCAGTTTATTATTGAGCTCAAGCTGTTGTTAGCTGCTGACATCCCTTCCTTTGCCATAGGCTTGGTTCTGCTTCACTACATGAGTTTTAATTTGTTACTATATTTTCAGTAAAATCTCTTCTACTGTGAAAAGGAGAACCGTACACCTGCCTTCTGGTCTGGTTCTGGTCATGTTTGTCTGGACGCTGTGTAATGTGTAATGTAGCGGTCCTTAGACTCCATGCTGTTGCTACAAGCTGCATCCTAAACACCATCCACCTTACAGCCCAACCTTGCACATGTACAATACATTGCCATAATAACAGACACACAGGAATATTATAATATTTCTGTATCTAAATTTAAAAAATGAGTTCACAACATATTTCCTTTAATGAAGTGACATATTGAAAAATGTTGAAATTATATTGACTTGCAAGTGGTTTAAAAATGTAATCTACAAAGGCAAAGGCTGCAAGATCTATACTGTGGATTTCTGGTTGTATTCTAGCATTATTTGGCCAGCTGGACAAATTTTCCCAGTCAGCAAATAATTACAATGTGAAAGTATCCAAAACGGTGACATTGACAGGGTTTTGGCACCACGCTGCAAATACTCGGCCTTTGGTCATTTATGAAATATCTTTCATTTAAGATCTGCATAGCATTTGTTTAGGTCTCCATCAGAAACTCAAACTATGGTATGTCTGTCACTCTGCAGATCTCACAACCAAAAAAATATAAAATCATCTTGCTTTTATTCTCGTAGTCCTTCTGCTTAGCTCACAGTAGGGCAGCTGCTGCAGTCCAGTTGGCACGATGGCGTTGAATCCGATCGATCTCTCCGCTGGAACAAAGAGATCGACACATTTGTATTAATGTTTTAAAGCTCATGAAAAAAACATGATTAAAAAACAATTTGGCCTGCTTTATGTCCAAATTGTTGCACTTAACACGTTTGACAGCTCTTTATTTGAGGTTTAAGAAAAATTACACACACGCAAACCTCAGCATTACAACATGAGGGCCTTTGTGGTCTTGTACTAATAACTCCTTGGTGCCAAGATCACTCCCTTAAATACATACACGTGTCATCATTTATTATGATTAATCATTTCCTAGAAACAGAGATTTATACATTTTATGCTTTTTTTTTGTTGCACTATTGTCTTATGGTGGTATAGTGGGTTCTGTTGCTGCTTCATAGCACCAAAAAAAAAGTGTTCTGGTGTTGATTCAAATCCAGCTCAGACTGTGTGGAATTGTGCAGGATTCCTCAGGGTGCTCTGGTTTCCTCTCACAGTCAAAACATACACTGTATGTCCAAAAGTATGTGGACACCTGAGCATTACAATCATATATGCTTGGTGAACATCCCATTCCAAAACCATGGGCCTCAATATGGAGTTGTTCCTCCTTTGCTGCTATAAGAGCTTCCTCTCTTCTGGGATGGCTTTCTACCAGATTTTAAAGCGTAACTATAAGAATTCAACTATTGGGCACCATGGTCAGCAAGAAGGCCTGGGTCACAGTTGGGGTTCCCATTCATTCCAACGGTGTTCAGTGGGGTTGAGGTCAGGGCTCTGTGCAGCCACTCAAGTTCTTCCACACCAACCTTGGCAAACCTTGTGTTTACGGAGCTCGCTTTGTGCATGGGTGTTAAAGTCATGCTGGAGCAGGAAAGGAACTTCTTCCCCAAACTGTGGCCACAAAGTTGGAAGCAGACGATTGTCTAGAATGTGTATGTATAGTATGCTGCATGGGTGCGGCTGAAACAACTCAGCTCAGTCATTAGAAGGGGGGTCTGCATACTTTTGCCCATATTGTGTATATTTTAAATTCACTGGTGACTCTAAGTAGCCTGTGGTGTGTATCTGTGTGTGTGGCTGTGTGTCCTCCTATGGACTGGCATTCTGTCCAGAGTGTATCCTCCCAGTTTGGTCTTAACTAAATAGCTAACTAAAAAGCAAAACACCGATGTATACAAATACACTGCCCAGCCAAAAAAAAGGTCACACACTCTAATATTTTGTTGGACCGCCTTTAGCTTTGATTCCAGCACGCATTTGCCATGTCATCATTTCGATAAGCTTTTGCAGTGTTAAAACATTTATTTCCGTCCGGTGTTGCATTAACTTTTCACCAATATCTTGTATTGATGATGGGAGAGTCGAAGCGCTGCATAAAGTCTTCTCCGGCACATCCCAAAGATTCTCAGTGGGGTTAAGGTCTGGACTCTGTGGTGGCCAATCCACGTGTGAAAATTATGTCTCTCTCATGCTACCTGAAGCACTCTTTCACAATTCAAGCCCATGAATCCTGGCATTGTCATCCCGGAATATGAAGAAAAAATCTATTAATGGAAAAATCTGGTCATTCGGTATATTCAGGTAGTCAGCTGAGCTCTTTTTTTGGCCACATAATGTTGCTGAACCGAGACCTGAGCAACTGAAGCAACCCCACATCATAACACTAAGTTAAATCCAGGTGGTGACTTTTTTTTGGCCAGGCAGTGTATATGCATTATTTAAAATCACTCTGAACAAACCTTTAGATTCATACCAAAAACTGTAAAGAGGAAAGGATAGTTTTTTCCGCTCTTTGAGGATAAATACATAAAAAAGCGCTGCTTAAGGCAGAACAATGAATAGCAGGGACCGTTATCTTTGTATTGTTTGTTATTCCCATTATGGCCAGCAGATGTCGTGGTTCACAAGGTCTCTGCTGCAGACGCAGAAGCGTCCTCGGTGGAGACAGAGGGCTGTTAATGCGCGAAGCTGCCGCTGTCCCCACGCCGATCTCCTCGCCCGCCTCATTGTTTCATCGGATTATAGCTGGTTTTAGGAGGAACGAGAGCGATATCCTGGGAGTGTGAGTCGCCGTGGGTTGACGTCTTCTAAAATAACCCAAGGATCGCTGGGGGAGGGGCAAGAAATAACGCGCACGACGCGATGTTCACAACAAAGGGGGCAGCGTGCGTCGCGCTCGGCGTGAGTGGGGTCTGACGCGTCGGGACGGCTGGGTAAACCGCGCACAAAAAGCTGAAATCGCAGCGAGAAGATCATCCTCCGTGGTTTTCAGAACCTCTTAAACGCATCCGTGGTGGGATTCCTGCCTCAGTAAAGGTGGCCGGGTACGAATTTCGATGCAATCGCCTGTATTAGACAATATCATTATGTAAGGGCTGCTTGGAAGATGGTGCGGTCAATGGAGCTGGGATAAAAAAAAACGGCGTTGTAAATTATTTTAGCGATTATTTTAGTGTTTCTGCCGAACGGTGAAGGTGGGAATCGCATCTGTACACGACTGAATTTTTTTCTTTTTTCTTTTTTTTTTTTTACAATTTTTTTAATGTTTCGACTGCTTTTAAGACTGATGCTCTCTGGACGTCATAGCTGGAATCTGGCGGAAGGGGGAAATCGGACACAATGTTGACGAGGAGGACAGCAAAGCCGCTCCGCTCCTAACGAAACAGCCTAGCGTGCAAACGGGCCAAGTAGGAATTTTGGGAAGTAGCTTTTTTTTAAAATTAATATTACAAACAGATTTAAAAAAAAATAAAAAATATTACAATTTGCTCTCTGGAGAGGTTTTAGGGCTGCCGAGTAGAAACCCTCAGGAGAACCATCTGACTGGATGTCAAGGTTGGGTTCACTTCACGTCCCTGTCGTGGCTGGATGGCATTTGCAGTCGACGGAAAATCTCGTTTTTATTCTATTTGCAGGTCAGTTTCCTGAAAAAGTCTGAAATTCATGACCAGACCACTGACTGGAAGCTGGACCACGAGCCATTTTCCCAATTTTATCTTGGTGCTAACCAGCCTTTCCCAGCTCTCAATCCAAGTGGAATAGGAGAAGTTGGGCAGCTTGACCTGGTCTCGATCGGCAAAGACTTTTCCGAGATCCCGTCAGAGAGAGACCGGCATCCATCCTTAGGCCAGTGAGTATGGCAGCAGTGGTGAACTATTCCCCGCCATGGTGGGTGAATCTCCTCCACCGGCTTCCCCACTTCACCCTCCAGTTTGAACGGACCAGCAGTGACTTTCAGCCCGACAACGCGGAGTACCAGCAGGTAACCGAGCTTCTAACACCTCTCCTTGTTTTTAATGCCATAAAAGCTACGTTGTGAACTGCAGCCCTCAACAAAGCAACTTCAAAAATGTGTTTGCAAACATAACTCATGTTCATTCCATCTTCAGGCTGTGTTTCCATATTTGGTTTCAGTGTGGGCTCAAACATGTTGTGTCTGGGTCCCTGGAACTGTTTCTACTTTACCACTGCTTCACAATCTCGATTATTCCTCTCATTTGGTTATTTGTGTCCATCGGGATAAAAATATACCATCCAAAATGTTAATATTCTTAAACATCTTAATGACAATAAGATGTCCCATTGAGGCCCTACTCCTTGTGGGCCAAAGTTTTGCCTGGTTTTTGCTCTATCTCGGTTTGTAAGTGCTCTGCTTAAGCTATTTTTTAATCATAAGTTACATCCATTAATGTTTCTACCGCAAATAGAATATTAATTAATAATAAAATGGATTCTCTAAAAAAAATAATAAAATACCTGTCAAGTTGTGATCCTCTAAGACGAGGGTTGGCGAGTCCTGATCTACAGCTTGTTGGTTTTATTAACATTTATTCACATATGAGGGCTGATTTATTTACCAACAAAACATTGCTTGTTCCAATCCCATGATGTTTATTTGGGGGGGCAATATTCAGTTTCTTGCTCCTCCTCCCTTCCATTGATCGCTCTTCTCCACCCTCTCTGGATTCCGCAAGCAGGTCCTCGCGGCACGACTTTGAACTGTGCCGTGTTTTTGTAGACACCCTCCCGTCCCCGGTGCCTTAACTGCAGTGAAAGAGGATCCTTGCTGGCTGTAGTCAAATCGACAGATGGCTCATAGTGAAGTCACTTGCTGAATATTATATAAGCTGTCCGTACATCTCATTTGCATACATTTCTGTTTTTAAAAAAATTGCATATTATATTTCCTATCATTGTCGAAACACTGAAAGGGTACAATAATTTGTCAGCTGTTGAGATGCAAACCATAAAGAAATGAATGTCCAGAAACCATCTTTGAGCAGTAACCATGCATGCTTTTGAAAGAAAGGCAGATGACGTAACCCCACACAGCACCACAGTGGTTGGTACAGCGGCACACAACAGGGGTTCCTAACAGCTCCTCTGCTGCAGTGTGAGGTGGTCGATTACACAGTCGCTTGGTCATTTGGTTCCCTTTAATAATTCTGCTCCTGTGTTTTGAGGTTGTCCGTGTAAATTTAGAGGCTTGCATAGAGGTACAAATGCTCTGATGTTCTACAGTTTGTGGAAGCCTCTGATCCATTGCTCAGGTGTACACCTGAGTAAAAATGTCACCATAAAGCTACCAGGCGTCATATGTTATAAAGTTTCCAAGATATTTGTTTCTTAATGTCGTAATTTGTCTACAGACTTTTGTTAATGCAGGGAACGACTGTGGAGTGAACCTGTTTATTGACTTTTAAATGGTGACCATCGTGTCCTGATACAAAATTTGCCAGTGAAGATAGTAACTGTCTGGTTAAGGAAGGTTTGTCTGTCTATGAATAAAGAAATGCTTATTATCCATTTTCAGAAGTGTAATGATTTGATTTTATGAGTTTGAAAAAAATCCAATTTTATTATAATCACCAGAATTTATCTTCTGCAAAACCAAAAATAGTTATTTGTAATGGCTGAATAATACCCATGAATCTCAGTAACGCACAATCTCTTGTGTTTTATTAATAATAAATCAGTTTCAAAATCAGCTTAAGATTGTGGCCAGCAGTCTTGTATCTCTCCGGCACTCAGCAGCACAAACAGCATTTATATAATACATGAACCGGCTAGCATTAACCTAATGATATTGTAAAACGGTTCACATTAATTGTGTTGTCGCCGCTTTTTTATCACACTTTCTCACGCTTGGCTTTTTATGCCTTCTGACCAGCTTTGACCCCATGCTGCACAGAGGAGTGTGATTGTTCAGTGCTGAGTTGATGCTTTTATGAAGAAGGCATTACACCGGGACAGATTTATGTTTATGGTGTATATCAGCGTACTTCTTAACCACTACACTGCCTTTTTATCCAAGGTTGCAAACCCTCTGAAATCCTTGTTTTTACCCTTTTGCCACCTGATCGGCAGCATGAAACAACAGCTTAGTTTGCTGTTATAATCTGTAATTGTATATTTATTTGGTTTGTTTTTAGCGATGGATTGCCCTGTGGTGGATTGTTGTGCCGTCCAGGGTATTTTCTCCTAGCCTACCGCCCAGTGACAGTGGGACAAGCTCCAGAACTAACTGAAACAAGCGGTTAAGGATTGCAGACGAATGTATGCTGTTTATTATGTTTGGCATAACTCTAGACCTTGTTAGATATTGGGTGTTAAGCCAATGCTTGTGTCACTTTCTTTCAGTGGTTAACAAAAGAGTTCTAATACACTGTCCAACCCTAACCCTGGCAATGTAGCTTAACCCTTTATTCTACAGATATATGTGCTTTATATTAGGAATGGTGACTGTATACTTTAGTGGTTTGGTAATTTATGATTTTTGTAGCCTGATATCAGCTTTGTGTATTTGGACATTGTAGACTGAGAATCCACTTGCTGTATTGCTTATTTGTAAAACGAGAGATTATCCTATGAAAGCTCTTCTCGGTCTCACGAAGAAGAGGTTTTAAGCGAAAAACAATTTTAAGTTAAAATTTTACTCAGACTGGGAAGGACACAAACTCTGTTGTGTTTGATGTAAGCTGGCTTGTGACTCACTTGAAGACCCTGCAGCGAAGTCTCTAGTCATTTCCTTTTGTATCTTCACCTGTCTTTTCTTCAGAGTCATTTATTCGGTTGTTCTATCTCCCCGTGATGCAACACTAACTCAAGAGGGGAGCACAGGAACATCTCATCCACCTCTGGAGATACGGGGCCCTTGGGTATTTCTACATCACAAATACGGCCCAGCAGGAACACAAACGTGGGTCCCATCTGTAGGCAATTTAAAGATATATATGGGTGTGAAGGTCTTGGTAATCAGTTTTGGAGATTGCTAGTCATGGACTTGGCTTACCTTGAGGTATTCCACCAGTTCTCCTCTCCTTTGATGTTAGTCAGTATCAAGCTACTGGTGTGACATACGCCTGCATAAACAGTGGACTAAGTGACTGAACAACGTGCGGTTTTTCCTACTTTTATGTCTGCATCTGTATCTCTCTGTTGGTGAAATGCACTTGTTTACTCTGAGCTGTACATTGGGGAAAAGCATTTGCAAAATATCTAAATACAAAAAAATAAAATGTAAATATAGTCAAATATAAATATAAAACCCCCAACCCATCAACCAACATCCTCCCCCGTTGGTTTTGTTTCACTCTTTGCACTCATTCCAGTGACCCCATCCTGGCTTCTGGGCATGGAAGTTAGCAGTATTCATAAGCAGGAAATGGGCCAGTAAATAATGTTTTGTTTACTGTCAGCGCTAGAGCGATTTATTTTTATGTTTAAATCCCATTTGTTGCTCATTTAATCAATTTGATGTATTAAGCCCATTGTTTGTATGTAGTCAGTAGGTCTGTCTTTTTCTTTTTCCAATATTTGGATGCAGTGATCTGTAAAGTAATTTATCTCTGCTCAGCGCTCCAGGCTGCGGCGTCACCCGATTCTTATCTGTAAGGACGGCACTGACTCATTTGCTTTGGCAGTGTTCAACTCACAGTTAATTTTCAATGTTAATTCCGCCATCGCTGTATGGGGATTGCCGAAGCAGCGCGCACCCCATCTGGTGACAGGGGGCATCTCTCAGTTGTGTATGATGTAAGGTGACAGCTTTGTTTCCCCATCATGGGTGAAAATGGGACGGAGTATTTGTTTATTTCGTCTTTTGTTCCTACTTATTTGAGTACTGTGCAGTGCCATTGTCAGGAGGTCTTTGGTCAGATCATGGAACCCTTTCGCTGTTTGAGTGACCTGCACCTCCTTTCACTTCTAACAGCCACAATAACAAGACTGCAAGTGAAAGGCAACCCTGGCTGACATGCATGCCAGCTAATGACTGGTTGTCTTCAAGATGAGAAAATGCAGCAGTATTTATGTGTCAGAAAAGGTCTCCCAGCTCAGAAACAACTCTGTCCAGACTGTCTGCTTTGAAGTTTTTTGTCTTCAGGGTATACAACATTTCCCCCTATGCCCTAAATCGTGCATATTGCTAGAAGGTTTATGCTTTTTATTACCATAGTCACGGCTATGAAAATGTATTGTTTCTCCCCCTGTACTGTTATTTTTTAAGAGGCACGATACACCTTTATCCCAGTATCTAATTATACAATAATTGGTTCCTAGAAGTGGCTCAAATATTGGGAAGTTATTCATTTTATCTCTCATGAAGAAAATCATAATTCATTCCAGGTTCATGTGAGAAACCCCAATTAATTTCCGCAAAATACCCTAACGCTGTAAAATAACAATTTCAGTCTGATAAAGAACACTTTAAACAAGTTACCTTGTTATCAAACTGTAGATGAGGTGAATAGTAAGGATTTGTGTGTTTACGTGCAGCTATCTTTTTTGTTTTGGATCGTACATTATGTTTTGTTCCTTGTAAGTGGTAATAACAGCAAACACAATAAGAAAATCAATATAAAGTAGGAAAAAACAATAAAATTGACCTACTGTAATGGGCTGTTACTTTAATTAGCTGTTATTGGGGGACTTAGCCAACTGAACAGAAGCAGACAAATCGACAAAAGTGCAAACTGTGTTTGAACAAGGGCCACATGAGGCAAAGGCTGAGGACACAGATGCCGGGCGAAGCTGATGAGACTGTGCCAGGTCTTAGATACTGATCTGAGAATTGATATATACTTCTCATTATAGTGGGAATTTTGAAACTGGGAGCACAAATACCGGGGTATAGGTGTATTTCTTGTTTTCACTGTTCTAAGGTGGATCCCTGTGCTACATTATTTTATCAGTTTTTCTGGTTACATTTATTCAGCATCCTTTTGTCATCGTTTTTGAACCAGATTGAAATGCAAGAATAAACTGTGAGCCAGTTATTATTTTCAGAACACACAGTTCCCCTACCACTGAGCCTGCATCTGGTTCACCATGTTTACTGCCAGCAAACCTCTGACAGACCTCCATGCTGTCAAGACTGCAGTAGGCAGAAAGGATGGGGTACAGGAAGATTGCTTAAGTGCCATTTCCACGTTCTAATTATAGAGCATAATTTCCTAACAACATCCATTTTTTCAGTTCTTTTTATGATATTATACACATTTCTTCAAGAAGTTTTATCTGTTTCTGCTCTTGTAACTTTGAGCCTGATTGGGTTTCAGACAAGTAATATGGGATAACATTCAGAATATTTATGTATTAAAAATGAAAACGTGCTATTTGCTTCCTGTGCACTCCCATGTCTTTTGCCTTTACTTTCAGGAAGCTGCAATATGGGATCCTTATAGTGTTTGTTATTGCTGTTAAGAAAAAAGGAGATGGGGTATTTGCGCATGATAAGTTCTTGCCCAACAACGCGCTGAACATTGTCCTAAAATTATTTACACTGTTACTGGTATTCCTCGTGCATACA
Source organism: Heterotis niloticus (assembly GCA_018136845.1). Taxonomy (NCBI): domain Eukaryota; kingdom Metazoa; phylum Chordata; class Actinopteri; order Osteoglossiformes; family Osteoglossidae; genus Heterotis; species Heterotis niloticus. Next base: position 25,051,254 of record CM030896.1, read on the forward strand.
CCCTGTTCCTTTTGTTGACCAACCAGATAATTAGTTTCTTGCCTTTTGGTCAATTTGTAGAAAAATATTTCTGCTTTCGCACCTGGTCCAGAATCATGTTTTAGTGATAGGCTAGGTTGTAAGTTTTATTATAAAGGCAGGTAATAAAAAAAAACAGCAGAGTGATTCCAGCTGAATGTGCCATGGCAAGGCAGTATCTTTAGATTTTTGGAAACTGTGTTCCCAATTGCTATCAGTGATGTGACATTTTCTGCAAATTCTGTTAATATTATGATTTTAATGTTTTCCCCGCGGTTGTTTTTTAGTAAATCTTCCAGATACTTTACAGATCGACTTTGCAGTGGATGTGTACTGATCTGTCTGCAAGACCATGGACGTTCAGCATCCTGAGAACAACATTGTTTCTTCTAAGCTTATTTTGGGCAATTCCATCTTAACATCAGTGACAAAGTGAAAAGTGGTTAATTCAATATTCAGTTCAGAGTAGCATATATTTATACTGTAAAGTCCACTGGGAAACTTTATCTTATAGGCTTGGACCTACCCAAACTGCCAAACTGTGACAAAGAACTATTCAAAAAACTATTCATCCTGTTATTAGTCGGTTTGTATATAAAGAGAAACAGCTCTGTTTTAATCTTAAATATTTAGATCCTGTGAAATGCACGACTGTATTAGCCTCAGGGTGTCAGAGTATATAAGATGAAAAAAATGCAAGTTGCACTGGAGGAAATATAATTTTTGAAGGCACAAAATCGTACACATTTCATAGTAAAATGATGTTTAGCATCAGTAATGATGCTGTTTATGTATGTCGAGATAAATCCAGTGCATTTGAAGCCTTGTGAGTGCAGGATTTATATCCGGCTAACTCCTTGAAGCTCTCTTCCTTGTTGTTGACAGGAATTTAAAAGTCAGGACCCAATCGCAGACTTATTAGAGGGCAGAAGATGTACTGCAGAGAGACAAACAATCCAAAAACATTGGGCAGAGACAAGTCAAAAGGTGCAGGGTCAAAAATACAGACAAGCAGGCAGAAACAGTCAGCGGGTTAGCAGGCAAAAGCAGGTCAGAAGAAACAAACAGGACACACTATCATGACACAGGAAAACACAGTCACAATCTGACAGAAAAGACATACAATAGACTTATATACTTTAAGCATCGACCAACAAGACAGGCTATTGGGGAAACACAAGAGGCAATAATGAGGGTAATAATGGTGAACAGGTAGGGAAGGCAGGGTAGAGAGCACTCAGAGGAAAATGGGAGCACAGGCCCTTGCAATGATCAACAAAGCCCAGCAGGGCAGCCAAGAGTCCCTGAGTAGACTGGAGTCCTGACAGCAGTTATGACAGCACAAGCCACTGAGGTTTAGTATGTGGTTCATTGCATGCAAATGCCATTTACCAGGGGCACTGCATCATCCTGGTGGTGTTTCATCAGAGATGGTGGGGTCTGCAATCTGCACTGAACCATGGACCTGGCCTGTGGTCACAGTACTCAGACTGGCAGCCTGAAATAATTTTTAATATCAGCACTTCTTGAAGTGAATTCCAAGCTCCAGCTCCAGCCAAGAAAAGCACATGCTGAAGCACATCAATCTGACCATCATTTCAGCATTTTGAAATTTCCCGAAATGATCTGGGTGATGTGAACCTTTAACGCAACTTAAGACTTTGGCCATTTTTACTTGTATTTCAGATGTTTTACTGACCTACGTGTAGATGTGTAATGTCACTGTTTTGAGGAAATGGTTTTCCACCCTCTCCATAAAGCTTGTTGGATGAGCAAGGATTGTAAGTGATGGCCCATCATTGCTGCAAAGCCAGAGACCTCTATGGCCATAGCAACATTTGGCAGGCAGTTGGCAACAGAGGACAAAGCTTGAGCAGAAAGTCAAAAAGTGTGACAAATGGGTTTTCCTTATTATCTTTTGTGTATTTTGGTTTAGCAGGTTCCTTAAATTATAAGTCAATACAGTTGGCCTCGACTCCCATTTCAAATTTTATTGTGGTTATTAGGTTACCGTGTGTATTTACAATTTTATACCGAGGATTTATAAATGAGCATATTCTGTATATTTGCAGAATTTATTCAAGCACCTTTCTTATAGCTGAAATGGCTGACAAGATTGTATAAAGATGGCGCAATTGTATGATATTAAGCACAAACTGTTTTTAACAAATTGTCTTAATGGACTGGTGAAGGGGGGTGAAATACAACATGATCCTTAGAAGAACAAACTTTTTCTATACTATCCTGTTGTATTTCCCATGTACAATGTGAGCCCCATAAACACATGGTTTGTCCAGGTTGGTGTGGAAGAACTTAAGAGGCTGCACAGAGCCCTGACCTCAACCCCACTGAACACCTTAGGGATGAATTGGAATGCTGACTGCAAGCCAGGCGCTCTCACCTGACATTGGTGCCCAACCTCATTGATGCTGTTGTGGCTGAATGGGCAAAATTCCCATAGTCATGCTCCAAAATCTGGTGGAAAGCATTCTAACAGGAGTGTTGGTTGTTATAACAGCAAAAAACTCCGCATTAATGCTCATGGATTTGGAATGGGGTGGTCAGCAAGCACATATGGGTGTGAATCTCAGGGATCCATATACTTCTGGCTATACAGTATAGATATTAAATAGAACTGTATTGTTTAGTCTACAAAATATGGGTGATTGGGTAGATTGATGAGAACACATTGGCTGAGATGAGGGGCATATGTGCTGGAGACACTGGGCTTGTGTGTAATACAGCTGTTCCTGCTGTAACTCGGCCATCTCAGATAGAACACAGTAAAGTTTAAGATAAATCGTCCCACACAAACAAAATTGTATGGGGGTGAGGAAAAGCCTCCAGCGGCCCTGAAAAAGTTATATTCGAGTAGAGATTTTTTTGTCATGCTATTTTAAATATGAGGCATTATTTTTATGCATTGTATTCCATTATGAATCCTTGTACTGTTTAGCTTTTCTTCACGTATTCATTACAAGCCTAAAGTATCATTTCTGCAAGTTCCTTAATGATGTTACATGACACTTTCAATAAATTACTTTCACCCACTTGTGTGCCACATCAACTCATTTATAACACAGCTGTAAAAAGAGGGAAAGCAACCTGACATAGTTTTCTTATGAAGATTAACTGCAAATCTTTTAGGGGAAAAAAATTACTGATATTGGTACAATTATATTTCTATTTTCTTTTGGTTTAGTGTCAGTAAAATTTTCTATGTGTATGATTAAATAGTAAGTACTGGAATATGGAATATAAGCGCTTTAATACTTTTGAAAAATTATATTTCAAGCAGAACAGTGGGAATACCAAGCATGAATTAATGTCACTGTAAGTCCAGTGGTTGTTCTGGTTGTTCAGGTTCTTTTCTTGAATGAAAAGCCTGTTTCAGACACTCCAGCCAGCAGCAAGTGCCCTAGGGACTAGTAGGAACATTTCATCGAATACAGGTCTTCCAGTGCCGACTGACCAGCTGAAGTATGGAAAACCACTTTGAATTAGTAGACCCATTACAGCCTGTGAAGATCAATAGGGCTTGTAAAGAGGCCTTAGGGACTGCAGCAGTGGGCTGGTGGAGACTTGAACCTGCACATTTGCGCCGAGAGCCTTGTCGTATCCCTGGCTTGAACCATTGAACTTATTTATCCCGCTTAATTTATGAAATTTTTTTGTTAAACATGGGTGTTATGACACCATAGGGTGCTGTGACCCTGTTAAACTTGGGCCACTAATGTGATGAGCAACATTATTTCTGACTCTTCCCCATGGATGGGCTAGTCATTGCAACTTAGCCATAAGCTTAAAGTTGCATATTAGAGGGTGGTAAAATAATTTATTGAGCATATTTTACTAAATATTGAGCATATCTCCTCCAAGTTGGCCCCACTGTTGTTAAATTTAATGATTCGCACACTGTACAGTGTAGCTGTGAAGTGCTGTGACATGAAAAATGAAATAGATGCCATAACACATAAATTTTGCTTATTTAACATCTCAATTATTTTGAATAGGATCGAAAGTTGATGAAATTTTCATTCTATTTTTTTTTTTTGATGATGATGATGATGAATTTAATAAATTCTAAAAATTCACAAAGAGCCAAAACAAAGGTAACAGAAGTTGGTCCAGTCCTTGTGCAGCTGTGTACCCGGTGAAGTTGTGCCTGTGTAATATTCATACATCCTTGATGTTACTGCCCACTGTTGTGCAGCAGGGGTCAACACATAACCCTCCTGGAGTTAATTGTAGAGGCAGTAAAGTCAATGCAGTGAAGAGATTTAGGAGGGGCAACACACCTCCCACACGGAGGTTGTCATTGTAGCTTGGCAGAGTAGGTGTGATTCGTCATCTCCTTTGTCTCTCATACTCCGAATGCCACCTCCTTCCAGCCTCCGCTGATCACATCATAGAAAAGCTAACAGTCACAGGGTGTTGGGGGAGAGAGTCGAATGTGTAATGTGGGGGTGGAAATGTCCATCGTCTTACTCACTAGCACCTGCCTCCTTGTCTTCCTGGTCTCTGTCTCTTACGCCCTTTGAGCTGCTTTTTTACACTAGTGTCGTCCCTCTGCTGAAATATACCATGTGTCCTCTGGTAAATGGACATAGTCTGCTTGAATCTGTACGTTTATCCCTATGTATGTATCTTGCTTTTTGGTCTACGTGACTGTGTGTACGCGACTGAGTGGCATTTGTAGATCTGCGCAGTGCTTCCAGAGCAGAGTCATGCTGAAAGCCTGTATTGAAGATGAAAGGTGGCTGAAAGTATTTTTGATTATTTTTAATTCTACTTACTGTTTGATTCTAAGGTGGTTGTTCTGGATGCTGAAACTCAGAATTTTGAGGTAGGCAATATGTGCCCAGTTGGAATGATAGGATTTTAGCTCTATGCTTTCAGGCATCTAGTAACACAACTTTCCAAAATATGTTTATTGTAGGGTTAAAGTTTATTCTAAAAATTGTACATGCATGCATTAAGGCATTTCATTTTTGTGTTGATATTTTGACCTCTTTTATTCTCTGTGAGTTCATTCCTGTTTTAACCCAATTTTTATCTTAACTCAAGTCACACAGTGCATTTCTACAAAAGCAAAGGCCCTCACATGTGAGCATTTAATCTTTGCTCCTCCAAAGTTCACACTGGCTTATATATCAATGGCCCCTGTTGGTTTCCACATCCCCACTTCTCATCTTTCAGAGATTCCTTAAATTTTACACCATTTCACCCTTTGAGTAAAAGGAAAGGACTGAAAAGGTTTGATTTTCTGGAATATTTTCTATTGGGCAATAGACATTTCATTTTCTCCACCAGATTACAGGTCCAGTCACAGTGAAAAGAAAAAAGAAAGGATAGCCAAGCGAGAGCATCACAGAATAAGATTTTCCTTTTAATACATTTCCTTAAATTCTAGTATGTGCTGTTAAGATCATAGTCATGAATATTAATACAGTAGCTGTGACACTGAGTTGCCGTAACTGAGTTCTTTCTTCACAAAAACTTTCACTGACATTTCCAGTGATTTGCCAGACGTTTCTGTTTCTCCCATTTAAATTGTACTCACGCACTCGTTCACTATTGATGGCTTCTTGCCCAAAACATGAGTGTAGTGGCCTGAAGTCTTATATGGAAGCAAAGGATACCAGAATAGCAACTGTTCACCTCCAATGGGACATGGGTTCAGCACAGGGTAGCCACTCCATGACCTAAACATTCACACACTTAGGGCAAGTTAGAATTGTAAATCCACTATAAACGCACGTCTGTGGAATGAATTTGGTATTCGAATTGTATGTTCAGTGACTGTCAAACTGAATTTGGATATGAAAGACATCCAAAAGAACAAGCTATTGGTTTATTTTACATTTTTTATGTCACCTTTGTGGTTGCATTTTTTCCTTCATTTGACTTTTTTTGTAACCTGAACTTTCACTTTTAGGTCCGTGTACCCAACCTTTTGTGACCACAATTTTGTGCAGCCATCTATGGTCATGGGCACTGGGATAAATCTGAATATACATTGGGAAAATTACTTGCAAATGGATGTGTCATTAATAGAGCGAAGTCAACTGTCTGACTCTTGTTTTGTTGGTCATCTTTTTGGTACCTTTTAATGGGCAGTAATGCTTCATCATTGCCACCCTTTTGGTTTGACACAGAATCAGTTTGCTCTTTTTTTTTAAATCCCATCCCTAAGGTCCTGCCATACTACCATATTTATAACAGTAATGTATTGGCCAATTGCAAGGAATCACAGGGCTTGCTGCCCCATTGGAAAAGTACGGGTTAAGATGGAGTAGTGGTGGCAGATCCCTAGAACTAATTTCCGGTCAGTGTTTCAGTTTAGCCCTGTTAGTGATTGGTTAGCACCAAGCGAGTGGACTTTGAGGATTGTGGCCTGCTGCTGCAGCATAACATGCTATTTGCAAAGCCTGAGAGTGCTAAAGTGAATCAGTAGCTCCACTTTTTACAAAGTCTTGCTGGGGGGCTTCTTTAGATGCTCCTTTTCAGTAAGTCAGATCAAGCGGTCAAACTGGTATGGTTCAATTTTATTCCTGCGAACCTCTAATCTCAGTTACTTCCCAAGAAATCCCAGAAGGAGTGACAATTAGTCAGCAGAAGGCAGCCTTTTCATTGCCCAGCACTGCTGAAAGAGCCAAAGGCTTATCGACATTTTAGTTTGGACATTTAGCATAATGGATGGGTGAAACTGTCCGCACGATGCTCTCAGCTTTAGGTATACAGCAACACCTGCCAATCTAGGTTTTACATTGCTATCTTCTATTTTTGCTCAATGTGCTCCAAAATTTCTTAGAGATGCATATCATAATTTCTTGCATATCCGCATACCTAATCCTGTAATGGGGGTCACTTCCATCCTGGTGCAATCCATCCTTGATTTCCCAGACTATACAGGAGAAGGAGGGCTCCAGTTATGATGAAAGTCTGAGAAATTGAAAGTATAATGTAAGCAAAATATTTTTTACTACAGTGCTCTACACAGTAGCAGAAATGTATCCTAATAAAATGTGTAATGAACATGTAATGTTCCTAATAAAATTAAAGTGAGTACTAAAATTGAAACAGACGTGCACACAGTACACTGAATTATATGCAAACAGCACTGCGTAATGTGCGTTCTCATCGATGCGGCTCGATCAGAATGCTACCATGAAGGGACTAGCCGTTTTTCTCCAAAAAAAAAACTTAAGCTAAATACATATACTTAAAAATATGAATAAAAATAGTTTTTGTTTTTGTTTTTTTTTTTTAACAATAATTATGATTTTTCTTTTTTCTGGATGTTTTTGTGACGGTTAATAAAATTAAGGTCCGTTAAATTGAGGTATATCTCTGGTGCCGGCTGGATTCTTTCAGTACAGTTGTGACCTCATTGAGCAGGCAGCAGAAGGATGTGGCCCATAGAGATTACACTGCAGCCATTAGCACAAATTTGCAGAATCATTTCCTGTCCCTGTTTAATCATAGTATCAGCTTTCACCATATTTCGGGGGAAAATATGGAGGAATACGCTGTTTAGTGCTTGGATCGAGATCAGCTTTAATTATCGTAGTTGTGCACGCTCAGATGGTACCAGCACCCCCTTCCCCCATGCCTGCTTTGCTATGAAAGAGCAAAGGAAAGACTTCATCACGTGTGACCTACATTTGGAATGGCGTTCATGCTCAGGCACAACACCCCCCCCCCCCCACTTACTGCAATGCGAAGCACAGTGTTATTGCTCAGTTAGTCTTAGGGAATAGATATGATTTTTCTACTTTGCTGTCTCTTTTCTATCCCCCAACGTATCTTTTAACACCTAAGTCATAAAACATCAGGCTGAGGTTGACTTCCTTGGCTGAATGCCTATGAAAGACTTAAAGCCTAATTTTGTAGGCAGAACATTTATTTTAGTCTCAATATGTTAATGTGGCAAGAATTCCCTCTAGAGCTTGATAACATTCTCCTGAGGCCTTTTGAACTGTGTTGCTGTTTTAAAATGTGTAAATATTTTATACAATTTTTTCAGTTTGATTTAGGTGGAAGCCATCAGGAGGTCAGGTCATGTGAAAACAGCTTTGCTGTTTAGGAAATAAGATTATTAAATCTGTTGAATCTATTTACAGTTTATGAATTTCCTGGATGTTTTTTTAAATGGTACATGGTAAACCCCCCCAAAATTTTGTTGTACTATGAACAACCATCCATGCATCAACAATGCATCCATTACCCTTAGCTACTTGGCTTGTTCAAGGTTATAGCCACTTAGAACCTGTCCCACAGTTACTGAATACATCACAAGTCCATTGCAGGTTGGCTTCACACACACACACACACACACACACACACACACACACACACACAAGTTTACGCACAGTGGGCAATTTAGAGGGAATAAATATCCTGAAATGCATATCTTTGGACTGTGTGTGGCAACTAGAACACCAAGAACCGACACAGACATGGGGAAAAGATGCAAACTTTACCCAGGCTGAGCTGGATTCAAACCCATGCCCAAACAGTCAAGCCACTGTCAAACGAAGTACTATGGGTCCTTATTTATAAACTTAGAACATAATACAGGCATACGCCACTTAACAACGGGGATACATTCTGAGAAATTCTTTGTTGGGCGATTTCATCACTGCGCGAACATGACAGAGTATACATTTGCTGCATCATGTCTGTTTTGAGTTATATTATTATTATTATTATTATTACATATGGTATAGCCTGTTGCTCCTAGGCTACAAACCTGTACAGCATGTTACAGTAGACGAGATGTATGAGGCTGCTGCCGGCGTAATACGGCATACTCTTATCTAGTAAACTTTTTTTATAAGCAAAAGGAGTACACTCTAAAATAACAATAAAAAGTACAGTACAGTAAATATGCAAACCAGTGACATAGTTGCTTATTATTGTTATTAAGTATGACATACTGTATATAATCTCATAGGACCAGCATCATATCTGCGGTTTGTCGTTGCCCGGCATGTCATTATGCGGTGCATACTGCTATCGGTGTTGCTGGTGGTTTTGTTAAAAAGCTCATTCTGCTGTCAGTTTCTTTCTTACTCGCACCCAAAGTACATGTGGTCATTGTGTGATAGTCCCAGTGAGGGAAGTCTGCCTGAAGGATCTGTTTAAGTCTTGTGTTCTTACAGCTGTTGCCGTATTCTCTGTGTACCAAATTAAGATTGTAGGGAGTTTTGTAACAGATGGATCCATTACTAGATTTTTACCACCACAGGAACAGGAAGTGGGCCTTAACTGCTCCACCTAGCTCACTAGCGGGGTAGCAAAGAGTAGCAGTTACATTTTTTATTATGTCTTATTCTGCAAGAATGTATGGGACTTGAAAACAGGATTGCTTATATAAGTGATACCTGGTGATACCTGGTGATTCCTGATGTGTGATTTCCACCTAATCTGCATCACAAGGCAGTGATGACAAAGGCAGTGATGACAAAATGTTTATTTTTAACAGTTTATTTTTTGTGAGATGTCCGAAACCACAAACTCCTATGTTTTGTGTCCAGACAAATCATATTTTATTAATTCAGCAAAACGCCTTCTTAACAATTCCATCACGGTCCTTGTTTCCCTGTACCTCCAATGTCTTCTTCACTATAAGCAGTAAATCTGGAAGTCTTGTCCATAATGATGTCACAGTTGGTGGTATAAACTTATATATATTTAAATTATAGGGCCATTTATACTACAAGTACTGAGTCGTAATTGCTCATGTCTGCAAAATGAATAAATGTGAATGTAATAATAAAATTGTTTATATTATTATATTAAAATACTCCTAAATTTTGAATTCAAATATGTGATTGTGGTTATTTATTGGATCTCCTCCTCAACAAGATGGGTTTAGAAGTCCATCGAATTGGTTTTGTCGAATACAGCTGTTGTGTGGACATTGGATTAGCAGGAGATGCTTTGACTAATATGAACAAAATTATATTACACATTTGTCATTTAAGGAATTCAGAATAAACAGGTTGGCCCTTTTTCTTTACTCAGGTTTGATTAGTGGGCTCAGGCATTTTTAAGATATGGATACTGGTATTACGTAGTCGCGAAGACCTGATCTATCGCGTGACCAGGGCTGCTGTCAGGATCACAGGCTTTTCTTTTGTGTGCTAATGCCGATGAAAAGAAATTTGTTATTAACTTTTAATTACTATTCTAGAACAATCGGTTAAGCTTTTAATTAACTATACCCTTGATCTTACTAAGTAGGCTAAAATAAATGACATTTCATTAGCTTCTCAGAACTAAAGCTGAAGATTTTACTTTCTGCAAGTACGTGTGTGTAAATTTTTGTGTTTTCTATCAGCAGGGGTTGGAGTTTATGTAAATTTTGGTGCACGAGATCTTAAAAATGTCCAAAATTTAAATGCAAATGCAAGGTATCATACTGTAGCATAATGGCATACAGTACTAAGGATTTATTGTGTGTCATGGAGACCACAGTACTTGGTTTGCGCTCCATGTTTATGTTCCTTGCTATTTCAGTTATTCTTGTTTCTTGGAGGTCTGGTAGGTTGCTGTCTGTGATGCCATATCTGTTCCTCTTTCTTTTGTAGTCCATCTTGCTGCTAGGAGCTGTGGCACTGGCCTGTCTTGCCCTGGACCTTCTCTTCCTGCTCTTCTACTCTTTCTGGCTATGCTGCCGACGCCGAAAGAGTGATGAACAGCCAAATGCCGACTGTTGCTGCACAGCCTGGTGTGTTATCATCGCCACTTTGGTCTGCAGGTGAGTCTAACCGGCTTGAAATCATCTCAACTACTGTGCCAGCTCATTTACCCATCACACACATGCACTCACCAAGTAGTAGATTGTAGTGCGAATGGCTGTACTGGCCTTTGGAGGGAGCGGAATCTGCTCATATATGCTGGAGTATCTGTGATCTCACTGTGCCAGCCCTAGAGACATGGTGCCTCAGCGGTTTTGTAAGCTTTCCTAATGCTGCATTGTTGCTTTTTCTAAAGGAAGATTTGTTAGGGCAAGGTTTTTTAGCGTCAGCCCTCTTTCGTCGTTGCAGATGATGCGTTTTGTTTCTTTGTGTTTGAACCCTTACCAACATTTTATCATCGGTGCTCAAATCCGTAAATCTTGGTTCTGATCTTGGTTGTTCAAATCTTCAGTTGAAATAGATTGCATCCTGGTAGAGACTCCAGTATTTACAAAAACATTTGGGGAATGGCAGGCCATTATATTGTGAAATTCATCAACTCAGCATGGTACTGCTGCAATGAAATTGCTGTACTGGGCCTACAGAAATTATCCCTTTAGTTTGGGTTGCATGTTTAGTCCCTTCCTCTTCTCTCAGGTCTTCTGTTTTAAGGGTGCGAGTGCAGTTCAAGAAGACACTGCTGGACTGGAAGAAAAGCTGAATGATTTTTTTCCTCTTGGATTTGGATTTATAGACAATATGAAGTTTCTGATAGGCTGTTTGCTTATAGTTTGCATAGAATTTACAGCATCTGGTGCTTTTGCATCCTCTAATTGCCATGTGGTTTCCTTTATCTTGCATTGTGTCAATATATTCCATAAATTTTGAGTCTCAGTTTTTGACTTTTGCTTTGACCACTTATTGAGTTAGCTCCTTCTTTTGATTATAGTATGCATTTGGCTACTTTAGTTACGATACGATACTTTTATAGCATCCTTTTTTTTGTTTAATAATCAGACACAGTGTGCATTAGAAGGATCCACGACCCCTCCTGCCTAGCAATTTGCTCTATATTGCCTATAACATATTACCATTAAGGATGCAACTTTCTGGTTCATTAGGCCATGGTTTGTCTGGACAGCTTGTTTCCATCACGTTAAAAAGTGCACAAAAAACGGGGAATTGCCTGCAGTTCTGTTGACTGCAGGCCTTATGGTGAAACAGTGACACATTTCCCTGAAATCCTTGAGGTTTCTGTGAAAGAACATTCCTCTTTGCTCCCAGTGTAAACTTTACAGACTTCTCACAATAGAAATTCAGTATGATCCTTCTAGCAGGACTCTATTAATTTATTCAGCTGTGTAGTAGCCAGGTTTGTCATGAAGTCAATGCAGTCAGTAGTTTTGACTGAGAGATGAAAGCATTCAGTTATAAATTTTCTCAAACGGCTTCATGCTGTTCAAGGCATGTGGATGGATAATGCATTTTATTGTTATAATGTAGGACTCCCAAAAAGAAAGTTTGAACATTTGAACATTTTGCATATCTACAGAACAGAGTATGTTGTTTTTCTTAGAGTCTTGAAATCTGTTGCCCTTCATGGCTCTGTATGGTTGACTGGTAATGTGATGACAGGGGGGAAGCTCACAGTATTTATTTTTGGATCTCACAGATGAGTGTAGTCCTTTCATTATGTTTCTTCTGCTGAGTTTAGTTCCTAAATTCCATCCATTTCTGTCCATTTGGAAAAATTTATAATGAAACTTAAAATGAATCAATCACAGAAAGGCTGTAAAAGTAATCGATATGAACTGTTCATAATTATTTATTGGTCCTTTTGGTATCTTATTTTTATGGCAGGCACTTTTTTGTGTGTTACTGCATGCTTCAGATTACATTCTTTTCACCACAGTTATTTAGCAAAAACATTATGCTGACCTTCTTTCATGGGGTTTTTTAACAGAATTTTTTACACTGTATTTGTGAGGTTGCGTTAAATTTCTTTGTGGTTTCAATAAATCACTGTGTATTTTATGTGGTTTTTCATGTAATATTTTATTAGAGGACCAGTTTTGCAGATAATAAATATCCTCTACCCATTGAGAGATGACTACCCATTTAATAAACCGTGAAGCAAGATTAGACAAAAAAAAATGCAGGATGGTTGTTGTATTGAACCCTCTATGTTATAAAAATAAATAGGACCAGTATCAGTGTTGACAGTTGACAATATAATTTATTTCTTATCTTTTTAGAATGCAAATGTCCATTTTGGAAAATGAGGGATGCATTATCAGCTTTTGTAATTACACCCACACCTACATTTAATAACCTGCTGAGGATCAGCCATCTGTGTTCCAACTGTATTCTGTTTCTTGCGCAGTCCTTTGCGTTTGCTTGCCATAACCTGATACGCACTGCAATATGGGTGGCCCATTTACCAGAGGGACTGGACTTATGTTAATATTTCATAAAAGCTCACCTCATGCCCGGAAGCATGTTAAACAACATTGTAATTTACTGCAGTTGCTGACAGGCTCATACTTAGGGAAACTGGCCAAATGAGGCTTGAAATGCAGTTTGTGGCTTTTTGTACATTTTGTAGACGTTACTCTCAGCGGACCTTTCAATTTTGTTTTATGGTGTGTGTATAAGGGCAGTGTTTTACCCAACAATAAAGTGTTTGGCACTTGACTTGAGTTGAAACTATCACTTTGGAGAAAACTGACTGCCAAGTTGCATAAATGCAGAAATAAAGCCATTTCAAATTATGTGCTCTCCAAACTAAGTGAAAGTATAATATTTTGATTTTATGGACCTGGTCATATTATCATTTTCAGTCTTAATACAACTGTGTAATACTGGACTGGACTGAAGTGTCTTCAGCCAAAGGTCAGCAGTCTATGGGAATAAATGCCTCTCTGCATCTCTTCTTGAGTAGTAGCCAGTCAGAAAGGTCTTTGACCTTCTTGAACCATTTGACCTGAATTGGAATGATAGAGGGGCACTCTCTGTAAACTTACAAATGAGGAATGGCGCTACTATGTCCTGCTGTTAAGATAAGGCCAGTTAATTTCCTCTTTCTCCATAATTCTTTTTTTTTCCAGTCCCCCAAGTATCTCTCTTGGTGGATCACTGTTGGGAAAGGTGAGGGATTTATGGAGCCTGTAGACCCCCGTGCCCTTGTTTTGGAGCCACTAGAATCCGTGGAAGTAGCAGTATATGCAGTCTAGACTGCATGACTGCAGTAACAGACAGTACGTGCTTTGCTTACTGAACAGAAGATGGTTGCATATATGCATGGAGCGAAGTCCACTGAAAAACAACCTTACATTTTTTTTAAAAGTAGGAGACTCCTGGTCGGGCAGAAGGTGTTGTGTTGAGTCGCTGTCTCTTGACTCACAGGTTGGTATGAATTTTGCCTCCTGCTGTTGTACCCATGAGCAAGGCAGTTTCCCTGAGTTCTTCCAGTAAAAATTACCTGCTGTTTAAATGTATAAATAATTGGAAGCAGCAAAGCATCACTGTGAAGAAAAGTGTCAGCTAAATGAATAAATATAAATGCAAATTTAGCTAGTGGAATATATTATTTCATTCTTTTGTGGGATAATAAAGGGGCACTTTTACCTGCAGCTGAAATAGTGTTGTTTTTTTTTTTGGACAGGGGCCTTCTTGAGGTTCCTGTTGCCTGACCCTTAGTTTTGTTTTGACTTTTTTCACAGACCTCCTTCCCCACACCAAGTAAGCGTTTAAATATTCTTATAATGTTTCTTCTGTTTGTTTATGCTGCCTGGATTATGCCATCATTATCTGCATACGCAGCTGGGAGTTTGGGTCTTCTAGAGATAAACAGCTTCTCCTCTCAGTACTGCTCCTTTGAAGTAAAACATACAAATGAGAAGGCTTGAGGAGCAGGAGCAAAAAGTGTGGTGCGGTCTACAATTCATTTTTTTACTAATAATGTTTCACCAGTACATTCAAATTCTTTCTCATGCAGTTCACTTTATTATTGGTAGTAAGTAAACAGAAAAAGTAATAATAATATAGAAGCTGAAAAGAATGCAGTAGTTAGTTGAGTAAATGATATGAGAGTAAAAGCTTCCTTCATACAATGAAGATCCCTTCTATGAGAACTTGAACCTACGATAAGTTATTTAAATGTTAAAATTTACATAATCTAAATTTTTAATTGTTAATAGCATAAAAATGGAGAAATCTAAGGACTCTGCATCATCTATAATAACTTTTTAGTGTAAAGTCTTACCTAGCAGTTTAGAACTTGGTGACAATTCTCTTGAAATGCAGTATCATTACAAATGACTTTGTATGATTTCATAGCAGCATTTGAAAAGCTGTACTGATGGAAGTAAAACAAAAAAACTGCATTTAAAATTGCAAACAGTACGAGAAATCCTGAATTCAATCGCAAGCAGCAACCAATAGTCCAAGGTCACAATGGTTTAGACCCTAACCTGGAACCATAAGCTTTGAGGAAAGCAGGTACAGACTTAAAGGTGATGAGGGCCCTGGGCTTGAGTCCATGTTCCTATGTACACCATAATATTATAAAGTATAGGTGCTGAACCTCAAAAATTAATGCCATGTAATATCTAACTGAAAAGAAGGTATATATTTACATAGTTTATTCACGCATAAAAAGAGCTGGTCTCTGGACAGAAAGAGAGTACGTAATGTCAAAGGTTATTTTTAATAACAGCTGCAGGACAAAACCATTGTAGGAAGTATTAACTATCCATTTGGTGTGTGTGTGTGTGTGTGTGTGAGAGAGAGAGAGAGAGAGAGAGAGAGATGTAAAGAGACATGAGCAAAACACATGGAGAAGTGTTCTCATAAACGTGGTTTTACAGCACTTTCTTCAGCTGCTGTGCAGTTCAATATATAGACAGAAAATTTTGTGTGGTAAGAAAAATTGATTATCTTGCAGACAATAATGATCAAAATATAACATAAAGTATGAGTCAGTAAACAGTAGCCTATCTACACAGCTTGACATGGCACTATGGTAGATGACCACAGCACAACAGAGTATGACAATAAACCCCAAGTTAGCCCAGTTATAGGTCCAGTCCTGGAGTCAAGGTAGTTCAGTATCTCTCTAACACACACACACACACACACACACACACACACACACACACACACAACATAGGTAGGTGATTGTGAGAGCAAATTGTAGTGCCTGAAGCACTTAAATGCATGAAGAAAACAAGCAAACCCCATACACACTGGGCCATTTGAACCCCTATTCAAATGTGCTATCTGGTGCACCATATCGCCTGAGTACAAAAGGATAAGATAATAAAATCCAGAGAGAACATAATAGTAAAATGAATGAAACAGGAAAGGGAAAGAAATACAGAGTACATAAATGTGCTATAATCGACTCTGAACACGTAGTTTTTAAGCCTGCATGTAAAGGTCTCTGAAGTTGTTCTGATATTCTGGATGTTGATTTTTGTGTTTGAAAAAATAAGGTAAAAGTTTTGCATATTTGAAAAACATTGAAACTTTTAGTTTTTTTTTTCCTTCACCAATACATTATTTATTTTATCTAGTAATAAAGAATTCCTTTTACATCTGTACAAAAACATAATTGGGGGATGCATTCATTATGGAAGGCAAACATGTACAAAGCAAAAAAAAAAATCACAGCAAAAGCTGAGCACTGGTGACAGAGGGTGCAATCTAAACTGAAAGACTGTTTTTTTTCCTCTCCACAGTGGGTGTAAATAATGAAGAATGATGTGCAAGTATGAGATAAACACATAGTTATAGTACAGTACACCGAGAAGCACAGCATCTGATAAAAAAGATGAATATGCAGTTGATGCGGATGTGATTGTACTACTGATAAAGGACAAGTGCATGCTGAATTGTTGCTTGTATGAGGGTCAGAATGTCTCTGGAGGCTCGCATGTTGATCTTCTGGAATAAACTGTACTACTTGAGTGTCAGGGAGATGGGCAAGCTGAATGAAAATAAAAATGACTTGATACAAATATGCTATGATGCACATAGCATTCAGCTATACTGGACAAGCAGGGCCTGACAGAGCAGGAAGTAAATGATGTCTGACCAGAATCAGCTGGAGACTTGACACTGTAGGCTAAGTCAGGCGTTTACATTATGCTTGAGTTTCGCAACCAAGGCAACATAGAATGCATAATGCCCCCCGAAGCTTGCTTCTTATGATTTGCATGCGTGCGTGCGTGCGTGCATGTGTGTGGCTAAACTATGTGAACTGTGTTGGTAAATTTACAGATTATTGGTAAAGATGAAAAAAGGTGCAGGTAAACAGGCATGTGTCATTACCAAAAAAAAAAAAAATCAAGAAAAAGTCAGGATTTTAACTTTAAATTTTTTTTAAACACCTTTTTCTGTAAAACCAGTATTCATAGGTGAGTGTGAGGAGTCAGGTTCTTTGCGTGGGCAGTGTTGGGGGGGTGCTTTTTCATGACATTTACAAATGTGTTGTATGGGGCAGGTTGATGGCAGAGGGTGGAGAGCATCAGGAAAGCACAGGGTAGATGTGCACTTTGGTGTTGCCTTCTAGATACCTTCTGCAGTGAGTAGGATGTTTAAATAGTTGGTTAGGAACAAAAATGTGGCTGCCCTTCTGTAGGTGTGTGCAACAGTGATCAGTACAGCAATTTCTTTTAAAGTTTTCAAAATTACTACATCCTGACTTCCTAGTACTTAATACCACCTCCTCTACTGTGGATGACTGCACAAAGACTTTTCCTATAGATTTTAAGAAAGGTGAACAACATTTGGGTGGGTCCTTTGTCCATTCCTCCATTCGGGCCTTCAAGATACTTAATGTCCATAGGGCTATGGTTATGGACTGTCCTTTTCAGTTCCTACTACAGGTTTTCTATGCCATTTCGGTCTGGAGCATGTAACAACCATCGTAAAATATTTTGTTTTCAGCCATTTATATTCCATTCTCAGATGTGTTTTCCCTTTTACTACCCTTGTGAAATAAGAAGTCCAGACAGGACCCTTGGGAATTAGCTGTAATCTCTGTATTGCCTTTTAGCTTCTGTTCACAGTTCTTATGGGTGGTCAGTCCATGTAACTTTATACCTTCATGGGATTGGATTTCTATTGCTTCTGATTTTGTGGTTCAAGGACTTAAATTTAAAATTCTTTCAAATTGGTCCTCATAAGGCATTTTGGTCCCATTTCCAGACAGTAGATAATCTGTCTGGTTTGTTGTATACATCTTTTTTAAGGTTTAGAGTTTTTTGAATCTTCATTTAGTGGCAAATATACATATTTGTGTAGTTACCTTGAGAAGAGTAGTTTTCTAGATTATTTTATTATAATTTTTCTGAGTAAGTGGATGAAACTCGCAAGTCAGTATTGACAAAGGACAGTTTTGAGTGGAAAGATTTAAATGTTTGTTAAATATAAAAAGAAATGTTGGCAGTATAAAACATTTCATTATGCTATTGGTATTGTGGAACAAGAACGATGCCAGAGAGAAATGCTCAGTGACACCTGTGCCTAAAACAGAAATTATAGTTTTCGAAGGCCACCATG
Source organism: Heterotis niloticus (assembly GCA_018136845.1). Lineage (NCBI taxonomy): Eukaryota > Metazoa > Chordata > Actinopteri > Osteoglossiformes > Osteoglossidae > Heterotis > Heterotis niloticus. The sequence goes on from CM030896.1 coordinate 25,069,526, forward strand.
AAGAGCTCTCATTACTTTCACATGTTTGTACTTTAGGTGAAGTCAGGTGTTAGGTGGCGCCCCTTTTTTCAGTATTTTCAGCTTTGTGTGTTTCTGTTTGCCTCTAATATGGTACCTGATGTCCCAGTCTGGCATCCAAAGAGGTGCCAGGGTTTGCATTTCTGGCAGCGATCGGTCTCTGGTGAGGGAATGGGGGTTTTCTGGTGTAGAACAAAAAGTCAGGGTGGCCTCTTAGTCCAATGTGGGCTGCATTTCAATCAGAGGTGGAAAGGAAAAGAAATCTGCGGAGGAGGAGAAAGGGACTGAAAGCGGAGAGAATAAGGGTTTGTCTGAAACCAAATGGTAACGAAAGGGGTGGCAGGGAAGGTGGGGGTTTTCCTGGTCGGTCGGACAGTGAGGATAGCTTCTAGAAAGCCATGGAGATGAGCTGGAGGAATGCACCGACTGTTAGCTAAAAGCATGCATGAATGATTTGGGAAAGCACATTCCCAGACAACTGGGCCATATGCAGTCTCAAACTAACCTAGACCGTAAATACCTTTCAGACAGACAGATAAATAAAAACTTTTAATAATTTGTAAGAAAGTTACATGAGGCTACAGCAATGTGCTGTACAAAGCAGCGACAGAAGAAAGGGAAATAAATAAATATGACAACTGAGACAAGGTTAAAAGTATGCAAATAAAAAGTATCGTCAGTTTAGCTTACTTGGATAGTAAGAAGTCAGGACCACTGTGATGGCGAGAGGACTCTTTATAGGGACTTTAGTCAAAAATGCTCTTTAAACGGCACAACTGGGCTAGCCGACAGCTGATGGTTCTGCCCTGTTTATCCAGGGCAGTATGCCGAGGGTGGGAGTCATTGTAAGTACAGGTTATGAGTTTGTTTAGATTCCTACTCTGTACAAGTGATTCAGAAGAGTCTCTCCTGACTTGCAGAATCGAGCCAATGTCCTGATGGGTTTATTGAATTTATTGGCATCAGTTGTGTTCTCCAAAGGACCCGAGCCTCCTCTGGATATAATGGCAGCTGTTGTTCTTATTTTACAGAGCCTCAACGTTGATAGAATATTCCAGCTTGCTGTCTAAGTACCACCACATCGACCTCAGCTTCCACTCCACAAATGGTTACTGAACATAAGACAGCTCAGACCTTCTGTAGTGCAGAGCCACATTTGCAGTCTTGTCGCCATTGAGATGTAGTTGGTTTCATTTGTGCCACTCAAAAAGTCCTTTATCAGGCCTCTGAACGATTCTTCTGCTTATCTCTGATTCATCGCTCTCCCACTTCTTGCTATCACATGAATGCAATGAAGCCAAACAAGAACTCGGACTTCCAACCCCCACCGTGTGGGAGAGGAGGCACGGTCTGCCTCAGAAAAGGGTGAATTCACTCTTAACTTTCTTATATCCATAATCTTGTGTGCAGTTACAATCATAGTCTGATGCAGTTTAGTCTTAGTTTAGTACTTTAAAAATGCAAGCCTTGTTGTTGAATATGTAGCTAAGATGTCGCTGTTGTTTTTCAGCTGTATTTCAGTTTGTTCTCCACAGTCGGAAAAAGGCTTCAGAACTGGAAAGAAATATTTCAGTGGACTGCTGTTCTTCATGTCTATTGTCCTTACATCTGCATTTTTGAATAAAATGCTAGGAAATCTGAAGATTTAGATTGATTTATACTTGTGTATCATTTACCTCTAGCAGTTACTGCAGTGTGAGATAACTGAATTGAAGCAGAAGCACATTGGATGAATTCAAGCAGGCTCTTCAGAAGCATGAAGAGGTCCTCCTGTTCACACTTCCTCTTGTGTGTGGGGTGCGTGGATGCCGTTGGAACGAACGGAGCTGAGTGTCTGCCATTCCATCTATTAATGTCCAGTCTGTGGGTTTTAGAAGTGGGATTCCCTCATGCCCAGGCAGTGGCGTGGGAGTGTGGAGCATGTGGGTGTCTGCTAAAGCAGAAGCATCCAACTTTCCTTCTACAAATGCCAAGTGCCTGTCCTTGATTTATGCACCTTAAAATAGCCCGTAAGCCTGTTAATTTACCACCTGAAGTTCACTCTCAGCCATGTCTGTACATTTCAGAAAATATTTCTACAATATTTTGTCATTTCTGTAGCTTAGAATAATCAGTCAATTTACATTCTGGACATTAGTTGTCAAATGTACAAAAATTGCAAGGATGTATTTGTCAAATGACAGTTTCTTATTGCAATTTGAAGTTTTACAAATTCTTTATTACTAAGAAATCCTTCAATTCCTGTTTGTCAAATCTGAAACTTTTCCAGTTTCTCTGGTTGGGAGGGTTTAAAGGTCATTGAGTGCAACATATGTAGATCAGTCTATAAATAATTTTAAATATCTTTACAGTCAAGCACTTGTTTAAAATGTCACTTTTTGTTTTTTTTGCTGAGGCTGTTTGTTAGCAGGCAACCTCATCTGGCTTCCAGAGAGGAACCCATTCACAAACGTAAACCTGCAGACTTCCAAAGCATCAGGCTTGGTGTGGCCTAATTCTTTCATCATCACAAAATGTTGTCTCCACAGCTCAAGGGAGCCAGGCTCGAGAGAGCATCTGCCCGGGATATTTCACACCCATTTTCGGCTGACAGCCACAGATTGGTTTAGGATCCGCATCATGGAATGAGCTTTGATTAATGTGCAGGGTAGTATCTGTTGTAAGCAGGATAAGCCTGTGGTCTGGCCTGCCATTGCCAACCAACTCATTTGCAACTGACTAGTTTGCACATATTGCTTATATATTTTCCTTGTGAAGATCACGTACTGTACAGTGCTTCAGCTTGCGCACATGCATTACTTGCCAAAGGAGAAATGTGTACATTTGATCCTTTTTGTAAATATATTGCCATGGAAATTGAGCTGAAGCTGAAGCGATGGCAAGCAGTAAAGGTAGAGTGGCTGAGGGTTTTCCTGCAACTGTAGGAAGAAAGATCCAACCTGAAACAATAGTATTTCCATTATGGGAGTTCCTCTTGGCCAAGTATTAGTGTGGATCTCCATGTACAGTTGTACGTCTCCAGGTTCCCTTAAGACTTATCTCTCCGATGAGGTGGTTTGAAACAGAACACCCAGTCAATACAGAAGCAGTTTATTTAAGGACTTACACACTTTGTTCTGTAATACCTGGCAAATACTTGACGCATTAGACCAGACACTATTCAGATAACAAATCTAAAGGAAGAAGCACATACTGTACCTTGAGATGGAAATGTTCTTATGTATCTCTACCGTCTCCAGATTTTATTAGCTACTGGATACCTATTCTGATCGAATATCTGCTGCGTCAGTGACCATCACCTGGTCTGTGCAGGATGACACATGCATTTCATTTGAAGCGCTTTGGGTTTCACATTGTAAAGGTGGTACAGTGGTTAGAGGACCCTGGTTTGATTCCCTGCTCCTGCTTCAGTACCTGTAATCACGGTGGGATTACTTGTGTGAAGTTTATTGTATAAATGGATAAACTATAGTAAATATCTCCAAAATGAGTGACAATGTGTCTGGTGGATGAATAGATGATGATAATAATAAGAGAATCAAACAGTAATGCTTATCTTTCTTCTTCATGAAACAAACACTATATAAAAATATTTTGGTGACAGGAACCGGGAAAAGAAAAACCTGAATTCTAACAATTATTTAATTTGAAGTCAGTAGCTTATTGTGTGTGTAACGTGCATGATCGATTTTCCAGCTTATTTAAAACGTGTTTGCAGAAGCAGTTAATGGTGAGCACTCTCTTTTGGACTGTCCTGCTCACAAAAGGGCATCTTTAATGCCGTTGACCTGGAGGTACTCGACCGTGTTGCCCCCTACTGGCGAGTAAGAGTCCACATAATTGGGTCCTGCATTCACTACTCACTACCAAGATCTGCCCGCTTTTAATTCAGAGCTGCAGCAGTCCAGTGTCAGTCCCACAAGAACAGAGCTGGGGAGACAGGACCATGGACTGAATGCTAGTCCATTATACTATACATATACAGGCAATTTTGGGTCTTCAGCACACCTGAAAAGCATGTTTGTGGACTGTGGAAATTGAAGCACGCTGAGGAAACCAATGTGAACACGGAGAGAAAATGCAAATTCCACACAGACCAAATAGGGGGCAAAGCTACATCAAATCACAGTCGAGCCGCTATCTCTGCTACGCCGTCGTGCCGCTCTGGAGTCCTGCAGTTGAATATAAATTCGTGACCAACCCTGTGTGACCATCTTTTCGCAAATCCCCTTCATGTGACCTGTTTCTAGCAGCTTTTTGAAGACACTTCTGAACAGACTGATTTAAAGAGCAGACATTTTGACAGAATGTGTTAACAATTGTTGTCAAGGATGAGTGTCTTATTGTTTTTTCTTTATTATGGTTTTAATTTTGTAATGGGTGTCATGTGTTGTGTGTCCTATGTCTCAACCTCCAATATGGCCCAGTGAGGATTCATAAAGTTCTACCCTGTCCTGTCCTAAATGTTATTTTTCTCACTCTGTAGACCATACTGTGTATCACATTTCAGTTCTGCATTTTACTATTTTTAATACCTAATTTTTTTGTGCTGTCAAGGCACTGAGGTGAGTCACATCTCTATCTATAAAGCTCAATCTCTGTTTGCCTGTTTGTTCTTTATGCACGGCTTTGTTTTTCAAACCACAGACTTGAAATTCGGGACACAGGTACTTCTGATCATACAGTAAGTGAGGTTTTTGCATAGTCAGGTTCATTAAACTCCAAAAAAAGGCTGCTTACTATTTTTAAAACAAAATTTGGTCTCTGAGAAGGCTTGGAGAAGTGAGAGTACTGATGTCAACAGTGATCCTGTATCTACTGTCTAAATCCAGTATGAATTATCACTGTTACACATTTGCTTGTATATAATAAACCACTTCTGCACCAAATCCACAGTTTTTCCTTCATTTTGCTCCCTGTCCAAATTCCCAGTATCTCAGACACTTTTATGTTACACCCCTTGTACTCCTAGACACTTTGGGGTTGTAACATGCACTTCACTACATGCATTCATGTTGCTGTCAGTGTCATTCAAGTGTGCGCTCATAGGAGCCAGTAGCTGTTATATGCAAACAAAAGAAAATATAGAAATGAATGAGTTATACATGATATTCACAGTGCTGTGTGTATTTCTGACGTAAAGGTAGTAAAATTTGCCACTATATGTTTTGCTTTTGTCCCCTTTCCATTCCGCTGACCAGCACACATGTTCAGTCTCTCTCACCTGTACCTGTACAACAGTACTAACAATGCTTACGTAAACAGTTTGGAGATTATATAATGTGTTACTACTGTCTACCTTCCCGCTGCTTTACTTTTTGACCCCCGGCAACACCAAGTAACTCAGGTAGCCTTGATAAAAATGACATTTTTCTTGTGTTCTGCTTAGTAAGAAGGTAAAGCTTGGTGGAGGATGGAGTAATTACCCTGCATGTGAGCTTTATTACCATCTGCTAAGTATTCCTGAACTTCTCCTAACAACTTCTTTGATGTTCTGTCAGTGTCTTCCCATAGTACTTAACCTCCCACCACAGGGTTTACTCCTGTGCCTCAGGGTTACTGCTTTTCTTCAAAGCCTTACTGAAACCTCCTCCCAGGGTGTGAGGGTTTAATAGCAGCATGCATTTTGCACTGTGGCGTGGTTCTCTGTTGTACACTAAGCACTAGGTTCATGAAACTCCAATATGAGAGTGGCAATAACCAACTCCTGTACTCCTCACACCCCCCCCCCCCCCCACTTTCTCTCTTTCCTTTTAGTGCTGGAATTGCTGTTGGTTTCTATGGAAACGGAGAGGCCTGTGATGGAGTTAACCGGCTCACATACTCCATGCGACATGCCAACCGTACAGTAGCAGGAGTACAGAAACTGGTAAATGCGGAAACATGCTGACATAACACACAGGTGCAGACAAAAACAAGCATGCTAAGTACTCAACTCTAGCATCTGTTAAACTGTTCACCAAATAAAATTAACTACAGAAAAACAAAGCTGATCATCATTTCCCAAGTAATTGTATCTTGTATTGCTCATGGACTCCATGAATCCAAGTGCTGAGACAACAAGCCAATGCTCAGTTCAAAAACTGTCCCATTCTATTTATTAACCAATTTGTTGCTATAAATGTATTGTAAATGTACATTTTTACATTTGCAAAATGTAATTTGTTTCTCTTATGTATATTAATATACATAGACAACGTTAGTACAGCAGATGGTAGACAATTCTTGTTTGGATCACTTGCACTGACAGTTATAAAACTGAAAAATATGCTATTGTAAAATGCACTCTGCATACAGTCAGAAACACATATACTCTTACACAAGGGGTGTATGAATTGTTCTGAAAATCTCAATAAAGTAGCTCCGCAACTGACACATGATGTAGGGCATAAGTTACTATTACATACCAACTAAATTGTTGCTGTTCACATTGCTGGTGTATTTACTGTACACAAAAAAACTCCAAATTTATAAACAGTAACTAAATATTGCTTATAGAGTTTATTGAGAACCTCTGCAGCTCAGGCTTATGGAAAGATGTTGAGCTGCCATTCAGAAGCCACTTGTGTTCAAGGCCCAAAAGTGCAAAAAAATATATGGAGAGTAGTGAAGAGAAAACATGGAACCACAAAGAATGAAGTAAAAAAGTACCGTGTAGTTTGTCAGTTTCAAAGCTCTCATTTAAGCGGGAATAAAATAAATTACATCTGACATAAATGCATTATTGTAAATTAAGATTTTATGTCCCATGTTTGTGTTGGCTGGCTGTGTAGGTATTGGACAGCACCTCCTCACTGAACCAGACTGTGGAAGAGGGTCTGCAGCAGTTGGAGGGCCAGTACACAAAGCACACGGACTACCTGTCCATTGTGCACAAACTGCAGGGCCAGTTGGATGAGCTGGTGCATCAGATGGCTGACATCCCCTTCTGGAAGAACACTGACATCTCCCTGGAAGACCTAGCAATCAACATAGAGTTCTACGACTGGTACAGGTGCGGCCTGACCTGCCCCATTTTCTAGAGTTTCATGAGAATGCAAGATGTCGTATGGATTTAGAGAAACTTAGAACCGCACACACACACACACACACACACACACACACACACACACACCTACCTATTGCTTGAGGAGGAGGTCGAGAAATTAGGGTTACAGAAAAAGAGTGTTACTTGAAATCAGCGTTTATCATTCCTGGTTCTTCTTGAAGGTTTTTGTTTTCTCCTTTCCCAAGTTACTTTGGCAGATGAGGCTATGTTTGTTTCTATTAGAAATATAATTAATGAAATAAAATATAGAACTAAATCAAGTCCTCTCCACACTGTCAACTAAAATTAGACTGTGTGAACAAGCCCCTTTATTGTAGAAGTAAAGGTGCTGATGTGTTCTTACCATGGAAAACTTGAAAATTGAACACTTGTGGTTATTCTACATTTGAAGGCTCTCCGGTGTCAAACTGTGTCTGACATTCAAGACCTTTTCTCTGCCCAGTTCTGCAAAGGCTTTGTCAGCAATTTGCATTTCTCAGAGTGAAAAAAGTTGTTCTAAGCATTTTAGTAGGCAGTTTCTTTTTGTAAAATATGTATGAGGATTTTCCAGAAATTAATGTGCTCAGGTGGTTGGTGCAGCAGCTCCTTGTGCAGCTTTTCCTGGAAACCTTTTACCAAATTATTACTTAGATATATTACATGCTTTATACCTGTGAATTATTTTAACAAAAAAGTCAGTATATGCTATATATGTGTATGCATGTATACACAGAAACATCTATACACATCTGTATATGTACACATACATGCACATCTCAACCATAAGATCATTCTGGTTTAAATTTCACCACCACTGTGGTATTTTTGCTCATTTACAGTTAGCTTACATAGCAAATGCTTTAGTTTGGTATAGTTAGAATCTTGAAGTACAGTAAAACCTCATGATAATGCAACCCCGCAATGAAACAAATTTGCATACAATTGGATTGGCTCCTGTCCTCCCGAAGGGTGAGGATGCGACTCATCATTTGGTACTTTCAAATATCAGTGTACAGTTAGTTGTGTAGAGTACAAGTTTCACTATCTTTATGTTTGTGCTTTTTATGCTTTTGTAATCTGTATGGCATAATAAGTGAGCAAAAGTTTCTATTTGTGTTATTACTGTTATTATTTAGTTATTATCGTTATTATCAATATAGTTAATATTGGTATGTAGTATAGTGGCAGCAGGGTATATATGTAAATTCATGTTTCTAATCATTTTGGGGAGTTACAGGGAGACTACTGACCCTCTCTATGTTCATTTTGTTTGAGAGCTTTTGGGAAGGTACATTGTTGTGTTCTATGAGTGCCAGCATTTAAACATAGTACATAGCAATAAAGTTGGTGTTTGCTCAGCAAGCCTCCCGAGCCCTAGTTTCATAACATCGCCAACATCATGGTCAAAGCAGGCCTTTATAATATTGTCACGTGCATGTTTTGTTTACAATAATCGGTCTATTTCCTGCATGTTTAATAAATGAAACAAACAAATCAAAATATCTATATCCTTTTTCTTTGCACACAGTACCCGGAGCACCGACTGAACTCTTTTTCATTAACCTTTCAATCACACAGCTCTGCATTTTGCATGACTTGAGTTTTTGGATCCCACTTATCACGTCATGGTGAGCTGTGACTGTAGTCTATTGTCACATTTGTTTTTGTTAGTAGATCAGGGAGATCTTGGGTGTTTCATCTGCAGGCGGGAGTCTTATATTAGGCTCTGTTTCCTTTGTTCATCCTGTTTTGTGAAAATTTGGGTTGAAAGGCTGCAGTATCAGCTACTCAAGGACTCTTCCAGGGTTGGCAGAGGGAGAGATGCCCAAGGTGTAGAAAAAAGGAACAAAAATAGAAATTTGACTGAGCCAACAGTATGTTAAAAAGTTCCGTCCTGAAATTTCTTGCTATTCATTTTGGAAACTAGGCTGGAGATGCTACTTTCCATGTCTCTTTGAAAAGTATCCTGATCTCTCCAATATCTTGTGCGGCAGATACCATGTTCATTAATCAGTGTCTGGTTTTCCCAGTGTGGCATCAGCCACCAGCTTGTGGGCTGGACGGGGGGGAGGGGGATGTTCAGAGAGATAACTTGGGCCCTGCTGGTCTGTTTCCCCAACAGGTGGCTGGCTTATCTGGGCCTGCTGCTTTTTGACGTGATCATCTGCCTGCTGGTCCTGTTTGGCCTCATTCGCAACTCTAAGGGGACCCTTATTGGGTAAGTAGGCTCACGTGACCTACGGATGGTGTGGAGAGGGGGAATGAGGATGGTGGGGGATCTAACATAGTAACGGAGGTAGGAGCACGATTGCCAAAGACAGCTGGCCAGGCAGGTTAGCCCACACCAAACTAGACTTTTCATAGCAGAGACTCAATTCAAATTCAACAACCATTATTTTCCTTATGCGGACAAAGGAGTAGATTAGTTGACAGTTTAAATATTTTTATAAATACCAAAATGGGATTAAAAACCCTAGCTTTTACAAATTCTTTTACAAATTCTTTCATTTGCAAATACTATTGCTGCTTGTTATTAAAACCATTCAAACCCGTTTTTGCTGAGAATGGGAGTTTATCATAGTTTTTTCTCTTTGCCTTTTAAATTAAGAACATCAGATGGAACAGCAGTGGGACAAAATGCCCCTTATGTCATTTCAAAGAGCAATGCAATCTAGAAAGAGGTTTTATTCAGAGATGGGGAAAATAAACTGTCTCCGGCTATGGAACTGTTTGGGAGGAAACTCTGGGATGTACATGACTTTCAGTTGAATTGTTTAATGTTGACTTCTTATATGGTTAACACGTTGGTCTCTCCATTTGAAGCGTATTGGGTGCCAGTGTGCTGTCAGGGAGTGGTAGGTCATACAGTAACACATCCTCTGCAGCTGTTTCCTGTTCCTGATTCATGAGAGAGGGGCAGGCAGTTTGTCATCCCAGCAAGCTGCGTTTTTCCACTGTCAAGCTGTCACTCCTCACTGTTGCTTCCAAATCCGCCTGTACGAATGCCCTGAGCACAGATGCAACAGGGCAGAAATGCAGGGTCAACTGATGGAGAAGAGCACTGAAAATAGTCCAGAAATTAATTTGAAATTCTTTAATATTGTCATAGCTTGAATTTAATTTTTGTTAGTTACATTTCATTTGCTTTTGTACAATGTTAAAGAGGTGTAGAATGACAAAGTGAACTTTGAACCATGAACCGGATGTTGATACCTCTACTGTACTCCCCATACTCTTTAAAGCATTAGAAGTTGTCTTTTATAAACGCATCAGGGAAGAAAAGAATTGGAAAACGAACAATATTTTGTGCATCAGTTATTTCATCACTTTTAATTTAGTAGCCTTTTCCCTTTGTAGGTATTAGAAACTTTTGGTAGAAAGGAAGGAGGAATAGCTCCAAGAAAATGGTACAAAAATATGTCACTGCTCAATAGAGAGTGTTTTGCCTGAAAAGTAGGGCCCACAAACTGCTTGTTCATTATATTTACTTCCTTAACTAAGCTCTTGTCCCTTCATTTATCCTCCCTACCACAACTATACCCATAATTCACTTTTTTCCCCAATCTCCCCACTTTCTTGTCCATTGACAAAGTCCAGGAAAACATCATGACACATTAATAGATGATCTGTCACACTTTTTTTATGTGGCTTGTATTAACTTTAATCTGCCTAACATCCCTAGACCTCAGGCTAAGGATACCTGGCAGAAACATTTTTTATCTGATGGATGTTTGCCACCACAAACAGCTGTTGGTGCATTCTTCCTCATTCCCACAGCATCTGTTTTGTTCTGCCTGTGTCCATGGAGTTATTCAGGGTCTCTCATTTTTATGCAAGCTACATGCTGAAAAGTCTATTTTGAAGCCCTGGCCCACTCGCCCTGGACCCCTCTCTCAACACAACAATGTACTTAGCCGTGTTATTTATCCCCTGTGAATTTCACTCAAGCTATTGCTTAGCCTTGGCTCTGGAAAGAGTTCTGAAATGGCAGTTGTGATTTTTTTAAGTGTCCTCAAAATCAGTCTATAAGGGTCTAGAACGTTTAGAATGATTTGAGGAAAATGGTTTTATGATAGTGAGATATTCAATTCTGTTTAAAGATTTTTTTCCCCCTGGAAGCAATTACAGTGCCCTCCACTAAAATTTGCACCCTTGGTAAGTAAAAGCAAAATGGGCTGCGAAAAAATGTCTTTATTGTTTATCCTCTTGATGTCTCATTCAAAATATTAACAAAGCTTTAACCCTTAATTGAAGTCAAATAAAATGAATATTTTGACACCCAGTTTGCCAAAATATTCCTATGACACTCCTAAACACCTATATAAAAGTACACTAAAGATTTCTTTACAAGCTTTTCCACTTTCTTAGAAGACATTATCTCCTGATTATGTGGGAAAGATGACAGTGAGAGTGCAGAACATGTTTAAATAATCATGCACAATGCAATTGGGAAAACAGCTGAGATGCAACTGCAGTAAATCCTTGGTACCATTTTCTGGCTTCCTTCTGACTGTGGATGGAAATCTCAGTGGAGTTTTGCACTGAAAACTCCCAAGGCTGGAATTACTGTAATTCCCACTGAAGCTTTAGGCTTAAGCATAGAACTTACAGGTGAAAATCATCACAGACCATAAGAAGGTGTTTAAGCTCAGACATTCAGTAGATCTTCAGAGCTTTAGTGCAAGGTATTGCGCTCTCTCTCGCTCTCATTAGTTTTCATAAACTGCTTGTCCTGGTCAGGGTCATAGCAAACTGGAACTTATCCCAGAATCAGTGGGTGCTAAGTAAGGAGGGGTACACCTGTAGGACCATCCCTCCATTTCATCAGCATTCCTTGTGTAGCTACAATAGAGATTTTTAAACTGACCTATTCCTGTTTTGTGTTGATCACAAAAGTGATGTTCAGTCACAAATATATGAAATTGTAATGGTCATTCCTAACACAACATAGCCATCATGGCAATAGCTAGAGAAGACAAGGTGATTTTTGAGGAATGCCCCAGTGGGCGTCAGTAAAAGACAACCGCTTTAAAACTGGAGCTCAGGGGTGGAAATAAAGCGGAGATCTCCCTGTTCCCTGTAATGGTTTCCAGCTCTTCCTGAGGATCCCTAAGAGTTCCCAAGACAGTTGACAGATATAATCTCATCTCTCTCTTCCCTTTAAATCTTTTGATATAAAGATATAATCCACTCACTATATCCTGGGTCTGGACACACTATATTGTAGATCCTCTTCCCAGTTTTTCTCAAGCCCTGCTGTTTACCACAAGGGGTTTCACCTGAGCACTTGTAATTGTTCTAGTTATACCCATCTCACTTATGGCTACTGCTTAATCCTGCAAGCTGGTGGTCTCATTTAGAAAATTTTATTTCACAGAATCCTTTTTGTTCTTTCATCTGAAAATTGGAAAGCATTTTTTTCAATAATAGGTTTTAAACTGAGTTGCCGACAGCCCGTGCATACGTTGGATTGCACTCTGCATTAATCATTTCGGTAATAATATGTGCGTCCGCACATCAATTTCTAGGAAATTACTGCAATATACGTAGTGCAAAGGGTATTTCAAACTTGGATTTGAAAGTGGTCATTCTGTTCCCCTATCTAACATCCTTTACTTACGTTCTGCTCTCTTCCACAGTGTGTGTTTGCTGGGCGTGCTGACACTTGTCATCAGCTGGGGATCCCTGGGCCTTGAACTTGCTGTTTCAGTCGTGAGTGTCTCCATGGAAACAAAATTCTCTCCTAAAACAGGAGACTCTTCAAACTGAAAGATCCCTCAGTGTATCATAAGCAAGCACTGCACCGTTTTGCTGCTGCTGCTGTACCGTCAGTTATGTCCCACAGCTTGATTTGTTTCAAGAAGTGCATTTATATACATTTACTCATTTAATCACAAAACTTTTAATGGGAGGAAGCGGGACTAAAAAACTAAAGCAATATTACTAGAAGTATTAAATCCAATATCACTCATTTTAATGAAATCCTTTTTAAATCTTAGCAATTTACATTTAACCATAAGTGCATGTATCTTGATGTTGCATGATTAGGTTTGTTTATTTATATTTCATTATTGCCATCTTCTGTGAGCAGCATAAATGCAGTTGTCACATCTAAAACTAACCAGAGGAATGTTTGTGAAATGTAAATGTTTCAGCTGTGCTGAGAAATAGTAGGATCTGAACTCAGCACCGTCCTTTATCCCTGAGCATGGAACTTAAGAAGTAGCAGATGACTGCTGCACTGCAGGTTGTTGCACTTCCAAGTGTTCCATGGCATAATGGGTAGAAGTGTAGCTGCTGCTTTGTTCTGCTGTAGATGTGCTGCAATCGAAAGTTAGCGGCAGGAAGAGAACCATTTATGCTAAGAAAGAAAACAAGCACAAATATAGAATTCCAGCAAAATTCAGACAATTTTCATAGCCTTAAAGCCATGCTTTGTACAGTGGCTCCTTGTGTTGCAAACATTTCAGTTACAAATTGTGAAACATACTTTAAATTATGATTGTTTGCATTTTTTCTCCATTGTTCAACTTTCTAAAATTTTCTCTGCTGCCAAAACCCACCTGCATTTCCATGTCCAGCCATTAGGTGGCAGTAAAAAGGGAAGCAGAGCAGGAGTTTCGGGACCATGTTCATTCAAACTGCTTCCGCAGTGTTTATAGCCCGCTTGAATGTTAGTGATGAATAGGCTTAAAACATCAGGAGCCTGCACTGGATATGTGGAAGTGCTGCATATTTTGTTGATATTACAGCTTTGTCTGATAATTGATGTACTGCAGTAGTAAAGGCCACGAACCTGACAAGGTTGTTGTTTCAAGTTTCAAGAAGGATCCTCCTGCAGTATTGTTTAAAATAAAGTGGTTATCCAAAATTATTCCCATAGTTTAATGGTATAGACTTCTAGTTGCCTTGAATACAGCCAGTGCTTATGTATTTAACATACAGAAGTAACTGGACATGTGGCTCAGTTGTTGGATTAATGCAGAATAAAAATATTATTTAATTATGATTATCATAGTATTATTTCAGAATTTTTTTGTATTTTCTAAAAACCTTATTTTTCCATGGCTACTTCACGAATTTTACTGTACAGTCTGACATTGATCAAGTTCTTGGCTTTTATTTAATCTATTACTACTGTGAAGTTAACGCTAATGTTGTTGCTGTGTTTTGAAATGATTTGTTTTCCTTGTGTGACCCCACACACTCAGAGTGCCAGTGATTTCTGCGTTGCCCCTGACATGTACATCACCAAAGTGACTGAGGCAAATGCTGTGGTCAGCAACGGTAAGTCCAATTAGCCAAATAAAAACACATTTATTAATTTGATACACAACTTCGTTCCAAGTTTCTATACTTTTTCCATTAGTTCTTTGGTCATTTCTGATTACTGGCCAAAATGAACGGTTGTGCATGTTTATTTATTCACATGATAGGTTCAGTCTCTTTTTTTCATGTACATTTGACAGTAGTGTGCTGTATATGAGTGGGAATGAAGGAGATCAGGAGACACGGAGTATAGTAAACCAGGTGTCACCTTTGGTTCAGATTAGGAGTCTTGGCACCCTGAGGTTTACTTTGCCAAAATCATTGAAAACCAGAATTCATTGGAGAAACTCTAGAAAACCTGAGGGTAGGTTCACCACTGGTGGTATGATAGTGGTATCACATGGTGGTAATCGGTCCCTTTTCTGGATCTGCATTGGTCACCTACGTTGCTCTCTCCCTCATCCAAGCAGTTTCAGTTGCTGCTCTGATGGAGTCCGTCGAGTACTGAGGGAATCTGTCCTAGGTGTCTGCAGGAATAGGACAGTTTTCCCCACTGCTGAGATCATCACTCTTTGCTTTGCACCACAGTAGCTTTGTATTTTGCTGAAAACAGTCATCACTTCCCTGTGGCTGTCATTGGAGTACCAGAGTTCAAATGTAATAACCATCAAAAAATGGCCCAAAGTTCATTTCACAGCTGAATTTATCAAAGTGGAGCAAGGCAATGTATTCTTTCTCCTTGAAGGGGAAAAGTTTGAATGACAGCAGTGTCACAGTGACAGAGGGAACTACAGATGTCAGACCTTCAGACCCTCTAGTTCATCAGCATCCCCTTTGCGCCAAGGGTTTAGAATTTTAAATGGACCCGGTTCTGTTTTTGTAAAACAAAACTGATATCCAGCCAGAAAGGCTTGAAATTGCAATAACTTTTCCTAGCGCAAGATTGCCACTGTGGTAGCAGCTAAAGACAAGGTGGTTTTGAGGAGTCCCTCAATGGGCTGCATTGAAAGAAAAGTATTTTTATGAGTGGGCAGAGGAGGAGAAGGGATATATATATATATATATATATATATATTCCTAGTGAGTTAAACAAAGCTGGAACTGAGTCTAACACCATTTCATCTGAGAAATAGAACACACTAACACTTAATACTATTGTAATACTACAGTGTTGTAATAGGATATTTTACTTGTTTGTTCTTCTAAAGAAAATATGTTTTACATTTTACTGTTTATCAACTACTAGGTTTTTCTTATTTCCCATGACACTTTCAGCAAGGACTCAATTGCCAGCCACTGAGTGAGTCACTCCCCTTTGCCCCCCATCTTGTTCCCAAGCATCATCTAAGGCAATTTCAGATAAGCATTTTTTAGTGGTGTGAGGATATGAAGCAAATGAGAAATTTCCTTGTAACCCCCACCTCCTTGCTTTCCACCCCCGGTGCAGCTGAGCTGAGACAGAGGAACGTTTAGTCATCCTACAGTCTCACTTTCAGCAGTCTGCATGATGACACCACATTGTTTCCATGGGGAGATATGAAAAAGTCTATCAAGTGACAGTGAAAAGAAGGCCTGTGATTGGCTGTGTTTTATAGCTTATTTATCCAGGTGGGGTCTGAATTGAACAATAGGTGCAGTAGTTTGATGAAGATGAGCCAGTGAATGCAGCTGTCATTACAAAAATATTAGCTGGGGTACAGTATATATATTTTTAAATAGAATAGGAATATTGTTTTCCTGTCAATGTGATCCTTCTTCATTCAACTTCCTGATATTGAGGAGCAATACTAAGTTATGAAATTGTGAAATATGAGTGTGTCCCCCAAGTGCAACTGTACTGACATCTCAACAGTCCAGACCCTGAGTTTCACTTCCTAATAATAATTATAAAAGTCAATTTATCATAGAAATTACCATCTGACTGCAACTCAATCCACATATAAGTTCATTAGGTCATATAATGGGTAAAATGTGAGATACAATTTTTTGGATTTTACAATAAGCACAGTACATACCGTTATGAGTTTGTTAACTTTCATTCCTAGTTTTTGTTTCATTATTAGTTTTGGCATAACTACGTTGCAGCTAGCTTACATCATGGTTAATGGCCTGCTCCTGCTTATTCCAAGTGTTTCGAGAATCAAAAATATTAGCAGTTTTAAGTGAATATGGATTTTTATTCTGCACAGCGGGATCAGTATTTCATTATTGTTGTAACATTTTGATTTTGGCTCAGAACCAAGCAGACAACTGCACAGTCTTCCTCCAGGGTGTAATCTGTTTCTGAGAAACCCTTCATAAAAATGAACTTAATTACCATTAATATTAATAAGCCCTAAAAATAACACTTTTTATGTTTATTCAACTGCTTAATTGTAAATTACACTACACTGTACACTTAAACGGTACAGTTTTTCCAGGTACTCTGATTTACTCCTCCAGTGCAAAGTCATGAATTTTACAGGCAACTCTATGTTGCGCGCACGCATGTGTGTGTGTGTGTGTGTGTGTGTGTGTGTGTGTGTGTGTGTGTGTTCTACATTGCATTGCAGTGTAAATATGTTAATTGTAGAAAATTTAGTGCAGTGCATTTCACACTGCAAATCATCTATGGTGAAGGTGTCAGCTAAGTACTAGTTAATCACTATATGTCCTTTTGGAGTAAAGCATCTGCTAAATAAATAAATATAAATGGCTTGGGCTGCTCAGTGATGGAGAAGTACCGAGAAGGTAAGAAGGAGTTGCATTGTGTCTTCGTGGACTTAGAGAAAGCATATGACAGGGTACCTAGAGAGGAGTTGTGGTATTGTATGAGGAAGTCGGGTGTGCCAGAGAAGTTAGTAAGAGTGGTACAGGATATGTACAAAGACAGTGGTGAGGTCTGCGGCAGGAGTAACGGATGCTTTCAGTGTGGGGGTAGGATTACATCAAGGATCAGCTTTGAGTCCTTTCTTATTTGCAATGGTAATGGACAGGTTGAGAGATGAGATCAGACAGGAGTCACCGTGGACTATGATGTTTGCGGATGACATTGTGATCTGTAGTGAGAGTAGGGAGCAGGTTGAGGAGACCCTTGAGAGGTGGAGATATGCTCTAGAGAGAAGAGGAATGAAGGTCAGTAGGACTAAAACGAATACATGTGTATAAATGAGAGAGAGGACAGAGGAGTGGTGAGAATGCGGGGAGTAGAGTTGGCAAAGGTGGATGAATTTAAATACTTGGGATCAATAGTCCAGAGTAATGGGGAGTGTGGAAGAGAGGTGAAGAAGAGAGTGCAGGCAGGGTGGAGTGGATGGAGAAAAGTGTCAGGAGTAATTTGTGACAGAAGGGTACCAGCAAGAGTGAAAGGGAAGGTCTATAAGATGGTAGTGAGACCAGCTATGCTTTATGGGTTGGAGACGGTGGCACTGAGCAAAAGACAAGAGGCAGAGCTGGAGGTGGCAGAGTTAAAGATGTTAGGATTTGCATCGGGTGTGACGAGGATGGACAGGATTAGAAATGAGTATATTAGAGGGTCAGCACAGGTTGGACGGTTTGGAGACAAAGTCAGAGAGGCGAGATTGCGTTGGTTTGGACATGTGCAGAGGAGAGATTTGGGATATATCGGGAGAAGGATGCTAGGGATGGAGCTGCTAAGCAAGAGGAAGAGAGGAAGGCCTAAGAGGAGATTTATGGATGTGGTGAAGGAGGACATGCAAGTGGTGGGTGCGACGCAGAAAGATGCAGAGGACAGGAAGAAGTGGAAACAATTGATCCGCTGTGGCGACCCCTAACGGGAGCAGCCGAAAGATGAAGAAGAAGGCTTGGGCTGCTCAGATTCCAAGCAGCAGCTCAAATCCCTATTTGGTCCTCATAAATGCAAATAAATGTCTTTTAAGATGAAGAAGTGAAATTAAACTTTTGAAGTCAGATTCTCATAACAAATGATATAACCACCTTGCAGGATGACTACACTTTATATCTACTGTATTTTGACATTTTATCTTTGTTTATAGTTAACCTTGGTCTGCACACCCCAGAAACAGGGCAAGGGTGTTTGAGATTGACCTGCAGTCTGTTGTCACATGTTGATGTAATTTTATTTTTGCTTTGCTGCTGATCTTTTTTTTTTTCCATTAATGTTCTCTACAGATATTCTCCAGTACTATCTGAGATGCGGTGTGGGTCAAGCAAACCCTTTCCAACAGGTACGTTTGCCTTTCCTGCCCACCTCTGTAGTGAACAATTAGAAGCCCTTGCCTGGATTGGACAGGTACTGCAAACAAGGGTCCTGTTCAGTTCCTGTTCTGTAAGGTTTCATGTCAGTGCCTAATTATACTCAATTCACTTGTGTTTTCCCACATTTTACATTTCAGTCTAGTGCAGGATGTACAAATAGCTTTTATTTACAGCTACAACCCGTTGGTTACAAGTATTAAATTGCTGGCATCCATTACACTAACTGTCATAATTATTCTGATGGGCCACGGCTCTTTGGGAATTTAAGACCGTTGTCAGTCTTGCAAGGAACACCATGAGTAACATGGTCTGGTCAATTATGTAACCACTTTAATACTTAAGGTTCATTATTATCATGGGTGCACCCTGATTAATAGATCTGGGCCTCTGGAACCAATGACCACTAAATTGGCCCCACATGCATTTGCAAATGTTAGGCCGCCGGTGTGTGTACTACAGTATATCGATCCCGTCTCACGGCAAAGATGCAGAGAAAATGCAGTGTTGTGAACAGCGTTTGAGAGCAGCAAATCACTAATATGTGCTCAGTACGCGAGTAACTTTCAAAGTCCCGTTGTTTCAGTTTCCAGTTGCCCAACTTTAAGTCTTTTAACAGACTCCATCCATGCGGTCTTATTTTAGCCTGCATGTGTAATACGCACGTGTAAGTCCCACATGGACTCTGCTGAATAATGACAGCTCATAAGCATGGAATTTTGGGATACCACAGGTATACAATTTTGCATCAGTGGTAATAGCAATGGTCAGAGATGCAGTTTTCAACTGTTACAAGTTAAGTCAGTTTTCATTGTTTTAAGGGGCATCATCTCAAGGCCACAGCCAGCTGTTATGAGTTAATTTGGTGAGAGCTTCATGTGAGATTGATTTTTTTTCTGCTTCTGTTTCAGAAGCTGTCTGGGAGTCACAAGGCCCTGGTGGAGATGCAGGATGATGTGTCAGAGCTGCTTCGCTCGTCTATTCGTGAATACCCCAAGACAAAGGTGTGTATCTGTGTGACTGTTTTTGTGTGCATGTGTAGTTCTGTGCCTGTTTTTGGATCTTTTTGTTTTTGAGCCTTGCTGATATACAGTGATCCTTCAGTTTCCAAACTCCCTAATGTATACCCAAGTTTTTGCTAAGCTAGCTCTTGAAAATAAATACCAAAATAGCAGTATTAGAGCAACAAACTTTTTAAACAAATTTTTATCAACAACATATCCATATTAAAAATTAAAACATGAATAAAAATCACAATGAATTAGTTACTGTTTTTGATTTTATCAAAGTTTGAAACTCGTGCATGTGCACATTCCCACGTTGGTGTCTTATCAGCTGTTACTGCTGCTTCCTTGTGAGTCTTGTGGTCAGTTTGTGTCTAACATGGGAGTAACTTTATGAACTCAGGGACATTTTACAAATTTTACCATTAAAAATAATGGTAATTATATGTCCAAATTATGAGATTTCTTTGTACCAAGCCAATTTCCAAGAATGCATTATGCTCATAAGGGGATACCTGTTCTACAAAAGTAATGGTGGCATTATATTAATTGTATATGTACATACTATTATCATATCTTTCTACTGGTTGATGGCTGTCCTTGGCTCATAATGCAGAGGTTATCTGTCTGACCTTCTCTCAGGGAAATCTGGAACAGATCCAGCGGGTTCTGAACACAACAGAGATCAGTCTTCACCAGCTCACTGCTTTGGTAGACTGCCGGAGCCTGCACATGGTGAGCACCTCACCCTACATCTCTGGTGTAGTCAGAAGTACAGGCGTTAATGTTAATCTGGAGGAGAAAGCTGGAGGCGGTTCTGTGTTATGTCTACTTTTGGTAAAATGGATGAATCACTATTTGTAGAGAATATTTAAAAGAATGTAGAAGAAGGGGTAGTTTGGTGGTGAGAAGTATTGCTGACATTTGTTGTGTGAAACAAGCCTCGGATTTCCCTTAAGCCTTTCTAGTCACGGAGAGAGCAGGTTGCCTTCACACACCCAGCAGTGCTCATTCTGCATTCCCTCTGGGTCTCCCTTGCCCTGCCTTCAAACTCATCCAATCTGACCCTTTCTAGTCAGCACATGCCAGTGTCATATATCTCTGCCATCTTCTGTAGAAGTCTAAAGACAATGGTTAGCATTAATCTCAGAGTGCTCTGGCTCCATGGCTTTCCACAAGGTTACGCTGAAAGCAGTTCAACTGAATGACAGTGGACGGTACACCTATTGTAGTAATGTTGACCCATTAAGTACAATTATATCCACTTCCCTGAACATATCAGTATCCAATTCTAAGTTCATTAATTTTTTAAACAAATAGGTTTTATCCTGAACTGTGGCAATGTCATTCTGTATTTAGTATACACTGTAGTACCTCATGTTAGGAAGTGATGAGCTGGGTGGAAAACATCCTAGATAAATATGCTAAATATAAGGAAATGCATGTAAATATTTATACACTGTATATGTAAATATAAACGATGCCAACTAAGTAAAGATAAGAATGTTGAAATTCTGACATTGAATATACAAATGCACTATATGGCCAAAAGTATGTTGATCCCTTCAAGTGACTGAGCTTAGTTGTTTCAGGTGCACCGTACAGCTCACAAACAGATTCTAGACAATTCTGTGCTTACAAATTTGTGGCCACAGTTTGGGGAAGAAGTTCTTTTCCTGCTCCAGCATAACTTGGCCCCCGTACACAAAGCGAGCTCCATAAAGCCCAGGCTGGTGTGGAAGAACTTGAGCAGCCTCAACAGAGCCTTGACCTCAACCCCACTGAACACATTTGGGATGAACTGGAACGACGACTGTGAGTCAGGCCTTCTCGCTTGACTTCAATGATGTTCTTGTGGCCAAATGGACACAAAGTCCCAAAATCTGGTGGAAAGCCTTCCCAGAAGCATGGGAACTTTTATATCGGCAAAGGGGGGAATAACTCCATATTAATGCCCAGGGGTGTGGAATGGGATGGTAAACAAGCACATGCGATGCTCAGGGGTCCACATACTTTTAGCCATATTGCGTATTTTTCAGGTGTATCTAAACTGAATGTTATATCGTGGCAGTTTCTTCGGGATATGATGATGATTATTACTGTTGTTGTTATGTCGTCACTTTGTTTTAATGAATCTGAAAGCTGTACAGTCAGTTTAAATGCTTTTTTCCGTACCTTTTTATAGCTTAGTGATCTTAAAGTACTTTAAAATTTTGGTTCTGCCAAATGTTAAGCAATGTCTGTAGAAGTGCATTTGTTTCCCTTAGACATCTGTTAGACTTCTACATCTGCAGTGAACCACAAATTCTAACTACTTATCACTGTAATGAAACCCGAAGTCCACATACTTCTGCTATATGGTTGGTCTCATCAGAGTCTGGCCTTACCTGTGAGGTCAATCGGGTCACTGGCATAGTAATGCAAGACCTGGGTTTATTAGCCTGAGGTTACAGGATTAAGACTGGGGTTGCAGCACTCTTAACTACTTTACAGAGATAAAACTCATCCATTCTAATACTACATTCTTTCAAAGCTTTTTTGGTGCTTTTGACTAAAGGCCATTTCATTCTTACACACTGAATGCTGCTGGCCATTTATCTGTAGCTAATAAGGTTAAGCATTTAACGCAAATGTAATGGTGAGGACAAAATCACATTGTGTAGCCAAGCCAGGAGTCTTCAGGAGAAAAAGTTTCTTCAACTGTGCTGCAGTCTGCCCCTTAACACAGTGACCATGTTTCCAGCCCAGCAAGGCCTGAAAGCACAGAGACCTCTGGCATTGTTCATCTGATGATTCTGTTTCGTCAGCATCGCAGGCCCATTTGAAATATGCATGCACTCATGCTATATATACACGCCTTTAAAGATAAAAGGTGGGTGAAAAGCCCTGATGGCAAATCCACAGGCATCTGACTGTTAAAAGCCCACAGTGTGGGATTTTGTGTAGTGTGTGGGCTGTTTATGGAGCCTGCTGTGAAAGTAGAGTCCTTTCTGGAGAGCACTGGTTGTGTTTAAACACTGCTGAAGATTACATCTTGCTCATTTTACCCTCATACTTGTTTTTAATTGCTGACAGGACTACGTTCAGGCGGTGACAGGCCTGTGCTATGATGGCCTGGAGGGCCTCATCTACCTGGTCCTCTTCTCCTTCGTCACGGCCCTCATGTTCAGCTCCATAGTGTGCAGCGTGCCACACACCTGGCAGGGGAAGAGGTAAGACGCACCACACCTGTTCTGCAGCACAACGGTGTGGTCTGATCATCTTTGTTTTCGGGCAGTCATCCTTCCTCCTCACAACTTATCCCATGTTATTTACTCCATGACTTGGAGGAGCTAAGCTGAATATAGTTAGCGCAGCTCACAGTGTCAGAATTTTACTATCAAGTATGGCAGTACACACCGGTCAGCTGATCCAAAATGTTGTTGTGCGCTAATTTGTCATAGAGGTAAATGAACTATTTTGTGGGTTATTCACAAAACTTTAGCACAAAGTAATTCAGTATCCGATCAGCTCGATCAGACTCTTTTCCCATTAACAATTCAGCTTCCAAATGTTCTTCTAAGCACAGATCTCAGTATTCGGTAAAATAACTGCAGCCACTACAAAATGACATCACACTTCAGGATCTGTGGCGCTAACTAAGGTGCATCAGTGGATTTTTGCTGCGTTTTACAGATGTGGTCCATTGTGTCAGTAATGTTGCAGGATGTTCTATATGCATCGGTCTTTGCTCACACATCAGGGTTTCAGTGGCTGCAGCAGTGTAAGTGAACCCTGTATGACCTTTCCAGGAGTCACACCAATATCTAGGTACTGCGGAATTATTGTTTTTAGACAGTTAAACAAGCAGGTATGCTGTTAAAAAAAAAATCATGGCATTGCTTCCTGGACAGAAGAAAAGGGCGTTGATCTTTGTTCCTGTGTGTCAATGACAGCTTTTAATTCTCACTGTGCACAACAGTAGCTGTGTCTTTCCTTACCGCGGTGCTCCATCTAGTGTGGAACCCAAATACTGCATTTGCAGCATCACTTCTTTCTCCTGCCTCCCTCAGCCTCTGCTGGAGTGATGCTGTGTATCTGGCATCAGCACTGCAGTACATGAGAAGCTCTGATAATGTGCTGTTCGGCTTTTGCTCCAACCTTCCCAAGACAAAGGAATTACTTGCATTGCTTCTATGAAAAATTATTTATATTTATGTCAATTTTTTTTACTTAAACAAGCCTTTGAATAAATATTAATCATCACAAGAAACAAGCACTACAACTCCAAATTGTTTTACTATAATTAAATAGTACTTCTAATAATGATCCACTGGGTTTATCTATATTTAACACTTTTACTGACACTGTCTACAAGCTGATAAATGAGAGAGCGCTACTTTGCTCTCTTCATGCCTAAAAAACCCTGCTGTTGCCTCTCTGCGAGCCATTTTTCTGATTGATCGATGAGGGAATCCATCACCTGCAGCACTCCAAGGCAGATACCGGTACTGGAGATCACACCCCATAGAGCTGGCCTGGTTGCTGACATTTAGTTTACATTTATTCATTTAACAAGCGCTTTTTTTCAACGTGACAACTCGAAGGAAACAAAAGTGGATTTCGTCAACAGAGGGAGAGTTACAGGCATGATTCCCGAAGTAGACACTTACTGAAACCCCACCTGTTTTACACCATTTCTTGTGTATGAATTGCACAAGCCTCTGGCCCACATCTTGCCACATTCCACATACAGATTTTATTCGATAATAAATCTACTCCTGTTGCAAATTAAGGGGACCAAATGCATTGTGGGATTCCAGACACATGCAGACAGGCAGGTCTCATGCCTGCTGTTTGTAAAATTTTATTCCATCTCCTCATTCTGCCTTCTGATCATGCACACTTAATATTATTTTATTGTGCCCCTCACACAAGAGTGCATTCTTTTGCAGTATTATAGTTTGCTTCATATGCTTGTCTCCAGTACACAGGCTACAGTGGCTATAGCAATGTCTGTAATGCTGTATAGAGGACCGGATTGGTTTGTGGTCCATTTTCTGATTTTTTCTTTCCATACTTTAATAATTCTGATCACTTGAAGTCTGAGGTTAGGTTTTGAGAGAAAATATAAAACCAGACATGGCCATTGGGTGTAGATAAATCTACAATACACATTAACTTGCTGTCGCATTTTCCCTTATCCCCCTCCTCCATGGTTCATCATCAAGAAATATAAAGAATTTGTCTAGTTTTAGGATTAAATGAAAAATGCTTGCGTTGTTTTTAGTATGTTCTGGGTGTCTTGAAAGTCTAGTCTTTTTTAAATTGGTCTTTAAAAGAATTCACGTTATAATAAGCCTAAGGTAATGTTTTATAACTGAACTTATTTTGTGACTGTGATTTTAATTTCCCCACATGAGGAGTCTTACTAAAATTGCATTTGCTTTAAGCATTTTAGGCAGCCATTTAAAAAAACGGTCTATTTCAGGGTTTGTAACTTAAATTTGATGGTTTGAGTCACGGAGGGGGCACAGCTGTAGGACCTCAGTGAATGTAAAATGTGAAGCTGTAGCATATAATACCGCTGGGTAACTGTAACAAAAATTGGTGTACTTTCTTGAACATTTTGTTAAAAGTTGTGAAATGGGAATACATTGACTTTTGTTAGAGAGCTGTTATGGTTTCATAGTCTTTTGGAGCTCTGCCCAGCTGAAGTGAGGTCTGGGGAGGAAGGCATGCACAACCCTGGCTCCACTGTGTTTTCACTGATCTCATTTTGTTTTATCCTGAAAAGGAGTGAGGAGGACGGTGAGGAGGAGTCCATGGCCCACGGCAATCGGCAGCCTCACGACAACCTATACCGTGTACACATGCCCAGCCTCTACAGCTGTGGGAGTAGCTACGGCAGTGAGGCCAGCATTCCTGCTGCTGCGCACACCGTCAGTAACGCCCCCGTCACCGAGTACATGTGAGTCTGCACACGCCTGCCCAGGTTCTGCTCATTAAATCCAAACACAGGGCCTCTGTATTAGCCAGACATTTTAATGCAGTGGGCCGTGATGTTGGTGCACTCCATTTCCTGGGTCTCGAACTGCTAAAGGACGGGGTGACGGAGACATACGTCTGTTGCAAGGGGAAGCCTGGTTATTGTACTTTTTAAACACTGTTTTACCTAATAGTGTCAATGAATACAACTTCAAAGAGCAACATTTATCTTTTATTTTTCCGTAATTGTTGTATTTGTATGGTTGTTAATATGATAACAATAAACAGTTGTTAAATTTACCTTACACCATATCATCTTCTTGTGGGGCCTCACAGGACCCAGAATGCAAATTTCCAGAACCCCCGATGTGAGAACACGCCTCTGATTGGCCGGGAATCCCCTCCACCCTCTGTAAGTCTTTACCTGACAACCCTCTCCTCACCCACCCAACTGACCGTAGAGTCATTTTGGCAGCCTTGGTCCAGTGGAATAAAATGAAAACAGAACTAAAAACAGAATCGTCAAGTCAGCACATACATTTCGATTTGTGCCGTGTTTTAAAAAAAGAGAAAATGTTTCTGAAAAGTAGCTTAGGTTTAGTGCCATGGTTTACCGTTTTAAGTTTGATGCTGCATATTTTTACATATGCCTGGCGCTACAGTGAAGTTTGTCACTCTTTCATCACTTTTGTTGTTATTGAGCCAAAAATCAATCCGCTCTGCTTTACTATAAGGAAATATAGGAACTTTTTCCATAACAGGTTTTTTAATGTTGAGTTCAGCGCCCAAATACAGTTAAACTGTCTAAATTAAAAGTGTCTAAATTAAAAATGTATGTGATGGGGTATGTTTGTCTGCCTGGTGGCAATAGTGTATTGCAGCTAAATAATGTTCATGAGACACAGAGTAGGACACATTCACCTGCCACTGCTAATGAGTTGTTCTGTATAATTATATTTATTGCCTGGAGAGGAAAAAAGAATTATTTTTAAAATAGGTAAAAAGGACGTAGACTTTAAGAGGAGACAACACTTAGTGGCAAGTTCTTATGCTGGCCTAGTTTGGGCATCAGTTCTGCTTGACAAAAATAGCACTTCAGGTTTGAGAAATTAGCACTGAGAAATGCAAAGTATGTGTTCAAACAAGACCGTATTGGCCTGAATATAGAATGGTATTTTTTCTGGGAATTGTATCTAAAAAAAAGAGGGGGTTGTCTTATATTTAAGGACTGGACCTATAAAGCTCATATGCCATATAACACAAGTAGGTGGCGTCACTTATCCACTGGCGTCAGTTATCCACAGAAATGATCAATTGGAGCAAGCGAGTGAGAAAAATGGCAAAACCTCGAGATAATCTGGACAAAAAGAAGCTCAATGTTAGGCCAAATTAACCAAGGACTGCGGACGACATACGATGCCAATTTTAAGTTAATGGAGATCAATGAGGCAGAACTTTCAAACAACTCTCAAGGAGCCAAGAAATATAAAGTACAGAATGTCAAAGGTGGCGAGCGCAAAAAGACCATCTTAAAAATGCAAATATGAATAAATATGATTTTTCTTTCTAAAGATAATATGTACTGTTCCAAAAACCTTTTTCTAAAAATGAGTGTTGAAAAAGTTGGGCTCATCTTATAATCAGCATTGTCTTATTTTCAGGCCAATATAGCATGTAAATATATGTTTGAATTCATATTAAATTGAGCTTGTATATATACAAATAACTATAAATCTGTATGTTCATAAACTATTTTTAAATTTGTATAACAAGATGCTTTGAATTAGGACTAGACTTTAAGAATAGGATATTTAAAATAATGCTTTCAATACATTCCTGAAAGACAGCTGTCACTGCTTTGTAGTGCATTCATTGAAAAGCTGCTCATTGTGAAATCAGATTTCATACCATTTCTGTGTCCTCCACCCCTGTGCCTTTCGCTCCCTTGTAATCCACATCCTTCCAACGCCACTTTCCTCAGCTGAAGCCGGAAAATCCCCCCCTCGACTGTCTCTCTTATCTGTCCCTTGGGAAGCCCCGTCCTCCTCACCCACTAGCAACTGACCCTCACTGTGTCTGTGATCCGTGTTGCTCTTGGAGGCTGCGCTGTGTATTCTTTCTACATTCTTCTATCGTTTTCTTTCCTGCAAACCTGCACAGTTGTATTTGACTGGCACGGACAGTCACAACCGACACAGCTGGCAGTTAAAGCCCTCGGAAAGTTCAAGATCTTTTTGGTAGCCACGTCTGCTGTTCTGACAGGTACTGAAAAGCCTCGCCCCCTTCCTGCATCCCCTGTCCTGTTTTTGCATCCACTTTACTGAGTCCTCTCAACTGCCTCCCCTTTGCGTAACCACGGTAACCTGGCTTTCCCTGTCTTGTGCTAGTGTCACTCCGTCCACCAGCATTCGTTGGTCCTCCCCACCACCCCAGTTCCCCACACCAACCCACCACCGCTTGGGCAGCATGTGATCCTTCAGTTGTAGGTGGTGTGCTCCTCTTTATTTGGCAACCACCACTCAAGATATCCTCCTAAACTTGTATAGTTAGAAAGATGAATATCCCAAAAGATGACCCAGAAGTACTCCAGAAGTAAATTTTACTTTATACAATCTATTTAAAAAAAGATTTAAATGAGAAACTCAACATTTTTGGACTGTAGGAAGAGATTACCAGAAATTTAAGTGTTATCACTCAAACTCTCGGTCTTGCTGCTTTGTTATGATGTAGACAGAGTCATATGCAGTGTGTGAGGCCCTGTAGAGTAACTCTGGAAGTTAAATTATAAGCTTTGACATGTGTGACCTTCATTGCCTTAACAGTCTCAGTGATATATTTTAAAAGTTAGAAACAGTATCATCTGTGGGTTTACAATGGGCTTTTTGAACAAATGTAAAAAAAAAAAAAAACACGATTGAGATGTATTCATTGTGCCACTTGTGTGCCAGAGAGGCAGAAGTGGGATTAATCGTAACTTTTACCAAGTTAGCACTCGCTTCAGACCTTGGTTAGCCTCGGCCGACCACCTTTCTATTGCAAACATTTAAGTCTCGTTTCTTAAGGATGTGTATCCAGGCTGCTATTCTCCGTGTGCCTCCTTTGCATGAGTACTTCAGCTCTGTGAGGTGCATTCTTCTCTTGGCCATGTATTGCCCCCGGATTGTCACGCTGTTACCCTGCATTCTCAGACTTGCAATATCACAGATATTTGACTAAATTATTGTTTAAATCATAGTGTGAAAAGTGCTGGTAGAAAAGAAGGATAGCAGAGATGAGCCATTTCGGCTCATGCACTGAGCTGTACAGAAGCCTGTATGGACAAGAACGATACAAGTGGTTTTCTTTCCAATAGCAGATGTGAGTGGATGAATTCCTTCTTTTGTGAACAATGGGCCTAATGGCTCTGTGTTCTATCATCAATTCATAAAAAAAAAAAAAGTTAAATTGAATTTCTGTGAGTTAAGAGGTGAGGAGGACAAAGCCAAAGAGATGTCCCACAGTCGACTGCCTGTGAGGTTCAGAGGTTTGAACTGTGTCTGAAAAATGCTTAAAGGAAGCTGCGTGTTTTCTTTTCTTTATGTCCTTCTGTGTCTCGGTTTTAAAACTTTAGGGATGGAATGGAAACTGAATCTTGAATCTGGAAACAGAACACTTGCAATAACTGGTGTATGAAAAATGTATGTTATGCTATAAATTTATAGGGAACAGCCCTGAGCATACACTGCAACAAGAATAAATAATATACAGGTATTTCAGTGCATCAGAATTAAACCAAATTTCATGATCCTGGAATAATTCGGTTAATTCGGAGACCTTGTTTCACACAAGATGACGGTGAAACGAAAAGTGCATGACAATCAGGCTGTACTTTTTAAAACAGGCTGTCCAAATGACTCCAAATAATTGTGATTTAAATATGTGTGTTTTTGTGTCCATTGTAAGGCACCTCTCTCAGACCCCACACCAACTAAACCTCTTCTGTTGATGTTGTTCACTTTGAATCCTTTAGATATTCTCTATTTTAATGCAGGCAAAACCTCTGCATGATGGGGAAAATATTTTATTTTATTTGCTACTGCAGCGCTGCATTATGCGGAAATACTCTCATGTTTGCTTTTCTTACCAAGTGTAGTTGGGCAAGTATTTATTATGTTAATTTATTGCTCCTTGTATACCGATGTGTAAAAAGAAAACTTTTTTTAGTTTCAGAAATGAGGAAAATCCTAAAATATTCAGTCTCTTCGGTGTGACTTTTGAAGAGAAAGCAATATTTAGCCACTTGTTCACCTATACAAAAAGCAAACCTATGAATAACTTTAAAAATTTGCTGGTAGACTTTTATGAAATGTGGTTATGATCTGAGAAGATGTGAACATTTGTGTTATATTTTCTACTTTCTTTCTGTTTCTTTCTCTCTGCTCTTCTGCAGTATACATCAAGCATGAGGGCGAAATACCTGGCCAACAGCCGACCTGATTCCAGCAGCAACACAACACGTTAAGGCCCAGTGTTTTTCACACTTGTGCACTGTTTTGTGCGTGCCCAGAAATAGTCTGGCACTGGAAACATGCCTAGTCCCTACGTGCATGCATACACACGCACGCGCGCGCACACACACACACACACGCACACACACACACAGGTGCATGCACGTGCTCACACACAAACTCCTGTCCATCCCTCTGTAGAGGACAGCTCTGTACAGCTCTTGTTTTGTCTTCACTTCTTGTTGAGTTGTGCAACAGCTTTAATCCGCAGTATGAGCAGTTTATGTTTTGGATGCACTTTTGAAAACAAAACTGTTGTGCTTGTGTGGTGTAAATAATACTTTGAAGTCAAACAAGTTGTTAAAATCCCACAGGAACATTGATCCTCTGGCCTCCTCTTGTCCTGCGAAACAGTGCATTCAGTTCAGAGGATTTCCATCACCATGAGGCCAGTTTTTACAGAGATGGAGGCAAGTTTGTAGGGTATATCAGTCTGTTACCCACCAGGGTCCCAGTTCTCCGTTCCCTTTTGGGGACACGGGCAAAAGTTTGCCCTTCGATGTACAAGGTTGGCAAAGAGGAGCTCTGAATGAGTGGCCTTTCTGTGGGCTGTGGATTTTGTCAACACTGTACTCTATTTCACTTATTTGTTGTTTCCAGATATTAAATATACAGTAGGACTGTGGAGCAAACAAGAACAAGTAGTGTCACTCAACTTGCATGGACATGGAGATGAGCAACTTGGACCATTTTATCCACTGCCATTTTCCAAGAAACTGGAGTCTGAGCACCCAGTATTATTTTTTACTCAGCAAACATTCAGGTCAGAGAAGAACACTGGTGCAGTCTGTTTGGAACAGTCATCTGCTTCATTCTGTTTGTGAATTGCAGGCTACCTGGAAAAGGTGTGACTTTAGCATGAGCCATTGTACTCAGTTTGCAACCCCAGCTTGTTCAGATTCGCCCCACCAGTTGGCCTCCCAGCTGGGAGCTTTGGCATGGTGGAAAACGGAAATGTGCTCTTGCAGAGTCTTTTAAAATCACTTTAAGGAAAATTCAGGCCTTCAAGACTGTGAGAAGTGAGTGTTTGGGGTTTTTTGCATAGAATTCCAGCTGTAACTGAAATGGAGCATTTGCTATATGCGCTGCTGACTACTTGGTCATTATAAAAAATGATGGCGATATTCCAAAGGGGCCTGTTCAGTCACCCAGGATGGCTGACTGGGCAATGTTTCTAAGATAATAGTAATTGTGCGTGAATGCTATTATTTTCCTTCAAGTGGAATAGGTTGAATTGCACATTACAGAAGACTAGAAACTAGAGCGAGATTGTTTTTCTGGTGTGATTCCTGCAAAATTGTAAACATTTGTCCTGGAAAAAATGTTCAAAATTTCACACTGGCTTCTGAGATTTTACAGGCCTCCCTATCTTCATTCTGCTAGTTGCATAAGACTCATTTCTGACCGAATGATGTGGTCGGGTTATTGGGTATCAGTGCTTCTGTTAGCTGGGACTACCAGGCCCATGTGCTTCTCATCCACGAAATGTGGATGAGGCACTCATTAGAAGTGGCCACTGTTACTCCATAGGTGGCTCCTCCAAAACAAAACTCTCAAATGATGCGCAGGCCAAACGGATGAAGTGGGAAGGTCCGTGGATTCTTGGAACGGAGGTGGGACCCTTGACCCTGATCACGAGGGCACATAGGAAAGACCTGCTGGTCTATGAATGGGAAGCACTTTTCTTGGTATTTGATATTCGTTAAGTATTTTTTTACTACCTTTGTGTTCGCTGTGTACTGGGTTCACATTGAGCTCGACCTTCTGGTGCTTTATTTGTAAGTAACACACTCTGATATCCTCATTTTATTATTAAAACAAATTTTTCTTTTTAGTGAAATCAATTACAGGTGACCGCTTATTCCTCCTTGCTCGTGTACAGGGGCTCATTTGATTTTTCTATGTAAATAACTGGAAAGCACAACTCTTTTATTTGGGACATCTCTGGACACATCATCTGTCAGAGCAGCACAGGAACAATGGATGAGGAAAAGCACAACTGAATGGAGGCAGTTGCTTAAGCCCATTCCTGCTCCCACACCCCACCACTTCAACCACTTGGAACCTGTTGAGATATTTAAAGAAGTTATTTCCTGTGTTAATGTCAATGTTCCTGTTGTCGAGTGGTCACTGCTTGCAAATCACCCCTTCCTCCCCGCCTCCTTCTCAGCACCGTCCCCTCACGGACCCTTCGCCTCTCAGCAACATGCCAACAGAACTTTTCAGGGCCATCAGTCCAATTCTGCCAGGTACACTACAGGTTTGAGTTGCCTGATGGAGGTGTATATAGACATACACTGGAAAACATTCTTGCAGATCCTTTGTGTGCATTTTGAAGGAAAGACTTTCGTCAAATGAAGGATTTGTGGCACTTTCTGTGCCGTGTTGCAGCACATCTCAGACATGGTGGATTCCACCAACTGGCAAAAGCAGCTGTTTCATTGTGGTCTTTCCCAACTTTGTCTTCGGTGCTTGCATAGGAGTCCACTGTGTCAGACTTTTTTTGTTTTGTTTTTAAAGCCTGAAGTAACATCCGGAGTCTGGGAAGCCCTCACAATGTTCAGAGGTGCAGAACATGTTGTAGTGCAAGCGGATTTTAAGCATGGACACTTGTTTCAGTCTAGCATTGGTCTGTAGCAAGAGAGGAGTTCCTGCAAACTGTGCCAATCATCCAAGATCACCCACCCCTTCCCCCCATGTGATTCCCCTATGGTTTGTTTCACTCAGCATTTATTGTACTGTATATTTCCATAACCAACAGGCTCATCTTTTATATCAATGAACAGTATTTTTTATTTTCTGTGTAGAAAAAGGTTCTTGTAATAGTGATACAATCTTTAGTGCAGAAATTTTTATTTCAGTCATTCCCAGCTATGATGTATTTATGATGTAATGTTTGCACGAAGAAGAAAAAATCTGATTTAAAAAAAGACCAATGCCTTTGTAAACTCATGTTTTTCAGATCTTTTTTCCTATGTTATTTTCTTGTTTTTCTCTTTTCCAACTGTATGTCCCATAGCATATTTTAATCTTTTTATTAAATTCAGTTTCCTTGTTTCTTATTTGTGAAGAAATACTTCTGACATTGCATTGCTGTTTTGATAAAAAAAAAACAATACTGTAGATTTTTTTGGTTTTCCTGTTACAATTACTAAAATAATGTACATGTTAAACCTGTGGTTTACTGAGCTTGAATTCAGTGTTTTAAAGTCAGATTAAAGTTACATTCAGAAGTGAACACTGAGGAACTCCTTATTGAATGTGTGAGCTGAAATCTTGGGAGAATCTACTCACTCCCAAGAGTCAAGTCAAGAGTCAAGAGTTTTATTTGTCTGTATGCAGGTATTCGTCAGGACCAAAATTTAATTTTTCCGGGGGTGAAAGAAGAAAAACAGTGCACATACGTACAATAAATAAATAATAATTATATAATAAATATCGGTGGAGTAACATCTAGGTGAACGTAGACTGAAAGTGACCGTTCAATCCCTCTGTTGAGACTCCTGTTATTCTCACTCTAGTCTTTGTAAGTTTAATATCCAGTTTTATAAGTTTTTAGATTATAGCATGTAATTTCCATGGAAACAAGACTTGTGCTGCAGTATACGTGTACTGTCATTTTAGTGGGGAACACCTGTTAGTAGGCAGATGTATGCGGTAACTATTTGCTGTACAGGTAACTTACTGTGCATCAAACATACTAAAAGTTGTGTTAAAATGATTTATAATGTTTAGAAAGACTTAAATTGAGTTTGAAGTTTGTAACATGTACTACTTGTAGTTATTGTCGATTGTAAACCTTTCCCCAGTTACACGAATGCTAGTTGTACAGATATTCGCTAATTCGGAACACCCGTCCTCACTTATCCAGCCTTTTTATCCTAGAAATGCAACAAGTCCACAATAACTCATTCTCCAACTTGTTTTCTAACGTCATTCTAAAGCTCTCCCTAAAGCCTTTATTAAGCTCAGCCCATGGTCTGCTTTGTTGTAGTTCCCTTCTCCATTCCAGTGAAATTATGCTTATTGCATATACACTCCAGAAAAAGGCAACAAACAGGTTCAAATCAGAGTATTAACGGCAGCCCCCCCTGCCAAAATAAATAAATAAATAAATAAATAAATAAATAAATAGATAGGGAAAGGTTTGGTATCCAGTATTTTCAGGGGGAAAAAATATATTCGTTTTCTTTATGGACCCTAGATGGCGCTATTGCTTTATTGCCGCAACTGCAGAATTGTTTCTATATTTTTCTGCTTTTATCATATTAGTTCTGCTGCTAATTTCTTCTCGGAAAATGGTGCGAACAATTATTCACCAACAGATTCCAAGAATGAATTAGTATAAAAGCCAAGTAGAGAATTTATTAATCTGATATAAATCCCTCTATTGAAAGAGCCACAGCAGTAGAAGGGAATGGAGTTTAAATCTTGGGTGCCCTGAGTCTCCTCTATTTGTTAAGGAATCATGGTCTTTTGCCTCCTGTGTATGGGAATTTTGTGCCGAATTCTGACAATGTAATTACTGTATTAGTATTTGTCAGATGTTTGGCTGAAGGATTCAGGAATGCCAACTGTGCTCTTTAAAAGTTTAATTCAAATGACACGTGCTTTCTGTCCTCTGAAGGAACAGTGAGCTTTGCTGTTTGTACCACTGGAAAACCAAAGCTGCTTCTCGTCTGTTTGAATTAGACTCCGACGTTACGGTGAGCTGTCAGCAGTGTGTTTCATTCCCCCTCCAGATGTTCTACAGGTGCCCTTCCAAGGGGCAGCAGGAGTGGAGAGAACGCATTGGTCATTGTCATATGAGTCAACGGCCTTCAGAGTTCACGAACACACCTGATACCCCCTGCTGCACCACTAAAAAAGTAATAAAAGAATAAATCCGGCCATTAGAGACATTTCTCCTGGTTTTCTGCAGCATCAAGGCTTATTTTAAATAACCAGTCTTTACTGCTAAACTCAGTCCTGGAACAAAGAGCCACCTGCGAATATTCCTGAGGAGCTTAGAAATTAAGACATATTTTTGGATTTCATATTATAGCTTTTAGGAATGATGTACATTTATTGTAAAGCAAAAGCATATGAACTGATGATGCTATCTGAAGGGTGAAAACCACAGGGTTCCTTGCAAGGAGATTTAAAGTGCCCCTTGGGGACAGGGTAAGTGCAGATCCATGGCTCCTTAAAGATGAAATCAGGTTTTCAGCCTTTGGTTGCCAAAAGAATTGTCGGTCTGTGAGCAAAGAGCAAGTTCTGAATGAGAGCTAAAAGTTGATTGATTTATCTTTTTTACCTTGGATGTAGATTTAGCAGCTGCTAGCTGGGCTATACTTTATTCTCCAGGGTAGCCTGAGGGGTTTCAGGGTTTTGGGGTGCAGGGGTGAGGTGGAAGACTTCAGGATACCTCCCACTCCTCTATGCCAGGCATCAGAGACCAGTCAGCGGTGCTGGTTACTCGCACCCCAGTTACTTCTTCAACAGGCCAGCTTTGAGCATCCAATATGGGTTTTTTTGCCAGCGGCTCTACGAAACCAAGCCCTCTAACTTCATCACAACTCAGTGAGGATGTGTGGGGTGCAGAATCATGGCCGCCCAGATTCCTCTATAGCCTAAAATTACAGGGGTTGGCTGTTGACATTTCCTTTTCTACAAAGGGATGAATCCTTCAATCCTTCATTTAATTTCTTGTTCTTTTCTCCTTTTTTTGTAATGAAAGCAAAGTGTTAGTGTTTGTCAATGATTTATTTGTACACCAAGCTGTAGTTTTCATCACACCAGAGACTCAGCAGAAGCTTTATGAGTTGGAAAGCCTAATTCTTGCTTTTTGCTGTTACCAGGGCTGCCACATTCCATGAGAAAAAAACCAAGCAACAACTGGGAGAAACGTTTATGGGAAAACACTTTGTATTTAAGGATGGGGTGGCATGCAAATTACTGGACTTCTCCAAAATCTTAGGCCGTGTTCATATATTTTCATGCTGCTTTTTTGGCATTCCATCGCAAATCTAAATCAAGACAACGTCTAACATGCATGACTTATTGTCCTACTTACTGGAGGCCCTTGTTTGCCTTGCAGCCATTTGTTTCGCTGTCAAGAGGCCTAGCACACTAAAGCCCTTTTCAGTTATTTTCTGGGTGCACATTTGAGGAAAAATCCCTTACAGTTGTTTTCCAGTTTATTTCATATTAGCTTTTGCTACATAGACTTTACCCAAAGACCGTTGTCTGCCACTAATACTGTGGTAACGTCTGTGTCACCGCAGAGGTGAGTTGGTTAAGGTGCAGACAGCAACCTGAAGGCTGCTTGCTGTCTGAGTCTTAATAGTTGGGTTGTTGGACCCATGGGGCGTGGGGGTGCAAACAACTCTGAATTTCATCTGAGGGAAGCTGTGTGTAGCTGAGCAGTTGGACATATTCGATTTCATGCAGATCGCAGAACAGAATACCAGAATTGGTAAAACCCCAGGAGAAGCCAGATGATGAAGTTCTATTTAAATTATTTTGCCAGATTATTTTGGTATTCATCCTGTGAATCATGGGAGGGACGGGAATTTTATGGACTAGCGTAAGAGAACAAAGTGCAATGTTTCAGAGGAAACCTGGGAAAACCCCACAAGCAACGGAGAACATTTTTAAAAAAATTAAATGCACAATGACCAGTTTGTGCTGTTAATTTCTCCCCCACCTTCATGGCAAGACAGAGGAACACAGAACAGCGCCTCTCATTGTTTCTCGTGTTAATGACGCCCAGGTTTTCCTGTGAAATGTGGTAAATGTAGTAAACCCTTATTGCACCATGCACGTTCAGGGTACTCGTGATGTAAATATTGATTTGCGTGGGGTCAGTGAGAGTTGTCTGAGCTGTTGAGTCAGTACAAGCAAGACCAGCCGTGGTGAAATGGTCAGAGGTTTGGTTGTATGAGAAGGGACCCCCCCGACATACAGTATGCATTCACACCGCACATTAACAACTGACCAAGTCACCTTGCCCAAGTTAATGTTTTTCTCTCTACCTTACAGGATGTCAGCGTTCGGCTCAAAACCAGCTTTTCCTTGACTTCTCCAGCAGGCTCACCCATCTTCACCCTGTCCTGCCCAGGCCTGTGACAGCATGAAAACACACGAAATGGAGGCGTCTCAGTTGCACATCCAGCCGCACTGCCGCAGGTAGACTTTGTTTCAGGTTCATATTTTGATTCCCATGCATATCCCTGACTAACTTGGGGTGAAAAGAATGCAGACAGGATCTCTGCTCGCTGCTGTTAAAAATTTGCATGTCGTTGCGAACGTTCTGCCACAAAAAGAGCTCAGGATAAAAT
This sequence comes from Heterotis niloticus, assembly GCA_018136845.1. Taxonomy (NCBI): domain Eukaryota; kingdom Metazoa; phylum Chordata; class Actinopteri; order Osteoglossiformes; family Osteoglossidae; genus Heterotis; species Heterotis niloticus. The sequence goes on from CM030896.1 coordinate 25,106,895, forward strand.
CTGCGTACATTCACAACCTCCAGCGGCCTCTGTTTCCTCTCAAGGTCCGACCACCACACCCCAGAGCTGGAAAGTCTTTTTTTTGTTGCCATTTGCATCCTACTTTGCATTGCTTTTGGAAAGCAGTGATGGATGCAGAGTCTGGGAAATCATCAGTATTAAGGTTCTAAATATTTTGGCTTTTTAATGTCAGGGTGAGTAACTGCGGTCTCAGAAAAAAACCGTACCAATGAGGCATTTAGACAAGCTCTTCTGTTAAAGCAAGTTGTATAGATGCCCAGAATTATAAATACATTAGATTGAATAAACTTGTTTGTTCCATAAGAATGCAATGATGCCAACTTGTGTTTCACTCTCATATTATTTCTTTTTCCCAAAAGCTGTGCAAAGTTTTACGCCTGATTTACAGCCATCTGAACTGTGGTTTGAATCATTTATTGGCCTTAAAACCCATCAATTTCAGTGTTAACTGACAAAATTCCCACGGTGATTTATATCATTTGGATCAATATTATGTTTTCTCATGGAAGTCTATGGACCGCTTGGTCAAGGAAGCTCTGATTCTGTCTTCAAGACCGCTAGACTAAATGTTAACATAAGCAGATGTTATTCCTCACTTCAGCCATTGGATACATTTTATGAAGGGGAACGTTTAAAAAAAATGTTTTTGCTCCTCTCACTCATGTTTAACTGATGTATTTTCAATGCACGGGAAAAAAGACGAAAAGGCAAAAAAATTTTTATAAAAATGCGATGTAAAATACAATTTTAAATATATAATAAAAAATCTTAGCCTCAAAATTTACAGGAAAAATTAAATTTAAATTAAATTTTTAGGAAAAAAGCTCCAAAAAATAGTATTAAGAAATTCATATTGTTTTCACTTAATGGACACAAATGCAAAATAAAATCTTTATTTTCTTGACCAAGTCAGCAAATTAATTTTTTTACTTTTTTTTTCTTTTTCAATTTTATGTTTTTTTTGAAAGACCTCTAGCCTCCATTTTGTGTAGACAAAGGCACTTGGATTCCAGCCTCTGTCCCCACACCTAAATGGCCAGGCCAACTTCTGGTAAGAACTTCTACATATTTATTGCGTCTTTGTCCTATTCTTTCCCTGCTAGTTGTGGAACATCTGCACATGGATAGACATGCAAACACGTGGTTTTCTGCACCAGGAATACCAGGGATGACTTGTTATGGCCTGCCTTCCTCCCCAGCTCAGGTGTTGCTTTTACCTCTTGCTGGATCATTAGCAAAGGGATGCTGGGAATGTAAGGTTTGTTACAGAATGGGCAGCATTTTTATTGTATGCATTAGGGTAGTACATTCTATTGGGAGCTAGGATTTAGGATTTTTAATCTTATAAATGGAATGAATCTGTACACAGAAGAGAAAGAAATAACTAAGAAAACTGATGAAGAGCTTGCATACTTTTGTTATGAGAGATTTTAGAGGACAGTTTAAACCTACAGTTTATCTTTTGTGTGTGTGTGTGAGATCAGGCTCCTTTAACTCAAACGCTCAAGGCCTTTGTCCATCTTGGTGAGACCCAGTACCAAGTCACTGGGAAACCCATTTGATGCAGACAGTGTGACAAAATCTTGCCAGGAGGCTCTGTCTACCAAGTGCACTGGAACATAGAACAATTTATGGGTAGTTGAAGACCCAGCCAGTTGTTCCTCACATTTTGTTGATCTTTGTAAAGCCCCACTGATAGATTTCTGGTCCCTAGAACATTGTTTTGTACAGTCCTTGTCCAAAAAGGCATGAAATTAAGCTCCACTGGACAATATTTAGTTGTTTTCAGCAGTTGAGTTTGTTGATTTGTCTCTTAGATGGCATTTTTTCCAAAGTGATTTACCTTCAGCAAGGCCTATGAATCTGAGGTGCACCAACGCCCACCTCTTCCAATAGTGTCATGCTGTCCCCAAACATTGTGTTTTGGGTGCCTTTGCCCAGAATTTCCCTGGTAATGACTGCAGCACCATAAGATGCTACAGGTAAATGCTCACCATCCTGCTGATAAAAAGAAATGTGATGGAGAACATTAGTTAGTTTTGATGCCTTTACCTTCACGCCACTCCAAGTCATCTTCTGAAGACATCCTTGTCCATTGTAGTTAGACACTTCTTCTCCTCGGGAAGCCAAGGCCTAAAAGGAGAAGGAAGCAGAGGGTAGCGGCCAATCCAAGATTCCCCACAGCCACCACTCCCCTTCCAACTGCTCCTTCTCTCCTTTTTAGACATAAAATACCAGTTTAGAACATAATGAGCAGTTCTCTCTTCAATAAAAGACCCCATTCATTCAGAGGGCATCCTTCAAACATTGCCTATCTTCATATTAGAAGCAAGAAATAATATTTATTAAAGTGAGCCTTTTGGAAATGTGTTTTAAAGATTAATGGCATGACAAATTGTGCACACTGACTGTATCGTTGTGTCAAAGAGGACAGATTTGAGAACACGCTGCTGTTTCGGTGGCTCAGAGCTGTTGAGTAAGGATTTAAAGTTATTAGAATATAATGTTTTCAAACTCTGGAAATTTATAAGAATTAATATTAATTCAGGTGTTTGAATGCCAGAAGGTAGAGTGGTGCAGTACAGAAGTGAAGCAATATTCATGGGGGAGAAGGCAGTGTAGTGGTTAGAACTGCTGCTTTGTACTCAAAGAACCCTGAAATCCCATCTGCTGCTGTAATAACTATAAGCAAAGTTCTGGCTACAATTGCTCCAGTAAAAATTATCCAAATGTACACAGTAAATAGGATACTGTACATGCAATAGATGGTGGAGTCCACCTAGTCAGTGAGAAATCTTGCATCCTGCCACTCAGATCAGATCCAGCAGCAGAGTGTTTCACACAGTCAAAACATTCACAAACTGCACTCATTTTGTCTTTTGGAGGAAAGCAAAACTGCAGCGTTTTGCCGAATTCCCGTCACGTTCCATGACTATGGTGGCGGCACCTTGGGTGGCATCGAAAACGGGCTTTAAAAGGCTATTTATGGGCTTTGGGGTTTTCATGGGTGCGGACCTTGTTTGGCAAAACTGGGAACGGGAGCAGAACCCTGTCTCCCTGAGCTGTACAGCTTAGTGATGTAGAGCTAAGCAAAGCACATGCAAATTATCCATAATTATACAAAATGGCCAGCCTTTATGGATAGGAATACGGGGAAAAAATTGTCTTTTTCCCTCATGTGGTTTATTGGTGTCATCTGACTTCTGGTGCAGGATCACTGGGTGACAGAGTTGTGTGCTAAGTAACAGACAGCACTGTTTCCTTCAGTGCAGCAGACCTCTGAAAAGACCTTTTTCTGCACCAGGGGAGGGCCTCTTTGATAAAAGAAATGCTGTTTTCTTTGCCGAAATCGCAAGCGTGACGCTGGCACAAAATTCAGGGTAAAGAGAAAAACGGGCCGAGCAGCAGCATAGCTTGATGAAAAATTTGAGTCTGTAGCAATGCAGTTCTAATGAACTGGATGCAGTGATGTTTGTTAACCACCTATTTGCTCGACACATTCAAAGTCAGTGGAAAAGCATGAGATGCTACAGGTAGATGCCCCCCACCCCCACCCCCAAGAAAAAGAAATGTGATGGAGATCATTAGTTAGTTTTGATGCCTTTACCTTCACACCACTTCAAGTCTGAAAACATCTGCTGAAGACATCCTTGTCCATTGAAATTAGACACTTCTTCTTCTCGGGAAGCCAAGGCCTAAAAGGAGAAGGAAGCAGAGGGTAGCGGCCAATCCAAGATTCCCCACAGCCACCACTCCCCTTCCAACTGCTCCTTCTCTCCTTCTTAGACATAAAATACCAGTTTAGAACATAATGAGCAGTTCTCTCTTCAATAAAAGACCACATTCATTCAGAGGGCATCCTTCAAACATCGCCTATCTTCATATTAGAAGCAAGAAATAATATTTATTAAAGTGAGCCTTTTGGAAATGCGCTTTAAAGTTTGATGGGAAAATGACAAATTACAGCCTATTGTAATCGTTGCACATGTAAAATAAATTTCTTTGCTCTTTCCCGTTTACTTCTTCCATGACACCGCATTTCAGTTTAGTTGTTTCCCATTCAGCCTTGACCATAATGTAAAATGAAAATTGTTTAAATTGTTTATTTTTGGTTGCTTTTTTCAAACTTTTTTCTATTAGAATAGTCATTTGCACCACAGGCCACTGCTAGCATAATGTGTTCTTTGTAGTATTTCTGTTATTTTACTGCATTTTTTAAATTTTTCTGTATTTGTTAAAATTAAGTAGTCATCGTATGAAAATTTGACTTCAATAAGGAATTTCAGTTAACAGTCCTACTTTGACCAACAAGGCATTTCTTCACATTTACAACTGAATTTGACTTCCACCTCACAAGCCAGGCCTGAGTAGCCAGAAATTTTATTTTTCAGATTTTGTACTCCAAAGTGACTTTACAATGATTATTTACTTGCATTTTGTTTACACCTTTATCCAAGATGACTTCCAAGGCACAGGGCTCAGCGATACGCGGGAGGGTTGAATATGTTTGTTTAGTCTGTGTGTTTTATTTTATATTTGTATGTAGTTGCAGTGTATTTTTATAAACATGTCTAAAATTAGAGCTTTAATTCATTTTTGTACAAATTCAAGTTTATTGTAACATATCCACATGTGAGGAAGCAGACATTATTTTGGCTTTACATGTGGTGTCAGCAGCAGAATGATTTAACACACACACACACACACACACACACACACAAAAATTACAAAGTCACCAGTCCACCTGAATCATGTGTCTGAGCAGTGCGGGGGGAAACCTGTGCTTTGTTGACTGTGCAGTACGTAATAGTGCTGTCTTATGATACCTAATTTACCTTTTGAGATAACTGTGTTGTATTTGGTGACATTTTAACATAAATGGGTGTCACTGTTGGGGGTCAGAAATGCATAACATTTACAGTTTAAACCAATGGTAACTACACATTCGAGTTATGAGTTGGTGTCACTTGGTCTTCTGAGGAATGCATTAGCATTGTAAGGAGGGGGAAGACAGTAACATCATTCTTACGTGCTTTTAACCTAGAATACTTAAGCATGTTGTTACCGTAAATATTCAGATTGATCTGTACCATAAGCACGCTATGAGGCACACCTGCCCATTAAGCTTACGGCTTCCTCGGCCCCTTCAGAAAGGCTCGCACTGTGACTCAGTGTGGAAAGCAGACAGAGCATAAAAGTCACTCTCAGAAAGCGTACGAGGCATAAATATGATGTAGTGGATGCTGCTTGATGCATTAGCTCCAGTGTCTTGGAAACAGCCATTCTCCTGAGATTTTCAGACACTACTGTACCTTTACAGCGAACTGTGCAGTTTGGAAAACACGTCAGTCTCATGCAAGCTAACAGGGGGTAACATGGAGAAGGGCCTCTCAGAATGTGCAACTTGCTGAGTCTTGAAGGAAAACGGACTAAAGCAGTAGATGATCATGTGCCGTTTCTGGTGGGATGAAGAGATGATGATGTGCCAATGGGCACGGTCATCGGGGGCACAAAATCACCAGGCCTCTTAGTATGAGCTCAGCATTGTCTGAATGTCACAGCATAGCTAAATAAATACTTTTTTATCATTTTGCACCCCTCTATTGCCAGTCCGCCCATTTCCAGTGGACATTTCTAGCTAGATTGTGTGACAAAATGTGCATTGTCTCAGCATGGTTCCATTACAGTGATTTTACTTTGACCCCAGTGACCTGGATGCTTGTACTATGAATGTGGTGAAAAAAATGTGCAGGAACTTTGTGATGTTCCCAAGTCAGCAAGGACAAAGATCCCTGTTGAATATTTCCACCACCTGAGGCTGTTCTGGAGGCAGAAAAGTGAGTCCCGGTCTTTCACGCAAACAGCTAAAATGTTGCACGTGGGTGCATGAAGCAGGCATCCCACCGTGACTGCTGTGCAGGTGCACAAGGCAAAGTCACTGCTCTCCATTCCTTAACAATTAAGCTTTGCTGGCATTAAGTTTGAGTCCAACATTTTGTGCCATTTACAGTGTATTATGTCCCTGTGTGTGTGGATAAACATGCAATACATAGTTGTGCACTTCCCATATGTCCACTTCAAGACCAGCTGAAGTATGAGCTCTGGAACCGTCGAAGTTCTGCTGATGGGGCGTTTATTCCCAAGGGAACTCTGCGTTTGTAATTTACCATTTCCCTTTCACACATCAACTCAGCCATGGACCATGCTGGCAGCTTCCTGTTTGGAGTAACATTCCAGACTGGAGTGGTTTCCCACTCGGCAGTTGTGAAATATCGGGACCTTGCTGGCTTGTCGAAGGGGCCCTGCAATCGCTGTCAGAAACCCGACTGCGATTAAACATGCGTTTTCAGATGATGTTTCGCTCTTCTTAAATGTGTAACCCCAAAATGCATTGGTTTGAGACCTTGTGAAAATCCTTGTGCTTGCACCAAAAGTATGGGCTCTGAATCTCTCGTCCGGTGCCGTGGAGCTCCGTTGATGCGTAATAAACCTGATGCTACGGGGTGGCATGGTTGGTCTCACACTTACTTGCATGCACAAGCTGTTGCGGTGTGTGTTTTACACTCCTGAGGTTTACTTGCGCAAAAGTAAATCCACCTGCAAGACTGTAGCTCCCTTGTCCAGGCTGTACGACTCCTCGCCCCTTTCGTTTGTGAATATATAATATTATCAGAAGAGTCGACTATTTTGAACCTTTTGGACACATCAGGTCAGATGTGCGGTGGAAGGCGGCATTATACTTCTACAGCTCTTCATGTCATGGTGCATACAAGTGTTTCCCATAGCCTGTGTGAATGTGACATTGCGTTTTACATACTTGGTATTGGGAAAACCTCTTCTTCCAGTATTTGGTCTCAGTAATGCAATGTGTACCTGTTTCTCAAGTGCATGCCATTCTTCTGTACATTCCCTGTGAGTCTAGTACCTGCTGTCCTGAGATAATCGATAAAATTTTTACTTCTCGGCTGTTTAATTCCCCTCGCAGTGCGTTGTAGTGAGGTGCAGGTATTGTGACTGGTGTGTAAAACTAGCGTGCGCAGTAAATCTGGGAGCTTGCAAGGCGCAGACAAATTAAACCGAGCCGTTACCATTTCCGAGCAAGCAAGTTGCTTTATTAGAAGCAAAACGAATTGTACCGAAAGACGTTTCCATAGTAACAGCACCACATTCTCGATCCCTGAGAAGAATTCTTTTCCATAATTCGATTTAATGAAAAAAAACAATCCAGATACTGGAGTATAAATTACAAAGACAGATACAAATACAAGTGATAAACATGGTCAGATGGTCAGAACTTTCTGGCACACAAAAACACACAACATAAACATTCATATACAGCCATTTTACAGTAAAGGACCGTATCTGGTTCCAAAAACCTTGGCGCTTAAGTAATTAAAAGACATTGGCCTCTGTGGTGTAGGCAAGAAATGACTGCACATCGATACTCATCGGGACAGGGGGGAGGCACAGTAACAGAAATACTGCTTTAAATATACATGTTGCACCCAATGTGGGTCAGATTTACAGAGTTCTAACCTCTGTGCAAAAGGATGGCGGGTATAGCTGTAATGTGGCTTTCCATCCTGTATGAAGGTCGCGTTGCTTCACAGGTTTGCAGGACAGAATATCCTGCGTAAAAGGATGCAGGAACTAAATGCAGTTCCTAAAGCCATAGCCACCAAAACTTACAGTATGTCAAAGCTCAAGAGCTTGTAATGAAAGACCAGACTTCTAGCTGCCTTTGATTTTAACTGCTGCTCTGTCGTACAGTCATAAATCTACTTTAGTACAAAAAAAAAAAAATAATAATAATAATAAAATAAAATAATAAAAATAACGTGGGGCTATTTAGGAAATTAATGCAGCATTGCAAGCAGTTACATGACACATTATTTAAAGGAAAAAGTTGATAACACTGAAAAATAAGGCTGAATGAAAGTTTTTTTTTTTTACAATACGCATGACAAAAATAAAATTCTTCTAACACACATTTCTCCTTTGTCATGATTGTTTTCAATGCAGCAAATGGTGCAAACACATAATCTACAGGTATTAATCTTAGACCCCTTACAAAATAAAAAATTAACACTTTTCTAGAATTGTTTTAAAGGGGAAAGTGCTTAATCCCGGTATATCTCAGATTTTAGGAACAAAAAGAAGAAGAAAAAAAAAGGGGGAAACAGATCTTCACGTATGTGAGTTTGTCCGGAGTCCTCTAAAATTTTTGCTAAAGTAACAACTGACAAATTAAAAGTAAAGCCAGCTCCCATTTTCCTGACCGTACGAGAGGAGTCGGAGGAAATATTCCAAAATGACTTCCACAGCAAAAGGTCACATATAGTAGCATAGTGATTATTTAACCACCTGCACAGGAGCAATAAAAGGCTTATCAGATGAAAAAGGCATTTAAATATAAATATATGCATTCTATGAGAATAGCAAGTACACACACAAACATATGAAGTGCAGGCGACTGCTTGTACAGTGTGAGGCTGAAGCCTCGTTCCTGGCCAACACAGCAGCCCAACAGAACCAACACAGGCAGCACCTGCTGCAGGGATAACAGCAGCGATGCCGGCCCAATACCAAATACCACGCTGGTCCCGCCCACCTTTCAGATACCGAGGTGAGAGCGGGACGAGGATACAAATGGAGGAAGCCCATTACCCCTCGGAGGCTGTGGGAGAGGGGCACCAGGGAGTGTCTGGGTACAGCAGGCAATGCACAGATTTAAACCTGGGAGAAGGACAAAAGAGACACAGGAAGCTAAGAGGAAAAGTCCAGTGTGTCCATTGAAAATGCTTGCTGACCAAAAATCAGCTCTTTACTGAAACTTGACACTGAAGTCAAACAAGGTTCTGCACTAAAGCTGTGGCTCCCGAACTTCTCCTCGGGGACCCTCAGTCCCTCCTGCATTCGTTCAATTTCAACACCAGCTTCGGCTGTTAAAATTGGTCTAACTGGCTGTTTCTGCGGTTAGGATTAAACAAATATATACGATGGCCCGGGGATGGCATTAGAGTTGGAGGTCACTTCTCTGAGACACCGGTGGGAGGTAGACAACAAATATGGAGAAATGGCAGAAGGAAAGAAAGTCTCCAGTAAGGTGCACCGAAAAGGGGCCTCGGTTCTACATTTATTCATTTACCTGACCCTTTTCTCCAAAGTGGCTTACAGTGCAAAGCTGCCTATATTGATTTACCCATTTTTATAGCTGGGTTGGTTTTCAGGGCATGTACATTGCTCAGGGATGCTACAGCAGGCCATGTGATTAAAACATCCCGGTCTGACAGCAGCAGCAGCTCTCACCACAGTGCCAATGGCTGCCCCATGGTGTTAGAGGTCCCTAAGCTTGGTTTGGTGTTTGATTTTTAATAATTTTGCCGTTTAACATCATTATAAGCAGCAGCACATCACGACGGGAATGGCAGGATTTTTTACCTGGATGGGTCCTCCTCGCCGGAAAAAGCCCCCTTTATGTTAATGATGTTGCTCTTATTTTCAAACATCCCATAGCTAAGCGTGACCTGAAAAATGAAGCACAACACAACTCTAAAAACTGGGAACCTGCAACTGTCTCATGCGTAGAATTTGTGTGTGGCTAAATGCACAATTGTTTAAAATTCAGTTGGAGTTAAAAATGTGTCGCGCGATCACCTGTTTATGTAGCTCGCCCTTGGGCACCTGTTGCAGGTTTTCCAGGTGTGAGTGGAAGAGGTTGCTGCGGATCAGGGCCACCCCCAGCACCGATTCAATGATGTAGCCGATGGTGCAGTCATCCGGCAAACGGATTTTTTCAGCCGTGTTCATGAAGTGGCCCCCGCTGTCGGAAGTGAAGGTGCAGAGCGTGTCAAAACTGTAATTTGACGGGGTATTTAAGGTGTGCGTTCCAACATTTTTCCTGAAAACGCTTAACCAATGAATCACAGTAGCAGACACCTCGAGATGGAGATTTAAACGTGTGCTGATGTTTCTCACCTGGCCCACGGGCTCATTTTCAGGGCCAAACCCCGACTCAGGCAAAATCCTGCACCGCCTGTTGCAAACCAGAAGTTCACCGGTCTCTGTAACAACATTGATTCATTTCACATCTTTGATTCTTCAGCTTTGGTAAAAAATATATATATATAGTAGGCATCTTGTCACTCGGCAGCAAATCCCGTTCACGCACCATCTTGTTGTCACCAAGCCTCTCGGTGGCCTCAATAGGCCGGTCCAAACTGGGCTTGCCGATGTAGATGTCCTGAGTATGGGTGTACTGGGACAGCAGCTTCACAAGCGCCCGAACATTGACGTAGTTGTCGTCATCAACGTGGCAGAACCACCTGAAGAACAAGAGTATGGTAACCACCACCCTTTGAAAAATCCAGTTTATACAACTGGACAACTAATTCAACGTCTTTTTGCAGGTTTTTCTCCAAGTCTTCACCTTCTCATATATGCTTATAACATCTTCATATTCATTCCACCCCACATGTCCACTAAAGATATTCATCTATGTATTGATATTTAACTATTATTTATTTAACTGATGCTTTTCCTCCAACTGGGGTTACAGGGTGGCTCAGGAAGTAGCACTCCTGCCTCTCAGCAAGCGTTCAACAGGCTGTTCTGGTGTGGGATTGAATTTGGCTCAATCTGCAGGGTGTTTGAAGGATCTCCATGTGTCTGAGAGGGTTTGCTCCAGTGTCTTCCCACAGTCCAAAGACTTGTGATTCAGGCTAATTGGTCACTCCAAACTGCCCATAGTCTGTCTGTGTGTGTGTGTGTGTGTGTGTGTGTGTGTGTGTGGCTACTCTACGGTAGTTTCATAGCCTCACTCCCAGTTATTCTTACTCTTAACTGCCAAAATGCTCACCGGGATAAAGCGGTTACGAATGGATGGATTTTTCTCCAAAGCAATATAACAATCTTAAGCTGCAGACAGTGATGTACCCCATTTTACAGTCATTTTTACTGGTGTAATTCAGGGTTCCAGATAACATTCCGGATGCTAATGCTAGAGAGAACGCAAGGTGGAAATGTTGAAGGTTCGCTGAAGGCATTCCTCACTTTTTCTCAGACTCTATGAACGTGTCGTACTCCACTGCCATCTTGCAGGAGAGAGCTTGGCGGCTGTGTGCAGCAGAGCAGTTGGTGTTGATGGCATGGTCTCCTGTGCAAACAAGACAGGTGCGAAAGGTAAGAAGGCAAATCTGAAGCGAGTGTTACGCTGCCCCCTAGTGCTCAGCCGTCGTACAACAGCCACCAAAGGGAAGTCTTCACTATGAGCCATGCGTCACCGTGGGTTGAGCGACAAGACCAAGGCTCAAGAATTGAACTGTATTACTGTTTAACATTATAAATGCCTAAAAGGAAAATTGTGATGCTGGCCTTTGGTTCACTTTGACTCATGTTAAAATCTTTAGCCACAGTATGACTCACCAATTTTCTTCTTCAGTTCTTCATCCTCTCCATCTGTGAAGATGTACGTCTGGAAATGAAATGACAAATAAAACCACAATTTCGTCTACCCTGCAAACCCTTGCTGTACTAAATGTTTTTATCTGATGTACTTGATGTATATGCACAAACAATTAAAATGTGCGAGTTTCAAATATTCTATGTTTTCATTCCCCTTAAATCACACGTTTTAAACGTGTAGAACATACACTCACCCCTCAGGAATAAAAGGTCTTTGTGTCTCACTTTAATGCCAACTTGGGCTCCACAGCGCAACAGAAAAAAAGGGAACCGGACACCCCCACCCTGACAAAAACAATGTATGAATCACCTGCTCTTTGCCAAGCTCATGCCTAACCCAAGTTATCAGAAGGCGTTCGTGGGCTTCCCTCATGCAGCAAAGGCCGCTTTCATGAGAATCCTGACCCGCGAGTGAATGTCTTCTGCAAATGCCCTCTCATTCCACCCAGTATCCTGCCCCTAGACAGATACATCATAGTGGATTTTAATGAAATGAAGGAAGCTGCTTCACAGAACACAATGATTCCTTGCAGTTCCACACGAAAAGCATTTTTATGTCATGCATTGATAGCTGCAGTTGTGAAAAATCATTCAGCATTTTTTTTAAACCGTATGCTCCACTTTGCCAATTGTCCCTCAAGATACAAGTCTGGCTCACGTGTTTGTGCATACGGGTGGAATTATTTAACACTCCTTACCGAATTATGAGAAAATACGAGGCTGATTTCTTGGGTTTACGAGTAAAAGCCATTTTATTATTTGTTGAGAGTCGCCTACAAGGACACAGCAGCCACACCTGTATCGCTGGTGGTGCCGCCACCCATTCGTGATGCAGTTATTATCACCGCACTTTTGTCTACAACTGTATTCTCGAGATCTCATTTTAGTTTATCTGCGAGCATCTACTATTATTATACTGCTGTATATTGTTCAGGAAATGAAATATCTACTTTTAATATATTTATCTCCATTTACTTGAGCAAACATGAGGTGACTTTGTGAGGACAGGAAAGCTTAAATTTTTCCCCAATTGAAATTCCTGGCAATTCTCTGACTTATGAGAGTTCAACTTACAAAGCAGGAACGCATTGCACTCGTAATAAGCGGACACCTAAACTGCGATGTACTGATCTCTCAGGTCATTCTGGCATCCATTCATACGTGAATGAATAGTGCATGGTGGAAAACCCACACAAAGATACAAAGAACATGCAAACCGCACGTAGCCTGAGTTGTGAGGCAAATGCAGCACCAATGTGCTGCCCACAACCAACAGAGTAAAACAAAAAATAAAAACAGGACAATAATGCAGGAAAGACTATTTACAATAAACACGTGAATAAATGTACTATTTATACAGTGTTGAACAGGTATGTTCAAAACCTGGACTTTAAAGTAACAGAAGATGTTCTGATATTTTTGGCTTGACTTTGAATGAGAGCTCTCCATGATAAAATGCAGGAATATTGAACGAATATGGGTTAACCTTTCCTGGATCAATCGCACTTTCCCCCTATTTAAATCAGTAGTAACAAGAATTCCCTTTTACAAGGAAATCCAAAGGGATGCAAAGTAAATTTGAAAAGACTTTATAAAATATCCCTTAAAATGCGCCACTTCTCCTTTCATTTCATGTTCAAACACATGAAACAAATGCACGCTGCAGATTAAAGGTATCAGAAACTTTAAACCTTTCAGGGTTTTATTTTTCCAAGGGGAAAAGGCAGAGGACCGAATTGAGCAGCTGTCCCCAAAAGAGCAGGTTGCGATATCAAGTTCCTTTTTGTCCGATAAGCTCAAACAGGTGCGAGGCAGCATTTCGGCATCCGCCCGAGCGCTTGCCGGAGGACGTTAGCACACGAGCGGCCGGCCGACGAAAAGCCCGGCCGTCTTTGTTGGCCGTTGTTCATTTGTTTACTTTCCACCTCAGGTGTCAGAACACCTGCTGCTCCCCGTCTCTTTCTTCAGCGCACATCTGGACACGTCTCCTCCCCGTCTCCCAACTGACGTTTATGCACATTTTTTTGGTTTCATACACAAAGGCCACCAACACGTACCTGTGCTAAATCGTCACCTGGATCAGGTGGGTTCGCGTGCAGGTCAAACAAACTGCCAGCCCCTCCCTGCCGCACGTGCGGCAGGCATCCCCTCAACGGACCGGTTGGCGCGGCCAGGCGAACGTTATACCCCATGGCCCCCAGGGGTCTCCGTTTGCTTAAAGGAAGATGGCGGCTTTACATGAAAAGGGATGCGAGATGCCAGTGTTTGCTTAGCCTTTCACTCAAATGGGAGTCTAAACAGGCTGGCAGCTGCCGGCGCAGGCCTGGCTGGTGACAGAGCGACAGAAGTGCAGCGCCGCACGCAGGACTGTGCCTGAGCTCCGTGTGTGGTAATCCACCCACACACCCCGCAAGCGCTCTCAAACCAAACAATGGGCTGTGTGTCCCAGCTGGGTAAAAGCTCCACTGAGGAAATCTCAGCTATGTTTGCTCTTATTACCATACAGCTGCACCGGTTAACTAAAGAGGGGTCCTCGAGGGATCGGCTTTTTTTTTCCCCCCGGCCTTTTCTTCCATCACCAAAAAAATCCCTGAACTGAACCAGTCTCCAAGAGTGGAAAGGAGACCGAGTTGTTTAGAACACATAAATAGTACACTGCCGTGAACACTACAGATAAACCTTTTTGTATACATTATACATACGTGTGTGTACACCCACATACATTTTCATACATTTATTACTCTGTGTCTAAGTATTATATGTACATGCAATCCAAAATAATTTGTAAAGCAACTCTTTTTTTTCTTTAATGCTAAAAAATGGTCAATATGCACCCCTCATGCCACACAGTTCAATAATAAATCTAAATAATAGTAATAATAAAGTTATTATAGAGTAATAAATCTGCTCAGTATCTTTTGAATCACCGTGTGTGCGCGCGCGTGCACACGCAGTTTATTAAAGCATAATCTGAAAGAAAAAGCTTACATTTGGGCTACATTTTGGGTTCTGAAAGCAAGTGCCCATTTTCTAAAGCCTGTCGAGTTACATGCTGAGTGTTTATCTCGGCCCTGAGGGGCTTTGTCAGAATAAAATGAACACAGTAAGACTTACACTACCATATCTCCTGGTTGCCACAGGGGTTCGCAGTGGGGGGTGGCAGGAGCATGGTTGATGGCCAATTGCATCTCCTCAGGAAGTAAGCCTGCTACCCTTTCCTATGTTCCAGTTTCCTGTCACCCTGCCAGGAAGTTCAGCAATATCCTTTCGTGTTTCTCAAACTTTGTTTTTTTTTTGTTTGTTTTTAAAAACTTTGCCTAGCCAAATGCCTTCACCAAAAAATGAGGCAATGATACCTATGGAAGAGGACGCTCCAGCTTCCCCAGATACTTTTTACTGCTTCCTGTTCATAACCCCTGTTTCTCTACCTCTTGAACATGCTACTGTGGGTTTGTAACCTGTGAGAGACCTTCAACATCTGGACCTACTTGAACAACATGCTCTCACAGCATGAGTTTGACTTTCCACTTCAAACAGTTGCATGATTTTATCATCTAGTTCTACAGTTTATACAACTGAAGATACTGCTGAAGATCTACAAGTGGTCTACCCTCCTTAAAGATAAAAAGATGAGCCCCTGCCAGGTCAGTGTAGTAGTAAAGGAGTCTCAAGATGTGGTCCTGCTCTAGTGCCCCTGTGTAAATTTTCATACGAAGCGCACCCTAGTTTTGTAAAGTCAGGTCTCATGAGGGCCTGCCCACTGAAAGTCAGTTTGCTCTGACCATCGTTGTTCATGTTGGCATCTTGCTGGGGAAGCCACGCTTTTCCTGAGGGGAAATTCAAAGAAATGGCGGAAGCTGTGGAAGAACAATTGTGATGCCGAAAAAAAAAAAAAAAAACTAAGAACAAGGCAGGGCAATTCTTAAATAAAAATAGTGATTTCAATGTCAGTTGTGCACCTAACATCATATTAGGAGCCCACTAATCTATCTTGCCAAATATCATTAAAACATGCTTAGGAGTCCACCAAAGCATTTCTTCTCAAGCTTTTCCACTTTCTTGAAAGACATTTTCTCTTAACTATGTGGGGAAGATGACAGAGATGATGCACAACACATTTAAACTGCCAGAGCATGAGACACGATCCTACTGAGAGAACAGCTGAGATACAACTGCAGGGCTCCCCTAATCCTAACCCTAAGGGTGAGGTAATAAATGAAAAGCAGGGGTCCACAGAACAGCTTGCATTTATTGTAAACAATTTTAAAACTGTGCACTCTGCATAACTTTTACCGTTTATTGTTCACCCGCTTCGCATTTGTTCAGCTTACCTGAAATGGCTGAAAAACCTTCCACAAATTACACTCACTTCCCATAATGCTATTTTTAAGCAATACTTTCATAATCTAAATCCTCTTGCCTGGACTGGTACACCAAAGGAAAATATTTGCTAGGACACGCTTTCAGATGCAGATTCTTTAACAGGAATGCCATAGTCCACCAGAACCTCAGTTGTATTCTCGGCCAGTTGTGGTTTTTTTGGCTGCTTTATTCTAACCAGGTGCCTGGTAAACATCCCCCTTTGCTATATAAGGACCCTTATGCCAGTGTGAACTACATTAAGTAAATTCACCCAAAACACAATTCTTTTCTCCATTCAGGTAACAGGGGGCAAAAACAGACATATAAATGTTGCATGGAGCTTTCATGAAAATAATAAATAATAGATGGACTTTTTCATCATTATTTGCACACACTTGGGATGTCCTGAAGCATTCTAGAGCCGAACCAGAACCCTATATGCAAAAGAGGGTTGATTCTCAGGACCCACTCATAACACCAACAATAACACAATCACCACACACGCAATAATATAACTCATATAATTTGACAAAGCTTTTAAAATAGCAGATGTGTTGATGTTAAAGGAAAAAGAAGAAGATCCATAAACTGGTTGGCTGCTTCTAGAAAAAATGCAAAGCTGCAGATTATTAACAAATCAAAATTTGGAGTCAAAAATATGACATAAATTAATAATTTACACTTAACCCTAACCTCTAAGCTAAAATAGTTTGCTGGCTCTGCTTGGCTCCAGCTGTAAGTCAGTCTGCTGAGAGCACAGACTGTCCAACAGATGTTTTGTTTTTGCATCCAGGCAGTGATGTCTAGCCCCCCCACCCCCAGTCCACCGCTATTGCCGCGGCCCTTGACCGAGACACATGCACGCAGCCGCCATTCCCCATTCTTGTCTGCAAACAAAACAAAACTTGGCTTCTGCGAAACCTACTTTCCCATAGGGTGTCTAACATGAGGGGGGCCAGGAAGCCTTTTCTTTTCCCCCCACAAAAAGAGGGCTTTGTTAGGTCCTGGCGAGCAGGACAGAATAGACGCGATGCTGTAGTCCCCCCACCCCCACCACTGTATTCCCATAAGGCCTCCACAACAGAAAAAGAAAAAGAAAACGGAGTGGGGCATGGGGGGGGGTAATGAAGGGGAGACTGAGGACCCTTGGGAACTGGTCCCCACATTCTCAGGAGATGCAAACTGAGGTAACAGCATCTGTGACCGTGGGGGGGGGGGGGCATCTTCTTTTCAGTGCAACAGATGTTCCAAGAAATGTGAAAATATTCCCCACATCCAGAGCGTCCATCTGACATCGAAGCAGATTGCGGTATGAAAATCCACCAAAATATTCACACACACAATCTAGTTACAATTTTGTGCCTGGATTCACGGAATGCAAATGCATGTGAACCACATTTATGTGTAAATAAAAGTGTCAGGACCCCAGGGAAATGTCTGTTTCAGCATTTAATGAGTTCTTATGAATTACATGACATCTCTGCAAAAAGTCTAGGACTTAAATACTGGACCAATACTTCATTATTAATATCAAAAGAGTGCCATTTACAGGTCCCTCGCATCCACTGAAGTTTTTACACAGAAAGACCCTTGGCCTACACTCATCTGTCAAACTTTGCCCAATTTTGAGGAATAATCATCACAAGGCTGATCTGCATAGGCTGAGCCCCCAATTCTGCCTTTCAGCTGAGTCAAAAGCACTATGATGAGGATCCAAAGTTCAAGCAGGCACCCATAACTGCAAAGAACTCCTCTTAGTATTAATACTAATATGTTTGATCCTCAAATCTGATCCTTAAACCTGTGTACCATGAAACCTAATTTGTCATTTTCATCCTTCTGATCCTTATTGTTTATTCCTGGAAATCCCACAGAGGTTGGCTTTGTTTCCTTAAGTCATTCTCGAAATCCATTCCTTTAATAGTTTAAGGCCACTAAAGATTATCAGGAGGCTTTTCTTCTAGCCGACACCTTTGTGCGAGGTGCAACACAGCAGCTTTGCAAAACTATGCTTACTGAGTCATTTCGGGTCACGTCGCTCGCTCAAGGGTGCAACAGCAGGAGTGAAATTCGAACCCAGGTCCCAGGACCCAGTTTGTAAGGGGATCAGGATGACCCACCACCACCACCATCGCTGTACAGGCATCTGCTCACCTGCTGCATGTTCCTGGAGATCCACGTGTGGAGCAGGAGGTCCAGCCTGGACTGGTGGAACTTCTTCGTGGTCTTCACTGCGATCAACACGTCGCTCGGGCTGATGTCCTCCGCGGGAGGCGTCTCGCCCACCGGCTTGGCTCCTGGCTCAGCCCTGTCCAGCTCTCGCTTGTCCCGAGTGAGTCTGGAGAAGTAGGCGGAGAGGCCCCGCTGCTGCGCGTCCCCGGCTCCCCAGCTCTGCAGCGACCGCATCGGGAACTCCCGCTCACTCAGCGGCTCGGCGCGCTGGTGGGCGGCAACCAGCAGCACCGCAACGCAAACCAGCGTGGTCCCCAGCGTGGCAGCAGCGCATTTCTTGCCGCAGTTTTTCCACATGTCGGCACTCTCCCGTTAAACTTACCATACAAACAGTACAGCTGTTATTCAGTTAGAGGCTTCCGATTCACAATGATCTGTTAAACATTTCATTAATGATTCTATTTCGGCGATGCGGGCAACTGGACCGCGCCAACCGCTCGCTACAAAAACGCAGCCAAACTTAGGCGGAAGCATTTCTATAAACTCGGCCACATCGCAGCCCCGCCCACTGGGCGGCTCGGGCAAATGGGCTCCTCGGGTTCGGAATGGGCGTGGCCACCCGCCCACAATGGGAGGGCTCTGCTAGGATGTTGTTTGAAACGGAACGCACGTGGCAGCGAACATAAGCCGATTTACAGTAAACTTGAGTCCTCGGAAATTTCCCGCCTCCACCAAATAAATAATTTAATCTTTTCTCCCGTTAGGGGTCGCTACAGCGGATCAATTGTTTCCACTTCTTCCTGTCCTCTGCATCTTTCTGCGTCGCACCCAGCACTTGCATGTCCTCCTCCACCACACCCATAAATCTCCTCTTAGGCCTTCCTCTCTTCCTCTTGCCTGGCAGCTCCATCCCTAGCATCCTTCTCCCGATATATCCCAAATCTCTCCTCTGCACATGTCCAAACCAACGCAATCTCGCCTCTCTGACTTTGTCTCCAAACCGTCCAACCTGTGCTGACCCTCTAATATACTCATTTCTAATCCTGTCCATCCTCGTCACACCCGATGCAAATCCTAACATCTTTAACTCTGCCACCTCCAGCTCTGCCTCTTGTCTTTTGCTCAGTGCCACCGTCTCCAACCCATAAAGCATAGCTGGTCTCACTACCATTTATAGTCCTTCCCTTTCGCTCTTGCTGGTACCCTTCTGTCACAAATCACTCCTGACACTCTTCTCCACCCACTCCACTCTGCCCGCACTCTCTTCTTCACCTCTCTTCCACACTCCCCATTACTCTGAACTGTTGATCCCAAGTATTTAAATTCACCCACCTTCGCCAACTCTATCCCCTGCATCCTCACCATTCCTCTGTCCTCCCTCTCATTTATGCACATGTATTCTGTCTTAGTCCTGCTGACTTTCATTCCTCTTCTCTCTAGAGCATATCTCCACCTCTCCAGGGTCTCCTCAACCTGCTCCCTACTCTCACTACAGATCACAATGTCATCTGCAAACATCATAGTCCACAGTGACTCCTGTCTGATCTCATCTGTCAACCTGTCCATTACCACTGCAAACAAGAAAGGACTCAAAGCCGATCCTTGATGTAATCCTACCCCCACCTTGAAAGCATCCGTCACTCCTACCGCAGACCTAATAAATAATTTAATACGAAACTAAAATAAAATTGCTGGCACCCATTCCTTGGTGTTGATTAGGCTGTTAGATACACTTACAGTACTTAGTGAAGGCAAATAATTTTAAATAAATGAATCTGTCTCAGATCTAATGCATCTGCTACAGACATTTACACGACACTCTGCATCCGCAAAGCCTCCAGCATTGTGGATAATCCCATACACCCCTCCCACACAATCTTTTCCCTTCTGCCAGAAAGGAAAAAGGTTCCGCAGCGTACGGGCTTCTACCACCAGAATGGGAAATAGCTTCTTCCCCCTAGCCATCAGACTGTTGAACCAGAAGAAAAGATAAACTGAACAAAGAAACAATCCTACCGCTGTTGCTGCTAATTTTCTGATAACTTTATACTGCTTATTTGCACATTAGTATATGTTCTGGTTATGGCATTTGCATGTTATTACATCTAAATACCATAAACTGTCATAACACTATTAAAGTTAACCCCCTTTCTGTCCTGCGCTGTGTACTGTGTCTGTCCTGTATCTATTGTACTATTGTATTTAGTGTACCCCCAATCCCCAATGTCTCACACATTTGTATATTTGCACTCTGTATAGTTTTCCTGTCATACTTGTGTTGTTGTGTTGCACTTCGGTCCTGAAGGAACACTGTTTCGTTTCACTGTGTATAAACTTCGACTTGACTTGACTGCATTGCATTTGAATCAACCAACCTGATTTTTTTACAGTAGCAAGTCAATTAAATACCAGCCTGAGTTTCCCAAGTTGCTGGAAAAAAGTATTTAAGTTTCTTTATGGCAAATCTTCAAAGTCCGAAGGCCCTGAAACAGTGGAGATCATATTAGCGTAATGAAAGGATTTTCAGATTTTCCTTCCATTTATTCTTTGTTTACCGTGCTCATAAAGCAAGTAAAGTGTGAGAAATCTAAATCAGTGGCCGGCCAAACTTTTAATACAATTACTTAAAGGCAGTACGACATTCCAGCACAATGTTTTGAAGGCTGTTACTGCCTATCTGATGTCTAGCCGATCCAGTAATCCAAGAAATCTATTAATGGCCACCACTGTAATACATCCTTCAATAGATCCTTGCAAGTGTTGTTTCGGGTTTCTCAAGTTTCTGTGGACAAAACTAGTAGTAAAGTAGCGAAATAAAAAGCACTAATAGAGGTACGGAAACAGATAGCATCTGCGTCTTTGTTTTATTGGCACATACTGGCAAGCAGGTGGAGGCAAGAGCATCAGATAAGAGGTGGGAGAGAGTAAACAGCAGGAAAACACTGAAGCAGGTGGACCAGTCTGATACCAGCAACTAGACTGTTTGTCTGCGTCTGACGGTTGCACGATCATCAACGTCTGTCAAGCCACCTACAATTTACGACAGGCAGCGGTGCCGCTTGTACATGTGTATTTTTTTTTTGCAGCAGGTGTTCTTTGTGGGAGCCTTTTGGTTTCGCTTGACAGCTAATAGAGCTTTTTTCAGTGTCTGGTGGCTTCTCTTCTCAAAGCATCGTGAAAGCATAAGTGATTCACTTGTTGGAATCCGTTTAACTTCATAGGTTATTTTACTTTTTATTTAAAGCAGTTTATTCTAAAGAGGTTTATACTGTTGCATTATTACAGAAATTTGAATGTGTGGATTTTGGATATTTTGTTTTGGATGTTTTCCTTTGTTTATTTAGAGTAAATGATTTGGTATTTTTAGCAGATCTGGTCTTTGTTTTACATTTTTGAGTTGGGCTTTTAGTTAACAGTAGCTGGGTTAGCTGGGGCTGCCCAGGTAAGAAACTGGAAAGGTAACTATTGATAACACATTTCATAATCCACTATAGAGTATTAACCTTATTAGTATTGTTAGTGCCAAACAGCTGGATGCCAGTGAGAGTGGCAGATTGGTCCCAGAACAGTGGAAAGGTAGAAAGGAGAAAAGTATAAAATATGTCAAAACAGGGCAGCACAGTGGCTCAGCAAATAGTGCTGTTCCCTTGGAGCACCTGGGCTGGTTGGGGTATCAAACCCAGTTCAGTCTCTGTAAAATTTGCATGTTCTCCCTGTCTCTATGTGGGTTTCGTCTTGCAGTCAAATGATGTGTTTCAGCTTAACTGGTCACTCCAAACTGCCCATAGTGTGTGCATGTGTGTATGAATGGGTGAGTGTGTGGTCATCCTGTGATTGACTGGTGTCTCATGCAGGGGCAGTTTCAAAAACTTGTTCCCATTGCTTCTGGAACAGGCCCCAGAGTGCTGTGATCAGGCACTGGGTGAGCAGTTACTGGAAACAGATCTATGGAGTAAGTCCCAGTATATGTCACTGAAATTTATTACCCTTAAGTTAGTAATGTGTCCAATGTTGTGTATCTGTCATGTGTAATGTATAATTTCTTATCCATCTCTGTCGCCTTCCAAGTGCACCCCCCCATCCCCTGTAATCTGTCCCTGTCGCCTGGTGGGGTTCTTTCCTCTTTGTGTGTGTGTGTGTGTGTGTGTGTGTGTGTGTGACGCAGCTCCTTTGTCTTCATCTTGACAAATTAGCTGGGAACTGCCTGGAGGCAGAAGCCACTAATGTGTGCAGCTACATGTGTTTACCTATGCCAAAACCTCAATTAGGGCAAGAAGTACCTGCCTGCCAAATTTTAAATCTGTGCCTTGAAAAATACAGTTGGTCATAAAACACAAATAAACAAACAAACCAACAGAAAGACAAACAGAGACAGAGCTTTACAGATACAGAGATTAATATCAGTCAAGATTCTTAAATACATATATTGGAGTTTGCAGTGTTTTGACCTCTGTTCCTTGGTATTGAGTTACCTGACTTAATCCTGTCAAACCAGAAGGAAAAAAGAGCTTTCTAAACAGTTGTGTGTTTTTTTGCTTACGTATGAACTCTTTGTTGTTAAAATTCCTGCTTTTCCACTATGGAGCCCCCTGCAGTGGGGTAACATGAACCCTGGATGCCCAAGCCAGCATTCCTCTGGCCTACAGACCTCCACACAGCTGGTGGCAAAAGGTCTTGACAGACTTTATCAGTTTGCCCTCCCTCAGCCCAGTGAGTGAAATGATGGAACCTCTGGAGGTCAAAATTACTTTAAAGGGACAGTTGTGACCATTTAATCTATTTGTACAGAGGAAGGAAACAAACATTTTCAACAATTTTAATTAAACCTTTCTCTTTGGAGAAAAGCATTTGCTAATTGAATAAACTAAATAAATTTAAACACATTTCAAAGTCTCAGTGTTATTTACATGCCTGAAAACTAAGATCACGTTGGACATTTTATTGTTCCAAGCCAGCATTAACCTGGACCTGCAGTTCTTAACCCATGGGGTTTTTCAGGAGGGTGCATGGGAGATATGAGAAGTCTACTAGAACCATTATTTACCATTTATTGCAGCTGGTTCCTCATTACATGAAATCATTTAGTTCAAAATTTTATTTAGTTGTTCATTTCTTTATTTTTTTCTGTATATTTGAGAAATGTTCCTGAATTACCCTTTTAAACATGTGTTTAATTCATCTGTAATGCTCACGTTTAGGCTTTAAGCGTTAAGCTCTCTTTCAGTCAAGTTTTGGGGGTAAAAAGGTTAAGAAACCCTCGTTTTAGGGCATAGTGATTCAAAGAAGGTTCCCTGTGGATCATCTTTTATGCATCACAACGCATTGTGTTCATTTCTAGAATGACAGCTGACCCATCAATGTCTCATATGGACCAAAAAAGAGCACTAATGTTGGTCCTGTTCAATAATAATCACTAACCGAAGCTGTAATACAGTCCTGTCAACCTTCAGTCCTTATAACAGTCATAGAATTTTATGCACAAAGTAGATTGACTCCAAATCTGACTCTGAAGAGTCTACGTTTTTAAATACAAATGCTACACACCATGCCATTTGTGGGCTTATAAGCACTAGCTGTCGTCATTTTCCATGAACTGAAAGCCAGACTGCTGAGGGGAATTAGTTTTTCCTTCCAACAGGCAAAACAGTCTCCATCCCAGAACACAACAAAGGCAAGTGCATTTCAGAGCTGTCCACCCAAAGCCATGCAGAAGATGGATGCAAGTCATAAATCCGCTCATTATTGAGGGTAAAAATCCAGCTTGTGGGTCAACTTTGACGCAGCTCAGAAAAGTGACAGAGAAACATGCAAAGAAACCAGTCAGCAAAAGCACCTCTGGAATGGGGCTGTCTGCCCCCATTTTCCTTAGGGACAATGTTTGATTGGAAGGCTTATCATTAAAACCAAGTGACACAGAGAATGTTTAAAACTTGTTTTTGTGCTCTTTGACCACCCTTCCATGACTGACCCCACCTCATACTCCACCCTTGAACTTATCCTGCTGACAAGAGAATCAACCAAAGGAGACCAATCGCTCACTCTCCCTTTTTGACATCCTTCTACATTTTAAATGTCTACATACTGACCACCAAATTCCATTGTAATGAAATGCAATTCACTGCTCCACAGGAATGTCTACAGGCCACCCCAATAAATAGAAGAACACTTTTTTTTTATACAATGCTGGTCTTTTATGCTTGCATATTTGTAGGTCCAATGTTGTCACAGGGGCTCCAGAAAGAGACAACAATTCCTCTTTAATTTGTCCTGTTGAACACTGGATTGCCCAGGTGAAATGTTATACATCCTGCGTTCACCTGCTTGAGATGGAAACGTTTTGCCGCATTTTTGTGTTCTGCGTTGGATTGTTGCACCATGATAACAGCCTTGACGCATCTTCACACTGCCACCGCAGTCTAGAAAGCAGCTTGTAGCTCTTTTGTTAAGTCGCTCAACTCGATGTAAGCTCACACGGAATTTTGAAACAAAAATGCCTCCAAAAGTGTTCAATAAACGGTCAAAAGTTTCCTTTTCATACTGGGAAAAAGCTGCGTTATTTTTGGGCAAATTCTTCTCTCGCTAGATCCTCTCATTTTTGATCGCACTCAGAATATTGCTTATCTGAGCGAAAAGGTGGGCCGTGTACATTGCTTGCATGAGCATTAAAAGAAGTCTGAAACACACCGTAAACATTTTAAAAAACCCTCACGGATGCACGGTCTCATTATCCGACACAGAACAACCCTCAATAACACGATGAAGACTTCCTATGGAACCACTTTATGCTTGTTTACCCTCTTCGGCTCTTCAGCTCGGTCATTTCGAATCTGTCATGTAATCATGCACAAGTTCTTGGTTCCCCACAAACATCCGTAACATTAACAACTAAACTGTGTTTGTTTATCAGTTAGGAAGATGGTATACTTTTTCAAACTCGCTGGAAAAATCCAGTAAACTGCATCCAGAATTCTTTACCGTAAGATCTTGGTGGCTGCACAAGTGTTTTCGGTGCTGAGAATAAAGTTACCCTGAAGTAGCCACTGTGGCTTGGCTTCCATTGAAGTGTTTTGGCCCTTTCCATTTATTTAGGGGGCATTATGGACTCTGGGTCCAACTGGACTTGGGTGTGGTCTGGAAACCATCAAGTGACTCTTGGGCCTCATGGGCCCTGCTAGTGTTATTGTTTCTTAGCACAATGCCTTCTATCACCCGAGGGAGGTGAGCTAGCAACGCTGTGTTTCTTGTCTTTTTATGTTCCTTTTCTCTGTCTTCACACCTCCATCACTCTCTGTCGCTTCTCCAAACGTGCTTTTCTCTCAGATCTCCTCGTTTCTCCTTCTTTTCTTCTCATTCCCCACACGTCCCCATCACCCCTTCTGTCTTCTTTCTCATCTTCTCCCTGCCGTACATGACAAATTCGTTCGAAGTATGCAGTCTTCCGAAGAGCCGGATCTCGTGCACTTTTTCAAACATCGCAGGAGAAGGTCATTTGTTTCCGTAGCAAAAACTAAAGCTATTTATTTTCCCACTAATAGATTATTTTTGTTAAACACTAGTTTAAAATGTATTAGTGTGTAAAAAAAAAAGCCTTTGAAAGTCTGTAAACTTTAATACCTGAGTTTTCAATGTTATATCTCACATTTTTTTACTTCTTTTTCAGATGTCAGCCAGCCTCTTTATCCTTTACAGCTCGGTCATTTCAAATCTGACTCCCCTCATTGTTCGATTTGATTGTTTGTGTGTCCCTTGTTCTAAACTATCATGTTTTTTGAGAACTATGATGTTATCAAGAGCAAGACATGCCTTCCGGCCCTTAGCTGTCACCCAAGGGTGCTTTGTCAATTGTTCCAGGAATGCGCCCCATGCCCTTGCCCGGGTCTTTGTGGGATGTTGTGAATTTTTCACTGCCTGACTGTGGACTGATGGAGGCTACAGCTTTTAGAAATGCTGTTTGTAACTCTGTCTCCATGTCTAATGAGCTTGAAGCACTCTTCTTCTGACATCCTGTAAAATTGTTTTTGTTTCAGCCATCATGAACTTCAGCACAAATATTTGTGAAGAGCATGTAACCATAGTCTTGTGTTTTTTTTTTTTTTGTTTTTTTTTAAAATACTTTAGAGTCTACTGTGAGTCAAACCCACATGAGAATTAACTGGAAGACCACAGCCCAATTCCAATTTTTAATTTTTTGGAGATGTCTTTATCCTAGAGGTTCACATACTTTTTCCACCACTGACATGGACTGTTTAAACCATTTGTTCAGTGAAATGCTCTTTCTGTTGGCTGTTAAATAAGTTCCAGAGGGCTTGCAGAATTTTTGTCACAAATGTATTTGTTCTGCTTATTATTATTTATACTCTGGCCCGCTTATTCTCATTTATGCAAATTCCATTACTAATTCAGACATTATGAACACATTGTGTATTTATTTGTCTGCTGAAGGGCAGCGTTGCAAACCTTGCAGAGAACATTTTGCAGCATTTCCTGGCAAACAGTAAAACACAACTTCAGCCCTGAGGCTCTGCAAGGTTCTTAGACACCTGAATGTAAAGAAGTTTTGACCCTAACAGCGTTGTGCACCCTAACCTGGCGGAGTCAACGGACACCTCGGCTTTTTAGCTGTCCCTGTTTTCAAACGGTCAGGCTTTCCCTTTCTGTGGAGTACAAATCTTTTTCACACACATTCAAGCAGACTGAGAATCAGCTGTTGGCTTTGTCATTCGCTCAAAGTTCAATGTCAGCAGACAGTTAAATTAATACCCTTCATGCTTTTGCAAATCATTTTCAGAAATATGAACACAGCATGAATTTAGTTTTTTGTATTTGCTGAAACTTAAACAGCTGTTATGGAATATGTACTCATTTTTTTGCGTTCATGGAGAAAACAGGGTCTGATGGTAATCCTCACCCCACCAGCCCGGCACTGCGATCCATTTCCCATATGGATTCTGTAGCCACTTGTGTTTGTTTGCAATGTGAGGGTCTACTGCTAGTCAAGGAGCACTGCTGTTAAAACAAATCTCACAGCAAAACTGGATGCAATCAGCTATAGGGCCTTGATTTTTGCGGTCAGACTTTTCAGATCTCAGCCACATCTTAAGGAGCCTGATCAAAGGAAGCAACCGAGAAAGAAAATCCCAAGATATACGGCTGGAATTAGTAGCAAAGGAACAAGATAAGATGCCTTTTGAAAGCTTTTTCCCCTCATACAGAAAGCCCACCCTTGAAAGCCCTTGATGTTAAGAAAATATGGAAGGGGGGTGCGTACAGTTATTTAGAAAGTAGATTATCGTCCACTGATGTTGGATCCTAAGGTGAGAGAGGCCTTTTGCAGCAATTTACAGCATCAAGGGAGCCACGCGTTACGACAACAGTCATGTGTTTAAGGCAAATGACAAACAGATGCTGCGAGTATTGCTGGGGGCAACCCGCTATTCGAGTAATGAATCTCAGCCTGGCAAATACTTCTGACCAGCCGGTTCACCTCATTTTATTTGTTATATTGAGGTTGCTTTTATATTATCTATTGCTCTCGAGTCCTTTCAACAGTTTTCTCTGTGAAGGAGCGTATTTAAGCACTCGCAACTTTACTTGACCTAAGTATGCTGTATGGCCGTAAGACTATGGGAATGTGATGGGTTATGTAGGTAAGTGGGAATGATGTGTAAAATACGGCGTTTAATTTAAGCCGTCTGTTTTGCATGTCTGCGTAGATAGAAGTGGGGATCGGCAGCTTCAGAAAATGCTGTTTTGCGCGCTGAGATGGGAGGAGGGAAAAATTTTGTTTGAAAAACACTTTCTTACGAGTCTTCGGCCTTTGCTGGAAAATGTATGCGGCCTCAAGGACAACATAAAGAGCGAAAGCTATGGCTTGACTTAAAAATGCAACTTTACAGCTCCATATGTGTGTAATGAAGCACTAATCTCTGCATGTAAGCAGCATCAAAAGCTGTTTTTAATATACGTAATAGTCTCCACATGTATGGTTCCACAAGGATTGTTGTTTTAGTTTAACATATTGTTGTGTTCCACCCTGGGTGTAGTTTCAGAGCCTAGCATCCAGCCGTTCCAAGATAAGCCTGGATCCACTGCCACCTGGACCAGGATAAAGGGGTTGATGATAACGGATAATGGAATGGAAATTGATTTCAACATCTCTGTGCAAAAACCAGCACTTTTAACAAAAAAAAAAAATTGGTCTTTTCAGTACAAGAGAAGCAATGATGCATAGCTGTTTTGTGGCAGCAAACTCCTTTGTCTCCTTGTGTGCTTGGGGGGTTTCGTACGACGTGAAAATCTTCTCTCCAGTGTGTTTGTTCTTTTCGTGTGCTGCGAAAGCTGCTCTGGTTGTGACAAATGAAATATCCAAGTATCCAAAACTAAAAGCGCTGGAGATGTAGCTGGAAAAGCAAACCCTGCAAATGCTAATCGTGCGGTTAAATGGCCCGGCTTTTCGAAGTCGCTTTCGATTAAATCATCGGCTAAGGAGCAAACTGCGAACAATTAACCCATTTTCATACAAAAGGAAGGAGACCGATGTGTGGAAATGGGTAAACATTTTGATTTAATGGACGCGGCAGGACAGCGAACTGGACGGTACGAAACCAAAGCCTTTGATTTATGGTTTGGGCCACAAATACTGCATATATCTTGGACTCTCAAAAAAAGAAATCTGTTTGCACTGGATCGAAGATAAAATATCCCGTGACAAGACTTCACCTTTCACACTTTGAATACGTCATGCAAAGAGAAGTTTTGCAGGTAAAAGGCATCGTGACTGTTATGGTTGAAGACCAGTGATTAAGAGAAAGACCAGCGGTCAAGTCAATGCTGGAACGACAGCTATGGAAGCCACTTTAATGCTGAAAGCTGGAACAGAGTTCAGGACAACTATCCTCAAGGTCACCATGAGTCAACATCGGCTTGACGGTACTTAACAACGCCAGCAAGCGCAAGTACAGTCCATGGGAAAATATGGTCCCGCAATCTGTGAAAATTTGACAAAGTGCTACAAATAAATGCACAGTAAAATTTTTTGACTCTGTTTTCTCTTACAGCTGCTCTCAGTGTTATTTCTTTGGATCCGTGTGTATGTAAAATAGGCCCCTTTATAGGCAGTACACACCAAACATATGGTTTCAACCTATGGTAATTTGCTGAGGTTAAACAAATAAATTTCCCTACATTTGTTTGGAATCCAGGGTATGTCGACTTATGCAAAAGAGCAGTAACCATCTCTCTAAACAGCACATGCAGCATTGGTGGTCTTTACATTTAGATCAAATTGTAAACACGGACAAGAGAGCGGCCAAGTGCTGCACGAGTGCCATGACAGTGACACTACACAAATGAGTGCAGTGGTGTAGAATAAAGCCATGGGCTGTTAACCTTCCTGGTATCCAGAATACAGGCATGACTGGCAGGCACACATCACTTCTTAGCATACCTGTTAGACAACCCAGTGGCTAAAAGAGCTCATGGTCATCTCTCCATTTAGGAGATCTGAGCCAAGGTCCACGATGGACTATAGCTTCCTCCTCATCCTGTCCTCTGCTACAGCATCCACCCAATCGGAGCTCTGACCCGTGACAGAACCTGTTTTCTTGAGAAGTTTCATGAGTCTGTACCTCTCACCAGAACTGATGCTCACCCCTCAGCACACCACAGCATAAAAGATCACACTGATGACTACGGTCTGGTAGAACATATGTGGGATGGTGGTACACATGTTAGAGGACCTTAGCTTCTCACTAAAGTACAGCCTGCTCTGTCCTTCCTTATGCAGTGCTTCTGTGTTGTGAGACCGGGGGTGAAGCCCCCCAAGTACTTGCAGGAATATCTGCACCATCAGTAGTAACCAGATGCAAATGCTCTTTAAAATGCTCTAGCAAAGATCAACCACTACAGCCTTCATCTTTCCATATGCTAGTCTCCATATAATAAGCATTTCAGTTTAACTGTTGATAGTAAGGAGTTAGAGATTGTAGGGACTGTTAAGAATGTGAAATTATTGCTTGAATACCGTATGAATTTTGAGGTCATGTTGGCCATTTTGGATGTGTTACTTAACTGAATAAATATAAGGCAGCACAGCGATTCAGCGGCCCCGGAATTTCCATCCTAAGTAGAAATGTCAAAGTAGTGCAGGCCAAAGTGTAAAATTACCTTGTTTTGGGATTTTT
Source organism: Heterotis niloticus (assembly GCA_018136845.1). Taxonomy (NCBI): domain Eukaryota; kingdom Metazoa; phylum Chordata; class Actinopteri; order Osteoglossiformes; family Osteoglossidae; genus Heterotis; species Heterotis niloticus. The sequence continues at coordinate 25,137,095 of CM030896.1, forward strand.
TTCTAAATCTGTATAAAATGTAAACAACAAAAGAGCAAATTTTCCTTGGCCTCAATATTGATCTCTAATATGGTGGCACATATGGTGGTAGAGTGAGCAGCTTTGGTGGCTCCCAATCCCTCGGCTGCAAAGTGTGTATGTTGACTCCACTGGGCATTGCCTCTGTGATCTGGTTTTCTTTCTTAGTTCGAAGATGTGTGTGAGTGCGTCTCAGTGCTCTGCAGTTGACTGGTCTTCTGTCCAACGTGTATCCAACATTACATCAAAGCCCTGGACACTGTGGGTGAGCAAGCAGTTTGACCAAAGATGGATGGTCAAACGCGCTGATTCTCTGGGTGTTACAGTTAAACCCTTTGCAATGCAATGTCTGCAACAATTAGTTTTTTTTCCTTTTTTTGTCATGCCTCTGTGGGTGTGGTCGTGTTGGCTGCTCCGTTCTCTGCTTCACTCCTCTCCCCTGGCATTCTTTTTCCCAACCCTGTCATTATGCTCCACTGCACCCATTCTGCGTCTCTGATGTCGCCCTGATGATCGACCCTCCCCACCACCACCACCACCACCAGCCATGGGGTCCACGCTATTGTGAAGGCCTCCTTTAAAGGCGAGGATGAGTGTGACTTAGAAGCATCTCTCCCTCCATTCCTCATCATACCCTGGAACAGAGACAGATCCTAGAAGGCTTTAAGGTCCTCAGTGACATCTACAGTAAGAAGCAGTCTGCTGTATTGCTAATGAAATCACTCACTGAATAATATTAAATTATCAGTGTACTGATGTATCAGTGTTGGATTTAACTATTCAAGTTGCAATTTGAATCTTTTGTTTTGCTTTTACACCACATGCAGTAGAAGCCATTACTTTGGCTGCCCTTTCACCTGAAAAAGTCTATTGATTGTCTGCATCCTATACTTTGTACAAAATGAGAAACCCACTGCTAAGATATTAGCACGACAAATTTATGAAAATTATGGCTTTTGTGAGCTGAATTATGCAGCATCTTTTTGCATAGTACAAATTTATGGAGAAAGAGAGGTCCTCTTCTAGCCCTAGGGTGGCCTTATGTGACAGCCTCTCAGCACAGAGGAATTTCTCCAGTGCAAGCTGTACGTCTGGGTTGCAAGAAAGACTTTAATGTTACACATTACTGTACTTGTGGAGGAGTCTAGAAAGGAAGAAAAGGGAGTTTCAGCGCTTATGGTTGTAAATATTCCTTTTTTATAAAACACAAGACCTTTTCTATGGTGCTGTTGAATGCGAGCTTCCACTGTTTGCAATTCAGACATGCCAGTAGTCTGTGGAATCAGTTGCACTAGCACTGGTTTGCTTGTTTCTTTTTACTAATATTCAACATTTAAAAGTATTGCTTTAATGGCAAATAAATTCATGACTTTTGTCAAAAACAGAATGCAATAGAAAATGCAGAATTCTGCATTCTGAAACAGGCCTGGCCACCTGTACCCTTGCATATGATGCTGGAGGCTGGGTAGATCACACAGATTAGAGACAGACGAGCTACAAGAGCAGCCACCTGTTCAGCGGGGACTTGGACTGTCTGGGAGACTGGCGTTCAACAGCAGGGCCGCCTCCTACTGTGGCCATAGAGACGCCCCCCCTCCCTTAGCCCAGCGGGCCAAGCGTCCGGGTCAGAAAAGGGAACCTTCTGCTCCATTTAACATTTGGGTTCTCCTGCCATGGCCCCAGCCCAGTCATCACTCTGACCCCTTACCCACCCCCACAGCTTGGTCTGGTGGCTCTGGAGTAGCAGAGGTCATTGCTTTGTGATTGCCCAATGGGACCCCTTGAAGGACTACTTAGGAAGGACAGAAGGTAGGCAAACATGGCCCATCCCCTTGTTTAATGGGATGCCCACATTGTTGTTGCTGCTGCAAGCAGATGACAACAGTCTGGCTCTGCCCAGATTTCTTGGTCCATCATTCAAAAGTATGGGGGCAACAGATGATCTGAGACCATCACATCAATCCGGGGTGCAGCGGAATTCTCACTCTGCTCTAAAGCAGCTATTGTGGATTCTTTTTTTCTTTGGCCCTGGCTAAAAAATGGATTTCTATTCTTCTCAAGGTTTTGGTTGAGGATCAAATCATCGTGCCAGTGGCAGTTATGGACTCAATTGATTCTGGCTCCTGGTGTCTGTGGGAAAGTGCCTTAGCGTGGGTTGCACGCCAGTTTGCGTTCCCTCGGGTGGAATCAGAGAGAAATCAGGTTGATTTTCTCTTGGTTTTGTCCGCAACACCTGGTGCCCTGCGGTCGGGGCCGGTTAATGAATGCAGTGAACGGATGAGGTCACCTATCTAAGGCGGAGTCCACAGCCATTAGGCCGTCTGGTTGTGGGGTGAAGGCCACGCCCGGATCAAACCTGCCGCACACCATGTGTGAGGTTCGAAACAGGCGTGTCATCAGGGCGGAACTGGGAATTGAATGCTATTCTACGCGGAGCCTTTCATGAAAGTGCACAGCTGGGAGATTGCGGGATATTGAGATGCTGAGTTGCTTAAACCCTCGGCAGCAGGTGGTCCGCCGAGGCGACAGGCTGGTGTTAATCCTCACAGAGCAGCACCCCCAGCTCCCCAGAGGCTTCTGTGCTGCTAAGTAAAGCATTTCACAGGAGGGTAGCCCTGTGCTGCACTGGCCAGATATCAAACATGCTGGCACTGTTCTGCGCACACAGAGACCTGGCACCAGTTTCTAACGCCTCTGACTGGGTAATGCCCTCAGCCTAGGAGTCTTTATCATGCTCTCACATGAACTGACACCGTCATAACAGTTTACCTGTGAGCTGCACAATGAATTTCTTCCATTTTAATGCCAAACAGTTGCGAGATCTTTCAGAAGGCTGCAGCTGCCTTTTGTGAAGAACCCTCTACCTGTATGCAATCACATCGCATTTTTGCATCTTTTCCTATTCATCTTAACAAACCACCCAAATCTGCCATGGTGGTTCTAAAGTGTAAACAATGGGAAATGTGCCCTGCTAGCCTTCTGCAATAATCTTTCCTTCATATCACTCTTGGGTAATTTCCATCTGTACTACATTGTTAATATCCCCCTCCAAATATGAGCATTTGACTGGATCATCCCAAGCAGGGTCACCCTCACATGACAACATTTTCCCACAGCCCTTGGCCTCTCCAATAGGGGAAGTCATCTATAACCGAAGCTGTTTCATCGATCAAAGCCAAAAGGGCGCAGCAGTCTTGAAAATGCGGCAACAAAGGAACTTGTACTGATGGAGTTTCAATGGTGGAGTGACATCATCTCTCCTCTGTACGCTGGCAGAATAACGCCCGTTTATCACGATCAGTCCATTTATACTTATTATCTAGCAGAAGGAAAATGCCAGGGTACTCACTTCTGGCTTAAGATCCTCTGCCCATCTTAATGATCTCTGACTGAACTGCAGCGCAAAGTTGAAAAGACGAACGGTTGTGGCAAAAACACACAAGATCCAAAGTATTCGCTGAATCAATTATTTTTGCCTGGCTCAACAAAACATCTGTAATTCCAGCACTTCCTCTGTTTTCCTTCTTGTGGTGGAAAACTTTGGCATTAAAATTCCATCATAAACTGCTTCCTATCCAGTTACACTGTATTATTTTAATTATTCACAGAAAATAATTCTAAGGGAAATTAAATACATTTTTTTTACCGGTACTTCTGGAAAACAGCTGTCAGTGTCCATGAGTCACAAAAGATTTTGAATGTTAATTTTGTGAAGTATGCAAGTTCCAGAACAAAGAACTGTACCTTCTTAGTTCAGCAATACAGGTTCTACAAACAACTCTTTGAGATAGAAGTTAAGGACAATAAGAGGTTTTAGCAATAACTTCTTCAAGATGTTTATTGGTACAAATATGAAGTTGGATCAGGAGATACTAAGAACTTCGCTCCTTTTTCAGAGCTGGTGTGTGAATGTTCTCGGTGGAACGGCGGTGGTGGATGTGTTGGTGCATTGCTGGTTGGACACCAACCAGTATCAGGCAGGCAGCGTTCAAGTTCGGGCATGTTTGCAATGCCAGTCGCACCCATAATGAATTGAGCAGAAGGACAAAGTGTGTGCATTCAAGTTTATGTTAACAATGGGAGAAATGGTGCAGAAACACAATTCAGAAATGGAGAAAAAAGAAAAATTTCTGTAGCACCCCATCCCCACTATCCCCTAAATCTTTATCCCTGTGACTACTTTTTTCATTCCCCAGAATCAAAATGAAGCTAAAATGGAGAAGGTTTGATGATGGTGACACAATAAACGTGGACATGACAAAGGACCTCAGCAGCCTCTCACCAGACTTTCAGAGATGTTTTCAGAAATGGCAGGAACTCTGACACAAATGTATTTCATCAGCAGGCGGCCGCTTTGAAGGAGACTGTTAGTGTTTAACTTGTAAATAACAAATTTTAAACTAACCAACATGTATTATTTTTTATTACGCTTCACATGCTTACTTTCAACAGTGAAACAGAGAGGCCCTCATCTTCCCTCCGTAGAACATACCGGACATCTCTCACAGTGTCTTCTAGAAGATGAGCAAGATGTACCAATGGACCTGCAGTCAAAGAAGTAATTTTAGGACGACTAGAACAATAGTTTGCCCCTAACAAACTAAAATCAGGGTGCTATGATGTGCCTGACAATTGACTCCAAGCATGTTTTTAAATGAAAAAATTTTTCTCCTTCTGGATATTATTTTTCAAGCTACTCCATCCATTATCTAGCATCCTGCCACGTCTGACTGGACGCCTCCTCCGGCCAACGTGAGCTGTCTGGAAGACCGCCTAAGCCTGCAGACAGTGATCATAGTTGTCTTGCGCTCCTGGCTACTCCATTGGTTTTTCTACTCTGCCCTAGGACGAGAAGGTACCTTAGTGATCGCAGTGATAACTGGATCCCCACAAGCATGTCAAACGGAGAGAAAACATTAACATTCACAGTGCTTTTCAAAGATCTCTAGTCACTGACTGTAAAATATCCTAAAATGTGTTCATCTGACCTCCAGCAGCAAATGCAGATTCAGTAGATGCCACTTTTTAGAGGGTAAACCAAAAATAAAACATAAACACACACCTGAATCCCACTGCTTAAAATAAATCAGTATTGCGTCGAGGAAAGGGTTATTAGGCAAAATCTTGCGAGTAGTTTCCTACTTCAAGTTGCCCACTTTTTTGTTCTTATGTATACTTATTACAAAAAATAAACGTAAAAATAAGCATAAATTCTTTTGCGGTCCTTGCTTCATAATGCGGATCTTTGTTCTCCTGATTTTTTTGGGGTTTTTTTTGTTTTTTATACGTTTAAAAATTTATTTTGTAACTCTGGTTCATGTCACGTATGTTTTTCTTGGCCCTTATCTTAATAAAGTACGTTTTGACATGTTAACAAGAGCAGCGGATATTATTCAGAGCATAGCTGGCAGCTCCAGAGGTTTCTTGCCACATTACCTCATCCGTCCTGTTCATGTGGTTTGTCGTGTGGAACAAACTCAGGGATCAGCTTCTCTGCTATGTTCTGCTCTATGTTTACCACAAAGGCAGCATGACTAGGCCTTGCGAGCAGTGGCCCAAAAATTTGGCCCACTCACTAGAACATTCTGCTCTTGCTCAGAAATATTCATCCTTTGAGAAGAGGACTTGTTTATGTATCTTTGTTTAGAGAATTGTTTGTGACCCCACGAATCCTTTCTTTTGTTCATTTACGATCTCCAAGCCCGAGTCGCTAACAGAGCATCAGGACTTAAGCAACAAAACAATGGAGAACGTGCAGGAGTCCCTCTATTCATTGTAGAAACAATCGGTCCCCGTTACAAGATTGTTTAAGGAGTCTGAGGAGTTTGTAAACTACGCTTTCCTTGTGTGTTTCGCATTTTAATTTAAAAGAAGGAAATACATCACTGGTGTGTCATGCTCTTTGCAGGGTTGAAGAAAGGCAGTCTGTAATCTGCTGCACAGGATTTAGAAATAACAATAAAGCCATCCACCCTGACCAATGCTGAAAATCTGCCCCTCTTCCACACAAGGGGCCAGATTTAGGGACATTCAGCAGAGAAAAAGATGATGGATGTACTTGATACCCTGACCCCGGCTTAGCTAGTAGCAAAAATTCAATCGGCAGATAAAATCTGATCACATATTTGCCAGATTAATAGAAGAATTAGGGATTTTTTTCCTGCTTCCCACATATTACACATAGCCTGTGTTATGTAGCTAGTTATTTTGTGGGTGTGTCTGATTCTGTTTTGCACAAAGATGTCAGGCCCACCTGTATCAGAGCAGACATTACAGGCAAACACTAAAGGTGAGGCTCTGGCGGCCCAGCTCACCATCTTCAGCCTAGGCCAAATCTTTCAGTGACTGCAGTTTTTGCAGGGTTAGGGTTAGCCTAGCCCTAACCCTTTGCTATCTGAGTCCACATTTGCCATCGTTGTCACAGGAAATACACATTCATCACAAACACAAAGTGCTGAAAATGAATCTACATTGTTTTTACTGTTGCATTGTCTGTTCTCAGGAAGATGTTTGCTCATTTCCTGTGACAACAATGGCAAATGTGGAGTCAGATGCAGTAAAACAATGAAGTAAAAACAATGCAGCAGTAAAACTACATCACTATTGCTGTTGGTTGTTTGGTTTTATACAGTGTGCGTATATTTATATACACTGCCTGGCCAAAGAACAAAAAAGTCACACACTAATATTTCGTTCGACCGCCTTTAGCTTCGATTACGGCACGCATTCGCCGTGGTATCGTTTCGATAAGTTTATGCAGTATCACAACATTTATTTCCGTCCAGAGTTGCATTCATTTTTTGCCAAGATCTTGTATTGGTGATGGGAGAGTCGGACTGCAGCGTAAAGTCTTCTCCAGCACATCCCAAAGATTCTCAATGGGGTTAAGGTCTGGACTCTGTGGTGGCCAATCCATGTGTGAAAATGATGTCTCTCTCATGCTCCCTGAAGCACTCTTTCACAATTCGAGCCCCATGAATCCTGGCATTGTCATCCTGGAATATGAAGAAAAAATCTATTAATGGAAAAATCTGGTCATTCGGTATATTCAGGTAATCAGCTCACCTCATTTTTTGGGGACATAATATTACTGAACCTAGACCTGAACAACTGAAGCAACCCCACATCATAACACTAAGTTAAATCCATTTGGTGACTTTTTTTTGGCTGGGCAGTATATAATATCAAATATATATGTATCAAAATATTTCTTACAACATATAAAAGTACCTAAAAGTATTTGCTTAATTTGGGTAATCTAAATATTTATTAATGAATTTCTTAATTCAAGCATGCAATAAATTTTTTCACCATTCTGCTGCTTTACAGGTGTCAGCAACTGAAAAGGAATATTTTGTTGGTTAGAGGGTTGTCACTCAGCTTTCTGCTGTGTTATACTTTCAACAGTTAAAATGAAGGATACTATTCTAATATTTTGTCTTTTCACCAGTAGCTTTGCACAACTTCCCTGACGGGTTAGGCTTTTCCACAGTAAAGTGCTAAGGAGGAGTAAAGCTCCACCGTGAGTTTTTGACTGATTGTAAAGAAGCCAACTTTCACAGTCTGTGGTGATGATGCTTCATAGCCTGGAGCTGCGAGTCTGCCGGCATCCACTGTGCTGCCTGTTGTTTCTGCTTGGGAGGGGGGGTGTATGCTGCTCATTCTGTGCCAAAACAAAGCATGACGCCAGATGGGTATATGTGACAAAGGACAGGAGACTACATTGCTGCGCAAAGATGTAAAATAACAACACACCTTTGTAATGTTATTATTTGTGCTCAATCTGACTTATAATTCAAACATAAGACACAGACAGATGCATTCAGACCCCAGACAAATTCTCTCCTTTGACTGAGTGTTACTTTGAAATTTCATCTTGTGCTGCATTTTATTTCAAAAAGCTGAAGCGCAATAATGCAAAATGAGTTATTTTGAGGTGACTTTGTTTTTATTTTATAAAATATTTTTGAGAAACATAAAAATTGTGTACATACTCACGCGTCTCACATTATAACTTTGTAGAGCCAGCTTTTGTTCTGCGCTTTTGGCCTTTTAGGGTAAGCAGTACCACCTGTTAGATATGCGGTCAGTATTTGGGAAATTTTTTAGCAGGCTTTTGCTGAAATCTTCTGTGCTGAAATCTTCTGAGTACAGATGAACCAGTCAGCTGCAGGAAGGGGGGATAGGCAGAAAGCACTGTTCTGTTGATCATCAAGGTGGACAATGGACACATGGACTGGAAAGGCAAAGGCTCGCCATCTGCCACAGAGAGGGTAAGGTCCATTGTTGTCCCTGAAATGCTTCAGTAGTTCAGTAAGGCCACATTCAAGACCCCCCCTTCCCCAAGGCTCTCTTTGGACACACATACGCTCAGAGGTCATGATCCCACTCTTACTGCACTCCATTACCTTCTGTCCTGCCCAAAGCCTGCACAGGTATGTCTATGGCATGAGACCACTTACGCACTCTGTATTCTATACCTTCATGTAAATTAATATTCTAATTGTAATTCAAATTCTAATTCTAATTTCTAATAAATTCACACAGCCCAAAATGCTGAAAACAGCTTGCAATAAAATCCATATCAGATTAAATTTAAAGTAAAAAATAAGTAATTCTTAACTATGCTGTTAGAAAAGAAACCATTTGTAATCTTTAAATGAAGCTGGGATGCCAGTTCTTTTCAATTCTTTAAAACAGGATTAGAGATGAAACGGTCTGCGCATTTGGACTTAGACATTTTATGTGTGTGAGCTGCGTAAATATGACAGTGGCAATCAACTGTATAATAATAATAATAATAATGGAATTTGTAATTGTACCATTTCAATGTCTTTAAAGTTTTTTAATGAATAAAAATGATTTGTGTAACAGATTTTGTCGGGTTTTTTGGCAATGTGTCTCAGTGTTAATTATTCATTTAAATAGCTAGCGTTCATTTTGATTTTTCTTCCAGAAAATTATCACCATCATCATCATCATCATCATCATCATTATCATCATCAACAACAACAACAACAACAACAATAATAATAATAATAATAATAATAATAATAATAATAACATGCATTTGTGTGCCACTGATTCATATGCTTTCCTGTAATCAGTTCAGGCCTTACCCAAGCTTTTCTGTCTGGTTCTGGAATTTTGGTGGACAGCTCTGTCTACCACTAACCGCTGCTTTGAGTCTCTGGTGTTGTTTCCATTTCCTTTCTGGCAAAGGATCATGTATTTACATGTGCGTTTAGCTTGGTGGCTATTTAGAGCTGTAAGCTTATTTAGCCAGTAGGCATGGATCTAGTCAGGCTCTGGTGTTGCCCAGTTCTTTATGGTTGTGACTGGTTGTTGGAAATCTGCTGTCGTGATGGTGACTGGTACAACTCTAGGAGTCTGTGGCACTGTCTTCAGGTCTCTTAGCTGCAATTATTTGGCATTGTGAGCTCATTCCTTCTCCCATGTGCTCTTCCACTGTGTTCTGCTTCAGCTCTTGGTGGATCTGTGGCCACTCTGTTGTTGGACTGCAGTTGACATTCTAGATGATTCTTTGGAAAAGAGGGTATTTATTCTTTTGCTATCTGCTTCTTTTGTTAATCTCTCACAAATGCTTTAACAGCCTCTTCTCTGGATTCTGCTCATAAGATTTGAGCCGTGGTGTCAGCTTTTTATGCCAACAATTTCCAGTTTTGACAGGAGGCTTCTTTTGAACGTTCAAGTTTTGGGTCACTAGATGTTTTCCTGTGGGTGTGGATTGTGGTCTCTTTCTTATCCATAGTTCCCTCAAGTGTTTCATGTGGCCTCTTTCTATGGGTTTACTTTGCAGTAGCATTCCATCAAGTTCACATTTTCAGATTTTGCTTATCTGTGATCGATTTCAGTAGCCCACTTATCGTGGGACTATCAAATTTATGGACTTAGAAACTTAACAAGATATGTCTATAAATGGTCCAGACAAACATCATGCATTCCAGTAACTGTTATCTCATAAAGGACCATGGTTTTATGAGCTCATTATTAGATTAGTAACATCATAACAAATCTCCTTATCATTCTTGGAGACCTGTAACCATTTTTGTGGGGGAATTATCCTTGGTCTATAAATTTTAATGTTTTGACACCTACCCAGTTACACAGATCAGTGCTCCATTGTTCTATGGGTTTGTGTCTTTATATTTGCTTGTGTATCCGCTGTTCTGAATGAGCTAGCAAAGATAATGACCAGAATGGATTTAGTTTTTAATCCCTTTTGTAATTGACTGTAACAGATATAGGTGACAAAAACTGGGTGATAAAACATCTCTGTACGTATAAAGCTAAATCGTCTGTTTGTTCTTTATGCACAGCTTTGTTTTTCAAGCTACAGATTTCAAATTTTGCACACAGGTACTTCTCACTCTATGCAAGGTTTTTGTGCAGTCAAATTCATAAAATCCCAAAAGGCTACTTATTATTTAGCAAATTTAATATTGAAATGTCTTGGAGAAGCAGGAGTTTTGAGTGCCAGCACATAGTAACATCATATACTGAGTGCAAGTACAAATTGCTAGCAGAATTTCTTTCTTCACACACACACACACACACACACACACACACACACAGACAGATGTGCTTTCTCACTCAAAAAAACACGTTAAACGATAAAGTTTGGTGATGTATCATTTATTACTGTGCGCACATCACAATTGCCGTCAGTGCCACCCACATGTTCAACTGGTCGCTGTTATATGAGACAAAATAAAACTTAAAAAATGAAATTAATGTCTTTTAATTAAATCACACATCACATGCATGCACATACACACATATATTCTTTACCACCATTAAAGCGGTAAAACAGTTTTGTGATTATATAATGTGTTTTAATTTTTCATCTTTCCAACGCTACGTCTTCTTGCCTTGGGTAGGGGCTGACAAGTTTTGATTAAATGTTCACTTAATTCTTAAAGGAAATACAAAAATTATTTATTACTTGCGGTTTGTAATTATATAGTAGTACTCACTAATTTCCTTTGTCCTCATAAGAAAATGTAAGAATGTAAGAATAAATAAAAACATATGAAGAGTGGCTTGCTTTTGGGTTTTAGAGAACAAATCTCTGTCTGAAGCTCATTAACATCAGAAATGGATAATTCGAGTTTTATTCTCCTTTGTGCTTTGAGGAATCATCTTGAGATTTGTTAGTACCTATGCTTTTGTCTTTCGGTGCGGTTCTTAGAACAGTGGCCTTTTCACAGAGTAAAGCTTATGTATCATTAGAAAATGCCAAAACAAGAGTTTGGATTTTAGGTGCAACGTGCCAATAAATCTGCAATTAACTGACGCTGTTTCATTTCCTCAGGGAAAAATCTCTGCCTTCCTACTGCACCTTGAAGCTAAAGTCAGTGCAAGCCCTTTATTTGCAGCTGGCCAGGTCTGTGATATTGCAGTTTTTTATTCTTTATCCCTGGGATTACATTTAAGTGCTGATGGAAGGTCGATAAATGCAAAGACTTCAGCAGCTGAAAGGCAACAGACAGAAATCAAGTGCGTGAAAAGCAGGTTAGCTGACAAGATGCTTTATAATTTATGCAGACAACAGGAAGTCACATCTACAATAAAGATTTTTCTTACACCACCACACTGAATATTTATAGCATCTGCTCTGAGCATTTATTCATGTGACTTTGGTGTGAAAGGGAGCATGTAAACACTTGGTTATTAGCAGATGTAATATTTTTCTGCTGCTGAAGTTAATAAATGAGAAGATACAAACTCCATGCTTGATTCATGAGTTTATATCTGAGCCAAAATCCTGTGGTTAAAAAAAAGACTAAATTCACCATATGATTTTCTTACAATGCAAGATAATTTACAGCCTTGGGCACTTTCTGGCAGCTTTTCATTGAGGTTGTACTGTAAAATGAGCCTTTTATCGTTTCTGCTTGGCATGTTGAGTAAGAGAATGTCTTGGACTGAAGACATGTTATGTGTCGGGAAAAGAAAGACATTTTAAGTGGTAAAGTAATGAATGCACTTTCATCCCCTTCAGAGAGAAAACGGCCTCCGCTTTAGAGAAAGTACATGTTTCAACACCATTAAATAGGAGTGGAAGGCGGCAGATTAAGAAACAAGCTTTAGCCAATGCACCTTTTCATCTCCAAAATTGAGTTCCCACCCCTAACCAATTGTGCCTTTTAAAAGGGCAGCTTTCCACGCACAATCCTTTGTTTGCCTGCTGATAATCAAATTTAATGCTTCGCCTGGTGTCACCACCTCTCTTCCCACTTCCTTGTCGCCAGATTTACGCAGCTGCTCGAACAGTCAGCAGTCAAGGAGTAGGACATCAAAGAGATGTTAACTGGTGGACTGGTGTGGTTCCATGGCCTGGCAAAGGGGTGGATGACAGAATTTCACACTCCTTTATCAAGTGGAAGGATCTGTGAGATTTGGGGTTCAAAACACTTTTTAGGCTCTGGAGCGGAACTCCACCCAGCAACCCATTTGAAATGGTGAAATCTGCCGTGATGCTGCCCTTTGGAATGTCTCATGATGGAGCAGGTATTTGGTTTATAACTGATATTAATTTTAATCCTACTTATATGGTCAGTGTTTCCTGAAACCTATTAGTGATACATGGGCAGCGCCTGTTGCCTTTGTTATGCTGGAAAAGATGTTGTGGAGCAACATCTTGGAGATAGCAGGTGGTATAGAGGTCAGGGCCCTGCTGTTCTCAAGCAGAAGGACCCCAGTTTGAATCCTACATACTGCTGTATTACCCTTGAGTAAGGTATTCCCCCTGAATTATTCAGCTGCATCAATGGTTAAATTGTGGACATAAATAAACCATAATAATTAGTTTTTTTTGTGTTTAATGTGAATAATAAGCATCCATTTAATAATAATAAATAAAGAATTTTAAAGAATGCAGATCCCACCGTGCTTTCTTCATTAAACTGAAAATGACCTCAGTGACCCAGCTATATTTTCAGTAGGTAAATTGATTTTCTACTTTTTAATATGCACAATACTTTCTGTGAGTCTATAAACACTGTACAGCAACACCTCGATGAACCGTGTAGAAGATTCTACAGCAACCGAAGCAAACTCAGGCATCTTATATGCTTGTTTTGCCTTGAGCAACTTACGTCTTGAATTTGCTTCTCACCACCACGCAGGTAATTTGCAGCAAAACTCTAGCAAACAGCGAAATGCTTGGCAGATAACTGCAGGAAGTGCTGTAACCTGTGTGCCTCTCAGGAATCTGCGCATCACAGAGAATGCCGGGGTCCAGGGAGAACAAGTTGCTGCAGTTACAACCTTCGGTTGAGCATTAATCATGCACCAGAAGAATAGAATCACCCTGAAAGCTTAGAAATAACACTGCATACATTGGCAATAATACAAGTGTGATTTACTTTTATTTGAGATGATGATCCCAGTTTTTATGAGGATATGTATGCTTTTATAATAGCTCTTTGTTCCTGTGACAAGTTGCCTGGTTTGCCCTACATGAGGACTCAGACTCTGATTTCTGAGTTCAGCAAGATTTTATTCTTAATCTCTTAAGCTGGGCAAGATGATGGCGAGAAGGCTGGAACGGTCTGGAAAAAACTGAAACTCCTAACTTTTGGTTTGTGGTCCCACTCTGCATCTTGCTCCAGGGAGAGGTGAAGAGAAAGACAGATCACTGTAACAAAACGGTTCTCATAGCAGTAAAATATGACATAATGGTGGCCATGGGGAGAGGGCACGATGTGTGTGGTTGTCATGGAGCCATCCATTTTGTACATGGTGTAAGCAAGTATTTTGTATATGGTGTGTGCATATGCATACTACTGTCATGGGGAGGTTGTGTGTTGTCACAAAGAGAAATGCTGTCTTGCCTGTGCTGTGCTGTGCTTGTGCATTCTGCCACCTCTATGTGCCACACTCCCAAAATGGATCACTTTTAAGCTGAGGATGAGAGATGGCATTCATAATTTCAGCAAGGGCTAGTAGTAGTAATATTAACCCTTTGTTTTACCCATTTCCCCTTTTACCTATTATTATTCACAACAAATTTCTATATATAATTAATAATTCATAATGAATAAGTCATATTCTTTACCACAGCAAATCGAATGCATTTGAACGCCTGTTGACAAGGGCTGTGGAAAGATTTGTCAGGATCACAGAAGTCTGGAGTCTATCCCAGAATGTTTGGTTACTAGGCTAGGAGGATACACTGTGGATGGGGTGCTAATCCATCACACGATGGCCACACATACTACAAGCCTTTTAACAGTTACCAACCAAACTGAAAAACTGATGTCATTAGACTGTGGAGGGCGAAGGCTTAGCATTTGGAGGAAAATGTATTCAGACAGGGGAGAACATGGAAGCAATATACAGACTTCAATGCTACCCCCAAACAGCCCAGACCCTGTGTGGCGACAGTGCAAGCCGCTACATCACCAAGCTGTTCATGGTTACACACAGTTTGGAAGGCCTTGCCTCTTGCATGAGCTGTTAGTGAGGTCCTTCAAAAATGTCCTGCCAAGATTAAATGATAGCTCTTCCTGGCAAGTGCCCCATCCCAGGGTTTTTAATGGGGGATTTTTGTAGAAATCCAGGGTGGCCCCACTTTCCCCCACCCCACCCTGACTATGGGAAGGATGCAGTGTGACATTGTTTGCCTCTTGCTCTTGCATTTGGAACATCAGTGTTTATTTTGGGGATACCTCAGAAGGAGTGGCAGGAAAATGTCAGTGCACCCCGACTCCCGGTGACACTGAATGAGTCATTTTTTCCACTTGCTGACTACAAAGCATGTGGACTTCGACCACAGCCCAGCGGGATGACTGATATGCAAAGGATGTGAATTTCATGGTGCCTCTAAGCCTTATGGTGGGAAAGACCACCCTTCCCCATTCTAATCAAACACTCCATAACCCCGAGGAGAAATATGCATTAGCCTAAGCTGCTCATCTCTATAAATGGTTATTGTTGTTTCAACGTGTTCTCCAGGGATTTTCTTTTTTTTAACATTTTTTAAGCTTCATTTTTCACTGTTTTGAGGCTTAAGTGTATAAGTGAATAAATCTCTATGCTAAATAAAGCCAAAATATTCCAGCCACCCCTGAGACCCAGTGGAAGAAATGCTATGAGAAAATAAGCAGAAATTATTATTGACTTTTTTAATTTGTCAGAAAATTGACTGGGAACAATACATAATAATATAATAATGACAATAAAAATTGTAAGCGGCACCGCTGAAGAAGCTTAGGAGACTGTACTATGTACCGGATGAAGGGAAATGAAGACCCTATAATACTCATAACTGCAAAGAAAGATGGAAATAAAAGAAAGAAAGAAATCTTAACCTGACACCAAAATTTGTTGCCACAGCTTATCCACTGCAAAAAGATTTTCACAGATTTTTGGAGATTCCAGAACAATTGTTGTGCATATAAAAAGAATCAGAAGCAGGGCAGAGGCGAAGAGAGAAATGCATGTCTTTACCATTATGCCCCCTCATAATGTGTCCCCTTATAAATCATTTCTGCACCATTTTTGTTTTTTATGGTGCTGTCAGATGTGTCTTTACTCTATAGTCCTGCCACCTGTTTATCTTAAATGAGGGGCCTGGAGGAACAGAGATAACAGTATTTAGGCTTTGTTTTAAAGAAAGGCTTCCCACAGAAAGCATCCTGAACCACAGAGAAACTCAGTTTCGTTATCTGTGGTGAAAATGCCGGTAATGTGCCAAGCAGGCAAACAAATTCATTCAGCTGTGGAGGTTTGAGTATGATGGGTCTGCACTCCCAGCTTAGTTAAATCTCTCCCTTAAAGCAGAACACTACCAGTTTGGGTGGGATGGGCACAGGCACGAACACCATCCCGATCCACCCATTTCTTTCCACTCTATAGGACAAAGCCTGGGTAGCAAAATATACTTGGAGACCCCCTGCTAAGCACAAAACCAGTGCTGTTGTGTTTGCGCTGCTAAACATACAGGAATATAATGAAAGTGAGTCAGCTATGCACACACACAGCGGAGGATGTACAGGTGGGAGACAGCAATTTCTATTCTTCTGAGCAATAATTCAACCTATGAACATTGATCATGCTCTATAGCAAGAACTTATAGTTAGCATCTCAGACAAATACACAGCAGTGCGATGCTATTTTTCACCAATATATCAGCCTAGTGGACTTTTTCTCATTTTTCTACACCTTAAAAACAGTAAGTAAAAGCTAAAGATGTCAATACTGTATGCAATTTCAGCTCTTTTTTCCATTAAACTGAAACGATCCAATTGAATTCCAAACTCCTAAACTGGAACTGCTTAGCTGAGACATTTTTCTGCGGCTAAAACATGATTAAACATCATGAACGCTTACAAATGTGGTGAAAAAAAATCTAAATTGCACTGAAGTTTCTGAACGCCTTTTTTAAACATCTTGCACTTCAGAGTGGCTCACGGTATGCTAAGGCATCACAAAAGCCTCAAGGAAAGACACAGTTAATCTGAAGTATATCTGAATATCAAGGGTGTCTGCACATTTCCGCAGAATTCACCTAGAACTTTAAGAACTTTAACTGCCTGACAAGAAAGTCAGACCTCCATTGTCCTTCACATTCATTGCCTTTAATTTCAGCCTAAAGGAAAGGACTCATTTCCCAGTAGTGACAACTTGTGGTTTTGACCTTTGTTTTCATTTTGTCATGTTCCAGACTGTTGTCTTATACTGCAAGTCTGAAAAATATTTTCTCACTGTTTTCTGTTTTCTATTTATAACCAGATAGCAGTAGTATTTAGTTGTCTGTTTTAGGAATATCTTATCATATGACTATGAGATTCTTATCATTTGTGTGTGTGTGTGTGTGTGTGTGTGTGTGTGTGTGTGTGTGTGTGTGTGTAAAAAATTTGAATGGTCCTGTTTAAAAGGTTTCAAAAACTGGACTAAAAATTTGCATACTGTACTCCTCATCATTACCATAGTCAGAAGTATTACTGGGGAAGGAAAATAAAATTCTTATATTTATTTTTTTCTGCTTCAACAACAATTTCAAATGCATGATCTGTTGTGTAAGCTATTTGTGTGCACTATGTCCAATTTTTTCTTATGGGAAATATAATCTGTTCCTGAACCAATTAAATTTCACCAGAAAATAACCCAAAAGTTACTCAACCAGTGATGACATAAAGCAGGGCATCTTATTCACATAAGTACATGGAAACAGTAACATTTCTTATATATGTCAGCTGTTCAAGAATTATATGTGTAAAGGAGCATAATTTAAATGTTATCTCAAATTCAAAAATGGAAATGCAACACAGTGCACTGTAGATATAGTTTGTCTCTGGAATGAGGACTTTGGCTCAGTTAGAAAATAAAAAGCTAAGCGAGTTCTACAGCACTTTGCCTGGTAGCTTCTAGCTGTCATCACAAAAAAAATAAATTATATTTCATTTAATGTAGCTGAGCACATCATCAGTGATGTAACCTGGAGTTAATTCAACATCACATACCCTCAACCAGATGATCTGGCCATGATTGACCAGTCCCCAAAAATTGTGTCCTTTTTACCAGAATTTGGATATTTCAGCATAAATTGGGTTAATTTTGGGGTTCTTGAACACGTAAAAAAAATTTTAGCATTGAAATTCCTAAAAATTAAGTCTCCAGTTTACAATAATCCACATAACAGAGGGGTTTTTAGTAATGAGTCACCTTGGTAAGGATATGAAGTCTGTATGCAGTATTGTTTTAAGACAAAGATCCACTGCGATAACATGTTAACGTTGGCAGAATATTCTGGAGTCACCATAAGGCTATGGTTGCAGATCCTGTGGGAACAGTATGGTGATCTGGGCTAGAATGTGAATAGGAAAGTGGAAAAGTGTTGTGTATCTGGATGAATCCTGGGGCAGACTGATGGTACTGAGCTCTGTACCAAAAGCGATTTCCTATGTCTGTTCCACAGGTCTTAACACAATCCATCTTCCAGGCTTTACTGTAACTGCTGCTGCTTATCCAATTTGGCTTGGAGTGCCAATGGATCACCCCGTGGCTGTAAGACCCACTACGATAGCAGCTTTAAAACACTTTCAATGCAGTCTCATTTAAGTCCAAATTCAAACCCGATGAGTTACACAGCACAGTACCAGGAGTTCAACATGTGCTGGAATCAGGATTCTGTGAACACACCGACGCTGTACTGGGGGCCTCAAACCAGTATAAACCCGGTGTAACGAACCCTATAAATGCCACACGCTGGCTCCTACTGCTACAAATGTTCATTATGGACAAAGATGCAAATATTTATCAGTATGTTTATCACTAAATAAAATTTTTTTTAACTGCATTTTTTCTGTCTTCGAAAATGTCTGTTTCTTAAGGAGCAAAAGCAAGGTGCTTTTCAGGGTCCAGCCATTCGTTTCCATTAAAGTGCATTCCAATGGAATAAAACAGAAGAGGCGTGTGGGACCACCTTTAGCCAATTCCTTTCCACAGTGTTTAGAGATTACGCTTGGAGTTCCTGAGTGTCTGTCATAAAATGATGGTTATGGGATGAACAACTGACAATGAACAATTGAAAGAAGGTCTCTAGTTTATTTAAAGTTAGCTTCAATGTAGCTCAAAGTTAATTAAAACATTACTATGAAAAGCCATGTTATGATCATTTAATTTACTTTAGGAATATACATAATTTTTACATAAATTTTCTTGCAAATAAATCAGATTATTAAGCTTTTACCAATAGCATTTGTGAATAAACCTGAAAGGGGTTTGAATTTGACAAATATCAGACAAATAGTGGAGGACAGAATGAACTTTTTATGTTCAGTATTTTAATTTTTTTATGTTAATACAGAAGCATGTGTTACACTATGGGGTCATGACATCACGTGCTTCCAGAATAAACTCCAGACACCGTGACTGTATTCTACAAGTTGTTGTTAATAGTGGATGGAGGGATAGTGTTAGCATATTTTTGGTTTATTATAGCTTTGCCTGAGGTTTTTACAGAATCGAATCTTCTAATAGAAGGGGGGAAATATGTTGCTATCCCTCCTTTATTTAATGACACTTTGTACTTTGTAGAGCTGACATATCAAATGTTACTGATATGGTGCAGTTCTTCTCTTGTGTTGGATGCTCTCTGCACATAGATTACATTTTAGGGATTAGGAACCAAAAGATCTCTTTCTTTGCAAGGATGGATACGGTTCTTAATTTTAGCATAGAGCTCCATTTCAGTGAGGAGGAAACACCCAAAAACAGCAACAAATGTTACACACACATCATTCCCAATTCTGGATCAAAAATGACCATTCTGATATGATATTACATTATAAAACAGAGAAAAACTTCAGGTTTCTGTCTGTTGGTTGTGTTGGTAAAGACCTTGTTTGCATGGCCAGCCCTTGCACAGAAGTTCATATTGTGACAAATTCTGAAGCACCCAAGAAACTGTACCCCATTTTTACTGGACCCCCATCGTGCTTTTCCATTTCCTTTGGACATCACTGTTCTTGCTCTGGGGGAACCCCTGCCCCTGTTTGCCAAAGACACTCTGGGATCAATTGAGGATGATATTTTCCTTTGGCTCTTATAAGAGAGCTTTGCACAGTACGGTCGGGTGTTTGGGTCTCAGGGTGTCTGGTTACTGCAACCCCCCTTCCCTGCCTCAGGGGGCTCCTTTCTACCATCTGTCAGGGTCATTTTCTCCTGCTTCTCAGAGTCTCAGAGTTATAAGACCCTCCTACATCCTCCTGCATCCAGTGCTACCTTCAGTCAACACATAGCTTGAATCTGCCAGATGGCATCTGCAGCAAATATGCAGTCTTACTGATTTACTACACATAATTTTTCTTACTTTGCAAAGCTCCAAATACTTTGTTTTTGCATAGAACGGTCAATAACTTTCTCAGATGTTTACTAAAATTCAACTTCACTTTAACACTGTAGTGACAGTGCTGTGCAATAAAGCCAAGTGGCCTTCAGTATCCAGGTTCAAGATTCTAGATAACTTGAATGACAGAAAAATCAATAAATGAATGGTAGCACTCAGATCTTCCGGGGTTTCCCATGAGGGAAGTGGTGGTAAGGCCAATGATATGCCTTATAGCAGGACTCCTGCCTCTTGGGTGAACGTCTGGGACCTCCTCCCAAAGCAGAACAGTGTGTGGGTGTTCATGGATGAAGCCAAACCAAAGACATATTGGCAAGACCTGAATGGAGGGCTGCTGAAATTAACCCATCCAAACAATTACTTATTCAAACTGAACATGGAAGAAGGTTCAACAAAAACCAGTCCAACTCCCTTAATGCCTGCTAGGTTCATGTTCTGGTGAAATTTCCCTTCTGGTTTCGTAAAAACTACCTCATAACCCTGTAAAATCTTACCAAGAAAGTCACATGTACATTTGTCACCTCTCCTTTAATGACCCATAAGGAAGGTGTTACCGTTTCAAAGGGTTGATCTTGCCTTTCCAGTTAAGTTGTTTGGATGTGATCACTGGAGGCTTTGAGCACCACAGACAGCAGGCGTGAGCTATTGCTCCTTCAAGTACTGAAGTTAGTGTAAAAGCTACTATTTCCCTTCATGAAGGGAGGAGGAGAAGGTGACTAGTCAACTGCTTGGGATTTCTATTGGTTTGGTGCTGACATGAACCATGTGGCGATGACAACTGTTAGCATTGTACTCAAGCGTGCTTAGCTAGTGCTGTGACCCTCGGGTAGCCAATCCACAGGATGTTTTTACAGCTGCAAAAGGAGCGTGTCAGTGTCCGGCCATGTTTCTGAATCTGCCCAAAAACATTTCAGTTTAATACACGAAACACATCTACTGGAGGACGCACCACTACCAGGTTATCACCAAGGGTTAGATTCTTTTGGCAACTTACTATTGCTATTTTTATGTAACCGCTAAGCTAAAACCATTTCTGATTTGGAGAGGAATGGCTAAAGATCCTGTTCAAGGGCACTGCAGCAGGCATCAACTCAAAACTCACATTTTTAGATATCCAGACAACTGCAGCCTCCATCAAGGGGTGCACACAAGGGCTTTGACAAGGGCTTGGTTCCCTGACACTTACACAGCATAAGATACAGTACAAAAGCAGATGTGTGAAGAATCCCTGAAACAGTTTTCCCAAGTACAGTAAGTGATGTGAACGGAACATTTCTTCAAGCACATTTGATAGCTACGATGAACAGTATCATGTAAGTCAGCCTCATATGTTGAGTTGATGGGTCATATTCTAAGTCCGCTTCTGCGGTACTGTTATTTACACTGTGATCTAGCAGTTGAAGGATGACAGACAAAATCTCTAGCTAGATTCAGTTATTTAAATGTGGCTCTTTTGTTTTCTTTAACTTCCCCTTACAATATTTTTATTCAAGTGTAACGTTAACAGTTTACTGATATACTGTACATACATATAATTCTCTTTATTTTTTGCTTACAGATTTTAAATGGCATACCTCGCTGAACATCCTTCACAGCTATTATCCCTGACCCCTAAGGTGGCGGTGGGAATCACTGTGTGCCAGACAAGGAAAGCAAACACTCGATGGTACAACAGTTCAACACAAGGTATACGCTGCTAAACAAATATTGCAGTAAATTTATCAAACCTCAGTTTTGTTCTACCTATTAACAGACTGCTAATTTATAGGATTTCTTTAAAGAGGAAAAGGGTGTAGAAAAACTTTGGAATCTATTTAACAAGTTTCTTGAATACTCCTTACTCTCACTTTTCTGCTGTGATTATAAAATATTGCAGATTATAGAGGTTCTAGAGGGCTCTGGACCCTGATAGTTGTCCTTCTCATCAACGCAAAAAATTGGTTTTACTGCATTTCTATAGTGGAAGCAAAGGTTCTTTTAATCTTTTATAAGTAAGTGACCATGTTGTATAAAGCTGCCTGTAGCCACACAAACCCTTGATTTGCTGCTGGGACCCTGACTTCAGGACCTTACAGTTTGACAAGATGTGCAGTGCTGACTCAGCAGTTCCCCCATTCCATTCTGTGCAAACAGACTCAGTACCTTTGTTGCAGGTGTTCTTGCAGACTTTGACATAGACAGAAACAAATATGGATGCTCAAGTTTACCTGCCATATTTTTAAAAGAATGCTTGATCCCACTATGAAAAAAGCATGTAATTCATTGTAAGCCTCATCACCCATTCAATCAGCTTTTATCCATTCATTTTCATTAAGAGCTGATCACTAGTATTGTCACAGTGGTTTGGAGTCTATCCTGGAAGCAATAGGCTTCAAACTACCCCTGGATGGGATGGCAGTCCATTGCAAGTTAGATTTTATATCAGAGTTAATTGTTAACATATCTAATCCAAACTTATCTTAACTCTAACATGAACAGCAATGTTATTACATTATGTGTTCATACTCTAAAAACAGTATTTAACAGCAATGGCTAAAAAGTGGTGTGTTATAAAATAACAGCAAAAAGAAAACAATTGCCATTTGACAAGAATCACCAGTGAATTAATTAGATTTTTAAATAGATTGCTGTTAATTGAGAAAAAAAACAGCCTCTTCATCACCTAACAGATAAAATTGTTCACCTATCCATCCATGAAATGTGCATGTCAAACAGTATAACAGCCCGTGAGATGTATAAACAGCAAAAATTCCACAATAACGCAGACAACATGTTTGTCACATCACGGTTGCTGTTTCCATGGAGACACAGCATCTAGCCATAAGGCTCAGTAAATAGACTGGCTCTCAAGAGACAGGAGGAAATCACATCTGGTCCAGCCATTATAATCTACTTTACTGCTGGAAAACAGTTTGTGTGAGCTGCCATATCCAAACAACCAGAGTTGCACAAGGTTCCCCAAGAGCATTGCCAGGTGCAATCCTTGGAAACACAAGGACTCCCTGATGCACTACCACAAGTCTCCTGTTTTCATGAGATTTGGCCAGTTAGGTTAAATAAACAGAAGATCAACTCAACCATACTAAAAACCTAAGGAAACACCTTCAGTGGGCTCATCGTGGAGGCATTGGGTAAGCTACTGATATTACCTTGGATATGAACAACTAATAATTTCAAGTAGCAGTTATGATAAGGGCGTAGATCTGTGTCACCTCCGTCTATGGAAATGACAAGAATAATAGTGTTTTCTTAGTATTCATTCCCCCAAAACAGCAGAAATGTTCCATACAGATTTGTTTAAAGAGCAATGTTGTATAATTTTATGAGGTGAAACTGATGAGTTGACTGTCCCAAGTCACCTATTAAAGATGACAGTTGTTCCATAAGTACAGCGGAAGGTTGAAAGGAGTTCTATTCCAGCTGCAATGTTTATGAAGCTGAAGGACCAAACCCCTGTAGGAGAGCCCTTTCACACTGTGTACCACTTGTGTGCATTTGTGCTAAATAATATGCAGCACATAACAGTCTGAAGCTGCTTTCTTCATTCAATGCCTCAGCAGTCCTCAGTAGTCGTCCCATCACCAAGGACGAATTGTATAAATCATTTAATTTTAACAAATACAACCCACTGTACAACAAAGTACAGTACTGACAGAATGTTACAATACTGGATTAGAATGAATGCATAGAAATAATTAGCAGAGAATGCTCTACAGATATTTCTGACAAAAATAAATGTTCCTCTGTTGTGTAATCATCATGGCAGCATGGTGGAAAATGTTCAATAGGCAGCGTGTTATAATGTTGGCTTTTTCAGCAGATTCATCATATTTGGTTTTTCTCCTTGACATATCTTAGATTAAGAAAAAAAATAGCATTACCAGAGCAAAGACTTCAGTTTTTATATTAAGGACAGATTGTCATAAAAAGTGAACTATTGCCTGGAAATAACATGCCCAAAGCAGAAAGATCCATTCATCAAACTTTCTTAAAATAAAGCATCCAAGAAACAGAGAGTTTTACCAGTTTATATTTAAAGATGCATGGTTACTTTAAAGTCTATTTTATTTTAAGTGATTTCCCTTTTCCAGCTCATAACTCAGTATACTTTTTAAGGGTAACCAGGCACAAAACCATATGGACTGAATCTGGAGGCTAAACAAAGCTTGTTGAAGGATCTGTTCCTCTTTCTACAGTTTTGCCGAAATGGAATTACAAACATGTGACCTTGCAGGGTAGAGAAGGGGTTCAGGCTCCTTTCTGAAAACAAACAGTGGTCCGGATCAAACTGTAGCTGCTCACCACTGTCCCCAACCCACCCCACCCCCACAGGTATCACTTTTGTCCCATGGGAACTGATAAATGAGGGCTGAGGGATGGCCTTCATCTTCAGTAGCTCCTGTGGGACAGTAGCTTTCATGACATTAATCTCTTTCAATACATCCTCTCGACCCCCCACCCCCACTTTCACCAAGAAATTCTGAACTACATTTCTCATTCCATACAAATATTAAACTTCACTTAGTCCTGGATGGGGCTCAATATCTGCAAACATGTCCAGACTTTGCCTCATATTTTAAATAAAAATCAGGTATTAATGGATTATCAGTTAATTAATGGGTACTGGCTAGTTTGTTTTAGATTTTCAGTAAAGATCAGATTACAAAGTGATGTGGTGCTGATCTGAAAAGACCACTGGTGAAGGGGAGGGATTTGCAGGCTGGTGGACAGGGGGTTGTGTTCTGGCAGTAGACATGTTGTTTAGGGCCTCCTCTGTTGATCTGTCCACCTCCCTCCTCACTGTAATGTACAGCTGCACGGAGAAACCATATAAGCTTGGATGATAAAAGGTTTGATTTGTAGCCCCAAGTGGGGGGACATCTTTCAAGGCAGCCCATGTGCATCCTTTTGTGGTCTCTAATGCCAACAGCTGAGTTTCTCAGCCATTCCAGGTCTTGCTCTGGAAGGTTACACATCATGAGATTAATTGGTCAGAATGGTCCTGATGCTCTGGAAATATAACAACAGATGTTTTCCTCTTTTGCCCGTTCCAAAAATTGAACTGGTCGGTCTCCTCCTGTACTCTGTCTTGATGTATTGATGACTGCAGGCTGCCAAATGGATGTCCTGCCAGTGGAGCATCACTTAAGTCAACTTATTCACACCCAAGTAAACACAAATGGCATGTTTGAATCCCGCTAATTGAGTTATCCTTCATTTCTATTGTGTCCTGGTGCCTCCATACAGCCCTGGGTCAGAAAAGAACAGCTGGGGTTGACAGAGCAGCCTGTCGGAGTGTAAAGTCATTTCGGCCTCCACAAGCTTGTGAGTCCATGTGAGTCCCTGTACCCGACTCTCCCTTCTGAGTTGGTTTCGTTTAGACCATTAGAGTTTGCACATGCGCCAGTCAATGGTTACTTGTGTGTAACTACAATTTGGCTGCAAGTGCATGTGTACGTCCTTATGTTTTTCCAACATGCAGTGGCCAAAACAAGCAAAAAAAACTGTTATGGTACAAATTGATGATATAATATCCCATGTCTGCAACAAATGGCAGGGCAGAATTTATAAATAGTTAGCAGATGTTTAAAGTAAAAGTGTGTAAGAACCAACAGAAAGGACACCACTCCACAAGTTCTATGTTGCAACCAGCTCCATCGTACAAGAAAAATGGGCAATTTTTTTAAACAGCCAGACGGTGATTCTTGGGCAGCACGGTGGCTCAGAGAGTAGTGCTGCTTCCTCACAGCACCTAGACTGTTTGAGTAGAAGTTTAAATGTAGCTTAGTCTGTGTGGGGTTTCCATGTTCTCCTTGTGTTTGTGTGGGTTTCCCCTCACAGTCCAAAGACCTGCATTTTAGATTAATTGGTCACTCTAAATTGCTCACACTGTGTGTCCAGCCATCTTGCAATGGACTGTCACCCCACACAGGTCCAGTTTCATTGCCTAGTGTCCAATAACTCCAGCATTCTGGACTTCATCTCAAGATGAAGCAATTAATGATGATCGATGGGCTGTGATTTTTAATAGCAGAAATGAATTGGCATCCTATTTAATACTGATGCTTTGAACTACTACATATATTAGCAGAATTGTGGCAACATTTAAAAGTGAACTGACCTCCAAACTATTTCCTCTTTGCGATTTTTTTCACTCCTAAGGGAGTTTTGTGTTAGGATGGCTGTGCATTCTCATGGTTGAGGGAGAGGAACACACTTTTGAGCAGCTGGCGTGAAACACCTGGCTCCCTGTTTGGACAGCAGTATCCATTCTTATATTTGCAGGCATCCATCTGCACTGGCATATGGCCTCAAATTTGCAGTTTGTGGGAGGGACACATAACACAATACTGTGGGACAGCGCATTAGCGTAGTGTTGGACAGCACAGAGTATCCTGTAACCACAGTGTATGACCCAGGGGAACCAGTAACCACAAAGAGAGTAAGATAGTGTTGGTTTGCCTGTAACTAAAATGTTGGACCGCTTGTGGTTGCCCGTAACCATACTGTAGAGTGTCTGCCTATAACCATAGTTCAGGGTATAGCAGGGTGCCCTGCAACCATAGCATAACTTGTCAAAGAGGTGAACCACAGTACAGAGGCACTGGATAGAATGAGGAGTCCCGAATCTATCTTTCTGTTTATTTAGCCTTACATGATTTGTCATTCTTATCTCATTGAGTCATTATTTCATTTATTTGTTTAGCTGACATGTTTTTCCAAAATGACTTGGAACTTAGATTTATACATTACACTACTTGCAGCTATTTTCATGCATACAGCATACAGCTGGATATTTTTTTTCTGGAGCAATTTTTGTTTGCTGCCTTCCTCATGCATTCCCCATTATTAATTTGACTGGGCGCTTAAACTCATTTCCCATTTACCACACCAAGGAAGTTCAATTAACTTGTTTAATGCAGCCATCAGGAAAAAGTTAAAGCATAAAGAGAAATCAATATTTTAAATGGTGATGTTGAGAATGATAATGTGTAAAGTATGTTAAGATTTCAGCTGCTGACATTATCTCTCACTGTCACACCACGGATAGCATATGGCATTGCTAGTCAGGAGTAACATCAGAAAAGATGCAACTTGATCTTACAATGAGGTAACACATAAAAGATATTCAAGACACTGATGACGCCTTGCGAGACTTGAAAAGATGCAGATGAACAGCATTAAGGTAGCCACACAAACATGCCTTCTTGTAGTGATGGTATCAGCACAAAACAATAAAAAAGAACATTAACATATCGAAATTACCTGCAGTACCAAAGAAATCTAAAAGATCGGAGTATTTCACATACATTTTAACTTACAGCACTGTTCGGCTTCGTGACCACGGATATTACAGAGAACCGGGATTCACACCAAAAACTTCTGATTGCAAAGGATTTCCTGCAACCATGACACTACCGGCTACCCATTGTTCACAATTTGTGTAGACAGCACAGTTTTAGGAAAAAGAAGAACAATTTGTCCTGTTTTGTTTGTTCCAATAAAAAATTGTATCTCGGGAAATGTTAAGCATCAAGAAACAAAAATAAAGCATTGGTGTTTTGGATGATACTTATCTCTCTCACATTCAGTACCCAATTATGACCATTTTTGCTGGTAGTATGTCAAAGTGACTTTTTATATTTTATATAGTTGGTGTTTTTAATGTACAGGCTCACTCTAGACTTGGGAGTAAATAAAAACACACATTTGCCTAAAAAGCAAAGCTCCACTGAAACATGTGCAGTGTTACAACCAAGACATGTCTTGTAATGTCACAACTGCTATAGTCCCAGTTCTGCTGTTAAACTATAATTTTCAGCACCTGGGAAGACCAAGTCAAATGTAAGTTGTGGTCAATGTTTCTTATCTCTCACAAGCCTTAATGGCAATAAGGCACATCTTCTCATGCCGTATGCTTATGTATCTTCTTTAAAGATAAAAAACAGTTTCCTTTCTCAGGTGCCAATCAAGGTATCTATAATGTCTTGTTTCAGGCAACAGAAAAAAATAAGAGCTGAATTATCTATACAAAATGTAGTATTTCCTGAAGCACCTGTTTGACTATTTACACCACAAAGTCCCTCTGTTGTGCAACACAATTTTAACAATTTTTACATATGTTTAACTATGCATAAGTTATATTCAAATTAAATTTATGTGTATACATTACAGCAGTTATGCAAATATGTTCAACACTATACTTACGCATACAACAAACTGGTCTCTTATGTTTGTGCAAGTAAAATACTGAGGCACATGGGAAGACGTGGATTCACTCTGAGATCATGGCAGCCATCACTTGTACTTCAGTGACAAGGTATGAAGGATGTCAGATCAAAAAAGATCACAATGGAGAAGACATATAGTAACATATATAGTAATATAACACGTAGTTATGTGATATCCATATCATTATGAAGATGGCCCTTCTAAGAGGCTTATATTGAGCAAAAGGTGCTGTGTACTGGAAAAGCAAGTATTTCACTGCTGTTTTTATTGTACAATATAATGGAAAATGTTATTAAGGTGAAAAGATATCACATAAACATAAATATGCTTCAGGTAACTTAGACTCCATTTGGTCATCTTCAAAGGTACATACAAAGAATAAATGGTTGTACAGGATGGGTCAAAAGGGTGCAAACACCCTTGAACATTGCCTTCTTGAAATCAGCTCAATAATTCTAAATGGAAAAAGAGGCCATGTGACGATTTCAAGGTTTATAATTTCAAAAGAAATTCAATAGTGAAGTTAATTTTTGATACCTTTATTGAAGTTATGAAGTTTGACCCATTACAGTGTAGATTTTAGGCAACCATGCTGAAAGTGATACACCTCACACATTGGATATAGATTTGTCATTGAAAAATGACTCATAATATTTGAGTTTTTTTTATTAAAACATTTGATATCAAAGTTATTCCTTCACATAAAGTGAGCCGTTCTCTGTCTTTCTCATAACACAGTATAGCGTTTTCCTCTAAAATATGATTTATTACATTCAAAAAATACTTTTTAAATAGAAACACAAATCATGTTCTGTAGTTTTCAATTTTTTGATAAAAATCCATAATTTTTAGAGCGGGATTAAACTGCTGAATTTGCAACTCATGGTCTCAAATAAGAAACATACACTTGACACAGCGTATAGCAATGGCTCTTTTCAGTAATGGATGTCTTGTAAAACAATTTTGTATGTTGAAATTATTACCTGAACAAGAAGTAGTGCAGTGATTACAGTGGTAGCCTTTTAATCTTTTGAATAGCACCCTTGATCATAGTACTTTTCCTGAACTGCTCCAGTAAAAATTAGTCAGCTGTTAAAATGGGTGAGTAATTGCCAAATAGTTTATAATACAAATAAATCAATGTAAACTGCTTTGGAGAAATGCATGTGGTGAATGATTAAATAAGATATTTAATAATGAAAATAGTAATCAGAGAGGGCACCTTGTGTCCTGTCTTGCTCAGTTGTCATTGTATTATTTTTCATCTTAGGTACCAGCAAAAGTAGTGTACAGTGCAGTGGAGGCAAGGATAACATGGTACACACACGTACTCCATATATGTACAGTATAATTGTGATTTTAGGTTTCAGCTAGAAGCAGACAAGAGTCATGTGGAAATCACAGATGCTGAAGCACCAATGATACAAACATTAAAGATCCATAAGGTTAAAGTGGAAGCTGAAGATACACAACAATGTGGGACTAAGCCAAAGGTTACTGAGCTCAAAGAAAACAATTTGGTTGTGTAAGGGACTGGGGCAAAGAGTAAATGTGAGATTTGTCCTGTAAATAGAAGAAGTGTTGAAATTATGGTAGTGGGAATTAAGTGATAGAAGATGGATGTTGTATAGCCTGACTGCAGTAAGGGGACGGAGAAAGGAGAAGTTAGAGGAGATAATGATTGATGGTGGACAGATGTATCCAGTTGGAGCAAAGGTGATTAAGAACACATTGGAGACGAGGTGTCTACTGCTGGACTGGAAGCAAAAGTAGAGGTTGCAGAGGTCAAACAAGGTGAGTGAATGCAGAGGAAGACAGAGGTGAAGTGCCAGTAGAAGTTAAGGAGGGGTGATAGAACTGGATGGTGATAAGGCAGAGAATTAGAAGTATTTGACATTAATGCAGAAAGATAGCTAATAAGAGGAAGGTGGTGAGTGATGGAACAGCTGGTTATAATTTAAAGATGTATAGACAGGTGGAAAGGTTGAAATAGTGGAAGGGAGGGGGTGATGGTTGATGGAGAGGATGGAGGGAAATGTCATAAAGGCTGCCAACCAGGTCAATGTACAACAGAGGCTAAGAAAATCTTGGAAATGTTAAATTATTTGTGGTAAGAGTAGATGGAGAGGGACTGTCTACAAAAATGACAAGGTTGTGTGTAGTCAGACAGTCACAGCAAAGCATGATTTGCACAACTCAGAGAGGGAACCTTTACAGATCAGGAGGTATCAGCATCCTGGCTTTCCTTCTGTTTTGTTCAAAGAAATGCTGATCATCTAGAAAATGTCTTATCTTCCTGTCTACAGAACCTACTTTCTGCTGAGTATGCAGGTAGGACAGCCAAGCGAGAGACTCGGTAGCAGACAGAAGAGGAAAGAACACATCACGGTGGCTTTTCGCTAGCAGCAGGTAGACATTACTTACAGGGCAGCAGAAAGGGAGAAGCAGCTTTCAGTGTTATGCTCATGTCCTCTTTTTTTTTGTCCTTTGGAAGACTGCTGTTATAATACAATGTCCATAGCAACACTGCCACCCCCTGTTGCCCATGTGATCACATTAAACAGTATCTCTTATCCTCCCCTCCACAGCCATGACTTTGTAAAGCAGGCATACACCACGGTATAAGTGCAATTTCTCAACAGCCAAGTTTAAACGTGTGTACCGCTTCCTGGGGTCTAGGAGGAACTGTTACGGCTCACTCAAGCATTTATCAGAGAGACAGAAGATGACTTCAGACCACAGTCTGATGAAAACATTCAAAATTTCCAGCATTTCTCCTTCTCTGCAGAAATCAAGTAATAAAAAAGTAACAATAAAAAATTAAAGTTTCAAATATTGCAGTGAGGTGAGGGTTCATAAAGAGACAAGACTTTTAAGCACAGCAGTAAAACACTAAAACACAACTCCATAAAAACATATCAGCACAATAAACTATGACTTAAAAGGTGTTTAAAGCAAACAATTTCACTGTCAGCACATAAAACACAGGACAAGCCACCAACGGGTAAACATTTCACAATAACACAAACACAAAAGCCAATAAAATGATCACCTCACACTAACTGGCAAAAGGGGAACACAAACAAGAATGCTGCACATTGAACTAGCTAAATAAAAGATCAAAAAAACTAAGTCCAAAACAGACTCCTTGTGACAGTACAGTATGAAAAAAACTGGAGATAAGCAAAGTAAATGTTTTTAAGAAAGTACTGTAGACAATGAAAGTAGATCTTTTATGCCCCCCATTGGCGAAATGTAGAACAAGAACCAATAATTTGTTTTGCAGTTCATGCATTGAACATTTATGCATTTCACACTATTCATTCTGACTGAAATCATTCATGCAATTAACTTAACTTAAAAAATATTTATTCTGATTCACTTTTCCAGGAAACTTTTAAATTTTACTGGTATTTGGGAATTGGAAGTAATAGGCTGCTTATCTGTTTATTATTGATTGAACTAAATTCAAAATTAAATTAAATTTCAAAATGAATTAGACACTGCACTTAAATGAATATAATTACAAAGTCAAAAAACTCCTGTCAGAAGTCAGCATTGACTTAAAAAGTGCCATACTGGCCGGAACGTAAGACCATCTCAATTATAAGCCAACCCACTCTTTTTCTCATTTTTGGAAAATTATATCTTATCTATACAAATAAAAATCAAATTTATTTAAATTTACTGCAATTGCATTTTTAAGATGGTCTTTTTGTGCTCATCATCCTCAAACATGACATTCTGTAGCTTTATATTTCTTGGCTCCTTGAGAATTGTTGGATATCTCTGCCTCATTGATCATCATTATCTTAAAATTTGTCTCATAACTACTCCTCACTCCTTGGTTAATTTGGGCTAACTTTGAGCTACTTTTTTCCAGAGTATCTCAAGGTTTTGCCGTTTTTCTTACTTGCTAGCTTAAGCTTATCCTTTCTGTGGATAACTGATGTTAGTGGCTAAGTGACACCACCTATTAGTGTTATAAAGTATATGGCTTTTATAGGTTCAGTCCTTGAATAAAAGACTACAAAAGTCTGAAACATCTTTAGCTTTACTCAGGGAATCAAGAACTTTTTTGCATGTGCTTCAGAAAGCTTTTTGTCAGTGTGAAATGAAGGCTTCTTACTTGCAGTTTTGGAAAGTTTTAATGTGGGCAGTGACTTCAATAACTTCATTAAGCTCTTACCTTCAAACCCTTTAGCACAAATAGTTTTCTGAACCAGCAAGGCTGTCGTCTTTCCCCTCTACTTTTCAGGCTTGTGACTGAACCCTTGTCAGAAGTAACAAGGACATATATAGTATAAAAGTACGAAAAGAAGTCCATCATATTTCATTATGCTGATGATGTACGTTGTACCTCAGTAACCTTGAAATGTCTTTAGTAAGAAAAAGTGTCCTGTGCTTAGCAATGGTCTTCCTGTGAAGGCCACCTCATCTCCTAGCTGCAGTTAAGATAAAACCCCCTAAAATGACCTGACCCCAAATTCCTGCATCATGAATCTGTCCCTTGCTTCTTACTGCCTTGCATGTGTGTCTCTGGGACAAATGGAGCTAAGAACTGGGACTATAAACTGGGATCTGGGGGGAAGGTGAAAACGTGTGTTTATCCATACTGTTTTTATGAGCTAATCTCATCGGTCAGGTAATATATGCGTAATTCTCATTGTTGTGCTTTGAAGGTTTTAGACTCCAGCACTGTATAAAAGACTACCTCAGACAAAATTCCCTGGCCAAAAAGTACCTTTGTACATTCCCTTGCAGATGTTATAATCTTTGTTAAATTCCTGGCTGTGCAATAAAATAAATGAGTAAAAATTTGTAAAATAATTAGCAAAATAAATTAGGGATAAGAGAAATGTGGTCTATTTGATCCTTGTTTGACAAAACCCTTGCACACCAGCAGTTCTAAAGGTGATATCCAATTAAAGTAATCTTTCAGGTTATAAGATCAATCTCTCTAAATCTTTGGCCATACAGCTGAATTTTCCTCCTAATTCCAATTGGTTTTTGTCATTTAAACTTTTAAAATGGGATTCGAGGAATTGATCTTTAAGACCTGATGGAGACCATTTCACAGCAGGCAATTGTATTCTCTACTGATCAAAAATTTTTAGGAGAACCTGGCTGCAAAATCCTCTCTTCCGATTTCATTATTTGGTAGAATTAATATTATCAGGATGAATATTACACTTCACTTCTATACCTGGCAAAAGTTAAACAAATGATAAACTGATTCCATTTCTGACCACATCTCTATGGGTTGGCAGAGTCAACGTTGTGTTACAGAAGACTGCTAAGGTCCCTGCCCTTCATTCAAAAATTTCATAAGATTCAAGGTCTAACTGAGAACTTTGTCATATATAACATTTTAATCTGGAGAGATGTTAAGCAATACCTGGGTATTGTGATGTGTGAGCAATAATTCCTACGATCCTTTAAGGGAGACATGTGAACACAACTCTGACATGTTTTTCAGTGAGGAAGTCATGAGGTGTGGGCTGTCCGTACCAACATACTGAGCAAGAAAATATATTTTTGACTGAAGTTCCCTCTGTAAATATGTGGCTGTTAAATTTTCTCCCACTTGAAACATTTACATTTGATCTGTATGCTAATTCAAAGCAATTTTGGAATATATGGACACCTTTATGAAACTTATTAAACAGTTCCACATGGTCGTGGTAATACCTGTGATACGCAGTAATAATCTGACCCTCAGCCCCTACTGTAGGTACAATAGATGGACATGCAGTCTCACTGTACTGCCTATGCCTGTACACTGCTGTGACCTAATGCTGCTAACAGTTCTAATACAAAAAGCTAAATCAGTGGCAAAATTGCTGCAATTCTCAATTCATTTTGTGAAATGTCAGGTGTCAAAGCAGAGCTAATTAAGCAATTTATGGCCCATAAGGATTTGGGTTGACAGCCCCGGCTTTACAATAGACAGGACTGCAAGGGCTGACTCTTGAAGAGAACACACCTTATTGAATAGACAGAATGTTTTCTTTGTACTGTTGCCCATCAGTCAACAGATACCCTTTATTTGATGTTTGATGTTTACCAATAATTGCTTCAGAATCAATGAATGACCAAAAACCATGCATTACATTATTAGGTTAACATTTTCATAAAACCTAAATGAAATCATCACATCACTCTGGTTTTCACAGCAGGCAACTGTTATTTTCTGCATGGAAACACATCGTTTCTCTAAAAAATCTGGCACATGGTCTATTCAGATCTGTCCTAGAAGGAAGGCAATTTGTGAATTCGCTGTGTGCAGTTTCTAATTTGCCGCTATATCCACCCATCAATTTTAAAATCTGAAGCAGCTGAAAACATCTCAAAAAATGTCCCACCTTAGAATCAAAGAGCATTACATTACCAACAAGGAAATTACAGTTTAGGTTGCTAAATTAACATTTACTTTGTCTCTTTTTGTAATACTTGACTTCTATGCATTACAAAAAACATACATGGAGTACAGAGGATGTTAATTAAACTACATGCAGTCCAAACTAACCAAAAGTTCTTGTGCTTTCTGCAGCATAATTTTTAATGAAAAGACTTTGATAGATGCACTACATAGTACCTGGCATCACAAAGTCACAAAGACCTTTTACACTGTTCATAAAAGATAAGTACATATATTTGCAATTTGATTTTGTAATGTAACCAGGCAGCATCAATTTTCTGAAATCACAGATGTAATCATAGTCATGTTGATCCACACCCAGTCGCAACGAGCACAAAGCGTAATGAGGAGAGAGCCCCCAGACAGGACTGTGAAACTGAACTGACACAAAGAAAGACGAGGCTGGAAACCTGAGAATTTTCAGGAAGAGAAAAGAGTAAAGCAAACACCAGAGAAGGACAGATTTTTGGAAATGAAAAATTGAAGCAGGAAATTAAATGGAACGGAGCTCATGACTTGATTCCCTAGTCCGGGTCCTAGAGGAATGTTTCAGGGGTGGTGGCATAGGTTACTCTCAGGATTAAGGATAATAGCTTGAGTCTATGACTACATGCAGGGTCACCTGTCATAATGATTTTTCTGCTCTGCTAGAATAGAGGATCTTGCTGAGGCCAGCCGTGACCCTTGGTCGACAGAAACAAAATAGCAGAACCAGCACATGGAAAACCTCTAATTGAGGGGAAGGAAGACAGATGAGCAAGGGGCCTTTGGAAGGAAAGAGAGCCACCTTAGAGTCTCCAGGGAGACACAGCCTCCATTATCAGCAGTATTAATCTCATCTTTATAATACATAACAAAGTCAGAGATAGGAAGCGCTACAATACATCAACAAGTGGACATAATGGTTGATCATGACAAAGGGATGGAGAAAATAAACAGTGAAGTTATTGCTTTGTGATTTAGCTAGCACCTTGATCCAAAGCAGCTTACGTTGTGTTTTCCTATTTACACAGCTACACTGGTTCCCTGTTATATTTGAGCTACACATTTTCAAAGAGAAGGACATTTACCATTTATGTACTTATGTACAACTGCATTTTCTTAAGCATTCTTTTTTCTCAAATTTCTGCTTTTTGTGCAGCAAAAATGTTGTGTCTGGTGCTCCTGATTGTCATTGATCAACAACAAACTGAGAAACACTGCATATGTTTTGGGAAAGAATGTAATGTTGTTTTCCGTCAGTTTTTCTTTTACTTTATTTATTTATTTACAATGCTGGACATGCTTATTTGATGAATCAGTCAAGGGCAATGAAGTGAAGATTGTGGAGATGATATATGTTTTATTTTTCAGCCATTTTAAATTAGAATTCATTTTAATGAAAATAATAAGTGTTATACTGTGATGTAGTGGTATCAAATCCATGTCAAGTCTCCTCTACCCTGATTCACACCCTCTGCTTCTGGGGTAGAGCAGACCACCATGATTATGCACTGGAGATTAATTCATTGATTATTAATAATGGATAGATGGACATGTTACAAGGTGCATTTAATATAGCTTTGTCTGAAATTTTTACAAATTCTCAACTGAATAATCTGTATTGTTCGGCATGTATTTACTAAGTAGATGTGACTGGAGTTAAAACAAAGTGAGCAATGAACAGAAATACTTCATGTCTCTAAGTTTAAGGTCTAGTATTTATATTTTACCAGAGAATTTTGAGTTAATCACTATGCATGAGATATAAGGCCCCTTCCAAAACCTCATCAGGATTTAACCTAATTCCCTCTGTAATCTCTCCCATTGTTCCTTATTCATCAATATTTGGAACATAAAAATGTCTTCTTCTTCATGTTTTGGCTGCTCCCGTTAGGGGTCGCCACAGCGGGTCAATTTTTCCATTTCTTCCTGTCCTCTGCATCTTTCTCCGTCGCACCCACCACTTGCATGTCCTCCTTCACCACATCCATAAATCTCCTCTTAAGCCTTCCTCTCTTCCTCTTGCCTGGCAACTCCATCCCTAGCATCCTTCTCCCGATATATCCAGAATCTCTCCTCTGCACATGTCCAAACCAACGCAATCTCGCCTCTCTGACTTTGTCTCCAAAGGGTCTAACCTGGGCTGACCCTCTAATATACTCATTCCTAATCCTGTCCATCCTCGTCACACCCAATGCAAATCTTAACATCTTTAACTCTGCCACCTCTAGCTCTGCCTCTTGTCTTTTGCTCAGTGCCACCGTCTCCAACCCATAAAGCATAGCTGGTCTCACTACCATCTTATAGACCTTCCCCTTCACTCTTGCTGGTACCCTTCTGTCACAAATCACTCCTGACACTCTTCTCCACCCACTCCACCCTGCCTGCACTCTCTTCTTCACCTCTCTTCCACATTCCCCATTACTCTGGACTATTGATCCCAAGTATTTAAATTCATCCACCTTCGCCAGCTCTACTCCCTGCGTCCTCACCACTCCTCTGTCCTCTCTCTTATTTATACACATGTATTCTGTCTTGGTCCTACTGACCATCATTCGGAACATAAAAATGTCTAAGCTAAAAAATCAATAGACCTGTTTACATTGAAGTGTATAAATGAGGTTCTAAAGTGAAACTGTGTCTTCATAAAGGCTTTGAGACAGACATGCAAATGATTAAGGAATTGAAAGCTAAAATACAGATGGGAAATACCAAAAAGGACTCAAATTCAGCGTGGCGTTAAACCCAAACAGACACCCCCTGGAGCCCACCTAATCCTTTGGATAAGAGTTCGATAATGGCTTGCCAACAAAGCGTCACACGCTGTACACACACAGACAAACACACATACCGGCTGTTGTTGATGCACCTTTTTCCACTTGTCAGCACTTTCTGTCCCACTGGAAGATTTTCCTCAAAGCCCAGGATACCTTTATTACTGAAAAATTTTTCAGACACTTATGATACACCTGCACCAACCGATGACCTGCATACGATCTGTGACCTTGGAATATCAGGCTATGTACTGTAAGCACACTGGGATCAAATGTTAAATTAATTTCAGTTTGACTGTTTCTCATTTGTTTTGGTGTGACTAACCATATGAGGATGTGTGAAAATACTCCTTGTGTTTTTCAGGCATATTTAATCACATTTAAACATTCTCTACCCCTGAAAAATGGATAAATTCACCGAAAACAAATTAAGTAGTTTACCTATTTATGTACAGACAACTTATTTTTTGTTCATAAACCTACATACATTGTTTATGCAGAAAAACATCAGTATATACACTGTCTGGCCAAAAAAGAAGTCTCTCCATCAATGGATTTTTTCTTCCATGATGGCACGGGCATATTCCAAGATGACAATTCAAATTGTGAAAGAGTGGTTCAGGAAACATGAGAGAGACATCATTTTCACACATGGATTGGCCACCACAAAGTCCAGACCTTAACCCCTATGAGAATCTTTGGGATATGCTGTAGAAGACTTTACGCAGCGCTTCGACTCTCCCATCATCAATACAAGATCTTGGAGAAAAATTAATGCAGTTCTGAACGGAAATAAATGTTGTGATATTGCATAAGCTTATTGAAACGATACCACGGTGAATGCATGCCGTAATCGAAGCTAAAGGCGGTCCAACAAAATATTAGAGTGTGTGACCTTTTTTTTGTTCGGGCAGCGTAATTGAACCCTGTAAGTTAACAAAAGGACAAAAAAGATAAACCCTCTTCTTATGTCTGCAATAGCCATGTGTCATGGTTAGAAACTTACAATGAGGAAATTGCTTAAAATTCAGAATATGTAGCAGGCATTTGAGCTTTCTAATCTGGCAGGATATACAAAGATATGAGATCAACTCATTTAAAAATAACAAAAATGCTTTTTGTATTCATGTACTATTTGGTCTTTTCAACAAAATGGTTCCTTTAGGAAATCTTGTAATTTCATCAAATACATTATAACTAACATTTTACACTAGAGTATGGAACACCTGTGCATGTTTACCAATAATTTGTGGTAATTTCAACACCAGTATGTCAAAAGTAAAAGGAAATATTTTCTGTTTTTAAAAGGTCTTCTTCCGATATTGTAATCATATGCTGAATTCTTTGTGCTTTGTAAAAATTCATCCAGTATCACTTTCAAGTTTATGGGCTGCAAATCAATATGCGGGAGTTGTTTTATTTTGTTTAATTAATTTGTTACTGCTGCAGTACCATATATTGTATGAAGGTACAGCCATATTGTCCTTGTAATGGAATCCAAATGGTCAAATGATGTAAAGAACCAGGTCTGTAGCTGTGAATTCAGCCACTTAGAAGTGGCATGTTGGGCACAAGCAAAATGTGACAGCGTGGAGACAGAAGATGTCACATTGTGCCACATGGCATGACCAAAGGGTACAGCAATTTAGTAGTGCTCGGAAGTGCTCAGAAAGAGAAAACCCACTTAAACACCACCAGATTCAAACACTACAATGGCTAAACAAAGCTCAGCAGTACTGCATGGGCACAGAGCACCCTGGCCAGATCCAGATGAGCTCAGACAAAAGCCTTTCACTGCCCTGATCCTGGTCAAGCCCACGCCTCACATGGGATGTAAGCCTGGTGCCCTATTTAAAAGCACCCCGATGGCCCTCGGCAATGCCAGAAAGCATCCCAAAGACTACAGCACCGAGCATCCAGACGCTGTGGGCACGATGACATTACGGGTAAGGAACCCAAAGGGGAGATGGGACATAATGTCAATCTTTCTTTTCTTGAGCAGTCCTACATCTTCGTGTAAGGCTAAAAAGGAATTCATGTTCTCCTTTGCTACGGTAACACATGTGTCACAGCATCCCTTAACATCATTTCATTTCATAGTTCTAACACAACATTAGAACTATGCAGTGTCACGTTGTTCTGACAAGCTGTTATTCATTATGCACACAAGGCTTCCAGTCTCCTTCCCTTAACGTACCTTTCAGTTATTTCACTTTATGAATCAGAAATATAGGAGATAAAATAAATATCAAATATTCTGATTCATATGGACTTACATTAGAAAAAAGCTCTATCACAATAACAATTTATCTTTGTTAAATCCACGTGCGAAAACTTGTCATTTGTAATAATTTGCTAAATAAAGTGGTTAAAATAAAATTAAAACACTAGAGAGACTACAGTTCTGGTGTTCCGACGCAGTCTGATTCTGTCAAACACAATTTGCTGCAGTGTGACAATCTTGAACAAAACTCTTCTAGGCTGTAGCTCACTCAGTCCTCTCCCATCCTCACCCTCACCTCCACCTGTACGTTGCTCTTTTCCTGCTCGGTCAAGATTTCTAATCCTTTGTGGACCGTAAAAATGAATTGACCGTGTGTATATTAGGAGATGGTGCTTTTACCCATGATTACCTTCAGGTTAATTTGGATATTTGTTATTTCACACAAATGGTAGTATTTCAATTTAAATTTTAATTGAAATCCTTGTGTAAGTTAATATGGGCAACATTGCTGTCAGGGACAAACCAGCAAACTTAACATAATTAATGACAGTATAAGCTTTCCAAATACTGTTTCAACTGATGTGGTCATTAAACTGTTTTTACATGTTATTACATTATTTGCACAATGAAAAGCTTCCTACTTTTCTGAAGTGGCTCAAGAATTTTATTGAACTAGAACCAGCAAATTCTTGGATATATGTTTACTTCTACATGCAATGCAGCAACAGCGTATTGTCTTGACTTTATAAATTTGTGAGACAACCTAATATATGAACATTTCAATTTTCCACAGCAGACCTTGGCACCTTCCTGTGAAGGTGTCAAGACTTTAATTTAAAGTGCAGGCTGTAGTAACCCAACTCTCACACACACCTCCAGATGCAAGCACATTAGCACCCACCTGATAAGGCAAGACGCAGTACTACTGCACCCTGCAGCCAAACACGGGCTGAAGCTGCTCTACGTGATGCTGCTCAGAATTCGTTTTTATTCTATGTTTCTTCATAGTCTCATCTGCTTCTCACCATACCAGTGACAATGCTAGTTTTAAGCCCCATCATCCTCATCATCATCATCGGAGGATGAAAACAGTATCTCTTGTTAAGATCCTATCGCTGGATAATCTGCAATGACTACTTAAGAGCACGAATTAATGATTTGTTTAAATAGCCTTTTCTATAGATAAATCAACAGCAACTCACATAAGTGTTACGTGTTTTAACTTAATAGTTCACTTCGCAAAGACCGCTATCTTCCCCTGTGATTAAAACACATAACTCAATGTTGGTATCATAGTAATGTTTTGTCAGCAAGTTGCAACAGTAACAGCTACTAAGATAAATATATTTTACTTCATATAAAAGCTTCAGTACTAACTTTTACTTCACAGAAACATTTATAATAGCTCAGTGATTATATCCTTGTGGACATGCTCTGTGCACTGCGCATTTGATGTGGCCTGTGCCCTCCGGGTCCTCAATGTGTCATATTGTGTCACCTCAGTACCAAAAAGATTGCTTTGTGGAAGCACAGTATTCTAAAACATGGTGCACAGCAGCAGAAGAAAGTACAAGAGATAAGCCAGAAGGTTGTAATGGCAATGGAGCACAAGAGCCACAATGCAGTCCCTGAGCAGCAGTACGTAATGCATCACTGGACTGCTGCTGACCAGTTTGAAGCCCATGCTGGCTACACACCAAGCAGTTCTCTAAAGGCTTGCTGTTCAGTCTGCCATATATATTCCCATAGTTTGAGGCTTCCTGCCCTGATGGTTTGTGTCCTGGATGGAGTGTCATTCTGAAAGGAGAACCTCTTTCCGAAGCAAGCAAGTAAGTGACTGTGCTGACACGCACCGCAGCATTTCTGCAAGAGTCTGAACTCTGTTCCTGAAATTAATTTTCCTTGTCATTACTGCCAAAGATTTTGCTATGCATTACTCTCTCTACAAATCCTGATGGCCTGCAGGGTTTGCTGAGCATCAGATAATAGGAATTGGCACTTTCTGTACTCGTAAAACTGCAGAATGCTCCACTGATCCATGAAACCAGTTTTGGGCATCTGAGCTCAAGTGCAGTAATCAAATGAATGCAATCAGCAGCAATCCAGAAGCACTCCTATCAGTACGGACGAACTACATCCTTCATGGACTCTAGCATATTAGTATACCTACAGTATAAACTCTTGTTGAAAACTTACAAGAACATCTTGTGTTCCAGTAGACAAGATCCTCCATCTAATAAGAACGAATATCAATCTGTCTAAAGCAAATACAACCCTTACTTTCCAAAAAAGAAAGGTCATAAACTTTCTGATAAAAATATAAATACACGAGAAAATTGGTTGTGCAGGAATTAGTTTAGCTTTCATATCTACCATTTGCTGTAAGCATTATAAACTTTAGGCAAAAAATAAAAATGTTACAAACTATTGGGTTTTAATTTAAAAAGTTTGCAGACTTCTGCACTTTAGTAGAGTCGTATGTTCACATGCTAGCAATATACAAACCAGAAGGTTCCTTTTCGGTTCAGCCGAATTCAGACATTCGTTTGACAGAGATCTGGAATGCGAAGTAAATACAATCAAAAGGTGCAGAATCACGGATATGACATTAAGTTTGAAAAGTCTGTGCAGTGGAAACAGTAAAGTGGGGAAAAACAGCATAAGCCTTGCGGCAAAAAATCTATCAGTGTGGCAAAAGAAATACGTGCAAATGAGTGGAGACTGAACTTGGAAAGATTTGGAACCTTGAGGAAAAATTAAACCCGTTTCATATTCTTAGTCTTGCATTCAAGTGGCATTCAGTTTAAAAAGCCACAAGAGCAAACTGACATCACAGTAACTGAATTATTTTAGAGGTACAGTGCTTCTTAAAATTAACATAAATGACTAATGGTTGTTGGATGAAACACCAACATGTGCCACAGCAGAAGAAAGAAATTTCACAGGCAACAGTAAATGAACAGAGCCAAAACCAGCCATTGTTAGCTAAAAACAAGAACTAAATGAAAGGAAGAGATTAACTGTTCTGCCATATATTTAATCAGCCCTTGTATTTCACAACACATGCTTGTCATTCCCATGATGCAGTTTGACAGGTTCATTCGTTTTTACACATTCTCTTTTCTCCAACACCCATGGGTTTTTACTTCTCCCATTATGTCCTGTTGTCCTCAGGTTCGAAGTTAACTTTATGTGCGAGCGTGATGATAAGATAGCCTTCCACTTCAACCCACGCTTCACGGAGTCGGACATTGTGTGCAATTCCTTCATGTCTAACCGCTGGGGGCAGGAAGAGAGATGCAACAACTTCCCTTTCGGGACGGACGAACCATTCCAGGTAAAAGACATTGTCTTCTGAAACAGGAAAGAGTGAGAGAAAAATGTCCAGAGGGTATGGTGCATACAAAGGGGAAGTGGACTTAAGATGCCATTATAGGTAGTGGCTACCTGAGTGTCTTAACTGAACACATTTCCTGCCTAATGATAAATGGAACGTAAAAAGACAGATTTTCTATAACATTTCTTATTGGTGGTAGCCATCTTCTAGACAGGCAGATGCCGTAATACTTTCCGACCATCACTGCAGAGTCTGAATGTTTGGGAAATTGATGTACTATCAAATAAATAATGTCAGGTGTCTCTTTTTTGTAGATTGAAATTCACTCAGACAATGAAAACTTCCACGTTTACATCGATGATACGAAAATAATGCAGTACAAGCATCGTGTTGAAGACCTGAAGACAATCACAAAAGTTCAGGTGGCAAACGATGTGAACATCTCTTCATTAGAGATCACCAAAAAACCTTTTTATTAAAATAAGGCTTGTCAAAGGGACAACCAGTCTCTAAGCAATGCTTTGACCAAGCTTGCAATGTGAGCTTTTATTTGTTTACAGTGGGTTACTCATTGTCAAAGGTTTTTTCTTCTTTTTCACCTTTAGTCATTACAGTAAGACATTCATATTTGCTTTAAAATCTGACTTCTGATTTTGTTCTGGAAACACCAGCATTTAAATGGCTGTATGGAAATATTTCTCTTGAAAATCATACTCTAAAAGTTCTATTTAAATAAACTAAGACGTAACTAATCATTTGTCTATTTTAGAAAATGTTCTGTCGATCCAAACCCGTGATGTCTACAATGCTTTAACATGGTGTTTTACAACATGAGTTTAGACAAAATGTCTTTGAAAGCCCTGTTCTATATTCATGCTATGAATTTTTTATATATCAATTCATGGAACTTTCAAGAAGTTACACAGTTCAGAATTAAGAACAAACTGGGGATTTTATGACCAAGGGTGCCCATACAGAATATTTTATTTTTCACTTAATGAAGTAGTCTTACTGTCTAGCTGTCTTAGTTGTCATTTAGTATAGTACATTTTTAGATTTGTCAAGGTTGCACATGTTGTATTATTTCAACTCATTCAAAAATGTACAATGCAACAAATGGAATAGATAAAAACAATAGGCAGTGATTCTTGGGCTGTATCAGTCAATTGAATGATAATTTTTTTATTTTAAATTTAAAACTCAAAAAGATGCACTTTTTTAATCTACTTCTGCAACGAGAACAAAAAAGATTTCACACACATATTAAGGTATCGTTTGACCTCTGTTCCACTGGCAAAAACACATATTGTAGGCCTTACTACACTTGCAAGATTTGCCACCAAGTTCTGAGTAATTAATAATCCTTACGGGATTCTGTTTAGACTTTATACAACCTTAGAATTGCCATTAATTTGAAGCAGGCATTGCAATACAATAAACCAGAACCATAACCACTTGAAAGATGTTTGAGGACAAGAAATGTTAACAATAGTACTCAATGGCACATTGCACAAATACTGTGGTGCATTTTAGGTTTACTTGAACCTTGACCCCTGCTCTTATTTTAGTATGCTTCTACAATAATCCATGTATGAAATGTTGTGCACTAAAAAACAGAAAGGAGAAGTTTGGCTATACAGTATGCTGTCCATCATGCAGATCACGGAGCCACATTACCAGACAGTCAGAAACCACCAGCCTGCTGTGTTGAGAATCATCACAATGCTTTTGCAGTTACAACTTTCCATTTGTACTACAAACATTCACTGTAATAAAAATCAATGGTGATGGTAAGAAATAGGGTTAGTGTTGTGGGTGTCAACTGTAATACAGTAACACCCTGCAAATGTTCCTGAAATGGAAAAAAATGCCACTACTCCCCTTGTTGCCATTTTGGTATGCATTATTAATGTGTCATCTGTCCATCCACCAATTATTGTTAACTTCTTAATCCTGAACAGGGTAGCTGTAGCTTGAAGCCTATCCTAGAATCATTATGTGCTAGGCTGTGAAACT
Source organism: Heterotis niloticus (assembly GCA_018136845.1). Classification (NCBI taxonomy): domain Eukaryota; kingdom Metazoa; phylum Chordata; class Actinopteri; order Osteoglossiformes; family Osteoglossidae; genus Heterotis; species Heterotis niloticus. The sequence goes on from CM030896.1 coordinate 25,181,978, forward strand.
ATGGCAGGATGGGATGCCAGTCCATCGCAGATCAATATCAGCAAATTATTATTACATTTTCCATTTCTGCAGTGAACAAAAGAAACTATGAAATACTGCTGACGGTTACAATATATACTCATCGGTCACTTTGTTACAGTATGTAAACATGGCTGGTATGGACTGGTGGAACGGTGACATTGCTGCTGACCTCGTGGATCATTTCACGTTCAGCCAATACTTTCTCAAATTGGTAACTTCCAGAAGGACAATGATGTCACCCATCATCTCAGGATAGCCCACAAATATGACAGCGCCATTACTTTACTGCAGTACAATGAATTTCACACTCCCAACCTTTCCAACCAGCACAGCATCTTTGTGATGTGCAGATCCAAACATCTGCAGCAACTGTGAAGCTGACATGTTTGAATTAGCTCAATTGCTTACCAGAATTCCTGGAAATCGTTTGAAATAACTTTTTTTTTTTTTTTTTTTTTTACATTTTTCGCCCAGTTCGTTTTCAAAATTATTATTACTATGATTTACTTATTCAGTATTGTTCGTCGTAAGTGTGAGAGCGTCGTAAATCGGGCCCATTTTTAGACGGGAAAGCAGCCTTCACTGAGGAACCCAATGTAGCAGCGACGGTGACTCAGGTGAGTTGCACAAAAATATTTGAGGGATAAAATAGGTTTGTTTAGATTTGCGGGGACACGTACCGCTCCGGCACCCCGTATGAGACACCGTGCTTCTTTCAGCTGTCCACACTGCGGAAAAGGAGCCAAACCTCTGTCTTACAGTTGCGTCTGAGGAAAACCTGCGCGCTGTGAGAAAGAAAAAAGGTGCTGTAAAGTGGAAGAACAAAACCGGTGTTTAGAATGTTATTCACAGCTGAAATAATGTCACTCGGAAAAGCAAATATAACTAAGTGTTCGGTTTGTTCTGAACACACCTTTTATGGGGCTTCCACAGAGCCGAAAAGTGGGAGTTCGACTGAGTCCGGCGGCGGCGGCGACGAGGACCGCGACTCAGGGCGCGCGCGCGCGCGCGCTCGCCGCGAGACAGTGAGCCGGGAGCGCGCTCTTCGGGCACCTTCCGCCGCGCGTGACCCGCACCAAGGCAAGTGGCGTTTCCGTTTTAAATGCTTCGTTTTTGTCTTTGCTTAACAGCAGGCTTTTATCGTCATTTCTGGCACATTTTCCTCCTTAAACGACGACCGAGGCGTAAAGGTTTGGCTGCCTTAGACGCGTTGTTTAAGCCAGGTTCACCAACGCACGCTCGTAGTTTTTTTTTTTTTTTGTGTGTGTGTATTTTTTTGTTTTTTAACAGCACCAATAAAACCAACCGCTGAAATTCTTTTACAGATCGTCGTATAGATTTAGTTTTTGTTTTTTTTTTTAAACGCACAGTTCTTTGTTAAAGATGCCAATATTACGGCGTATCTTTCAGCCTTTTTAAATTTCCCACGGGAAAAAAGTAAGTTATTATTGTATAGTAGCGGAGTGACAAAATTTGGGAAGAATATAAGGAAAACAGCGAAAAAAGCGCACAGGCAGAATTTGGAGAACTGGCAAATGTTCAGCAAGCCAAAATGATGCAGACTAACCTCTGAATATAATGGCGTGTTGGTTAAGCTCAATGACCATTTTCATTCATGGAGGTTTAATATAAAGCGTTTATACGGTTAGAAAATGTAAAATAAAAGGTCGTGTGTGTTATGTGACAGAGAGAGTGATGGACGCATGTTTTGCCTTGACTGTAGCTGGCAGATCGCGCAAACTCACATGAAGATGGGACTTTTGTTCAAGGTGATGCAGAGGAGTCTCCTTCCAAGGAAACGTCCTCCAGCTCCATCTGCAACGCTTAAACCACCTGCTATGGTACGAGCAGTTTAGGGGAAAGAAGCGGAAGCAAAGCGGACAGACATGAATTTCTCCTCCGATCACCCGCATGAGCAGCTGCTCCTCCATCCCTTCCTGCTGTATGAGAACCGGTCTTCGGGCAGGGCAGAGAACATGAGTGATGAACTTTTCCAGCACAAGAGAGCTAAGCTGGAGAGAATGCTTCTGCTGACCATCAGGGAGCCCACCACTATTGCTCTCACCGTGATGTATATCTTGTCTTTTGCCGTGGGCTTTGTGGGCAATATCATGTCCATCACGGTGCTCAGCAGCAGGAGGAACAAGAGGTTTCCAGGGGTGAGTGCCACCAGGAGCCTCCTGGTCAACCTGGCCGTGTGTGACCTCATGGTGGTGTGCGTATGCATGCCTGTCACCCTGGGCCATACGATCTACACCGCTTGGGTGTACGGTGACTTCCTCTGTAGGGCAGTGCCCTTTACCCAAGCTGTGTCCGTGTCTGCCAGCGTCCTGAGTCTGACTGTCATTAGCGTCAACAGGTACTACAGCATCCACAATCCCCTGAGTGCTCGTTCCTTCATAACATGGAGGAAGATCTTCTGGACTATCGTTGTAGTGTGGGTGCTTTCCTCTGGGATTTGCTCGCCCCTCATCTTCATGAATCAACGGGATGAGATCCACCTGATCGAAGACCAGCCTTTTGTGCTGCCTATCTGCCGAGAGATCTGGCCCCAGGCTAGGCTGAAGCAGGTGTACAACGTGTTGCTCTTTGTGACCCTCTACTGTCTCCCGGTGGCCTTCAACCTCACCGTGAGTTTCCTGACAGGCCGCCGGCTGTGGAGTACTCCCCACAGCTTCGGTGAATTCAGCTCCCACAACCGAGTGGTGCACACCTCCCGTCTCAAGGTCCGTAAGAAGATTGCCAAGATGGTGGTGGCTCTGGTACTAATATTTGCCATCACCTGGCTGCCACTTTATGTGGCTGATATATGGATTGACTGTGAATCACACCCCCCCGCCTGGGTTCTGCAGCTCCGCCCCTTTGCTCAGTGGCTTGGCCTAACCAACTCCAGCCTCAACCCCATCTGCTACTGCTTCATTGGAGACTTGTACCGTTCTGCCAGGGTTATCAAAACCAAGTACCATCCAAGGCTCATCTCCATCTTCAGCTCTTTCACCTCCAGCACCTCCACTGTCCTGTCCAGGATGAATTCCTCCAAGAAGCAGAAACAGCCAAGATGCCAAGAAGCTGCCCTGTCAGAGACGCATTTCTCCAGTTGTTACTTGAGCTCCCGTACAGGTGAGAGCACACAGACTTCTAGCAGGTCTTTGCGTCTTCATAGCCTCAAAGGACGGAGAGGCTCCGGGGGCTTGCCTGACTGTAAAGACTCGTCGACTCAGATTCATTGCATCTATAAAGAATAGGATTTCAGTGAAGAAGCTGTAAATGAATGCTAAGCAACGTCTGTCAAGCAGAAAATTTGTTCAAAACATAAAAGCCGTTCAGGAAAACCTTTGAAGCTTATTGAATACAAGGTTACCAAAGCTTATTGAACAAGAAGCTTATTAGGTATAACTGACAAATAAGCACAGATGTACATCAGTAAAACACAATTCAAAGGATCTTTCTTCACCAAAATTGACTTTGCATTATTCGTGCTTTTCAGTACAGGTGTGCACTGTATTTAAAGCTTCAAAATGTTCCGTTAGAACCTAAGGTGGGTGTGCTAGCTTTTCATTATGGAATAAATAGTTTTTGTTCATCACCTTGTACTTTTTTGACCAAAGTTGATGTTGTCTACCAGTGAGTGGTAAAATGAGGGCATAAATATTTCAATTTAGTGTATCTTGAAGGCAAGGGGACTAAAAGCATTTAATTTCCAAAAGAAAATAAATAAGGAAAATAAAATAAATGCAGAAATATCTGGGCTCTGTCTGTTTAATTGTATATAATGGACATTCACAAAACGATGTAATTTCACTCTTTTTGCGTTTTTGTTGAGAGCGACACAACCAGACGTTTTAAGGAGACGCCAACATCAGATTAGTAAAATAGTTGCTTTATTAAGTGACCCTTTGGCTAAAGTACAATGTGCATTGCATTCTGATGCACACCATCACTTCTCTGGTGTCTACTGGATTAAGTTGTATTTAATTAAAATGTATTTGATTTGAAAGCCAAGAAGTTGAGTGAGATCCTTACTGTAGAACAAGGAGAAAAAATCCACACTGCTTTCAAATACATACTGATAAATGTGTTTTATCCGAATTATTACAATACTATAAATAGCTTGATAACTATAAATAAGATTTCTCTTTAAGATTCAACATTTGCCACAAAAGGACTGAGCAGTTTGTTATTTGATGTATATTTCCTGACAATAATAAAATGGGATTTTTATATTTATCTATTTATTTATTTATTTATTTTTAATGAAAAAGCTGGTCAATATACCCTTTTCTGATGAAATACTGTTCAGGACTGCCTTTACAATCAAAGAAATGGGTGCTTTTTCATGGAGAGACGCAACAATGGAGTTCACTGGCAGCCTCAAAGTACAATTAAGCCACAATTATTCTTAAAAGCGTAATGATTGATGGAACAAACAGTCACTACCAGCTGCTCCCTTTCAAGCTCTTGTGTGTGTGTGTGTGTGTGTGTGTGACAGCGAGAGAGATGTGTTCATGGGCATAATATGCACCGCTGTTATTTCAGACATTTAATTTTCCTTTTATATATATTAAAAAACAGCAGGCCAAACCCCTTTATTCAAACTGCATGGGTGTTTGTTGTAGTACTGCATTCAGGAAGCTCTAATTTCCCAGCACTTATGCAGGGTCATTTATTATAAAATACACTGCCACTCTATTGTGCACATTACAATAAGACAAATATTTAGGATCATTGTACTAGTGGGACTTTTTTAACTGCTGTTCTGATAGGTCAGTGTCTCTAACTACTGTGTTATTTGAATAAACCCTCTGAGATACATGAGGAAAAGCTGAAGCTGATGCCTACCGAGAGAGCTTAGAAGTGCATCCTCAGCACGACGATGCAAGATGGAGCAAAAATTAACCTGGAGGTAAGAGAGGACATCCTAGCCGGCCTCAATGGTCGCTTTCCAGCAAATTCACTTTCTCTGTGGCCACTGAAGTCAGCGTGGCGGCTCGGGGATTGGGCTGATGTTTCGCTGCCTTTTGCTCATCGGGTTTTGAATCTTTTCATGCGCAGCTCAGCTGCTGTGTGTAAATGGACCACAATATGTGGATTGTTGTGCCGTGTGTAAAATGCTAAAATAAAGGTATATATTTTAACAAAAGTGTTGCATATACTTTGATTTTGTAATACTGCTTCCTGTCCAAGGTGCACTTCATCCTTGTGCAGAACCGTTAAACAGTTAAATGAAAATGAACAGATGGTTGGATATTTTACAAGGCATTACCAAAAGGTGTGTGTGGCGGTGCCATCGATGTCCGAGGCAAGGAGAAACGGAAGTGGTTTGCCATTCCCTTCTTCCGTGCCCATTTGAGGGGTGCAAACACAGAGAAATCATACAGACTCCACTCTTGCGCTGCACTCGAACCCCACATCAGGCAAGCGGCCCGGGCACTGTTTAAAAAAAACAACAACAACACACACATACTGTAGGTTTTAATCCCATGAAATGCGATATATTGTAATGCTTAAATTGTAAAAGGCTGAAGTAATAAAACTGGCATGGTACACCATATTCTGAATAAATAAAGAAACAAATATGCCTAACATTATTATTGCTTTTACAGTTGAATGAACTTTAATGTCTGAAACAGCCATCACTTTAAATGAACTGTTAATGATCTTAAAATGAGCTGTAAATTGTGGGTAATTTATATATAAAAGAGAAACCCACATCACGTGTTCCCCCCATGTGCAGGTCATATGTCCAGCATTAATATTCCATCATATAAACCCAAATGAAACTAAAATACGCAGCTAAAATATGACCAGCTGAAGCGAACCTCCATGCATGTAAAGCAGTCCCGTTTCTAGGAAGGCCAACGAAGTTTGCTGCCTCGCAGAAATAATTCAGATGAGTGGAGCGAAGCTGGGCCAAGCATCCCTCTTGATGCGCCACGGCGTACAGTGAGAGGAGTGCGGTCGCTCTGGAGCTCAAATTGTGTAAACAGTTTGGATTGAGTATGAAAGCGGTGGTGGACGGAGCTGCGCAACCCCATTTTCTGTTTCTCGAGTGTGAAAGAAAAGAGAAAGTAATCAATTTCTCATTCAGAGAGGAAAAGCGGAAAGCAATCCGTTTCTTTATGGTCTGCTCAGAAGCTGTACTGTGCCATCACATGTGGCGCGGCAATATTTCACATTGCATTGGCATTAAATCTTCATAAAGGTGACAGGGGTGACCGATGAGCAGTGGGTTCCCATGAGTCAGTGGCTCTTAGCTAGTAGAAGACTTCTTGAGGATACAACATTAAGCCATCACATTACACCATAACTAAGTGTTTAAAACGTCACGTAGTTGCATGGAGCGCAAGGAAGCAGAGCAAAGGACAACATAAACTCAGTTTAAAAAGTCAGCAAAAATGTAGAGCACAGAGGCCAGGACGTTTGAGCCGAGACGTGGCCACGCTCAACCTCGGCACCACAGCGGAAAGGCTGAACGGAGGGTAGAAGTACTGTGGTTTTGCTTGCCCAGCCCGCACTGAAGCCCCTGTGATTTGAACACAACAAGGGTTTCTCTCCTTCAAAGCACCCATTGTTCTTAGAATCCAACCCGGGTTACCAAACACAATTCCACAAACTCCTGCTGAAATGCCAGTTGCTGACTGATTCATCATCCGATAACCAATGACCAAAACTGAGGAACGACAGATGTTACTCTGGCCCCGCTTTCCTTCGACATTTGGGTGCCAGTTACTGGAGCGCAGCAGCCAAGGATGTGAAAAGTGACATTTGAAAACAGACGGACGAAGAAAGTACAATTTCAAATGAATTAAGGACGTGAAAAATGTCTCATATTGCAAACGAAAGCAAAAACGTGAGCCTTAAAGAAGAACTCACAATTTCTTTTTTTTTTTTTAAATCTGTGCTGTTCATCCAACAAGTTCATACGGTAATGAACTGATACCGCAGTTCTGTTCGTAGCCCCACCCTGCACCCCGACAACTTATAAGAAGGATTTCTCAAATCCAAAGTGACCCAACTTGAACTAAAATGTACAGCTCACTCCGTGCACTTTTTTGTTCACTTGTGGACGTTTCGGAATTGATGTGCCCATTACTCCTCCATCTTGCTGCTCTTGTGTGTTTCGGCCACCTGGTTTTGCTGCTGTTGCAATAATTAAATACATAAAAATTGCAAAATAAAATCCCTCCTTGGATCTTTTGAAGTTAAACAGAGCTGCGATCTCATAGGGTCACTGGTCACTCCTGCTTTTTCCCCGGTTTCCTCCAGTGATCCACTCGTGGAAACGACATCCTTTCCAACAATTTGACAACTCAGATGTGTGCACTTCTCAAATGTCCAAAATTTCTATGAGATCACACAAGCCCTGGCGTACATTCATCTCGGTCTTGAATGAAATAATCTGTTTACCTCAAGGACGCAGCCTAGGAGCAGCACAAAATATTGTCAGTGCACCAAAATTGTCATTTTCATGAGTGTGTTTGAGGAGTTCTAGTCTGTTTACCACATGCGGAGCTGACTTGAAGGGCACTGTGGGATTCATGTCCCGGTTAAGTTCTGATTCAGAACGTTTTGGAAGTTACCTTCTCGCTCGGTGGCGTGATTTGTTCATAGAGTGGGATACCAATTTACTGTGCACTGAGGACGTGCGGCAAACCTAAACCCTAACCCTGGTATGGGCAAATGTTTGCAAGTCCAGGAAGTGGGCTCGGATCCCCCAGCAATCCGGTGCATTGCAGCTGACCTGATGCCGTCACTCTAGTGGACGTTCGGGTGAACCCAGCTCCACTCTCGGGAACCCCTACCTGTGTCACAACATGTGGCATAAATACTAACCATCCAGAGACTCTGTAGAGGGAAGAAAAAACCTGGCTTTATGAAAAATTAAACACATCCAACTCTCTACCACCCAGAGGAAAAAAAGAAAGAGGTCAATTTTGTCCAACTGAGCAGAGCAAATTAATGAATAATGGAGAAAAGAACCTCACACCATCACCCCTAGCACTCCTTCAGTGTTAATTTCAAAGGTACGGCCTTCTCTCACTTCATTTACATTCAAGAACATCCCCAAATTTTGCTGCAGACATTAATATAAAAAGGGGATTTGTATTTCCCTCAACACACTCAGCATTTTAGGGTCCACACTTTTAAAGAAGATTCTAGGTTTACTCGTATCCCTGAGCTGAGCTATGAAAATGCATCTGGTGATGAAAAACAAACAGAGATGTTATTGGGCTGAAGACTTCGTACCGGCTAGCATTTTAATCTTCTCAACTCAAACAAGTGACTGTCACATCTTGCATCAAACACGTCGATGCAAAGAGCCAGGTCCCTATCCTCCATACGGCAGCGTTTTGTCAAACCAGACTGAGGCGTCCTCAAGCTTGCTTAATAGTTCCTGACTTCAGAAGGCATGAAGAACCCAAAACCATCAAAGGTATCTTCTGCAAAACCTAAAGGGAGTACAAAAAGCACAACATCGGTGTCGATTACAACACTCTCCATGAATCCACCCCACCCCTCATTCTGCTCAGGTGGGCCACCATGAGTGCTCAAGAAGAACACGAGAGCCCTGAGAGTACAGAACACTTCCCTTGCTGTATATTTACACAAATTCCTTCAGTAGACACTTCTGTCCAAAGAGACACGCAACTCAGAGTAAACAAAAGTGAATTTCGCAGCAAATGAAGAGTTACAGAGGCGACACACGGTTAGTTTGACCGATTCTTCCATTCCTACAGGTGCACATCATACCTGCAAATGTGCCAGATGATGATGGAAGCTTATAGATCCATTAGGAGATCTGGACAGAAGATCAAACTGCACATCTCCTCAGGGGCAATTTTGCAGCAGTGCAGCAATATTCTCTGCCTCCATTACATGCAGAAATATCTCCAAGAGGGGAAAAAGAAATCAATGGGGCCGTATTAGAAGAGTGTCAGATCCCACAATGAATGCACACCTTCGCTTACACCATGCGGCGGGGTGGAAACAGACTCCATTTAGCCAGCACTCCCCTATGAGGAGCAGCTGTGATTCCTCTATTTAATTACCGTGGAACAAAGGACCTGCGGGGGTTACTAGTTTGGTGTTTTACAAGATTAAAAAAGGTCTATGCAATTACCTAAGGCCCTCCAGGATGATGAATAAGGGGTGGGCTTTCACAAGGAACCCTGTCCTTTTCCAAGAGGAAGCAAAAAGCCATCAGGGAAAGGATTTGCTGGGCGATTTTAAAATGGGGCTAAAGGTTGGAGGGAAAGTGTCATTTAATGTGCAAATTAAGGATATCCCTGCAGGCCATCATGTGGCTACAGGATTGGTTTGACCTGCCGCCTGGAACTTCTGAACATACAGCAGGTGATGTTCAGATGTTTCGAGTCCAGCTGGATCCACACTTAATGATGCCAAGTCTCCCTTTTGGAAACAGGCAACGCTGATGCTGACTGTTCGCTCATATTTACCGCAGTTTATGTCATTCTAAGCACCGCATGCTCCAGCGTGGGACGTTCAGAAGCTCCTGCGCCGACTGTGCACAGCAAACATCTCGGAGATGACTTTTTGGGTCTTGGTGATCATTCTTCACTGTGAACAGAGGCAGCTACAGCCGGAAACAACACTGAACTAGTGGGCGGATTCAACGTGTCGCTTACTAAATCGAATGCACCGATTCCAAATCTGAAGTCAGACTTTGTCCATCACGTCAGGATCTTAAGTTAAGCATACAGTGCAGAAATGACTACTTTCTTTAAGTAGTGGTTTTTGCCCTACAACTGTGTGAAGCTGTGCTGATGTATTCATAACAACGAAACAGAATAAACAGTACTGAAATGAAAATATTTGTTTAAAAAAATTCACCTTAAGCTCAACGTAATAGGTGTTAAAAAGTGCTTTAAGCTGTTGCTTCTGTGGTCGTAGGTGCCCGTTGCAGACACCAGTAGCAGTCAGCCATCATGTTGGGGTTGAAGTGGCCTTGAAATCTTATTTCCATAATAGAAATAGCTTGATGGAATCTCTCTCCATGTTCATCCCTTACATTGCCCAAATTTGGTGGAAAACAAATCCAAATGCGAATGTAAGAAATGCATTTTTAGTGACATCCAGAAGCTGAGTTTTTGGTGTGCTGTCAGCATGTTGTTTAGAAGTTCAGAATGGTTTTTTACACATTGGTTCCTTTTATAATTTTTGTACTACTAGCACAGATGCATCCCAAGCAGAAAGTTCAAGGTAGTTAAGTTTTGCTCTGAATGTGGCATCATGCATCAATTTGTAGATTTCGGGTCCAGTAAAAATTCCCACTTTGAGTTTAGCATCAGTTTTCATTACTCCAAACTTCTCCTTAAGATACTTTCAACTTTCTGTGGCGATCATGAAAGTGTGAAGTTGTGGTACCTTTCTACAACAAATTCCATTCCTGCTGTCTGGAGTTTAACAGTTCAGAGTTCATATTTGACAGCGACAGGTCCCTCACCAGATCTTCTAAATCGGATTGGCTGACCAAGTGCAGCTCAGCCCGTTCAAATTCTGGATCATACAACTCATCAGCAGCGACATCATCTTCCAGATCTTTGCCGGAATTTTCACTGGCTTAAGTGCAAGAGAGGATAAACAATTTTTGAGTTATTTTTCTTTGAAAATCCAGGAATTTTAGTCATACGGAAGTAACAGTCTAAGCAATGATTTTTTTTTTGTTCACGCCACACCATAGGCACATTGAAATGCCTTGCATGCCTTTTGTCATTCAACCACCATGTCAGCCCAGAATAACAGACTATGCAGCAGATATGAGGTGCCCAACTTTTATCCCCATCTCCAATTTGACATCCAAAATAATACTTATAAGCAACTATCACTCTTGGTCAGGTTCTTGCTCTTCTCAAGTGGAGTATATTTACCATAAATGTAAAAAAAAAAACAAAAAAAACATCATTGTTGGGATGGCTGACGCAGCTGTGCTTATTCATTTTAAGTTTAAAACAGAAACACTCGCCAACAAAACCTTAGCAAACTCTGGCTGTGACAGCAGTCCCGCTCGTCTTCTACAGTTACTGCGGACATCAGCTGACTGATGTACCCAAATGCGTCCAAACACTGCTGCAGGCATGCCTCCAGAAATATATTGATGCTAGGGGCTCTACGGATGTTAGTAGTTGTAATCGTGGCGCCATGTATAGCAAACTGTATGTATAGCCAAGCGAGTCCTAATGTAATTATGCATGTGTGTATAACTTAAGATCTGGACATGCAGGCAAATTCTGTGTTCAGATTTGGAATTGGCATACTCAATTTATTATATAACATGTTTTACCCCCAGGAGCAAAATCTTCGTTTTCCAGCGTAAGTGGTCTGAAGCATTCTGTTTGCTCAGCATAAGCAATAAAGGGTATGCAATAGTGATCTTAAAAGACTTTAAATAGTCACATTTTGCTCCTTTATAAATTGGAACACATCAAGCATTGTCTGAAATCACAGGAAAACTGCCAGTATAAAACGCTCACACTCTCTTTCGAAATGATGCCATTAACCAGAGCCCTGAGCGTGAGAGCTCTGCTTTGATGCACCATTTGTCATTGGTAAGTTCTGAAATAATAGGGCACTTAAAAAAGGAGTTTCGGGCAGACATGGGCTGAATTTGCACAAGTTTGTTTTTTTTTTTTTTCCAAAGTGTGTGCGCACGCCCCATGATACAGCCGAAGTTCTTCACCATCATGTGTCAGTTATGTTTTGAAAGCAGAGCTGGAGACCTAGCAGAAGACCTCAGAGGCAGTGGAAGGGTTCACTCTCTTTCACACACACTTGCCTGTCCATTTTTGGCAGAACTTAAACAATACACACATCACTCAGCTGTTTTCAAAGGGAATCGGTCCTTGTTGCTGACCTTTCCTTCAAAGCTAACGTGTTTCAGACAGTCAGGCTTTCGGATCTTGCGTGCCGCAAATCTGTGCCAGTAGCCCACTTAAACCTTCTCTGGACCACTGAAGTGTAAGCAAGGAGTTTAAAAAATACTTCCAGGAAAGTAACATTTCCCTTGGTGCTCTAACAGTATAATCTCCCTTTCCGTTATACACTAATGGATCGCAGATTTCGGGAGCCACGGTGGTGCACAGTGGCTATGAGGGCATAAGTTCAAATCCAGCTGAGCCCATGTTAACTTTAAATGTTCTCCACATGTCTACGTGGGTTTCCTCCCACAGTCCAACGATGTATGTTTTAGGTTAGTTAGTCATTGCACATTACCCATGGTGAGCGAATGTGTGTACGGTTACCCTGGGATGGATTGACGTCCCATCCAGCGAATATTCTCCTAATCCAGGGATTCCGGAATAGGCTCCAGACCACCGTGACCCTGACCAGGAAAACTCCTTAAGGACGATGGATGGATAGATAGTGGCCTTGTACAGTTTTCCAAGAAAACGTTGCAAATATTTCAATATTGAAAATCTTTGACCAAATTAAATGTGAAAACGTAATGAAAAATGGCACAGCATTGCAGAAGTCAGTAGCTGTGATTGGAGATGACGTTCACAACAATCTCCAGGGCATTGCATAAAAAGGGCCTTTATGGAAGGGGGGGCAACGAAGAAGCCCTGGTCAAAAAAAACCATATCCTTACCCATAAAGAATTTGCAAGATATCACTTGGAAGATGCTGCACAGATGTAGCAAAAAGTCCTGTGGCACGACTAAAGTGGAGCTTTGTACTGGACTGCGCAAAAACCTTCCTTAGGGTGACAAGTACCTTTGTGTTGGATTTCAAGTCTGTGGCTTGAAAAACAAAGCTGTGCAAAAAGAACAGACAGCCAAAAAGACAGGTTATTCTTTACAGCTAGAGATTACTGTACATATTTAGCTAGTCTTTTGTCCCAATAGTATGTGGTTGTTTTCCAAAAATACTAGCCATGGGTATTTTGATTTTTCAAAGGCAAATCTGCTTAGATTTTTGAAAAGATACAATTACACCACTGAGATGCACAAAAAATTGTGGGCAACCTTAACAGACCACAGTGACCTTTAATTTAGCCCTTAGTTTTAGTAAATTGGCTACATGGCCCAGCTGAGGGGTTTCTTACTATTTCTATAATTGTATAATTTTATAATTTTAGTTGTGTCTGTCTTATAAGAGTGGAAAACTTTTTACTTATTGTGGTTGAGTCTTTGTAAATAACCATGAGATTGAAAAGGTTTACATAGGATGGCGGTTGTGAATAAGGACTTAAAATACACTGGATATAACCAACTCTAACTTGCACTATTTTATGTGTTATTCAAAGTTAAATGAAATGTACAGAAAAAAGAAATCGATTTTTAACTCTGAAAATGTGACTGTACCTTTGCGTGTCAATGTGTCTGATGAGCAATTGGTGTGAGGATGAAATTCTCAGAAAAAACAAAGGCTCCACTAATGTAGAAGTAAAAATCAAAAGTGAAATTAACATTCAAGTGTCAAAAGTTAAACAGCAATTCAGCATTGTGATGAGAGGCGACAGAATGCAGATAAGTCATTTACCGAACTGAAATACATAGTATTTTACAGTTCTTGACTTCCTTACTATCAGTTGGGGCTGGGAAATGTGCTGTACAGTATTTGAAGTCTGACTTGGATGTTCGCAAAGCACAATGTCGCCACCTTGTGGCACGATTCCACGTCACATTTAGGTCGTGGAGGAAGGAGGGAGGGAGAGAAAGAGAGACGGGGGGGGGGGTGTTTGGATCTATGGAAATGTCCACATTGTGGCCAAAGTACTGAGAAAACACTTGAGCAGAAACAAGTTTTCCCACAGATTTTACAATGTCAGATGAAAAAGTGAACAGAAAATAAACCTTATTTACTTCTGCATTTCATTCATTACGATGCACATCCAAAACAATGGCACTCATATTTATTAAAATGGTCAAATAGTTCCATATAATGACTATAATATTTTGTATTTCTATTTATTCATGTACTAAATGACTTTCCACAAACTGATATAAATACTGACAAACATAGAAATGTTAGTCATTAAAACAGCTTGTAGCTTTGATTCGATCCAGCAGGCTGCGGCTCATTTTTGGCTCAGTTCTCCACTTTGGCTCTTCATCTAAACATTCCACTGTGGTCTAAAGTGATGGTCTTTGGTTCTAAAACTATTTCATTTTACTGCAGGAGTCTTGACTGCGGAATCACTTACTGAAGTATCGCGAATAAATGTAATATGAAGGGGTAGCAGGTGGAGCACCGCACAGAGCCACTCTCTCGTATCCCAGAGATACAGGTTCCAGTCCCACCTCCTGCTGTAGTTCCCTCAAGCAAGTTACTCGCCCTGAATTGCTTCAAGTCACCCCACTGTAACACTAAGCAACACCATAAGCAGCTTTGGAGAAAATCGTCTGCTAAACAGCAGAAGCTTTGCTACAGAACCACAGCTCAGAGCAAAGAAAAATTTCATTCAGAGTCATAACAATTACTTGTTTAGAAAACCATCTTAAATTTACTTAGATTTTTTGAATGAAGTTTTTTTTTTTTTTATTAAATGATCATTTCAGTTAGTGCTCTACTTTCTATAACTGAATGCTGGTGCATTACTATATGTTCAACCTCTTTATAATACATAAATTTTATATCGATTTACAATATGACTATAATCAGATTAATAATTTATATGGCATTAACTGGGCTGAAACTGTAGCTAAAAAAATTTTTTTAAAAATGTGACTCACGGGCTGTGCAGCACAAGGTCCGGGTGGTCCGAGGACCCGTGAGTCACCGCAGAAGAAGGCGTTAAATGACAAGCACAGTGGTACTAAATTCTCATTACAGCAACTCATGGAAAGAGGACGTGACCCACCGTGAAACAGATCATGGTCTGTTTACAGTAGGCAGCTCACAATCCACCATCACAGAGGGCTCATTCATGACAAGATAAATTTAAGGCCTCTGCTGGGAACAAGAAACGTGCAAGGTGTAACCGAGTGTTTTTCCCATGACCTGCACAGTGCAGACCATTGGCCCCGCTTGCTTAGTCTTGCCACATCTGCAGATGTTTCACCAAAAGAATTTCTCACGTAGTGGCAGCGGTTTGACGCAGTTTGAGATGTTTACGAACAGGAGTGACACTGTTCTCCAGCGTGACTAGAAAGCACTGGGGGAACAGAAGTGACCAGGATATCCTCCTCAGGCTCAGCCACCACGCAGCTGTCCAGCAGTAAGAAGCAGGTGGGCAGCTGGTGAGTTCATTCTAGGTCATTCATTGTGACAAAAGTGCTGCAGAAAGTAACTTCTAAACATTCCAGTCAGGATATATATCCTGTGAGTCTGGTTTAGGACAGCTGAAGGTTGTGGAAAAATTGCCACAAAATTCCCCATTAGGTAGAACAATGAACTCACCCCAACATTAAATACTTTTTTTAAATTATTATTTATTTATTTTTTTATAGCTTTGTACAGCATTCGTGTCAAAACTATAGACATGTCTTGAGTGTACAATAAGCTGTAAACCCATATGAAAACAAAACACTTACATTTCCCATGACTTGGCACCATGTTGCTTACTCAGCAGTACAGCTGTCACAGTCTCAGCCTGAGGTCATCACAAAGCCTTAAAGTGACATCAAAACACTGAAACACACAATTCAGTTATATATCATGTCAATATAAATCAGTCATATCAGTCTCGGTACAGCCAAAACTACTGCCTTTTGTAGGTAGAATTATTAGCCTTCAACATCAGATTAAGATCTCTAAAGGGAATCGTAAAACCGCAAACATTTTGCATTCACAGAATCAGCATGCATGGCTAATTCAGTTGTATTTTGCATTTTATTGGTTGTAAGTAAATTATTAAACAAGATAAAAACTAACAAAAGCAAGTGCTACTGCAACCTTTATTAAATTCACAAAAAAATCTAAATACATAAATCATGCATTTATATATACTCTTTTTAATGTTTTATTTAAGAAATGTTTTATTCCCCCCAATGAAAACATCTTGTTTAAATAATATTGAAATAAATAAAGATTTTAAAAACCCAAGTTGCCTCAGGAATCCATGTCAACCAAATAGTTAAATTTGACTATTATATTCATGTTACACAAGGAAAAAAAAAAGAAAAACCCGTTTTCAGTTAACAATGAGATGTCCCTAAATCTACTTTGTCCATGCAGTAAAGGAAATGACTGTGCCTTTTAAACATACAACTAAAAACCCTACATTGTCATGGACAAAGACAAATGAGATATTAAATAATCTAACCTTAACATACATTAAATGGACATAATAGCAAATTTACAACATCTGTGGCTCAGAAATACTTTCATGACCTCATCCATTCAAATCCAAAACAAAAAAATACAGACAAGCTACAGTAAATGTTCAACTGTACATTTAAAAAAATCCCTTTTAAGAATGTGTAACACAATGGGTACTGACAATCCAATGGACGAAACAAATCAATCATGGCCACCAACATTCTGTGAATATCTTCATTTATGGAAATACCCCTGCTGTGTCATTATTTAAAATCACCATAGTTCCTAGTCTGTAAACGCTTCCCCCAGTCTAAAACAAGGCACTGTTCCCCCGCAGGTATGACAGCGCAGCACCAGCAGCTGGGTTTCTCCTCCCTGTGCTGCAATGCTGCCGAAAACACAACTACGCATGTAACTCGACATCTCGCCTTACCTTCTCCCCCCTTCGGAAAAGCATGTCACTCACAGAAACAGCCCCAACGCTCCACATGCACATGTATTCAAGTGCAAACAGCAGCAAGTCAATACTCTTCAGGACCTTCAAACACACCTGTTCTTAATTCAGAATAAAATATTGTCATTCCACTACCTTAGCCCCAGCAACTCAACTGTACAGCATATCTGTGTGTACAAAGAAATACGAGAGCACCGACGCACATGGATGTATGAAAAATGCTTCAAGCACTCCAGGTACTTCAATCATGTCCATTATCTCCATTTCCTTTAAACATATTAGATCTAAATAGTCGCACAAACATGTCAAGACAAGTAACATTAAGTAGTAAGAAGGGAAAGTACACATATCTCCACATGGAAACAAATATCTCATTAACAGTTGTGTGGCATGAAACAGGGTAGAAAGTATCTTGTCTCATTTCCCCACAGCCAAAAACATAAGAACACTGCAAGAACAGTAAACATGTCTTTAAAAAAGTGAATGGACATTTAAGTCTAAGCTGTAAGTATGTATACCTATTTTATTTCACAATTAGAAATAGAGAATTTACTATAGACTTGAAAAATAAATTATACATTTTTGGTATTTTGGCAAGCTCTTTCATTTTTGTGTCCTGAGTTGAAGGGGTAAAGTGGATTGGAAGAGCGGATAACATTACATATAAAAATTAAAAAAAAAAAAAAAAAAAAAAAAAAAAAAAAAAAAAAAAAAAAATGTGCATGTTTAAAGTTGTTCTGTTCGAGGTTACCAGTACTTAGTCCGATACAGTAGTGCCTTGATTAATGTTTGATTATTTCAATACACTAATAATTACATTGATCCCGTTCCTGAAGAGTGAATGTGAAATCAAAACGTGTCCCAAAAATGGCAATAACACAGCAACATGTAGTAGTTCTTGACAATTTTGTACTGGAGGTAATCCGTTTCCGATATACATCATACACATTTTAAGCTAAAAAAATAAAGTATATTTTAAAAATAATATAAAAATATCATATCTCGGTTCCAGAATGCATCAGTGCATTTGAGCAGAACAGTGTACAGCGAGCAACACCAGCGCTCACCATGTAAATATTAGAATTTACAGGTTTGTGTACTGAACACTGATGGAATACTTGGGTTTTAACCTTTTTATTCTTTTAAAAGTCTGCAAAAGAGCTTCTTAAACTGAATACAACAGTAATCAAGGCATTACTGTAACCTGGTAACTGTGACTTTTTAACCATCACTTTAGAATCTTCCTAACATTTTCATCCATGTACACAAAATAGAAAAATAAAAACATCTACATCGTAGGGTTTTCCTATAGTCAAATAACTATGTTGTTTATTGGCCAAGTTACAGGCACTGTGTTTTTATCTTGCACAGTGAAGCTTTCATTTGCTGTGATGGCAAAATGTACTGGAAACCCCCAGTTGATGAATGATAAAATAAATTGTGCTTCCACATTTTAGAAATGCTTATGTGACAGGAAAAAAAAATTGCATATTATTTCAACTAAGCAGACATGTTAATGCCTCCTGCTGTACTTAATACTAAATCAACAATACAATTTCTTTTAAACTTTCTGCAACAAAAATAACATTTTTACACATTTCAGACTTTTGTATGTATCCATTTACTTTGTCAAAAATATCCACTGCCATCCTCCTCCCCAGCACTCAATGCTCTCTACCGACTCCTGCAATGTGATTTACAATTTATTTTTAACCATAACTGTCACACAAATACAACTGCAAGTGTGACATTTAAAGAAAGAAAGAAAAAAGGGAATACTTCAACCTTAAGCACTGCATCCTGCAGAAAAGAACAGTATGAGACCAGTAGGGAAAATGGGGCTGGTTATCGCACTAACTACAGCCAAACTACTGGGTGCTGTGTACTGATTTTCATGACAGCTGCTTAGAGCTTTAATGAAAACAATAATAATTGTACGGTTATGTTCTACTTTTCATCAGCCTTCCATGCAATGTGTCAGTGCTACTTATTCATTGATATTCATTTTGCTGCTTATGTTTAAAAACCATAAATAGGACCAAAGTATTTAATGTAATTAAAAGAGATAGGTATTCTACTCATTTTACAATTTACCTGATGTCTCCAGCTCAAACACCAAAAAAAAAAAAAAAAATCTGAAAATCCATTTAAAAACATAGGAACAACCAACACCGCAATAAGGTTAGCTGTCAAAAACTGTCAGCGTATCACCGCTAATAACATTTTAATGATGTAAGTTACAAGGATAAAAAGGGTGCTTGTTTTTACTGAAGTCAAACTTTCCTTTAATGCCTGAATGAATCTATAATGGACTCAAGCTGAGAAATCCTCATGGGAGTAAAAGATGTGACAGCCAGCCCCATCTCCCCTACATTAAAACACCGAGAAAAACAGTCAAAACAGCAAAACAACTGTCTAAAATGCCAATTGAAGAGTGGATCATTTTTTTGTGTTGCTTTTGTGCATTTTTTTTGAAAAACAAGATTTTTTTTCCTCATCTAAGATTTTCTTTAGGAAAATTTTGAAAGAGCCACGTGAACTATTCATGTAGCAGTTTTTCGGGTTTGGGGTAACCAAAGAGCTTGAAGTCCGCTTCGTACAGCCTGTACAGTTCCTGCCTCCATTTGTGCGGGATGCTTGCGAACCAGTCCCACTCCCAGCTTCTTACCGTTCTGTTACGGTTGCTGGAAGGGAACTGGACGATGTTGTCGACACGGAGAACCCGCAGAAGGTGCTCGGCATCCTCGTCCAAAGTCTCCAGCTTGCCAACAAAATCGTAGCTAATTTGGCAGGGGTGACACAAACGATACACCTGCCGCCAATGCTCATTGAACGGCATCTCCTTTTCTGTTTCACGGTCCAGCAAGTACTGAATAAAGTTTGAGAACGATGGGCGAATCCCAGCAGAAAAGGCATCGACGACCGACGTAGGGGGGTCCGAGTAATTGCCGTAGCGTTTTAGCATGACGACGGCAAACTGACGGTAAAAGTCCTCGTTCTCCTGCTCGAACTTGTTCCTGTAGGCTGAAATGAGCCGTACAAATGGATCTCTGACAAACAGGAACTTTGTGTACTTCTTCAGTTTCACTTTCATCAAATGACGGGAAAACTTGCCGTAGCGCTTCCAAAACTTGTTGAAGGTGAAGTGGATGCTCGCGTTATGGATGTGCTGTTGAGGAACATCCATAGGGTCCTGGTAGGGAACGCCATCCACCAGGAGGCTCTCACTCAGCACGATCATGACACGCTTCCAGTTAGTGCAGGCCACCTTGGGCACATAGCAGTAGATGATGCCATGGCGGTCATCCACAATCAGATGGTCCAACTCCTTGTTTGGAATGTCATCAAATGTCCTGTTCTTGCCGGGAAAGTCCAGCGCGCTGTCACTGCTGCAGAAGTCGCGCACCATCTTCTTCCGATCCTCTTGCCTTTGCCTCATCTCTGCCGAGATGGGAGTGAGGTGGATCTTCCACTCTCGTCTTGGCACATACTTTTCCTCTGGCTTCCCTGACTCACCAGACTGATTTTGAGATGTGGGTCCCTCCTCCCTCCTTTGTTCAATGGGCTCAGTGGTGCCCTCCAAAAACTGATTAATGAAAGCATCGATGTCTGACAAGAAGACATTCCCTTTATCATCATCTGCTTTGTGTCTGAGTGAAGAGAAAGATTCAGGGGGGAGTCGAGAAGACTGGGGCCCAGATATTGTGGTGTGCAAGTAAAAATGCGTGGCTCCAACATCATCCCAATATATAATTATCAGCAGGATCATGAAGAGGGAGCCGAGGATCAGGAAGATACGAAAAAGTTTTGGCTTTCCCATTTTATCTGATCCAAGCTGAAAATATTCCATTCTTATCTTATCTCCATGTTACTGTCCTCGGAGCAAAGAAAGGACACTTCCAGTGTGCAGGACCTGGACCAAAAACAAACATCCATAAACATTTATACCTGCGTTAATCATATTTTTCTCCCCCTCTTTAAATAGAAACTGATGCATAGACAGAGATGGACAAAACAGACACACCACATGAAAAAGGAGATGAACTTTGCAGTCACTAAATCAGAATTGCAAGTGCAACTGCAAATGTGCATCATATTAGTTTGACTGCCTGTTAGCAGTAGGTGTCAGCTATAAAAGGGGTCTGACAATTAGCACTTTGATATGAGCGTTTTCAAAGCGATGTGAGGCAACTAACAGAGTTCCAAAGAGGCTAAATTATCAGTGCCAGAACTGTGGTCACAAAAACAAGAGAATTATTTATTTTGCCAAAGGGAACAGTCTCAAAAATAATGACACCATTTGCCAATCATGGAAAAACTACATCGGCAAAGAAGAACAGTGGTCGCAAATCAAAGCTCACCGACTGGGACAGGTGGCCGATTCGCAGGATAGTTACTAAATGGCAGAAAGGTACAGCCTCCAAAATTACCTTCTCTGTGAGCCAGACCCAACAAAAAACTGCCTTTCACAAAGCAGTAATTTATGGCTGGGCTACTATTCAGAAACCGCTTGCATCCAAGACCAGAGCCCAAAGATACAAAACTTTCCAGCAAAACCTGGATCCCTGAGCCATGAAAAAACTAATATGGTCTACTCTTTTACCTTATAAAGCATATACAGACTGTTACATGTCTACAGAAATCCTAAGGAGCCCTTACACCAACAATGTCTGAAACTGGTCAGGGTGGGTTTCCATAATGGTTTGGTCACCCATCTTGCAGAAGTCATTAGGTCTCATGATTGCTCTGCATGTTCACATAATGGCTAAGGAATATGAGGTCATTTTACACTATCAGTTGCAACCATATGGTACAAACAAGATGATCCCACGTTTCAGGGTGATAATGCCCCCCAAACAAACTGCTACATCAATTTAAAACTGGTTTCATGAACCCAGGACGAATTCAAACACTTTCTATATCCTCACCAATCACACAACCTAAACTTCAAAGAACATTTATGAGAAATTCTTTGCGCAAAATAGATTTCCACTTCCTGCATCCCTTAAGAACTGGAGACTTTTCTTCTTAAAGAATGGTGCAATATTCCATAACACACAGTCCAGGATCTGTATGACAGAATTCCAAAGACTTAAGCTGTCCTGAACATAAAGGGTGGATCTATTCCTCGTGAGGTCCTTGCTATTCACATACTGTCAGATGTTCCCACCATCTGTAACTGTCTAATAGTAATAATTCAATGATTAAGAAAATCAAATGTACTTCTATGCATATGTACAGACCTCTGTTGACTTACATGCCTGTACTTGTGGGAAGAAGCAGCTGGTCGCTGGCATAATCTGTTCGTTTTTGCAACACATCCCAAGAAACAGGTCCAACACTTGGACTAAAATCTGCTGCTCCACATACAAACTGAAAGGTTAAATACTTTCATAACTGAATGGGGGGGGGGGGGGACCTTGAGGTTAAACATCTAAAGTTGCACTATGCTGTCAGTAAACCTGAACACCTTTTGTAGAGGGCATGCTGGCTGAGACAAATCGCCACTGTAAGAGGCCAAGTGCTCCCCGCTCGGTCCGTTCACAAACATGCCGCCTGCCAAAAACAAATGGACACCTCCTCACCGGGCCTTTGTGACAGTGCCAACACACCCTGAGAACGCTGCAGAAAGCATTTCGGACGCACTAAATTTGGCAGAAAACTGTAAAAGCGCGGAGGTGTCAGTGCTCCGAGAATAAACCGATACGTTCGAAAACGCCGCAACGTTCGTTTGAACATTACACCTTGAACTCAAAAAAATGAACTCTTTTCCTACACAAATCACGCCAAGTTGCCCAACTGCAACGTGCATAAAAACGTCAGCTAGTGCTCATTCACAAAACCGGTCCGTGCCCCATCTTTTTCCTTCGCGATGAAGTTGTGGATCAGAGGATGATTTTTACGGCACATTTTTCAAGGAAATGGATTTTCACGTTTATTCTGCGCCGGGAGGTCTCCCTACAAATAAGGTTCGCTCAAGTGTCTAATTTCCTTTGAGTATAAAAGTCTACATTTGCCCTGCACGACAATTCAAACGAATCCTGCGTAATGTGGTCACCTTTCGAAACTTCGGTGCAGCATGACCACTCGCTCGTAACCTTTTGCTTGAGCGTTTTGTTAGATATGTGCACGCTTGTGAAATTTCGCAGTGAAACATTTCTCTTTGTTGCTGTGACCCAGTTCTCCTATTACTGATATTAAAAAAAGAGAAATGATTCAGCAAGCACTTACCAGAAACCTACTTGCTAAATTATTTTATTTCATACGTTTCAAGGGTGCCTGGTATTAATTCAAACGACTCTATGAACAGAAAGTGGATGTACTGCAACCCAGTTGCTATGGATTACAAATATTAATAAATGGGGTTGTAACAGGAAGACAGGAAACAATACTTGACTTGAAATTCTAAGCAACATTTTATGTTATATATATAAGGACACAGAAGCTACACGGTATGAAGGCAGGGTCGGATATGTAGTCACACAAACACGACACGCAAAGTGTTGTTAAAACGATACGGTTGTATTTTCGTTTTTGTTTCGGAACCACATACCTACAACTATGGGCGATGTTATTTTACCTCAGTGCTTCAGAGGGCTGCGCGGGACAAGGAGGCAAGGCGCTCCGTCGCCGAAAACGAGCGGAAAAGCAGTTCTAATAAGCGTTTCGACGAATTGTTAGCAAATACCAGAAACTTTGTGTGGCTGGAAGCTGAGCAGAAGCGCGGAAACGGGAAACGCTTGACGGCTAGGCGGCGAGAAGCACTTCCACAAACTTCGCCCTCGATGGTCGCGGTACCGTTAGAGAGACCGCAGCGACAACCTCCCTCCCTCCGTCCGTCCGTCACGCACACGCGCGGCGCGGCGCCTCAACATCGCCAGAAGCCTTACGGCGCCTCCCTGCTGCCCGTCCGCCGGCTCAACCGCGACGGTGCGCCTCAACGGAGCCTTTTCACCTCCCCCTGCCGCCTTTCTCTACGCTGACAGCCGTCGATTCATCCCGGAACCCGTCGGCCAGGATCTTGCCCACACGAATTTTAATCACTTTTTCCACAACCCCCCCCCACTCCCGCGCCGCCTCCTCCAGCGAAAATACGCGTTAAAAGGTGCGCAGATCTGACATGTGATGTAAAACGTGTGTGCAGAAACACGAATAAAGACCCCTGTTGCGAAATGAGATTTTAAAGATGCTCGTCAGCCTTTTCCGCGCTCACCTCTCCCTCGGCTCCTCGCCTCCGTCAAGCACAAACGGCATCAGTAGCAGCACGGCGGAGCGCCGGAGGACCGAACTACTTGCCACACAAACCAATGGAGGAGGGGGGGGGGGAATCGCGAAGGCCCACGTGGTATCGCGAGATTTCGCTCTGCGGTGTGGCGACGCGCCAGAAGGGCTGTGCGGGCGATTCGAGTCCTCCGGCGAAAATCAGAGGTGCGCAAATGCAGGTGAAAAAACGCAAACACGGCTGAACATAACAGTCACGCAAGCGATCGTAGCACTATGACAGCTTATAATTTACATTTCTCTTTAGCCACAGGTTTTATGTACGTACGCAAATGGAGAATATGTGACAGCGCATTGAATTGAAGCGTCTTTTAAATAGTTACTCCTGTAAAAATGAAGTTCTTCTTCTTCTTCTTCTTATTATTATTATTATTATTATTATTATTATTATTTTCTTGCTGGATTACTTCTAACTACTCTGCCATCTGCTGTCGTGATGCGGTAATTGAGAGCATTTATTTTGTGTTGTAACGACTAGTCTGGCATTACTACTGTAATAGCAACTGTCTCACTGCCGCACTATTAAAAGAATGAATTTAATTTCGTAAAACAAAAATCGGACTCCTTCGAAATGCGCTGCTTGTAACCAGAACTAATGTGCAAGATGCTGTACAAAACAACATCAGCTAGATGAAGTGAATATGAAGTAAGTCACTAAATTAATCTGCATGTTATTTATTAAAATGTGTTCTAGAAAATACTTACATTGTCTATTACTGGGATGAATTAGAAAATTAGAATAGTCCATATAAGTTGTTTATATTCTGCATATACTGTTTATATTGGGTTATTCATTTCCCCCACTCATGCACAGCATGCAAAGCCTTTTTATTCCTCTGCTCTCTGTCCTCTTCTGTCACTGCAAGTCTTCTCACCCTTGGCTGGTGGAAAAGTGGCTGCCCTCAGCAGCAGTTTTGAAAACCCGAAACTGCCATTATCCCAGAAATGCCAGCATTATGCATTGCCGGACATTTTCACCTGATCTTTCCAGAGATGCACATTTATCCCCTTGTGTCACGCTACCGCCTGTCCTTTTGACATCTGCCGACCCCTCACATGACAGAAACCTCCCCTGTAAATCCAACAGAAGTAATGAAAGATATTCTGTTCATCAGGGTGTGTTTGACCTTATGGGCTTTATTTCTGGATTTAATTATTGTTTTACTCATTCACTCACTGGCCCAGTCACTTCATACCAACAGTTTAACCACTGTCTGGAGACTAAAAGAAGCAGCTCTGTTCAATTTGATCCTTTATGAATGATTTCTTGTTAAGTTTTAAAATGCATGCCGTGATGTTTTTTGTAAACCTATAGATTCATTTTTTTAACAAGCTTCATTTTTTTGACAGTGGCATCACACCAGATTTTTTTTAAAGCCAGTTATCCCATATTTTCCACTTCACTTAGAGTTTAACAGGACTTTATGTCCTCTGCACTGGTTTACAGTGTATATGAGGTAATACATAATTATACAAAGCAGTAGTAAACAGACAGTAAAGGCAATGGTGAGTTCCGTGGTTATGGCTGGATCAACACATCACAGTGGTATGGGTTAGGTTTGGCTTCTGGGACTGCTGTGTATAACTACTTTGGTGTGACTCATTTAGGCTGTCTGGATACCGTGGGATTCCTCTGCAGTCACATTCAGTTCCGATAAACTGGGCAGTTAGTGTACCCTGTTAACGGTGTTCCTTATATATAACTTTAACATTAAATATAAAGGTCTTAATTCCAGACTATGACTGTGTGCTCAGACTGGTCGCAGAAGCTGCTTGCCGTAAATGATGCACGGTCCTTTTTCACTGCAGAAGTCCGCAACATCGGGTCGCTGCTTTTGTTTCAGCAAAAGGCTTTGTTGTACAAGGAGCGGTATACGTAATGCTCGGCTCATCGGTGGAAAAACAGCTGACAAAAAGGCCACGTGAGCTACATTTGGTCGGAAATCCAGTGGTGGTTTGGATCTAGCTGAAATACCAGGCCTCTGTTCCCTACAAAAATGTCTTCATTTAGGACTGCCAGGTCATCCAAACAAATGAATGCATCACGTGTTATGGGGAGTGTTTACGGCCACTTCCTCTCTGATATTTTACCCTCATGTCTGTACTTAGGGAAACAGACTGAAGTCCCCATGTGGAGTATTATATTCTATGCTGTAGGCCAGTTTATTTCTAACATAATAGTGCAAAGTTAGCTTTGCTGCAACTAGTTTTGATTGTTTGATTTACCCAGCCATGGAGACTTAAAACTCGCTATTCTACTTAAAGGCGTTTCCCTTTTTGGAAATGAGCCCTAGAAGCTTTTACACAAGGAGAACTCCCTGGCACTGGGAATTCTAAGACTGTGCCTTAGCCATTCCCCTCACTGCTGTATGCCTGGTTGTAAATTAAGAAGAATGCGCATTATCTCATTTTATGTCTTTATAACAAATTTTACTCTGAGAATATCAAACAGAAAGTGCACCCCCCCCCCCCCCAATAAAGATGAAACACTTAAAATAAACAGAACTGATCCATCAGGGAGGAACACAGTGAAATGGAATAAGGTTTGCATCCTAATGCAATAGATGCAGAAATCAAAGCAGGAGAATCAAAACTGAAGAACACTGACATTTTCCTGAGTTTGGCTTTTCTTGAGTGTCATTAAAGCTGACTTTTTTTGCTTGGTTTTCCCAGTCTCGGAAAAAAGAGCCACCGTTATTTAAAAAGTTCATGCTTTCTAGAAACAGGGTAACATATAAAGGCATTATAAAAGAAAATCTTGAAAGTTAGAACCCTAAAACATATGAAACTTACCTACAAAATCAGACCTGAATGTAAATCAACAATTTGCAGGACTTCCACATCACATCATATTCAGTGTCCAGAGAGAAGCAGAGCATAGGAGGATATTCCCTCTTCTCCTCATGGCCACCCCTCTTTCTCACTCAAGGCCAGCATAATTGTCAAAACTCATAGACCACTAGTACAGCTTCAGGAAAAAAGAACTTGCAGCAAACCAGCTGCCCACCTGCTACCACCTGAAAAGGAACCGTGAAATAGGAAAGAAGCTGTGTTCATACATTAGCAGCAACAAGTGGCTTGACAGGAGATGAGGATGATCACCTGGTCCGGCCTAACCCTTCAATGTCCATCACCATTAACTGCTGCATCCTTGTCAGGGTCGCAGTGGTCTATCCTATCTCAGAATTAATGGGAACCAGGCTATGAAACAACCCTTGGAGGAGACCCCAGTTCATCACAGTCCTGTCTATCCAGTTTACCCAAATAAATGAATGCATCGCATGGAAAAATGGTTATGCAAGCCCTCTCTCTTGTTTAAATTTGGCACCTGATTTTCCTGACCCTTCATTTCCAACATGGCTGTACTCCCATTTTTTCTCCAAGAGATGCATAAAGAAGGCAGTAATGGTTTGGACAACTAGCTCCTTTTGGCTAAGTACTCTTCATAGACTGTAACCGTCAAACACACGCTGCCTTCTGTTGTACACATCTTACTAAAATACAGTACTACACAGTATGGTACCGATTTTTGCAAAATACAGACAAATACATACAAAAATCCAAAAACAGCTCAAACACACAACTCTCGGTTTCTTTTTGCAACAACTCTGTGTGCACATTCTGCCCACTTTTTAAGAAAGTAAATTTCTTCATCTAATTTAATACCCCCTATGATTTATCATTATCAGACAAATTGTGAATTAAATGACCTTAGCTCCAAATTAGAGAGGGCTCTTTTGGGACGTGAAGCTTTTCACCATCTATAAATTATACAAATTAGAAAATCCACTTGTCTGGTAAACAACTTTTGCATGCAGTTTGTGGTCTTAGTCATTTCTTCTGACAAATACCTCTGCTCTGATTTCCATTTGTCTTGTGCCACTGCCTTCCAAGAGAGATCAAAGTGCAATGAATTCTAGGTCCTATCTGTAGAAACAAGCAGTCCAACAAAGCGAGCACATTTAGGAACACCCAATTTAGCGCATCACAGAAGAGGAGTCGGCCATCTGTAGGTAATATATACTTTATTGCCTTGTTGCACATTTAATATAGGTAACCTGAAAGGAGGAGGATACAGCCCACTGTAGTGTTGTCTCAGCACAATAAAATGCATGATAATACTTATGATTAGCCACTGTGCAGACCCCCCTCCCACCCTTCCAGGACTGTAGCAGTGTTTCTTGCTACACAGTGACATAATGCCCAATTCTCCCGCTTGAAGTAGTTAAAATCACCTGCCTACAGCAACCAAAAGGAAGAGGGGGTTTAAAAAGGTGATAAACACAACAAAGGGGGTCCTTTAATTTCACCACAGGTGCCAAAAAACAGTTATTCTCCCACCGCAGTGACCGATATTAAAAGGCACTGTATCTCGATGTAAAATTATGCTTAAGCAAACAATTCCAAGAAATTCGGCAATAAAATTCAAGACGACTCTCTCCCGGCGACACGACGCAGTCGATCTTCTAAGACAATGGGGGTTTGCTGTTGACAGACAATGCAGAAACAACAACTATTAAAAAGGTTTATTTCATGGGACTTCTCTGAAAAGACTTATTCTTCCTGGAGATGAGAATAAGCTGAGAAAAACAGTACCTCGTACTGGGATTACGCGAGATCTCCTAAAGGAATAATTTCTTCATTGATGAAAAATTCAATCGTCTCCTCCTCCCAGTCATCAACATTGCTGTCAAGTTCATCAGTGTCCACACCTAGAAAACACAGGAGCCTCAGGCAGGTTTCCGTAAAACACGGCTCAATTTACACAGAAATGACCTTTCAAATGAAGGTCCGTTGACTATTTTTAAAGCCTCGAAAGGTGTGCCAGAGACATGAAATAAATTCAAACATAAAAGGTCAAGGTATTTTCATTGGTTTTATGACAACACTGTAAAGGGAAAACCTTTTTGTTTGGTTATAGACTCATAGAAGCTATCTGTGCCACGCCTTTACCAAGTACAAAAAATTTGTAACTCAGTGTTGTTACCTGAGACGAATATTATTTATTTATTAACACCTTTGTCAAAGGAGAATAAATAAACTACTTACAATTAGTTACCCATTTACACAGCAGGGTATTCTTACTGACACATTCCAGGGTAAGTACCTTGCTCTGGGTACAACAGCAGAAGCTATGATTTGAACCTGAGACCAGGCCTAAAACACGGCATTACCTGCTGCCCCCTGTATGTGTGTTTATAACATTTTTTTTATGTTGTTAATGTTTTTGGATTTGTGTTCTGGGAAGGAATCGACTATATTTGGCATCACTGGCTAACAGAGACAATATACAAATATAAGCTTAATCAGAGCAGCACCTCCTCGGAGCTCCAGACGCAGGGGTCTCTGTTCCTGGTATCGCTGCATGGCAGCCTCGCGGTACGTGCGGTACTCCTCCATCATGGTGTGCCGCTTGTCCACAAGTTCCTGTGCAGATTATCAGCGCTAAGCCTGATGCCCCCTGACAAAGTGTCACATCTAGCAAAAGTGGGTCTGATAAAACTGTGACGCTTCAACATGTACCTTAGAAGCCTTGGACTGACTCAGACGGTCCTTCTGCTCAAAGATCTTGGAGTACTTCTTCAGATCCTTTTTGATGAGCTGCACAAAACAGAGAGAACGTGGATTTTCACAAGAGCGTAGGGTTGTGATGTTGGTAACTGGGACAGTGGATGGTCCATGGTCTCATACTGTTGGACTCTCACCTTGATCTGCTCTTGGCTGAGCAGCAAAGGAGGCCGGGGTCTCCAGAGCAGCTGACAGAAACGGTCCTTGATGTTCTTCTGGAGGAGCCGCCCTTGGAATGTCCAGACCCAAAAGGCATTGTCCACCTAGAAAGTTAAGGGGGGCACGCAGCCAAAACATGATGTCACGTTAACATCTATGTCTCCAGCAAAATAAATACATTAGCTCGGCTGGGTGGCTCTCAGAGATGAGGGCCTGTGTAGCTCTGGGGTGAATATCTGTACCTTGTGACTCCACCAGGACACAGACGTGACCACGTATCGCCCTGTTGGGTCCCACTCCACATCTGAGGCCATGTAATGCTCAGCAATGTTCATCATGGTGCAGTCCGAAGTGTCGACAAAAGCCAGGGCTCCATTCATGCTGCACAATGGAAACAGTTTGGAAATGGAAAAAATAACGCACTTGTTTTGCATAACACAATGCTAGAACAAGACTGGAAAAGCTGACTGCAGCACAAAAAACAAATCTACTGACCTTCTCAGTCCAGCCAACACCAGAAACTGCCCTTGTGGACTCCAGAATATGCTGTTTGCTTGCTGTTTATCAAACATTTCTGAAAGATAAAAAGATTAGTTTACACATACAATTTCCTTGAATTGCAAAGGTATAACTATTTATCTACTGAACATAAGGGACACTTACTGATGAGCTCAATCTTGCCATTGTTCTTCACATGGTAAAAGGAGGCGTTGATTCTGGGTGACTCTCCATGCAGCACAGCAAACTTGCTGCCATTGGGCTCCCAGGCGAAGGCAATGATGCTCTCTGACAGTACGGGTGGCATAAGGGTGAAGCAGCTTCTAGCAGCCACATGAATGTGATGATACCCGCAGCTAAGAACAAAACACTCAAACCTCTTTTCTACTCCTCACCTTTCATCTCCACCACATCCACAGGTACCTGCTTCTCCCTCATGCGGAAGATCTCAAAATTGGTGACCACACCCTGGTAAAACAGAAATAATAGTAAACTGAGATGGCAATAACTGTAGACATCTGCCATCATACATTCTGTTAAGTGATTTTTTTGATAACATAAATGCTTTATATGATTTAAATTTTTGGCCTTTACCACTGTGGTTGATGCGTCAGTACTGCAAGTCTGGACAGATGATTTCACGCAATTGCAGCAGCGAATATCACACAGTCAAGTGACAAGTCTATTCGTGTATGGTGTACCTGTGTGCCTTTGGGGGTCCTGTCCACCTTGACACATAGGTAGTCTCCGTTCTTTTGCCAGTGTAGCTTGCAGTCCACCACATTGAACAGGTTGCGGACTCGAATCTCATGCCTGGAGGGAAGCTGCATCAGGGTCACTCTGGCTGGAATGTCTTTATCCTCCGGTACCCAGAAGGCAATGATGTTGTCGCCAGGAGACCAGGAGAAATCCCTTAAAAACATATCGGTACATTTAGATATTATGTTAGAATTAGGCTTCAGTTTAGTTAATTTTTTTCATGTTATTTCATCTGTTAATTTTTTGTTTCAGAAAATATTACATACGTTTTAAGTAGGTTATTCTGTATCCAGCAGCTGTACAAAACAGCATCTTCCAGTAGGGAAAAAACAGTTTTTTTTGTTTTAAGGTAAGTTTTAAGTCAAACACAATGATAGTATTTACTAATTCTTCCTCTGATGCTATGGTTATGGATATGAATTTAAAAGCATGAGCTTAGTAAAAGCATTCAATAATAAATTATATTGTTTGGTGTTTAGATAAAATTGTATTTATACAACTGTATACAAGACTGTGGGCTTTTAGCTGCTGTTTCGAATTCTCTTCATTAGTAGCAGTGCTTACACAAAGCACATTTTTGACAACGTCAAAATATTCATCAATATTTACCGAAAACACTTGAAATCAAGTGACTCTGCTCAAATGCATTCATTTTCCAGTGCCATCATTCAATAATCCCACAAAAATCTCGCCCTGTTGCAGTGATTTAATGACATGCAATGACCCCAAAGGCAACCTTCAGCTCATAGCCACTTACTTGATTCCACTGATTTTCAAACTCTTCTTGTCCAAAAGTCCCATTGACTATAATGTTTAAAATAAATCCATCAAATACATGTACAGAATTCATAACAAATAAAATATTAATTAATCATAAAGTCCACATCAGTACACATTTATTCGGCAGGAAACACTGAAAACCTATAAATAGGTTTATTTATAAATTAATTACCTATAAATGAATTACCTTAAAAACCCATGTTGTTTTTAAGGTAATTCATAATATATTCATGCATAGAACAAAACAAAAGATTATAGCATTATTCCTAGTGCTATACGGATGGTCTCCGACTTACGACTTTTGGACTTTACGATGGTGCGATAGCGATACGTATTCAGTAGAAACCGAACTTTGAATTTTTAATTCTTATTCTTTCCCGGGCAAGCGATATGTAGTACGATACTCTCTCATGATCCTGGGCAGCAACAGCGATCCGCGTCTCCCAGTCTGCCATGCAGTCCATGGTATATGCAACCGATACTCTACAGTGTTCTGTGTTGCCACAGTTTTTTTGGATGCCCCTCCCTCCACCATATCCATGTTTTGTTTTGTGCATCCATCATGTCTACGAAACACCCATCAGTGTCTGTATCTCCTTAAAGTGGCATGAAAGCGGCAAGCTTGTAATGACTTAAGTTCCGTTAAACTCTTTACTGAGTTGTTTAACTGTACAATATTAACTGTACAGCAAAAACGCAGCGGGGCCACAATTCAAAATAAACAAAATGCAAGGAAGACAGTGGTTGCAGGAGAGTTCACAAGGAGGACTGAGCCCTGACAGGAAGTCCAGGTGGGAAATAAATCCCATCCACTATTGGTTCCTAAGCTAATCAGTCACCCAATCAGTGTTCAGTCTGAAGACGGGGGCGGAGAAACCGCTTACGTTCCATTGCTGAAGCAGCCACAGACAAGACAGAAGGTTAGGGGTATTAAATGCATTTTCGACATGATATTTTCAAGTCGTGATGGATTTATCGGAAGTCGGGGACCATCTGTGATCTATTTTAGTACCAAATAAAATCTGTTTTCTTTAGTAAGTGATTAAAATCTTAAAAATTCTAAACATAAAAGTTGTGTTTCTTACTGGGGTTTCGTAGATGCTGAGAGTGTCTTGGGTCATTCTGGCAAAAAATTTTCCATCATGACTCCACCTGTTAGAGAAAAAAAATGTTACGCAGTCCAATTTTGCTGCCTGCCAGACATCTGTCTTTAGTGTTCAGTTGAAAACGCTGCTTCTGACGTCCACGTCTTGACACTTCACTGTAAGACGACTTTGTGGAAATATCGTCTACCTATTAGACAGCCCACTTGTCTCTTTTAATAGTTCATTAAAGCATCAACATGCGCAGCCATAACAGAAAAAAATGGTTCATGTTTAAGGAATGTCATGGAACTGAACAACAACATCACGTACTTGAAGATAGGCCAGTGAGCAGAGTTCTCGCAGTGGAACCCTCTCTTCTTCTGCCCAGTCAGGATGTCCCATATTATAATCGCCTGTGGGTCATCCTTGGTGTCCATCAATGGGCTGAAGGTGACCACATACCTTTGAAAATAACACAAAAGCTGACCCACTACTTCTATGAGGACCAACAGCACAGCTAAAGAATTTGAAACACTGAAATAAAACAAAAAATAATGAATTACAATAAAAAATTACATTTAGTAAATTTCAAAAATCTCTAATTTTATCTTAAAATTGAATATTTTATTAATTTTATCGTGAATATTTCATACAAACTAAATATGTACGCCATAAAAGCTCAAGCAAAAATTAACCAAACTGTATTCCCAGCCTAGATAAATGGTTCACAAAACTGTTTCTACGTCTTCAATTTAAAAAAAAAAAAAAAGGTCATTTCTGACATATAGGAACGGAAAAATAATTTTTCAAAACCTTTCGCATGGAGAGAAGTCAATCAGTTGGACCCCCTGGTGGCTGAACCGTTGGATCTGCTTGAATTTCTCACCCCCCCACAAGGCAATACCCCTCTGATGGAATGTGGCCAAGTATGTCCCTTTGGGTGACCAACGCACATAGGTCTCTGTCCAGCGCTAAAGCAGGCAGTGAACAAAAGCGGATGAGAGCTCATTCACAACAGCTAAACAACAGTTAAACAAAAGGACTGACAGAGGTCAGGACTGCTTCTGCCATTGCTTCTTTTATCTTCTAGATTTTTAAGCTGAAAAATTACAATACACTGACTACAAACAGCTATGTTACTAATTTCAAAGACAAGTTTTATTTCTAGTTTGTTTTAAATTGCATTTTTTTAATGTACTGTATACATTTTCTAAAAGTTCAGAATAGAGTAGACATGTAGGACCATCGTAATTCAACTGGCATCCACAGTGTTTACACTCACGTCTAGTGTTCACACATTTTAGGAGCAGTTGTTGCAAAAGATTGCTGTTACAATGGAGGTGAAAGTAGAGCTAATACCATATGAACACAGGGAAAACATGCAAAATCTATGCTTTCTACATTTTATGTATTCTCACCAATACAGCAAGTAGTGCCTGTATTTTCAAGGGTTCATCGATTGGAACTTAAATATAACAAACAAAAAAGTTATAAAAAGTGTACAATTACAGCCCAAGAAACCCATCAGAGAAAGAAAAGAAATAACTACTTCAAGGATTCAAGGTTTATTCGTCATAGTGTACTAACACAGCATAGCAGTGTTGACACCATGAAAAGTTTCGTTTCCAGGCATCTTCGGCATAAATAAATAAATATGTAAAGAAGGTACAGGGAAAATTAAATAATAAATAGTGAAATTAGGAAAAAGGAAAATAAATAAATAAGGAGAATAAATAAATAAGAAATAGACACAAAAATATACATGGAGGTTAGAGTTAGAAGTTAGTAAGCAGAGATAGCAGACAAAACAGGTAGTAGCAAAACACACACACACACACACACACACACACAGGCATACAGACAGACAGACTCTGACTGACTTTTCGGCTGTCCAAGGGAGGGGTCAGCGGTTTAACAGTCTTACTGTGCAGGGGGAAAAACTGTCCCGGAACCTGCTTGTCCTTGTCTGAACGCTTCTAAAGCGTTTTTCGGATGGGAGCAAGGAGAATAGTTTGTGGCTGGGGTGATTGTGGTTACTTACCGCCCTTTCTTCAACCAATATTGGCTCCTTGACATCATTGCAAAATATTCCCGTTCTTTCACCCGCCTCAAAAATTACGCTGTATTGATCTCGGCAGTCAGGTTCCTCCATCCAGTGTCGCAAGTTTCCCTAAAAACACCAATGAAAAGAACAAATAAACTGAGTTTGCATAATGGCCTGCTACATGCTGATAAACATCAAAAATAATATATGGTTTGCCTTTAAGCGGCGAAAAAACTCACAAAGTCCTTGAATGGTTGTTTCTCTGGGGCTTCCCACTCATCGCAGATCGTCATGTACCTGAGAGAGGGATGAGTCCTTACATTAACACTGTACACATTTTTGTACAAATCACCCCCAACTGAGATGTGCAAGAGATGCAGGTGGTTGGCAAGAATGGAAATACAAGAAGACTGGGTCAGATCACTGCTGGACACCTGAATAAGAACATGAAAACATGAACTCAAAAAGTTTCAGGCCCTTCCTCAAGGAGCATGCCACCAACTGGTTGTTCTCTTCAGATCTCTGCTTTGGTGGCCCTAAGGGATGGTATTATTGTGATGCTTTTTAAGCTTCCCACTGTACTTTAAAGGTACAGAAATGTACATCATCATGCCAACAGCAATATTAACTGTACAGCAATTTTAAGCATTTCTGTATTTTCTACACGGGTCATTTTTTGCACGCAAGGTCCATACTACAGCAACCCAATTTTTTAAATTTGCAAAATATAGCAGTTTCTTAAACCTGTAAAAAAGAGCAGAATTTATACATATATGATGCACACAGTCATTAAAAAAAACAAAGTTGTACTCCTGTTCACTTGTCCTTGATTTCTGTTGCAACAGTGTTTTTCATAGGCAAAATCCACAGCAAAGGTAAGAAATCAGAGAAGAGTCTGAATAAATTACTTGTCAAAGTCTGTGAAGAGATTCACACGAAAGGTGTGCTGCTTGTCCAGTTTGTAGCCGTCCGCATTCTTCACAGCCTCCACCGCATGGTTAGGTGCGGCATACTCCAGGAAAATGTACCTAGACGTGATAATGCAGGAGAGGCATTAATCAGCACCCGCACACACCACTACCCACCCCAACATCTCACCAAAGCTCTCCCAGCCAGAGTAAAGATAAAATACTGACCCTTTAGTCTTGCCATCAGCTTCAGGGTAATATTCATTGGTGATTTTTCCAAACTTGGAGAAAATCTTATGGATGACGTTCTTGAGCTTCTCTAAGCGTTCTGGGCCAACCTGGGGCACATTATCGACCACAATGACAGAGTCGATGCCATCTGCCTCCTGTGGTCTCTCTCTCAGAACATCCTCGAGGAGCTCTGAGGAACACAGCAGGCAAATGTAAGAAAGTAAAACAACCATTGATCCAACCGTTCATCCATCCTTTACCCATAACTGCTTGTACAGGTCAGTGATCCAAAGCCTACCCTGGAATTGCTGGGTACAAGGTTGGATGACTGCACCGTGGATGGGACATCAGTCCGTTGCAGCATAGCTATACAACCAATTAACCTAAAACACATGCCTTTGGACTGTGTGAGGAAGCCAGAGCACCCAGAGGAAACCCACGCAGACATAGGGGGAACATACAAACTTCACACAGACTGAGGCAGATTGGAACCCACACCCAAATAGCCTAGGAGCTACTCATTGTCCCTGGAAATATAACAATGACCTGGTTACAGTTTAAGTAAAAAAAAACTATGCCCAGCACTTATCAAATTCAAAGTGTTCACTGTACTTCAATTACACCGGTGGTCCCCTTATTTAGATTGATTTGCAGGTAGTGCATCAGTTATGGCTGTCCATGTGCAATTGACAGGCCTTGGGTTTGAATCCTCCTTCTGTACCTAAACGTTTTGGAAGTAAATTTTGTGGGATGATGAGACTAATGTTGAGTCTTTTGGCCAGAAAGCAAAGCACTATGTTTGGAGTCAGGTAAGACCATCCCTACTATCATGCATGGTGGTGGCAGCATCATGCCCTGGGGTTGCTTTTCAAAGGAACTGGGAAACTTGCTGCCAGAAAGAGAAACATGGATGGAGACACACACACTCAAATCCCCAAGGGGAACCTGTTTCAGTCTGAGATCTGCATTTAGGGCAAAGATTCACTTGCCAGCAGAACAATGACCCAAAGCACCCAAAGCACATGGCAAAAACTATTAAGGAACTGAGTGAAAAAGGTTAGGATTCTGTAATAGCCAGGCCAAGGCCTAGACTTGAATTCAATTGAAAACCTATGCTATGATAATTACTCTTTGGTGATGTTCACATTTTTTGGTTTGGTTTATGGTTGGAGCAAACTTGCATCGAAGAACTGCCAAAACATCCAAAATCTAAAATGCAAAGGTCATAAAGACATACCCACAAAGACTGGCGGCTGTACTGCTGGTAGAGGACTGTGTACATAGTATTGACTTGGGTGGGTGAGTACTTTCTCACCTCCCTTTGGAGAAAAGCATCAGCCAAATGAATAACATGGCAATAGCAGTATTTTTACCAAGACAAAGGTATTTTCGTATTGCTACGTGATAATATTATTAAAAATGACGTCCTGCGGTATACATTCCCAGCCTGGTTTTAACGATCTGCCTGCCCAGAAGGACAAGATGGTAAACCACCGCGGCGCACAATGACCATCGCAGTGCCGAGCATCCGCTCATGCACGTAGGAGGCTTCGCCACTGAAAATCCACACAGGCGCCATAATAATTTTACAATAATAATTGTAAAATTATTATTATTATTATTATTATTATTATTATTATTCGCCGAAACGTGGTACCGTGAGGCCGCAGAGCCGCTGGTTGCAGTGCTCACCCTGATCACTGATGTCGTCCACGAAATCCTCCGGGTCGCTAAATGAAGGCTCATCGCCCTCTTCGAACTCCACTTCGGCCTCCATCTTCTCCGTATCCCGATCCCTCATCAACGCACCCCACCAAATGCTCCGAACGCAGAAACTGTGCACAAAGGCCGATTTTACCACCGCGACGTGAGCGATTCGCTCAGGACTCCATGTGCGCGACAGCCGGCGGCAGCTCCCAAGCAACGGTGCACCAAGGACGATGCCATCTCCGACGCGTCAAGCTAGGAGCGAAAAAAGAAACCAAGTCGAAGCAAGATTTTATTGAAATAACATATCGCAGTATTAAAAACACACATTTATCCCCCCCACACTAATAAAATTACGCATGGAAGTTAAAATAAAAAGAAATTGAATAGAGTACTTTGTCGAATACATATTACCCCCCCCCCTCTAAAAGTTGGTACGTTCCAAGCCGGAGGCGATACGGACACTTCCGGTGCTGCGCTGCAAAGGACTGAAAAGCGACGTACAACGAGGGCTGTACACGTATTGCACCAAAGCGGATCGATGAATGTTTTTATTTTAATTTGAGATCTATTCTAACATTTAGCCGTAGCACATGCTCTAACATATCTGAAGAGTGCTATTTATAGGAGTTTCTTTAGCTGCATAATGCACCCTCATTTAAACGTTCTTGACATTCGTAATATCGAAAATACTAATAACGTAGAACAGTAAATCTTGCAATATTACATTATGTTGTTGTGTATTAAAATCCACAGTAAACTGTAGGTTAATTCATGTGGACGATACATTGCAAAGCATTTTCTGTTACATTTTTGGTAAGAGTCCTCTGGCTCCTTCTGGTTGAAGTCACCAGGCTCAACAGCTGTTGCTATGGAGAGGAAACTAAGGTGTTTCCTGCTCGGGTGACCTGGTACTTCAAAGTATGAGCAGCATTACCTGTAGGAACAGAGTATAAAGGTAATATTACTAAAGGTAATATTGAATTTACCCTTCAGAGCCTAGAAGAGGGCCAGTTCAGGGTCCAACATGGGACAAGGGAAGTGCTGCTATACAGGGACTCAAGTGATCCTAGGGTTTCTGGAGCAGGCATGGAGGTGAGGACAGGAAGGCAGTGCAGTGGGGCAGGTGGAATTCTGGCTTCAGCACAGGGTAGTGGTGGGTGGCTGTTGGAAAAGCAGGTTTGGAGGGAGAAGTATGAGCTGATACAGCAGGATGAAGAACAGATAAATTGGATGCAGCAGCAGGGAATATGGACTTGATGGGAACAAACACTTGAAGATAAGATCTTGTGGGCAGAGCTTTGGAGAGCAGAGCTCAGCT
Source organism: Heterotis niloticus (assembly GCA_018136845.1). Taxonomy (NCBI): domain Eukaryota; kingdom Metazoa; phylum Chordata; class Actinopteri; order Osteoglossiformes; family Osteoglossidae; genus Heterotis; species Heterotis niloticus. Next base: position 25,221,015 of record CM030896.1, read on the forward strand.
GTATTAAATTCTTGATCCAGGCAGTTTTCAATGTGCTTTTTAGTCAATCAGACCTGTATAACTGGGGAGAAGTTAATTCGAAGGGAGCATCTCGCTGGAGAGTGTCCTCAGCAGCTGCCCAAGAACGTAAAGTGAGGGCCGCTACTCAGCAGCTTAACTAAAAGGTGCAGCCGTTTCCTCAGCTGCCAAGTCAAGTAGAATCCCTGTAAAGCTACACTGTTTGTCAAACAGAATTTAAACAATAACATATGCATGTCAGGTGCAAAGTCAGCATAATTTAGACTTACAAATGCTGGAAATCGAACAACTTGAGAGAGTAGCATAGAAATCCTGTATTAAATAAAAATAATAAGGGAAGGCATAATTTAATATTAAGTTGTAAGTCCTTATGAAAAGCCTTTCTTTGTATTTTTGTAGCAGTAGCAGTAAGTATAACTTGGTATTGTATCACAGCTAATATTTTTCATTACATTATCAGCCTTCTGATAATAGCAGACACATACAGTATTCTATTCTATTTTATTCTTTTCTATTCTATTTATTTATTTATATAGCACGTGTTTTCCAGCACAGTGATGCAGAGCACAGGACAACCAAGCAGAGATGGTCATAAAAATATGGCTGTAAGAATATATGCTGAAGAAAAACAAGCATCCAAGGCAGCTGGAAGCTGAAGACAGGAAAGTAAAAATTTACTGGTCAAGAATGGAGAAAAATAAATCTGTAGGGGTGCAAGTAAAATTGGCTGCTCATGCAATGTGGCAAAAAAATGAATGAATACTTAATCATAAAATGGCCTCAAAGTGAAAGTTTTTCTGCCTTCAAGTACATAACTTGCATTTTTTTTGTGAAAAAAATCATCTTAATTACAAATACCCACTCACAAGGCTGCGTGAAGGTGGCCTCCCTACAAATTACAAATGGCATAAAACCTTATGGTTTGTTAGTAGTACCTTTGTGCTGCAAAAATTAGAACTTGTGTCGTTTTCGTTTTTGAGATATAAGCCTTTGTTTTTTCCAGGCTGAAAATGTAGCACTAATGAACCGTAAGGTTTTGGGCTATTTGTAGGGGGGAGGGGGGGCAGCTTCATGCAGCCCCTACACAAAAGCGGGTCAACCTACAAATTGCATGAAACAATTTTACCACCAAGAGACGCTGTTACAACGGGAGCTCAAAATCCCAGTTGTCAAGAGAGATCTGTTTGCTGGAGCAGAACTGAGTACGATTGACCCTTGAGGCTTAAGTAATAATTGTGGCTGCAAGTCTTATTCAAATAATTATGTTTTCAGTTTCATTTTATTTTTGCAGTCTTGCATCCAACTGAAAAGTCACGCAGAACATTCCTGGGTGGGGGGGGGGGGGGGGGGGTCTTCACAGGCTGCCAGACCTGTCACAAATGAACTTGCAAAAAAACTTTGTAAGACTTTTTCTTTGCATGCATGAGCTATAATAATTTTTTAAATATGTACAGTGTGTATTTTTATTATACAATCACTTTTGGTAGTTTATTATGCAAAGGTTAATACCAATCATTTTCAAAATTTCCAAATTTTTAATGTAAATAATGTAAAACATTCAGTTTGTGCTTTTTTCTACTGTCACACGTTGCACTGCTGTTTTTTTCATCTAACCTGTAAAATAGAAATAAATGCTGTGAGAATTGTTACCTGCTGCCTCTACCATTTTGGGGTTAAATCTGTTAACCCTTCAATACGGGCATTTCACAGAAATCTTCTCCACAAACCAATTTACTAAAATTCTGTGCTGCTGCTGAACGTAGTTGTAAACATTTGTCGGCTTTTTGCTTCCTGTTGCGCTTATTGACACTTTTGGCTTAGGTGTCAAAACTGCGTCAGGGTCTAGTCACCTCTACTGTTTGTACGTGTAAAGACAGCATAAATTAATTCTGAATGATAAGTTTATTATGAATAAATTTACCTGGATGGACATAGGTCACACTTGTCTTGTAACTGGCGTCCACGTCTACTGGAGAAGAGCAAAGATGGTTGTAGCCCCAGTTAATTCTAGGCGGAAGGAAATGTGGGATAATGTGAGTCACAAGGTTCTGCTCATGAGGATGCCCAGATTCAGCTCTCAGAAACGTCTCCTTTGTGCCGCCGCATACACCATCCTTTCTGAAAAAAGCTCTGAGGAAAGTTGAGGTGCCAGCTGGTCCTTGTGTGTCGGTTCCCTATTCTTCCACAATTTCTACAAAATAAAATACTCATGAAAATGAATGCAGCATTTATTTGTGCAGTTTGGAGATGCTTTATTTAAAGGCAACATACAGCTCAAGGAAAAAGTGCATTTCACAAAAAAAAAGACCTTTAGATATAGGCACACAATTACCAAAGCAATTGGTTTCTCAAACTGTGCTTCTGCTGGCACAAATTACAGGAGAACTGAGTCTGACAAGAAGAATAACATTAATCATGACAGATAATGTGATGCAAATTTATACCGATAGGAGAACAGAAGATGTGTCCTGAGACCCTTGACTGCTGGAAGGGAGGATTCAGCAATTCTGAGGGACAGAGGGCACTCACTTTACCACACTGGATAGAACCACAACTGTACAGATTTTTGATTTCAGACCACTTGTGAGTAAGACCACCTTAACAAACACAAGGGACTCTAAAGCAGTAGGAGCCACGCTTTGCATGGCACATGCAATGTACAAATACACTGCCCAACTAAAAAAAAAAAGTCACACACACTAATATTTTGTTGGACCTTAGCTTTGATTATGGCACGCATTTGCCGTGTCATCATTTCAATAAGCTTATGCAATGTCACAACATTTATTTCCATCCAGAGCTGCATTCATTTTTTTGCCAAGATCTTGTATTGATGATGGGAGAGTTGAACCGCTGCATAAAGTCTTCTCCAGCACATCCCAAAGATTCTCAGTGGGGTTAAGGTCTGGACTCTGTGGTGGCCAATCCATGTGTGAAAATTATGTCTCATGCTTTCACACTTTGAACCCGATGAATCCTGGCATTGTCATCTTGGAAGAAAAAATCCATTGATGGAAAAACCTGCTCATTCAGTATATTCAGGTAGTCAGCTGAGCTCATTTTTTGGGCACACAACGTTGCTGAACCTACTTGTAGACCTGGCCAACTGAAGCAACCTCAGACTGTAACACCAAGTTAAATCTTAAGTGGTGACTTTTTTTTGACCGGGCAGTGTAATTCTGCATTAAAGATGGCAAGGTGCATTCATTTAACAAAGTGTATTTACTGGATGCGCGTGCGCATGCACGCACGCACGCACACACACACACACAATGAGTTTTGCAAGTTCAGCTTTACAAATTTTTACATTCAGTAATTTCTGTACAGGACAATGTGAATTTCTGAGCAGGGATCAACAAGGATCTCTGCCATCTCACAAGTGGAAGAGGGTTTAGAACAATAAAAACCAGAGAGTTAACTATATAAAGTAGTACAGATCAAGTAATACATTAGCAGATTGGAGTCTGACCATTTGGTGTTCTCAAATGAAATATTGACAGTCATCTCTGCTGTACAATATGGATGAAAGTCAGTTTTATTAAAAATTAATAAGCAAGAGTTACACAGCTTTACAATGCTAAACAAGCAAACTATATGGTGTACCTACACACACACACACACACACACACACACACACACACACACACACACACACACACACACACACACACTACTGTATGAATCCATAATTACAAATCTGCTGTGTTGGGATTGCTCAAAAGCTCCTAATAGTTTGTAATAAAGAGGATTACCACAGTCTCACTAAAATGTACTGTTGAAATTCTACACTACTGTGAAGCAGGAGCCTGCTAGCAAGTTCACCTGCTTTCTTTAATGCTCTCCAAAGACCATCAAGCACGCTATGATCTCAGGTTGAAAAACAGAATAAATATGTTCACATCACTATTTTAGACACTTTCCTCCACAGGCACAATGTTCCCCCCCGTTGACTTGTGTTGGCTGTTGTTTTCCACAGTAATTACAGAAAATGTGCAATTACAACAAAATTAAAAGGCACACTTAAAACCTAATGTATACATGGGTTAATCTTCAAGGTTTTATATCCAATGATGAGTTGATGAACACACATGAGTGGCCACCAGTGGTGCGAGGGTGGAAGTGTGTTTATGGGATGCAATTTTTTAAAAATTTTTCTTGGCTATAGAAGTAAAGCTGATATACAGTTTGGACTGTCAGTAGTACCTGGGGGGAACATATGCCTTAAAAACTCCTCTTTCTCTCCCCACTCCACACCAGACAAAAAAATTTCACCACCTAGCCATAGCCCCTAATCCAACATTACTTTTGTATGCCATTTAATCAACAGACCTCAGCAAAACTGGCAAAACAAACAGGTTTCATTACAGTTCTCATCACTAATGGCTTTACAACAGACACCTTTATGTTTACACAGCCCTAAGCCTTCAAGAAACTTTCCAAATCCACAGTGCTGATCACACGTTGCTCTAACACATGGAGCCCTCCTGGTAATGTACAAAGAAGACTGCGACTTTTCTTTGCCCTTCCCTCTGGGTCTGCAAATGGCACGCAAACAGACCTCATGTCCTCCGGCACTTTTGAAACAACTTGACTCTGACTCCTAATTGCTCAGAGCTGGGCTTTTATTCAGAGGGAGATGAACTGTGACTTTCACTTACATTTTCCAAGTTGTGATGTTGTGAAAGGCACCTTCCTCCCTCGCTTTCAAAAATAAATGCTTCAGTTTTGCTCTTTTTTCTAGCAGCGGCCAAGGCGTGCAAAGAAAATGATTTCCACTCTGAAAGGCAAGGGAAGGTGGGGAGTCGTGCACCAATACAAACATCGCACAGCTAAACTGTAAAATAACTTCCTACACTGATGGGATGAGTTGTTGATGGAACTTCATTCAATTCACTGCAAGGACCTCACAAGAATCAAATTCAGGCTTTTTGAAGGCAAACAGTTACTAGATCAAAGCTCCCAATTGTTAAGTACAGAGTCAGACAGCAGACTAAGGCATAGACTACTACTGGTACTATGTGAGACTACTGGATATACTGACGGGAAAAGAGAAAAGAAAATGTTTACACAAATCTTGACAATCAAGTTAATTCCACAAACCTTTATGAACTAGAAGTGCAAATGCTTTTTAACTCAAAGTAAAAATAATTAAAAAACAGTAAAGTTCAACATGGAAGACATCACAGTGTGTAACTAGAGTATTTCAAACAAACATATGGGTTTCCATTGAATGTGACCATCTCGCTGTCAAATTTCTATTTCCAGGGGATAAACTGCAACTTCAATCATTTTCTATGTATTTTAAAAATGTCCTCATAAAAAGGAACTAAAAAAAAATCACACATTAATGGAAGACATGAGTATGTGACAAGGCAATATCTGTGTGAGTTACAGCAAAAGCCACCATGACAAAGACATGCAGTACAGCATGTTTGGTTTTGCTAGCTTTTTGCTCACTCATTTTCTCAGTTTGTGTGCTTAGGTTGCGAGTAAGCTGATGATTACAGTGCAAATGGTCTTGCTATTTAGTTAAATTCAGACACCATTTAAAAAAATGCCTTCAGCTGGGCCTCAAGCACAAAACATCCTGGAACTACTTGCCTTAACTGTCTGCTGCATAGGAAGTACCTTTAGCTCAGTTTTTCCAACAATTGCAAAATGTTCCCTAAATTCTCCTAGTCCTTGGCCTTCAAGTTTGAATTCTAATGATCTATGGGTTCAATTAATCCTTATATGTTTTATCTGGGAGAAGTCACAGGTCAACTGACCTATGTTCTTACTGCAGCATGATGTCCTTGAGGTTCTCCTGTAGGATGGTGTCCTTGACAGCGTGGAAGACAAAGCGGATGTTCTCTGTGTCAATGGCAGTGGTGAAGTGGTGAAAAAGTGGCCGACTGCGGTTACGCCGTCGTTGGTTGAAACTCTGCACCAGGTAAACCTGCACGTCTTCGAGGCACTGTGGGTCACCCCGAAAGTCAGAGAAGTGTTTGCTGATACTCACTGTCTGCACCTTCTCTACCAATAAGTCCATTTTGTTAAGAAAAAGAATGATGGAGACACTGGAGAACAGCTTGTTGTTGACAATGGTCTCAAAGATGTTCATGGATTCAACCAAGCGGTTCGTACGTCGGTCCTCCATCAGAACCTGATCATACTCGCTAGTGGACACCATGAACAAGATAGAAGTGATACCATCAAAGCACTGGAACCACTTCTGACGCTGCGAGCGCTGGCCACCCACATCCACCATCTTGAAGGGGATCTTCTTGATGACAAAGTCATGCTCCACAATGCCCTTGGTGGCCTTACGTGCTAACAGAATATCTTGTTTGCTTGGCAGGTAATTCTGAAATGCAAATATAAGGCAAGACAAAAATAAAAAATAGTTTAAAACATTATACTTGTATTTGAGTGTTAAAAAAAATTGATTGTGAATTCAACATTTTGACTCAAAGAATTTATAGAACATTATCTATGGAATCAGAGTGAATAGTAGGATCTCTAAAAACTGCTTAGATAATACACTGAACTAATCCTTTTCATTAAGACTGTTGCTCACCTATTCATTACCCTTAATGGAAGTAGTATATCAAGTCAAAAAAAATTTTAGCACACATTTTTCCAAACAACCAATTTCTTTTTAGTCATCTACTATAACACATCACACCTGTCTGGCATTTTTTTCTCTTGCATAATCTTTACAGTAATAAATTCATCATACATAAAATAAGAAAGAATATGCCCAGTCACCACTTGCAAGCTGTTTGAGGTCTACTGTACACTAATATATACTGTAACAAATTTCCTGATTGTTAGAGATATACACAATTCAGATCACATATGTAAATAATAGATTGGCACATGGGAAGACTGAACCACAGATGCTGTATTCCACTTATAATGACTTAACATAAGTCTAATAATCAACATAATTCTAATTCAAAGTGCTTGAATACACTTGCACCTCAACTTACAAACACCACTGCTACCTTAAGTGCGCTCATAACTTGGAATTGTTCCTTGGTCTACTCACGAGGATGCAAAGTATAGAACTTTAACAATATGGCTTCAACAATTAGTTTACTCACTGTTTTAAGATAATTTAGGGTTAAAAACATCAGCTAAAGCTGTAATGATTTCTCTGTTAGCCATTACTCTATTTTAATCAATAAAATACTAAAATAGAAACATCTGAGTGGTTTCTTTATAAAGTTTCAAATATAGCTAATGCAATAAATAAAATTGGTCTAGAAAATTGGTGAGATGCTGAATACCACTCAAACCTCATGCTGTCCCCCATTTTCATTTTGAGTATGTTTTACTACTGACAGAAAATGTAAATGCAGACCATTTTCACTGTGTAATAGAACAACTTTAAACAGAACAAAGAAAACAGGATGGTATAGAAAATGCAAAAAATAACTTTGAAAATTCATAACTCAGACATTTTTAACATGAAGTACAGGTGTATTCATACTGAAGCTAAAAGACAGTAACAAAACACTTAATAAAACTCTTAAGTTTTATATGCTATACATTACTGTCTTAACAAGACAGTACTATCTAGCATACAAAAAAGGGGCTAAAATGGCTGCAGGATGTTCAAACAGATACCAAAAATGTGTTTCCTTGTTCACATTTTCCAGATCCTAAACACCTGGTGACCACTTAACTAACAAAGCATTGAATAATTGAAAGGAGAACTGTATTAAGCTTACAATGTATTTAAATCTTTTAGATCAGTAAAACCCAATCATTTTTCCCCTACTTTTCTTAAGCTTAAGGAGAATCTGATTCCCTAGTCTTACTGCCTTTGACTGCTGCTGGGATGACTGGACCTTTGCTCACATAGGTCCAGATATGATGGAACACAGAATAAGACCATAAAAGGAACAAAGACCTGGCTGGTACCAGCCCAAGAACAGTACCAGATAAGGCAACTAGGAACTGCCACGATCCTTCTTTCTTGTTAAACATGGAAATAATGAACAGGAGCGTACTAAAATGTAACAAGCATGGTCCTGATCATAATTTAGTTGCTTATTTCATGGGCGATATTTCTTTACCTCGGTAATAAGTCCATTCATCAATTACTACATTATTTATTGTCAAAAAGATGTTGAATCTATATTTTGAGAACGTATTACTACATAATACTTTCAAGCTATAAAAATGCATACCGTTACCAGCATTTACATTTTGTAATAAGTTATGACTAAGACCTAGCTTATGCCCTAAAAGAATAATGACAAATAAAGTACAAATAAAATACCGGGAGAGTGACTTACCAGTTGCCCAATTCGATCCAAGTTGTCCAAGAAGTACTTCACAGATTCCCCCTTACACATAAAACAAAAGGCGTTAAGACATTTTCTGCTGAACACTAATTACTGTTGCATGACTTATGAGTTCTGTGGTTTCACTATTTAAACAGGATGTAAGATTACTCAACACTGAACTGACTGCTGGTTTTCCTGAAATATCTGGTTGGATTTATGATGTTTGTACAAGCCATTCAACAGACCTGGAATAACCTGGAATACAAGCAAAACTCAACTAATATGTAGGGAAAGACTTCTAAAAAGTTGCTCTCAATTGCCAGATGTGATGACACAAACTGAATATGACTGGAGATAAATTTCTCAAACTTGACAAACTTGGTGAAAGTGGACAATATCATAATAAACAAAGGAGGCAATATGAGACTCAGAAAATACATCATACATGTTCATTTCAGAAAATAGAGTAGGATAGGACAGGACTTTATTCATCCTTGCAGGGAAATTCAGCATACAGCAGCTGGACAGGGAAGACATACAACAAATAACAATAAATAAATAAGTAACAAAAGTAAAAGGAATGAATGAATGAATAGTTTCATGGTTGATAGGTTCATGTGTGGCATTATGGAGGCGGATGGCTGTTGGTACAAAGGTCCACCAGAAATTCTTCTTAGTCCACCTAAATTGAATAACCCAGTGGTGATCTCCTCACTTAAGAGATGTGAGCCAAGGTCCATGACGGACTGTAGCTTCCTCCTCATCCTGTCCTCTGCTACAGCATCCACCCAATCGGAGCTCTGACCCATGACAGAACCTGTTTTCTTGAGAAGTTTCATGAGTCTGTACCTCTCACCAGAACTGATGTTCACCCCTCAGCACACCACAGCATAAAAGATCACACTGGTGACTATGGTCTGGTATGTGGGATAGTGGTACACATGTTAAAGGACCTTACTTTCTTACTAAAGTATAGCCTGCTCTGTCCTTCCTTATGCAGTGCTTCTATGTTGTGAGACCAAGGCAGTTTGCTGTTGATGTCAATCCCTAAGCATTTGCAGGAGTGGATTTCACTATTAGCAGTGCAAATATATTCTTGAAAGCACTGAGAGAAAAAAAATTGTTCCGTTGTGTAAGTAATCCCTGTTAGTACATCATAAAAATACATACTTCTGGTTATTGGGACTTAAACCTGGAAACTCAGATTACAAGATCAAGGAACAAGGAACACAAAATGTAACACACATGTACATGTTAGGACTAAGAACTTGCTCTAGGGTGAGGTTACACAAACTACAGCCCTTCTGCCTTTAGTGCTGCTTGAGTAAAGCCACCTAGCGAGGAAACAGCTGTGTGTATGGGCTCCATGCCCAGGCTTCTTCCCTGAGGGGCACCAAAAGAGTTCAGTGTGTTGAGCTAATATGTAAAGCAGAGCATGAAACCTTCAGCATTCAAGTGGCCATTTTGCTCACTTACATCTAATAAGTAGGATTCTTATAGTGATTTTTAAATTGTCAATACCAAAAATATTTTTACCCCAAAAATGTTGCTTTAAGAAAAATAAGGAAAAAAATCACTCTCTGTATCTTGCAGCATGATGACACAGCAGGCATTACAGCTGCCTCACAGGCCCTGGGCTGTTGGTTTGGACATAGAGTTAGTGTTCTCTATTCAGTATGTAACAGTTCTTGCATTTGTGTGGGTTTTCCCAGGTTTCTTTAGGTTCCTCCCCCAGTGTACAAACAAGGGTTTCAAAAAGATTTATAGCTCTAAACAGCTCAAAGTGTATGAATGCGGGTATGACACGTCCCTGTGACTACTATGCCACCCTGACTGGTGTTTAGTTCAGGGTGTTCTCCTCTATGCTTCCAAGACCACGTTACACTACCTTTTTTAATTAAATTCTCAACACTATAAAAATATCATACAAACAGGGCAAACGGAACAAATGCCAGGAACACAAAAACAGACTACACAAATAGCCTGTTCACAAAGCAGTCATTTTAAAGCTTTACAGTGACTGCAGGTCAAGATGATATTCTGTTTGAGATGACTAAGAAAGAATAAATATGAAACTTTGCAAGTAAAACAAGATAAATCTTTCTTCTTGTTCATGTCATGTTGTTTGTGTAGTAATCATGCAGTACATCTTTAAAATTATTACACAGATGATCATTAATAAATCAGCTTACAGTAAGTAAGTGATTGAGGGTTTCCTGTCTGGATTTTTGCCTGATTAAATAGCTATGATGTTATAATGAAAGGAAACAGTAAGGGGAAACAGTAAGGAAAGGAAATCTATTTTAGATTTTTGTAAAGAAAAATGATCCAGACTCATCTTCTTCAAACTAAAGCATTATTGCAGAGTTTGAATGTTTGTGGCTTCAAACCAAAATGTCAAAATTTCTGAGAGGGCTCAGCTGTAATGATTTAGGGACTGAAACTAAGCTTCCTTCAGTCTCCCTGTGCAGACTTTCGACAATAGGAGTTAGCCAGGCAGAGGGCATGTTCCATCACCTGGATAATAACTAAGGATTATTCGGAGGAAAGCCTTGTTAAATCCTACACAAAACCAGAAAAAAAACAGAAAATGCAGAGGACAAACATAAAGATAAACATGTGCCAGACCATCTTTTTGCAATATCTCACCAATGATAACTTTACCCTGGCACTATTTGACATGGTTACTATTAATAACTGCTACAGTTTGTAATAGTAAGACACAGTTTAAACTTGATAGCTGTGTCTAGTTCTAGGTTTATCTTGCTTTAGTATTTAACCTTTGCTGTTAACCAATTGTTAACTCAAGACCTTGCAAGCACTGTACTGTACAAACTTTTTACGTCACTGTATTAAGGCATCAGCTAAATAAAGAGCTTATCAAATGATGAAAGGAGGCAATCTTGTACAGACACAAACTGGAAATAAAATATGATACTGGAACTTACCAACAAAAACAAAAGAGAAGATTGTAATACCTATGGTAATACCTACTGTAACACTGCCATTCAGCACTGTTTTGTCACAGCAATCATTCTAGAATTTAATAACAAACATGTGTATAACATACTTGACATTATAAATCTCTGCCATTAATATTGTCATAACCTTCAGTCTCCTCACATCTCTTGTCACACTTTCTGGCCCCTATGCCCATGGGAGAAAGGAGTTTTCTGTGCTTACTTCCTTTTGCAGTAGGTAACAAACTTTTTATCAACCTTTCATTGATATATTAAAATGTTCATACTTGTGCCTAAATACAGCACTTTTTATTAGGAATAAACAAGTTTGCCCTAGCCGAATGCTCTGTAATGGTTGTGAGGTACCAGATGCATTCTTCTTATGCACAAACTGGAGTTATAGCTTTGCAACCATAGCAAATTTCTTTAAAGAAAAACTACATAATTTTTTATTCCAAATATTATTTCTGAGAGGATCAACATGATGTATTTGAATTTTTATATTTCCTTTGGAGACAAATCAGTAATGAAATGAATACATCTTTTAATACAAGCTCAGCTTCCTGTCAAATATAGATTCAGCACATGGAACATTCCCTGATGCATCACACCAGTTTAAAACTGCAAAGGTCACGTTTCTCTTACCTTTTATGGTCACCTTTTATCGCAGTGGGATAATAAATAAATTTCAAAAGAAATGTACAATACACATTTCTTTAGTTAACTAGGGGTGTGGCTATTTTTTCTACAGCAAAATACTGCTTTTTGATTTCTTTATTCTTAAAAAAAATGACTGAAAAGTACAATTTTCATTGTAATTTGTTAAATTAGATCCCCTTAATTCATCAGTATTTTGGTGATGAGCATTAATGTCCATACATGCAAACATGTTGAACTAAACACAATTTTCAAGGGGTATATTTACTTTTTCCTCACAATAAAATTTTCACAAACTCCTTTTCAGTGCCACTTGTTGACTGATTTATCACATAAACGACTGCAACGTTCCACATCTTGTCATTGATCACATCACTCAGAAACATCACACAAAAGTTGTAAAAATCCTACTGAAGTGTGTTAATCTATTAATCTAGTATTAGTCAATTAATTTAGTTCCACATACCAACTCTGCTGGGGTGCATGTTACCGTTAACTAAGTGTAGACATGTAGGTGACAGTAACAGTCCCTAAGTGAAGAAAACCAAATTAAAAATAAACAAAAAATATTTATATCTTCGAAAATTTGTAACTTGGACATTCATAACATAAGAGTATCACTTAATTGCCAGGTGTGTTAAATTAAAACTAAAATTACTGCAAATAAAGAATGCTGAGGAGAGAACAGTCACTGGAAAAAGATATGCTCGACAAAGTGGAAGGTCAGTGCAAAAGAGGACGACCTGCAAAGTGGTGGATGGACACCATTACCACAGCTATGAATGCCCCTTTGTGAAGTCTTAGCCAACTTGGTGAAGACCGGATGCTTTTCAGGACAGCTATCCATAGAGTCGCCATGAGTTGACACCAACTTGACAGCAGTTAACAACAACAACAAAGAATGAATCATTTCCACAACCTTCCATTTAATTTTGGTGACATCATGTAAGAATGTCCAAAGTTTATTAGTTTTTCATGGGTAAAGCAACGTGAAAGTCTTAAAAATAGCTAAATAAAAATAAATAACAGTTAACAGTGGAAGATATTTTGCTGCTAACTAAAGGTAGGGTATAGAAATGTAGGAAAAAAAACTTCTGGGAAAAAAACTCTGTAACATACTAACTAAATCAATTGAGAAATGTTCATATCTTCAAAAACTCAAAAGTCAAATGTTTGTAAGGAAGCAGGGCATATGCAACACTAATTCTATAAATTATGCAGTATTCACTTAAAAGATATTATTTGTCTAGCACTAAAAGATATTATTTGTCTAGTCAATTCCTGATTCTCTGACATGAGAACAAAGTAAGCACTAACACACAATAATCACTTGTCAAGAGATATTTAAGAGGTTAAGACCTTTCATTAATTTGAAATGAATGAATTCTAGATTAATTTGAGAAACATCACTTTTGTGGTACACAAACTATTTGAAGTCCTACATCCAGCCCCTAATGAGCAAACTAAGTATTTCATGCACTATAAAACATGTTCAGCAGAGGAAAGTGTTCACTGGTTGGTCTGAGAGTGGCCCAGGTTCCATTTTTACAGGAAGGGAGCCAAGGAGTCACACAGGCAAACCAGTGAGGTGTTGTGCTAGTCTTTACCCCCTCTCCACCTGAGAGTAGCAAGGCACACAAATGCTACAGTAAAATGTGCATATTTTTGTAGCTTGTATAACTTTACTGGTCTATACTGTCAAGTTACTGCAGAAGGTAATAAATTCCACAAAATCCAAATAATAAATAAAAAATAACAAAAAAATTGCAGCTTAGCACCCAGTGACTGAGAGACACAATGGCTAAAAGTATGTGGACACACCTTCCCATAAACCATATAAATTCATTCTAGATAATTGTATGCTTCCAGCTTTGTGGCCACAGTTTGGGGACGTTTGTTTCTTGCTCCAGCATGACTATGCCCTCATACACAAGGCGAGCTCCATGGACACAGGTTTGTGTGGTAGAACTTGAGTGGCCTGCACAGAGCCCCGACTTCCACCCCACTGAACACCTTTGGGATGATTTGCAAACCACGACCCAGGCCTTCTCGCCCGACATCAGTGCCTGACCTCACTGATGCTCTTGAGGCTGAATGGGAACAAATTCCCACAGCCGCGCTCCAAAACCTGGTGGAAAGCATTCTCAGAGGGGTGGAGGCTGTTATAGTAGCAAAAAGGGGAAACAACTCCATATTATTGACAATGGTTTGGGCAGAGTGGACATTGTGCAGTCCACTTCCAGATATTCAGCTGGCATCATTACTAGCTTACTAGGAATACTGAGCACACTAAAATACACAGCAGTCAGTGATGAGCTGTCTGACAAGCAGATAAAAGTTAGCTGTGAGTGGCAGCATAACAGGGTAAGAACTGCAAGGACAGTGATGCATTTCCTACATGGCAAGGAAAATAAGTACGTTTGGCAGCTTTTTGGGTGAAAATAGCATGGCAGAAAACCTTTTCTGCCACAGCATGTGGTGAGATGAAAGTTTGGAGAGATAACAGAGGGTGAGATAACAGGGTAAGACTGTATTTGTTAAGCCTTAAATCAGCTGCAGATGACAGCCACAAAAATACTGGCTCAGATTTTGAGACTTTTTGACATCTGAATATCCAAGGATTTGAATTGGGTTTTGTAATGATATGAACATCAGAAGATCATCTGGTAACATATTTAACCAAGTTGTTATACAAAGGAATTTTATCTGAACCATGTCACTATTGCTTTTTTACTCAACTTTGTTCAAACAGAAATCATATCATCTAGGGGCACCATATGGACTATTGATGAACATCTGATAACTGTTATTGCTTCTCAGGGCCTTAATAGCTTTGAGAAAAATCAACAATTTCATAAACTGTCCCAGTAAAGTAATGCCTTGAAACTGGTTCAAACTGTCAACAATGAATTCCTAGCAGAATTTGTACTGACTATCTAGTGGATAAATAACATTTGAGCTTCAACAAAACCTCTAAAAATGAGAGAAAGAGCAAGAGTGTGTGTGTATGTGTATGTGTGTGTGAGAGAGAGAGAGTGCACAGAGAAGCACTGTTGAAGAAAAAAAAAGCTTTTTCTCATGGTCAATGCCAGTTTTCAGATGGGAAAACTAATTTACAGCTGTGGTTTACCCACACTAAGTAGGTATGACATCTCAGGGAATGGTTTGAGGCAGCAATAGCAGCAGAAGAGCCTGAAGAAGAACCCTGAAGGAGTTCTACTCTCATGGTTCCCTACACTCTACACTAGAAGTGTATTCTGATGCATAGGCAAACTGATAATGTTGTATTTCAAAAAGTGGTTTCTTTCTCATTCCAAACTAACAGGCCTTCCTGTCTGAACACTATCAAGCCTTTCAATAAGTTGCAAATCCCTGTGTGGACAAGAAAGGTCAGTTTTATGAGAATAAAGAGTGGCAACAGTGAGTTCTAACATAGTACCACCTCAAAGCTCAGAGGGGACAACGTACTAGGGAAATGACCGTGTCAAAGACTGGACTGTGGTTGACTAGCCTGACACATCCTGCAGATTTACATCAAGTGCTCAGTCAGAAGTAGAAAGACCTGGGCATTCAAAATTCATTGCCCTGCACAGAAGATTCACAGAGATTTATTACAGCAATGAAAAATCATTTAAAACAAATTAACACATTTCTGCAGCCTGGTATGATCTGGCCTTTTGTCTCTGCAATCACACAGAGTTTAAGAAATTAATTGCTTGCTTTTTCTTCATTTAATTACATTATGGATATAATTATCCTGTCCATTAAAGTTACCTTAGACGGCTAGAGTGAGTTGCATAAAGTAAAAGTAATCCATCCACATTGATCACATTGGCTCATTTTTAGTCCTGCTGACAACAAAAAGAACTTAAGTCATTACAAAATCCCAAATTACAAAGCTAATCCTACTGAAGTACATGATCTATGAGGCAAAATATAGAAGAAAAAAGGTGTTTTTTTTTAATTTTCTGTTCTTTGTGTCTCACAGTGTTGATATGTAACTTGAGTCAACATCCTCAGGTTAGATGTGGTGGGGTTGGTCTCAGAGGCCCCTACTGAAACAGGAAGCATGTTGGCTTCCCAAACACACCTCTGGGACACGTCTGCTGAAACCCAACACATAAGTTGAACGCCACCAGCCCCAGCATGGGCGGCTCCCTTTTTCATGCAGAAACATTCATTTTCCCCTTCCAGAGAGAAGAAAATATGAGGTTATTACCTTGCTGCAGGGACATAAGAGGAGATGCCTTGAGCTCAGCACTGATCAAAGAGTCAAGTCAAAAGAGTTTATTTGTCATGTTACATGGTTACCGAGTATATGATAATGAATATAATACCAGGCATAAGCTCATATATCTGAATTTCAAAAGCAAAAGGTTACTAATGGATGCTTTAAATATTCATTCATTCATTCTCTCACTCACTCACTCACTCACTCACTCACATACAAAAACCCTTATCCAGTGCAGGAATCCAGTGGGGTGCAGCCCATTTCACACTGCTAGGACACAAGAACTGAATTTGGACCTTCGCACCTCCCAACAGCTGAGTAGCAGGAGACATTTATATTTACCTAAATCTAATCCAAATTTGGTCTTTATTAATGTGAAAAAAATGCCTCATAATTCAGAGTTGGGGTATTTAATACAAGTCCTCATAAAATCAAATCTCGGGGCTAACTATTTTATTAATCTTTTCCTGGCAACTTTGTAAATAACTTTTTTCTATATTACTTACATTTACGCTTTTTTAACAGATGCATTTCTCCAACGCGACATGCAACTCAAGAATAAACAAAAATGGATTTCATCAAGAGATACAGACGAGACATACAGTTTTCAAAGTCTAATTATTCCAATAGCAGCATTTTTTTTAGGCAACAGCTACACACAGAAATGATGGGGAACACAAACTTTAAGACAGATAATGTAGTGAAAGTTTATGTAGAAGAGAGAAAATCAAGAGACAAGTTCATGAATGTTAAGGCATTTAGCAGTTCTGAGTGACAGAGGGAGTACATAAAAAGAACCTCTCAACTTAAAATGATTTAGAATTCAAACATGTTAGTACTTTGATCAATCATGTCCCCCAGCAACTAAGTACGAGCCAAGCCCCTCTTAGTGTGAAACGGGAAACCCCCAGAACACTCACCAGCTGGAACTCACTTCTGCGGCCATATGCCTCCTGGATGCCAGTGTCTGCCCACAGTGCTGCCAAGCCAGGCACATAAAGCTGGAAGGTGCTGAGCTCCATGAGAATACCCACCCGGTTCTCAAAGGCCATCAGAAACATGGCATGCTTTTCGTTCTCCAAATTCTGCCAAGCAATGCCCAGTTTGTCACGGGCATCCACCAGCACACGCATGCCCTAGAAGAGGGGTGACACAGCAGATAGTCAGTGCTGTGGAGTGGTTCCTCCATATGCCATTAGAGGTGACTTTCAGAGTTAAACAGTAAAATTAAATGCTGTTTCACCTACTTAAAGTCAAAGATGTTTGTGGTTTTCAGCACAGTCAAAGTTGTCTGACTGCAAGAGCTACATGAGATAAGGATTCAGACACCGGATATTCAGCTGACTACATCGTGCTGTACAGTGCCTATACAAAGTATTCACCCACTTGGACTTTTTCGTACCTTATTGTTTTACAACACTGACTTAACAGTGGATTTATTTATGCTTTTTGACAGTGAACATCAGAAAAAGGCTCTAAAACGTCCAAGTGAAAACAAATCTTGCCCAACATCAGTGGCCGACCTCACTAGTGAAAATGATCTAAATTTGTTACAGGAAACATTGAAAAGGTTCCTGGGCAGAGGCCCCTTCCGTACCACAGAAGTAAAATTCTACAGTTCCAGAACCAGTCTCTATTGGCAAGATCCAGCCCAGTCAGACTGAACCCAAAAGGGTTATGCAGGTCACCCTGTTAATGTGAACCCCAGGCCTCAGTTCTGTTAACCATAATCTGAGCAAGGTACACTTTGGTTTTCATGTGTACTCATGAAGGTCTTGTGTCTTCTTTCCACTCAGACTTGCCAATGAAGACAGAGCCTAGTAGGAACACAAGGGCTCCAGAGGACATAGCTTTGAGGTTTATTGAGACATACAAGCCCCACCACCATGTTAGGGTCATAGTCCATCAGTGTAACATTTCTGATAGACGCCTATAAATTAATACAACTAACTGGGAATAATATTTGCATCTGACCCGAGAAACAAAAAAGAAAAAATTCAGTGATGTACGTTGTATTCCGGCTTAGAAATTGACGCATGTATTTTTGCATATAAAATAATTGTCTTCATTGAGTTAAAACTTGCCAGACGTTACAGTAAACAGCCTTTCTCTTCTGTATATACAACCTATTACACAGTGAAAAGAATTCAGCTATTCTCAAATATAAATCAGCCATGTTTCTTAGTGGTGGGGCAACACCACTAAGAATTATCTGCTTTTCAGGCTCTGAAAAACCACTTACCAATGTGAGTTAAGCCAAGGTGGCACCTTGAAACATATCAATACAAAGATAACCTTGAGTTCTGCAAAAACGGGACACAAACTGCAGAAGTACAGAGCACAGCTGTGGAGATACTGGAATCCAATGACAACTCCCTTTTTACAACTAAAACTGCACACAAATGGTACTGGCAGCTTCAAAGCTAAAACTGAAGCACAAATATTTTGCATCCCATTTTTTAAGGCCCCAGGCATCATCTGCAGCTAAGTAAGATTTATGTCACGGAAAAAAAGATGAGGAAAGAGGCACTGAACAATATTGTTTTGGAAAATGAGAGCATTAGAAGGGTTTCATTAAATTTTGCTGTTTAAATATACCACAATAAGTCACTTAATTTGGAGCATATGCACATAACTAGTACGTACACTCATTCCCCGATATTCCATTTGCTAAAATTTAGATTTTCACATATTAGCCACATCATCAGTCAGTCCAGATTTTCATTCATCTAGTCTGCAACATACAGTTTTAGCCAACATAGCATTTATCCCAGCACCACAAACTGCATGTGCAAGACTGCGAGAAGTGCACTGTAGGAACCAGATACCCACACACTCAGGTGTGGCCTGGAATTCTGTAGTCTGGTTTGCATAGGGACCTGTTTGTGGTTGCATCCTCTTTTGCACCATTGTGGGCTCCTTGTTCAAATATGAATTTTTTTACTATAATACTGTATTTTTGCAAAAACCGTTTTTACAGAACAATGAGTACTGGCTAAAGTGGTAACAAAAGTGGAGGCAAAGCGTACACATGTGGCTCCTAAAAAAAAGTTCAAATATTAAAGCCTACAGTAGTAATAGAGTGTGGTAAAAGACCTAAATATATCTTTCTTACATTGTTTGTTTAAAACCACCTTTTCTGTGTGACCAAATGTGGCACACAGTGCAGTCATTCACTAGAAATTCACCTCAACATCCAAGACATCCACAACAAACAATGTGTCTGGAAAGCATGCATCATCATCTTCAAGGACCCATCTCACCTTTTCTATAATCTGTTCATATTTGTGCCATCTGGCAGACTGTATTGCCGCTTGTGAGCCAACACCATAAGGCATGGGAACAGCTTTTTCCCCGCAAACTGTCAAATTTCTGAGTATCAGATGTACATGGACAGATCATCACTCACTGACAGGCCACCAACTATTGTATTATTACCACCTGCACACTTGAATGTCTGCCTTTGTAAAGCTTGTATAATGCCTGCACTATTGGATAGCCCTGTACTATTGTCTGCACTTTTCTCCTACCCCTTCCATTTAAATCTACTGTAAATACTCATATATTTATCCATTTAATACAATATTTTTATTTATATATCTACGATACATCCATCTAGTTTTACACCAGCTGCTCCCCTGCACCCTGGACCTTTCCCCCACTTCCTTTTGAGCAAGCACTCTCCTTCAAAACAGGGGTCAACAACTATCTTGTTGTGCTATCACCACGAAAGAGACGGAGGAGTAGCTAATATCTCAAATCCAGCCCACATTCAGGGCTCAAAATATTTACAATTTTCTGTTCAAGGTCCCACCACCTCAAAGGTTTGGAGTTCACTTAACAGAGTTTCTTCTTCTGCATAACAAGAGATAAGAAGTCATGCAGATAAAAGCTTGTGACTCAATGACCTTTGCTAACACAAGATTAGGTTTTCCACTACCCTCTTCCGTTCAGGATTTACAAAATAAATAAATGTAAATAAAATTGTAGAAACCGAGAATCTTCATCGGTAAAGTGTATGTTGTGTGTTTCATTCCTAAAGATTTTGACCTAAAATAAAATAAAACATACTAACTCCAAAATTAGACACTGGCTCATAATAACCCAACCCACTAACAAAGCTTTTGTCTATTTACCACCAAACTGTGATAATCCAGTCAGTTTTGCGTTTCCCTTCCTTACTGTGGCTGTGCACATGGACACTTGAGATTCAACAGACAAGAAAACAGCAAAAATTGGCCAGCGCTTATGACTCTCTGTAACGACTACCTATTTTTCTCATGCTATGGGGACCTGGGGTCAGACACCGAGCAGTCAGGAGAAGACTGGTGTTCCGCCTTGTGCCTTCACCAGATCTTGACTCTGTATCTGACACTTAATTTGCTTGTGCTCCTTCTGCAAACACCACAGTTTGGAGCAGGATGTTGCAGAGACTTTTGGAGCCCTGTAGTAAACAAAGCAGAGCCTGGCCTTGTGACATACTGTACTAAACAAAGAGTACAAGTCTGCAAAATACCCATAAGCATCCACTGAGCTCAAGCAAGACAAGCATGACTTTACACCACCATTCTAAAAACATCCTTCTCAACCTTTATCAGATGTGTCGCAATTCTGTGGTAATTATAGAATGAATAAATAATCAGCATTTGGCTCTTACAGCAATGGGAGGTCTTTTTTACAGCGGGAGTTAATGCTCACTGAGGTGTTTGAACACAGGCTTAAGACTGAAAACTTCAAAAATACATCTAGCCCTGAACTTTTGTATCTCCTAACAATTCTATAAGCAGCTACTCATATAATGTGTACTAGCATAAATGGAGGTACTGGAAAAACTAACAACTGTGATGGTTGAGTGTCTTTATCACTGATTCTTGAGTTCTTTGTGACTTTCAGAAAAGCAAATGAATAAAAGTAAATATTATCTGTAAGAAAATGTGTAAAAGTAAGTTTTAGATTAGACACACACAGAAGCTTTGCCAGCATTAAAATTATGTCCATAGATGTTAGTAAACTGATCTACTGGGCTAACCAGTGACAAGGTTAAAACAGCATTTACCAAATCTAGATTACAGTGCATTTTCTATGATGTTAAGATTACCACCTAAAAAAACATAGCATGAAATAGCTTCAGATTTTTACATATTCTTAATTACATTTAAGAAGAGATCTAGTGAACAAATGAGCAGATGTTGCTAAACATTTCCATGCTTTTAAAGTTTATCATTACATTGATTTAATTTACAGAAGTAAAGATAGCTTTGCTCTTCTTCCTCAACATCCAACAAAGTATAACAAGTCGGGGGAGTTGCACCCCTGCCGTAGCAGAAGGGTGTGTGTGTGGGGGGGAGTGCTTGTGTCTTATAAATGACTGGCTTTCCGACATCACTTATACTAAAAACCAGGATAATCATTGTGACTGTGCTGCAATTTCTGTCAAACATTCTTCTGCTTCTGGCTTGTGGTCTGTGTTGCAACGCTGTTGGGCTGTGGGCTGGTTTACCTCCCAGTGCCCTCGCTGCCTTAGTCTACACATGGATGCCCCAGACTGCACTCTTTCCAACAACTAATAAAAGGGGATACTGGTTGTTAGGGGTGGAGGATCTTTGTATGTCCTCTTCATACTGAGTTGTTAAACCTAGCAGAAATTTTCCAAAAAAAAAAAAAAAAAAAAACCCACAATCTGTGTACTTGCTTTTTAATTGCAGTATTTCTGAAATTATGGGATTACCAAGTTATTTTTGACAATACTACAGTACACAAATTCCAATAAACAAAAAATATACTTTTTTTTGCAGCAAAGCTATTATCATCAGTAAAGAAGCAGCTTCTGTGTTGTACCGCAACATCTGCATTATTGTGAGATGTCAGTCAAACTTTTGAACCGTGTCTGTAGAAGAGGTGCTGCCTTGCACCAAAGTTAAAGCATCAGGAAATGCTTCGGTGCAAAAATAAAAGCTCTGAACCCACTGGAAGAGTTTCAGCATCCCTGCCACTGAAGTCTGCACAGCAGAGGCAAAGGAGTTGTGAGCTGCCATGAGGGTTAAAGAATAGCATTTTGGTAGTCCATGTTGACACCAAAGCCCATTTTCTTGTTTTGCAAGTTACAGTGTCCCCGACCCCCATAACAACAATGGGATGTAGAAAGGCCACATGACAGGGGGAGCAATTTACACATCAGTTTTAAGCAGAAATTACAACTTAGACAAACCCATTGATATCCTGTTCTCCACATCCGTGTGTAGCCTTGTCCACTAGAGGATCTTTAGATGATCTTAAGCATGATAAACTGTATATGATGCAAGTAGTAAACTGAATTTGTAGGTTTTACTGGCAAGCTGCTTAATGACATACTAAATGCACTCAAAAATCCAGGTTCAGTCCCTACCTCCTACTGTGGTACCTTTAAGCAAGGTACTTGCCCCAAACTGGTCTAGTAAAACTACCCGGCAGTACAAATGTATATATACTATAAATAGCTCACACTGTAAGCTAAAAAAAAAAATAAATTGTAACTACACAACTAAAGACAGTTACCTAGAATACTAACAGTAAACTTTTAATTGCTTAGCTAATAATTATTTGTTTGACTCACACTTGTGTCCCAGGTACCTTACAATCTATTTTATCAACTAGAAATCAATTATTATTTATACAGCAGGTTTTTCTATCTGCAGTAATTCAGGGTAAGTAGAATGTGCTCAAGTGTACTACAATAGGAGTGGGATTTCAAATGGAGTCCTTCCAGCTGCCAGACAACTTAGCTAAAGCAACTTACAGCTGAGTACACTTATTTAAGTACCTGTTAAACCAGAGCCTGATATTCTGTCATTATTTAATGCTTTATATTACATAACATATATATTTTATATATTACATTAATAATATATTACATTATATATATTATACCACATAAAACAGACACTAGTCCAAAGAGGTTCTGAACTACACAATACACTAACTCGGGTTGACTTAACGTTAAACGCTGAGGTTCCTGCTTCTTCGTAGATACCAAAGAGATTGGTGAGTGACAGAGAGGGTAGCACTCAGCACTGTACCCCCAGTGTTCAAAACCCAAAAAAATAACTTCCAAATCAACACTACATTGAACATATTTCACAATGCAGACTTCTCCATCTGATAATCAGGCTTACAAAATTGTAATACCAAGTACAACTCACACCAAGGAGAAAAGGTTAACCTATTATAGAGCTTTTTGGACTTACTGTAAACAGTACACATTCTTGACGTTATTTATAAAAGAAGATGCTCGGGTTAGCCTTGCACAGGCCACAAGGTACTAAAGTAAGATCCCTCTGTAGGCTTAAAACATCAATCATCAGCTTTCAAGCTCTTGTCCTTAACTGCTATGCTATCTGTTGTCATATTATATGAGGCTGGGAGAGGTGACAAATTATGGGTGAAAACATAATGGGTTGAGCTCATGGGAGAAATGCAGGTAATGAACGAAATCACTGCATGCGATGGGTGATGCTGTGGTTTGTAGCTTCCTTTGATGTTGTCCCTTCGACTTCAGTCCAATGTCCATCACCAGATGTTCAGCTACAGAAACGGCCGGCAAGCACAGCCGCACTTGGGTATTTATTTGTACTCGCTGCTGTAGTGATGTGTTGCACAACTTTTCTCTGCCAGAGAAAGACATTCCACCCTCTTTGTCTGCCAGCTGACAGTACTCCAGTCAAAGATCTGCCTTCCGTGTAGCCTGGCTAACAGCAGAACTTCTGACAACTCTTTTGACATCTTAAAGTTGCTGCAGAGGAAAAAACTCGCAGGCTAAAAGTAGACACATTAAAAAGGGGGTTTGTCTTGAACTTGTACCGGAGAAGACAATGGCGGTGTACTTTGAAAAAGGGTAATTTACCTAAGAAGCTTCAATATGTATATGCCGACTGTAAAAAAAATCATGTGCAAAGAGCAGCCGGAGAGGGGAGGCCTGTTCGGTCTATTATTTATGTTCTGGTTTGACCTGATGTCGCAAATCATTTTCTTACTTGAGATGTCAAGTGAAAGAGCTTGGGACTTCTTCGTGGGACAGTTTATGGTCCATAAATGACTGTGGTGAATAAGCGCGGTACTTTTCAACGACCACAAATAAATGTAAGATAAATTGCACTGAACAAGTCGCTTTCTTTGTTTTTGGATGATTTTCAACTGATTTACTGGCATTGAATGAATCACGGTTGGGAAACCTGGGAAACACGTAACCGAGAAACACATTCATTTCAAGGCTGTGTTCTTTATTCCAGCTTGAACGAAGTTCAGTTTTGGTCAACTGCGTGCACATTCTTTATAAAATAATACGTAACGCTTCTCCCCATTTTTTCCATCACTTCGCATTCGTGTAGAAAGGAAAGTAAATTTAAAAACTGTCTGGAAGGTGTACATTTCTATTAGTACGTCTATGAAGAAATGCCATGTGCTTTGGATTATTCTAACGTGAGCGTTTCTTGAGTTGTGCTGTCGTGTGGGTTGTTGTGGGTAAGTGAGCGTTAGCAAGAAATATTACCGTTAGCCTGAAAATGAAAGGCAGGAAAATTACTAAATAATAACAATAGATGTGTCACTGCTTTTAAACTTATAACTAAAACTGAACTGGGCTCCGCGTTGGAAAAACCCGACGGCACTGTTAGCTGACTGGCGAAAAAAAATATATATTTTTTTTAGCTGCCTGACGAGATTTTTTATTTTTTTTCCCCCTCCCTCGCGTTAGATGTTGAATTACCTTGATGATGTTGTCGAAGATCGTATCTCGGAAGTCCAGCAGAGCTTTTTGGTTGAACTCCTGCCCGTGTATGATCCTCATCTGCTTGAGGAACGTCGACTTGCCGCTCTCCCCGGCGCCGAGCAGCAGGATCCGCACGAGGTGGCGCACGGAGCGGCTGTCGCGCGCGAGCATCGAGTCGATCTCGCGGCTCCGGCGCCGCGCCTCGCGCTCCCGCTCGCGCTCCCGGCTCCCCTCCTTGCCCGCGCCGGGCTCGCGACCGCCCTGTGGCGGCGGCAGGCAGCGACGGAGTGCGCGCAACACGGCCGCCATCCCGGGCCAAGTGAGCCGGCCCCGAACCCGCGTCCCTGCGGCCGAATCCCCTACATCTGACCGAGTAAAGCTTCGCCAGAGTCCTCACCGACGCGGCCGCCAGCGATTATCATCCAGGCGCTGACCGAAGGTTAACTCACTTCCTCACGGAAAACTCTGGACATGGTCCAGACTCGTGTTACCTCAGCTCTCGAGTGTAAAGTCGTGTTATGAACCCGCTTCACCGCGCTATGCGTCCCAAGTCGACTCAAAACTTCGCCATTCTACAACTTTGTTATAAATTTAGCCGGGTCGTCCCGCGCTATCTCACCCGCAACGATTCGCGTGAAAGTGGACGCGTTTCCAAACAGCTGTTCGGAGACTTTGTCACCTTTTCTGTGGACGAGCTGCGCTCACTTTGTCAGCAATAAAAAAAATAAAAAAAACTGGTTACCCCGTACGGCGGAGTCGTGTGAGGCGACGCAGGAAAAAAAAAAAAAACGTCGCAGCCCGGGCTGTGAGCGACACTTCTACCCCGCTGTCTGTCCGAAACACCCAGGGGACGCGGCGGGACCTGCACCGAGAGCGACGCCGGGACGCGCTCCAAGCTGTAAGTCTGGGAAAGACCGACAGGGGGAGCCCGCGAGGCGTCAGAGGGCGCCCCTGGGCGTGGCCAAGTCAGTTGGGCTCAAAGTGATTGCGTTGTGAACGAAAGGGTATGAACTATTAAGTTTACCGATGCGCTCATAAATAACAATTTAAAAGTCTGAATATCAACGGACATAAAACCAACTATGTGTACGAGATTTGCTCCTCTGCTCGCTTACATCTTTACAGTTTTCTGTTCATGTGCGGGAGTAGATCAGGGTTAAGCGACAAGGCCGAGGGTGCAGCAGAAAGTCCCCTCCTGGAATCCATAATCTAAGCCAAATACTCTTGGGTCTCAACTCAAGGTCCTTAACTTTTGAACTGAGCTATTATGTATTTAAAAGGACTGCAAAACTTCACTTTGTTGGTATTTTGAGTCTGTGTTACAGCAGCAGTTCTCAGCACAAGCCGCCTGCAACAGTTCCACACGGCTGGCTTCAGCAACAACGAATGGACCAGTGGTAACTATGAGGGGGCTGTTTGTGTGGGGAAAAAAGAGAAGAGGTCAGCTGGTAGCAAAAGGAAACAGGGGCTGTGTGTTAGAAGATTTTGCTGCTCTTGTTTTTTGTCAAATTGTACTGTTGACATCCCGGGTAGTAAGCAACCAGCGCATCTACTGTAGCCTTCAGGGACTGGAAGTGCCCCCTGACAAAGAGTAATGGCACAGCGGAGTCCCACATAAGGAAAATTCAGTATAGCAAATACCCACAGTTCACTTCAGGGCCTGTGGCTCACTATCTTGGCGATATTGCCCTTTATTTGGACTGTTTTTGCTGGCCTATTCTACATCAGATCTACTGTTTTCAAATATAAATGTTGTGCAAAGCCTGTATTTAACTGCAGATTTGTTTGAGTCGCAACAGAATTGTGTCCCCGAGCGTTTCCAATATGAACATTTGGTACTCATAAGTGCGTGATACATACAACTTCGTGCCAGCACTATATATGACTTTAGCTATTTTTGTAAGCAAATTTGAGCACACATTTTTATATAAGAAGATACAACACTAACATTTTTCACCTGTCACTGAGATCAGTTTGTGGTGTTGGGCCTGTCACAGATAATGAACATTATTGTTTTAGTTTCGGGAGAGCCCACTTTCAAAGCACTCCAAGCTGCTTGTTTCCTGATTGCCTCATATAAAGCGCTTGGCTCTATAGGAAAAGCACAGACATTACTGTGGCAAATATATACTGTTGTGACCTTGGAATGCTTGGAATGTCCTTATGCTGATATTTTAGTCATTCTGTGTGCATCTTTGTGGGCTGAAGAATGTGTTTTTTTAGACATAGCACACAGAGTTGTTTGCTATTTCAGGTGGATTCTTTTCAATTTAGGTGCTTCTGTATCAACTCAGCCCACCATGTATTGGTTGATAAAATGTTTCCTCTTTATTACATGGTAGTAGCTTATTACATGATGTGTTTTAAAGTAGAAGCTTGAACATGAGGAAAAAAGTATGTTCACTTTTTCAATGTTTTGTCTGATGTAAATAGATCAGTAACACGTATTTCTGATGCCGAATTTATAGGCGGTGGTGCAGTACGATGCAAGCACGTTCTCTGTTTTACCAGCAGGTGGCACTAGAAAACATTTGAATTGTTTCCGTGTGGGGGGAATCAAAATTATATTTTTGGTCGGGGAGCATTTGCTATTTTCACCTTTCATGGGCATATAACTATACAGCACTAAATGTCAGACTAACAGAGGCACTAACTGGCATAAATCTATCATCGCTAAAATGACGAGATAAACCTTCTCTCTCATCTCCATTTTCCTCTTGACATCAAATGGGTGATGTGGCCCGTTTGTGAGTTCTTGTCAGTTGGAAAAATCACTACCCTTTAGTACACTCACATTTAGTCTTTTTTACTTGTTAGGTTTATCATTAAAGTACATTTATTCACTAACTTGGAACCATTTTAATGTATTCAAATGAGGTTGAAAACAAAATTCTTTTTGAAAACATTTCTATGGTGGTACATCAGTTTTTTGCAACACGAAAGCTGATATTCACAACGCATTAGAATGTGGGTATCATTACATTTATGTTTGGCAGCAGTGTGTTATGCGTTTGTGTTACAGTATCATGTTTCTAACTATGCAACTTGTTGGAACTTAACTTAGGAGCATATGAAGTGTGACTTTAAGCAAAGAGTTTTCAAAATCACCTTCAACTCTTGGTTCAAATGTTAGTCATGCAAGTTTGGAAGAAAGGTAAAAGAAAATAGTACTGAGGCAACTTTTCTGTGAAAGCTGAAAATGATCAAAAACAGATAATTTTCTTATGTCTCATCAACATGGACTCGTGTCACCTTTTACTTGCACTCAGTATAGCAAACCCGACATTGCTTTTCGCATGACTGAGATCTTTAGCTTCCTGTTTTCAAGGGCTGTCACTCTCGTTGTTATTGTGCGAGCGCTTTGACTTGTTACCGCAAAGCTGGGCCAGCAGCGTTTCCCTAATCATTTACTCTTCGATCTGGAGTATGCGAGGAAGCTTCTAGTGATCCATTGGTGAGAAACTCATATAGAGCTCTGCGCAGTTTTCTGGGCTGTAGCCCAACTCACATTTTGTCAGGTCTGCTTTTTCCACTCTATTTAATGATCAAGTTTAAACTAAAATTTGAGGAACAAGAATTAGATCACCCCACCCTAATGTCTCACAGTTGATTTACCAGTAGCAAATAATTCACTTAAACACCCACAAACCTGTACAGTCCTGCACATGCCACTCACAGCAGCCACCAACACCCTGTCACCACCCCTCTCCTGCTCAGAAACAAACTGTACTCAAACAGTGGAAAACAAGAAACTGCTGGACTTAATTGTTGTATGAAAAGCATTACAAGTGCAAACAAATTAATTTCACAAGTAAACCCTATAGCTGCCATTTTTAATGGTCTGTTGAACTTACGCCATCCCTGGGCTAATAGCACTAAGGCTGAGAGGAGGGACAGCCCCCCCGTGCACCTTTGTGCATTCCAGTTATGTTTCGGCTGGGCTCTTTATTAGCAGCGATTTGTTGGGTCGGACCTTCTGGTCCAGGGCAGCAGCACAGGCTCGTGATGGGTGCAGTTTCATAGGAAACATTCACTTTAAGCGTTAAGTACCAGCAGGACTTTACGGTTTAGTTTATGATAATTATACTTAAGCAGGACTACAATATGCATTATTTAGAAACATGAGTCTGCTCAACAATAATAGTAATAATAACAGTAATGATTGCATACATACATAAAATGGGTAAACAAACTGGAAAATATCATAGCTGAAAAAATTATAGCCGTTTGTAATTTGAGCAGGCAGTGTACATAAATGGCCAAATTTTGAAAGAACATAACTTGTTTTGACAAATTGGATGTGTACAAAGTATCAAATATTGTCTTTCAGGAGTATGTGACCTGGCACTCTTTGAGTATGAAGAGATTGCATGTGCGTGTGCGCATGTGTGGGCATGGAGAAAGATGTTGGTCGACGTCAGTAAGCATTCTAAGTGCGGTTCTGACACCAGCATCGCTCCACACAGTTCTTAAGTCACTGGGTTCATTGGGCATCTTTTCGGCAACCTCAGCCAACAGCGCGAACAACTCCCACACAGGGCCTTCAGTTGACAGTGATTAACGGTCACTTTCTATTTCCAAGCGTTCTCTTACTCAGAGCTTTTGGGAGCTTTCTGGAAGCTTTTTTCATCAAGGACTTTTTGTATGTGAACAAGAATTAAGATTATGTTTGCCAGTATTATCAGCAACACTTAAAGGATTTCATGTTAAACACACTTGAAAATTGCATTTTAAATAATTTTGAACAATAATGTAGTGTTTTGCAGTTTGTAACACTAGTCACACGGCGAATGAGACCGCTCGCCAAAAGAGAGATGTCACATGTTCTGCTGCAGACAGTTTAGTTTAGACCGCTTCGCCTTGGGGTTTGATGCCGATGTGAAAGCCAGGCTCCTTGCTCTCCTCTTGTCAAAGCACTTACTGGAAACTCAAGCACTGCTGTCACATTTGGAGCTCAGATATGAATCACTGAGTGCATATTTCACAACCAGCTGTACCTCTTTTTGAATATCACATGTCAACTTCTGAATATGCATTATTATATTAACCTTGCACATTTTCTTTCTCCGTAATATAAAGTATATACATAATGGATCACTACATCTCGTACTTGCCGCAGCGAATTTCTTCAAAACATCTCGTGTTGCATTAATGTATGCAAAACATGGTGGTCGTGATTCAGGGGTTTAAAATAACAGCACATAAACAGTGCACACTTGGGCTTTTTTTTTTTTATCAGCAATTACCTTTCAAGCTGTTTCACTTATGTCAGCTCCATGTCATTTCCCCTTTGTAATCCAGCTTTATGGTATTCCTTCCTCCCAGCCTGCAAAATGTTTCGATACTGTGGGTCAATGGTGGTTCTCTCTTCCTCTCGCATGGCACGAAGTGAATCCTCGCTAGAATTCAGATCTTTGCACAAGCACAGTTAAAATATATTTCATTTGACACAAAGAAGGTCGACACAAAAGGTGTGAGCTGCCAGTTTTTGGGTCAGTTTTTGAACCTGCTCTAATTTTCAGTGACGGGCAAAGCAGTTCAGAACACAGTGCTGCTGTGGTGTACCACCAAGTATGGACCTTCACCAGCTGTGGAGAAATAAGTGAACCAGTATTTGGAATAAAAATTAAAAAGGAGCAAAGGACCAGCTCATTCCCCTAACTGCTCTTCATTAAAAAAGCAGATTTCTTCCCTCTGTCGTGTCCATGCAAACAATAACAGCGGAAACTTCATTTACTGTCAGTGTTGTTGACAGCAGTGATGTTTTGCTAACCAGAAGAGCCCCCCTCCCCAATCCCCCATGTCCTCTCACCCTCGCAAAGCCAACCCCAACACCAACACCAGTGCTACATATGAGAAGCCATCACAAACGCATTGTTAGGATCGGCTGAATTTTCCACCGCTCCTAATGACGCATAAGATCCATATTTTTTGTCACATTTTGTTATCACTTCGGGAGACTGAAGCGCAAGGGCATCGCTGGTGGTGGGTGAGTGGGGGCGGATGTTTGCTAGTGACAGGCTGCGTGGAGCGTGGGCGGGAGCGTCGCAATCTTCCTGGTTACGCTTCATTCATGTGAACTTGCACCACAAGCTTGCCAGCAACATTCAGAAGGCAACAAGCAACAGAAATTTGGACTTTTTTTCACGATTCTTGGCCCCATGTGGACCAGGACAAGGTCCAGCGTTTGGTGGAATTTGCACTGGAGAAGGAGAGAAAGACCCGTGGAGACATTCTGAGTGGAACCCCCCCCCCCCCACCCCGCCCCTAGTGAAGTGTACATGGACTTGAATCATGTTTTCTCCTGTAGGGATGTGATAAATGTATCATGTAACAAAGTTTAGTTTGAATAATTCACATACCTGTTCTACACAGGGCATTTCTCACTTTTTTTTGTAGAAAAACAGATCCTGTTGTTCTTAACTTGCATATTTTTTTTTCCTTTGTACTTTTGTCCATTTTCTGACACCTACATGTAGCTTCTCTGACTTTGTTTAACCAAGCTGACCATTCGGTGACAAAATGCAGACAGGAGCAGCCATTGCCGTGTTTATGCGATACATCAAATACTGCAGCTGGTCAAGGAAGGAGCATGATTGCACCTTTATCTCCCACATTCAAGTTTGGGCTTGAAAACTGAAAAACTGTATGTACAGATCCTGGGTGTTTGTCACTGTAGCTTTTCCTTTGATACCTACATAGAACAATGATTCATGTAACAGCTGACATTTTTAATTACACTTTTATGTTGAAAAGTAATAAATTATGTAAATATAAATGACTGCAAAAATAACCTAATGCAGGACATTTTTTCATGTGTATCTTGACATAATTTGGTTCATATAATTGTTAATTTGTAAATACTGCGTAACAAAGTCCAAATCATTATTCATGAAGAAATACATAGTGCAGTCAGTTGCCCTTAAAAGTATATATTAATAATATATATTAAGACGCCAAATTCAGTCTTTACAAATCATTGTCATTCTTCCCGCAGAAATACAAGAAATGGCATAAATTGATTGTCTACAGGTGTGCAGTGGTTTAAAGGCTAAGAATAAAACTGATTCTGTTACATTCTGAACTAGAGGCAAAAAATTGTTTTTTTTGACAACTTAGTTTCTCTTAACTTGTGGTGAATTTAACTAATGCTCGCAATTAATATTCTATTTGGTACTAATGGTCCTCAAAGGAGTGAACACATGTACATGCATAATTTCATCTGGAAAACACTATAAATCAAACTAACATTATTTATTTCTGCTCTGTATCATAGTCATTTAATGAAATCACATGTAAGCAGTTGTTATTAAACCTATATTAGAGACCACATTGCCTCAGCTATTGGTCTGAAAATTGTTCATGTGTGAATAAT
Source organism: Heterotis niloticus (assembly GCA_018136845.1). Lineage (NCBI taxonomy): Eukaryota > Metazoa > Chordata > Actinopteri > Osteoglossiformes > Osteoglossidae > Heterotis > Heterotis niloticus. Next base: position 25,253,278 of record CM030896.1, read on the forward strand.
AAATATTTTGATTAACAACCCGATGCCATGTTTCAGCTAAATGTTTCCTTTGACTGGAAAAAAAAAATTAATATTGTTACCAAATAAATACAACACAGTGGTGAAAAGCATATATTGCAATTTGATACTATTAACTCTTAAAAGCAACCTAAAAATCTGATGCCAGAATTCTACTGTAGCCACAAAAACTTTTTTCTACTTTTTTTTCCCCTCATTTTTTCACAGATAACATCCGCAGTCCAAAATCGTGTTAAATTGCAGTTCACCTGACCTGCGTAAGGAGAACTTTCTCAGGCAGAAATCCTAGGAAGACCAGTGAATTGTTCTTGAAAGTTCAGAACAGGATGAATATCGTTAAATCAAAGTTTTATCAACAGCCCTGTGTCTCATCGTTGAAAGGGATTGCCCTGTGCAAAGTAGAGCTACACCTCGCTACTTCAGCTCAGCGCACGATGCATGCCCACGATGGCTTCTGTCTTCAGCTGCGGACACATCAATCTGCAAGGACAGGTAGTCTTCTGGCCACAGAGCGTGTATCCCGGCAGTGGCTCGGCCACCTTACTTTCTGTGCACTGCACTGCATTTCAGTTTGCACTTCGGTTGAGGGAAACCTGTGCAGCTTCCAGGGAACTGGCAAGTGTAACGATCCAGCAGTTGGATGTGAGCCTGCCCTCCCCTGTGGTGGTGTCAATGGTAGCGGCTGGGCGTCTGTTAGAGCTGGTCCTGCTCCACCCAGATTGTCTTCTTCTGCTCCTCTAGGATTTTGTCCTTGATGGCCTTCAGGAGGTCTTCGATCCCATTCCAGGAATCGGGCTCCACTGAGGAGTAGAGGCAGGGAAGGCCCTCGAGTTCCTTCTCCTTGGACCGACACGTCTTTAGAAATTCTTCTTCCGAGTCCACTTTCAGTGGCCATCGCCTTCAGCGCGAGAGAAACGGAAAACTGTTAAGCCAAAATGCTACTGCTGAAATGTACAAAAATATTATCATATCTATACACTCTTAATCATTTGCCTAGAACAAATGTGTTTGTTAAACTATTAAAAACATAAATGGGCGAAATCAATTCCATAGTGTTTCTGCTTAATTTACTTCCCTGCAGTTAGAAGGCCTAATATTGCATTACAAACATTACAGTGGTAAACCTTACTCATTTATGCAGCTTTTTGTTGCTGTAGTGATTTTTGCTGAAGAAATTCAGATTAAGCACCATTCTCAACAGTACTATGGCAGGGCTCACTGGGACATGAACCAGCTTTCAACAGATACAAGACTGAATCCTTACATGCTGTGCAACCTGTCCTTATTGACTTGTGTATTACGATTTATCCCAGTATTAAATGATATGCAAATGGAGTGTGGGAAGCCCCTTCCTCATGCCTACACCTTGCATTCTTGTGTGTCCTCAGCAAATCTTTCCATCCACGTGACTTTTTCCATGGCTTTTGACCTTTCATTTCAGGGGTTTCATTCTCTGCAGGAGCTTTCGCACAGCCTGTTTTAAAAACTGTTTTGTGTTTCAGTTTATTCAAAGTTCAAACTAAACACAGAAGTGAAATGTACTGGGCTGAGTAAGTACAGACAAGAACAACTAGCTGAGAGCCCTTCACAACACGTTAGACCTCATTCTGTCTGGGTTTCATGTTTTTAACGGCTCCCGCAGCTTAGCCAACAAGGCCTTCAGTCACCACTTACATATATGATATGATCATTTGGTAGTTAATGCAAAACGCCTTCATCTAGCCTAGGTTGGAAAGGCTGCTTTCAGTCAGTATCTCTTCTTTGTTCTCCTGCCTGGTTTCTTCGGCACAGTAGCACATTTTCAGTTAACACCTTACATTTGATTAAACGAGAACAACACATTATGCTGCTTTTTCATCACTAAATCCTTCCCTGTAAGTTCTAATATGTTATTGTTCACACTTGTTACATACCTTAATTTTTTAATGTTCTTTTCGCAGATTTTGATGAAGATGATGATTGGATATATTTCCCTTCTGAGCAAATCTTTGACACAGCTTAGACCAGCTTCCAAGAGGCAGTGTTTGTTCTGAAAAATGACACAGTTCATTTTCAAAATTAGTAACACTGTATGTGTGTGGCTGTTGTTCATAAAAAGGTATCCTGTCACCATAAATAGCAAACACTGAAAATTGTGACTTGTGACTATTTTGTTTCAAAGCTATGTTTAAATCCCTGCAGTCTGTGCTGGGTGAATGAGACTCCAAAGCCCACACTAATGCCTCTCTGTGTTTAGCTAAGGATTGAAATTGCTCAAAAATCTTACACAGAAACCAAGAACAGTCAGAATGGTATCAAAAGCACCTCTTATTTCCTATATGTTAAAATGCTGTCTTTTCCCCTTTTCAAGTTTGATCTTCATTGAATTCATCTTTAATTAAAATGCAAATGCTGAGGCAAACACGAGAAAGAGAACTGATGATGCTTTTCTTTGACTTAACAGTTAGCTTCCATCTTAGTGTACAGGTCGCATGTGTTATTGCTTTTCATGTGAGCATGTTTAAATTAATACATTTATACACACTCGATTAATAAACTGAGTGAATTTTTATATCTTTAAATGTTACATGGTTTTGAAGATAAGCTATAGATTTGTGGATATTTACTCTGAGGCATATGGGACTTTTTGTTTACATTTTGTGGTGAAATTCCCCTGTTGCAAAACCTGTACACTGGGTGCATATTAAAATTGAGAACTCTGTTTTTCATAGTAGCTTAAGAAAGTGTGAATGAAACAAGTGAAACGGTGACCCAAGTTGTGGAATTTTACACTTCCCTGGTTAAAAAAAACAACATCAATGAGGCCATGTGAACTGCGCTCCTGTCTAATACGCTTTCTTGGCCAAATCTTCTTTGAAAACTGTCTGAATGCATCTAATTCTGAAAAAAAATCTCATTCTGAAAACAGAACACTTTTACCAAAATTACTTTCAAATTGCATCCACGGACACAGAAGTGCCTTTAAAAATTATCAATGAATATTGTTTTGCTGACAAAATACATGCAATGTGTTTCTGCTCACGACCCGTCAAACAGTTTGTACATGCTTTTAGTGTGGGCAAGCGCCTCCAGCAGAAAAAACAAAAAAGAGCAATTTTATTATGACATTATTAGAGTAAACAGAAAAATAACACTGCCAACCAAAACATGTTTCTATCAGTTAGGATCACAAACAGATGACAAGGAATAAATAATTACTAGCACTGTTCTGGCAGTGCCATACCTACAAGTTATACAGCATGTCAAATTTCTTACATCATTTATTAAGTTACCTTTGCAGCTACCGCCTCAATATTCTCTGGAGTGATGCATTCAAATGTGTTGGCATGCTTCTCCTTGGAATAAATAATAGGCTCTATCTTCTGTTTCATAAGAAACTCCTCCTTGGTCAGAATATCTAAAACACACAATGTTTCAAAGTCAATTACAGCAGGGGTGTAGCAATTGAACCAGTTCAACTGTTGCAAAAGACTCTTGAGTATAAACCCAGGGCTTCTAAAATGAAAATTCCCAATTCTAATTGTCCTGCTGTTAATAAATAGCTGATAAATTGTTTATGCTTTGCTTCCAAAGCCCTCTTTATATTGTGCCCACCAATAGTACTGAATGCCTGTTCTATGTTCTGACCAAGCCCATAATGTGACCTCATTCAGAGCACAAAATACAATGTCACGTTTACATTCTCCTATCCACGATTGACCTTGTTTGTCAATGCATTTGTGTGCTTGGTTTTTGGATGCTCCTCCACATCTACTCAGGTGGTGTCACTACCTGGCTTGCATATGTTGAACTCCATGGCTCCTCCCAAGTTGAGGAACTTTTGCACAATGGTCTTGGCCAGAATGTTGGGGGCAAAGAGGACGGGCCTTTTCCGCTGGCATTGGTATGGGGTCACGTGGCTGTATGGGATTAGGTTCAAGCTCCTGTTCAAGTCGTTCTCCGACTCCAAATCTTAAGAAACAAGGAACAGTTAATCAGCGCATTTAGCATGGCACAACCCCTAACAAACAATAATATAACAATAATAAAAAAGACAGCATGCTTACCCTCTGACTTCGTTGTATCAAACCCATATCGAGGAAGAGAGGAACTCGATCCATTCACTATACGGACCTTCTCGCTGCTGTTCATTCTCTTGTACTTGTTTTCAGTCCTGCTCACAAGCTGATCGAGATAAAATCGCAATACAAATCAGCACCGGTAACAACATATACCCTCCCACCCGTGTATATGCATTATCACAATATGTAGGCGATTACCTACAGGAACTGACAGATTAGAATTACACGTAGGCCTTTACCTCCAGGAAGTAACTGATTAAGAATGAAATGTGGGCTATTACCTCCAGAAATTTGCAGAGGAACACCAAAACATAGCCTATTACCTGCAGAAACTGGCAGATTAAGAAGCTTGCACGGGAAAGCCGGGGGCTAGATTTGGGGTCTTGAGGGAGAGGAGATTCCTCTGGCTGTAATGTACTCTGTAATTAAAACGAGATGAATGTTAGATAAACGTAATAAAACATATAACCCTTAATAAAAATCTCAGTCCTTTTCATACTGATAGTGGGACCGTCAGAGGTCAGATATAAGAAGAACCACAGAAAAAGCCTTACCCTAAATCCACGCAGGGATTCAGTCTCATCCCTGCTCCCTCGGCAGAAGAGTTTCTGGATCTTCACCAGCAGGAGCTGTTGGGCCCTAGGAGAGAAACAGTGACCAGTTCAAAGAAAATGTAAGAATTTGTGTTAACCTTCATGGGAGGGAACAAAAACTGTATTCCTAATTTGGTTGCCACTTCTTTTGGACACAGCAATGTTACACAACAAGCTCACTCAGATAGCTTAGGTCTAAACCTGTCCTTCAAGTTAGTTCACATTCAATTTAATTTCTTGGCTATTTTGTTATCCAAGCACAACTGTAAACAATTTCTACAGCTGCACAGTGTACTGGATCAACTTAGGTTAAGAATATCACTTAAGGTGATAACAGCAGGTGACTGGTATCCTTGAAATAGTAGGATAAACTTCTGTTAAAAAGTCATGCAGCAAGTTGCACTGGTGCCTCACAGCTCCTGTGCTGTGCTTTCAGACCACAACTGGCTCAATCTGTGTAGTCTCTTCATGTTTGCGTGGGTTTCCTCTTGGTGCTCTTGCTTCTTTTCACAATCCAAAGACATGTTTCAGGTAAACCAATCGTAGGTGACTGAAGATGTGACTAAATAAATGTTTTGCATTGCTCTGCTGTATGAATGAGCAAGAGATTGTAGGGAGTTTAGTGTGGTGCATCTAGTAGTTTTAAGTTGTTAGCTACATAGATGTAGTTAGTCAGCTAAGTTGTAGTTGATTGTTATAGAATTATATAAATAAATTAAAATGTAATGACAACTGCATTATATGATGCATTAATTGAATGTGTTAATGACTATGTTGCAAAACATGGGGTGAAGAGTGTAGAGTTGTACCTAGAGTTGCTGGGGATGGTACCCGTGTCCAGGTCCTTATAAGTGAAAGGGTCCACACGTGCACAGAGCCACTCGTGTTTACCGCGGTGCATGGTGTCCAGCACGTGCACGACCTCATCGCAGCGCACTGCCAGCGTGCAGTTATCCGATGGGCCCACGTTGAGGTTCAGCCGTATGTAAAATGAATCCCCAGATACAAAAGAGCTCTCTTCCATGTCTCGCTGTAGTTTTCTGTAGCCTGGGGTTGTGAGGAGAGAACTTAATATGATCATCAGGACAACAAAACAGGCTGTGATTAAAAGTTACTACCCTGAGGCCACAATAGGTGGGGATGATTCTGCAGAAGGAAACAGCATAATTAATATGTACTTTTTATATATTATTCACTTGGCAGGTACTGTTGTTGTAACTGACCTTTGTAGCCAGGCAGGGAAAAATTTAGCTAATCAACAATTTTACACATGAAACATTATTCACGCTACACTGTATGGCCAAAAGTATGTGGGCACCCCTTCTAATAACTGAGTTGTGCTGTTTCAGCCACACCCATACACCATACAAACACATTCCAGGAAAAAAAAAAACCCATTGTGTGCATCCAACTTCTTGCTCGAGCTTGACTATGCCCCCCTGCATAAACAATGGTACATAAACACAAGGTTTTCCCAGGTTGGTGTGGAAGAACTTGAATGACTTGCAGAGTCCTGACCTGAACCCCACTCCCCACTAAACACCTCTGGGATGGACTGGAATGCTGACTGAGAGCCAGGCCTTCTTGCTTGACATCAGTGCCCAACCTAACTAATGCTCTTATGGCTGAATTTGTTTTTGTTTATATGTCCCATTATTTGTTCTGCTATATATGTATTTGTGTATGCATGTGTATATGTACAGTATGTATGTATGTATGTATGTATGTAGTGCTTGTCTACTGTACACTTTGAGCCATTGGGAACCAAAGCCAAATTCCCTATATGTGTATGCTTACTTGGCCAAATAAATCTGATTCTGGTTCTGATTCTAAATGGGTACAAATTCCCACAGCCATACCCCCAAATCTGATGAAAAGCCTTTCCAGAAGAGGGGAGGTTCTTAAAGCAGTAAAAGATGGAACAGTTCCATATTATTGCCACCAGGTTTGGAATGGGATGTTCCACAAGCGCATATGGGTGTGGTACTCAGGTATCCACATACTTTTGGCCATGGAGTGCAGGTTAACACATAATGCTTTTGGTATTCACTCAGTGAATTTTAAATTATAGGCATTACAAGATGGTAATCTCTTGGTGCAGGGTGTTCCATTATCAATGCGGCCGAAATTCAAATTTATATGAACTCCCTCATGAAAAAAGATGTCATGGATGTGTTCACCAAACACGTTTAGTGGATAAGGAATGCAAATAGAAGACCAGAACAAAGTCCTGACTTTCTGGCCTCTGTTCTACTAAGTAGGAAAAGGGAGCATAGAGCATAACTTCAGACTGAAAGTTTATGACTACTTACTTTTAATTCATCCATCCTACAGTATATACAGGAATTTTAGCCTAAAATAATACCTCTGCCCCAAATAAAGCAAATAAAAATAACAACGGTTAAAACGGCTATATGATTACCGTCAATGTTTGACCGAAAGTGCAGCTGGATCTGTCCTGTACACCTCTGTAGTTGCCAGTGGGCCTCCTCTTTAGTGGAATTTTCCAGTGGAACATTCTGGTTCTCCCCATGAATACAGCCTTCCAACTTGGGCAAACAGAGGAAACATGAACATACAATCAGAAACATATAATGCTAAAGTTAAGTTAAAATAAAATAAATCTGGAGCCACTTGAACATGATTCTAGTCAGTCTAGTTTGAAAAAATGCCTAACAGTGTACCATTACTTTAAAAACATAAACTTTAAAATTTGTCAGCCAGTTGCCCTACAATTACAGTACATAACATTACCTTTGGTTAGGGCTCATAAATGTTCTGTGGCATTTGCTGTAAATCAGGGGCCTGAACTGCAGAAAATGTGCCTCACCATTAGTAGGTGGTGTCCTTCCCGCAGACCGGCCTTTTCAGCATTGGAGCCTGGCTGCACAGAGGAGATGAAGATGCCACTATCGTTGCCCCCTACCAGAGTAACATCAGACAAGAAGGTATCCCCAGGTAGGGAAACATCTTGCACTGGGCGGAGAGTGCTGTTTAGGCGGGTGAAAGAATTGAGGGAAGGCCGGAAGGGCCTGTGAACATGTAAACACAAAAACACTGTTATACTGTTGGCAGTACAGTTGTTTTCACTTTTTAAGGTGAGACATGAGAGAACGGGACCTACTGAAGTGTTCTGGCATTGACCAAGTAGCATAAGAGACACTATCTGTTGAATAAGGGCAGGAGGTAGCTGAACAGTTAAACCTGCTGGCTTCTATTTCAAAGTTGGCCACGTTTTTTACTCTTGAATATGATGTCTAATTTAAATTATCCCAGTACAATATCTAACTTATAAAAGGAAGGAATTTTATATTGTTTCATATAAAGCATCAGCTAATTAACAAAAAACAAACACTAATCAAACGTTAACAAATTTTGCCTGTATTTTACTGTTCTGTTTATATACTGTTCATCTAAATAGTAAAGGAGCTCTAATTTGGCAAATTGTTTAAAAATGAACTGAATCTTCGGGGTAATAATGTGGATGGTCAACTATCTTGGGATAAATCTGAGTGAATAAGCATTTGGCAAGCATAGAGCACTTTACAGAGAAAGCAGGCATTTCATTTTATTAATTCATGAGATGCAACCACAAAAAGGCAAATACCTTTTTCCATTGAACATACATTAAGTTGCACTACCAGTTTTTAGCTAAACATATGTCATAGCATGTTGCTCATCCTTTGGCCTTCAGAACAGCCTGAATTCACCCAGGTATGGAATCTACAAGATTTTGGATGCACTGTACAGGAATATCTGTACCATATGCAAATAACTGCATTGCACAGTTACTCCAAACAGATGCTCAAAAGAGTTGAGATCCAGGGGCCGTGCAGGCCACTTTTGTTGAGATGTATACCTAATAAACCGGCAATTCAACTACATACCATCTCCAGTGTGAACTAATACAACTAACTTGATTAGAAAGTCAATATTTTCTGTATTTATAGACATGCTTACAGCAGCTCTATTGCAACTGTAAATGTACAGAAGACTGAAAATAATACATAACGGTCATCTAGAATCCCATCTTGATCATCTAGAGTGTACTCTACCAGCTAGCAGTTCAAATGTAAATCACTGCAGCCAATTTGACATTAAATAAATATTTGACTTGAATTTTCATTGTTTACCTATCTTGCTCTCTGAACCATAATAATGACTGGTAATTGTTTGAGTATCTGCTCACAGGCATTGCAGTCAAACAGGCTACCTTTCCAAGGAGAATTTCCGAAAGATGTTGTTGACCTGCTCCAGATCATAGGACTCAAAGCCCTCAGACTGGTGAGAGGAGGATGAGGAATGAATGGATGGAGGCCCATGAGAAGAGTCTTCATCTGAGTGACAGACACAATGTGAGTTAAAATCTGCCTTTCAGTCCAAGGTAGATAGAAACTTGTCTAGAGATCTAGAAAACTATAAAGTATTTTGTGTTGAAATATCATTAGAGACCTTAAACAGCTTACACAGTAGTTGTAGTTATATAGCACAAAGTAAATTAAAATGAATACTATCAATGTAAAACAATATTTTAAAGTACCTTTAAAATTTACAGATAAAAAAATATATTAAAAATACTACAGCAGTACAATATTATAGAACTTATAGTAGGTCCTTTGAGATTTACTAGAAATGCATAAAACTGTGAGCAGATAAATATCAAAACATTTTTTAATGATAATGTTGTCTCTTTTCATGGTGTCCATGTAAATGAAAACAAATTTGTAACATGAAACAATACTTTACCTCCAATTTCCATTTCTCCACTGTCAGACTCAAAGTCACATATGCTTTAAAAAAAAAAAAAAAAAAAAAAACCATACAGGTACATTTTAATTGACAATTTCTCTATTTGACCAAAGTACTAGTCCATATAAATCAAATTAATATATTTCTAGCTAAACTCTGTCTAAAAGATGCTAACCATTCATTCAGCCCATCTTTATATTGCAGGTTAAAAATATAAGCTAATTTGCATAACAATTTTGCCAAAGTAATGCAACAAAACGAAAAAAGAAAATTTTCAGGGGGGAAGGATTCTATACCTTCTTGGGAGGCTGTCATATTCTCCTTCCTTGTTTCTCCTGACAATTGAATCATTCCCTGGTGGCTCTGGCACAGTTGATATGATGCTGTCATTGCGAAACTTCATCTGAATTTTACCAGAGAAAGGCATGAAACAGGAAAACATAACTCAAATGTTACATGACTGCTTTTGTCAATGCTGAGTTGATGTCTACTCCTTTTAAATCTGTTTTTTACCATATTATCTTGTGAAATGTACTGTCACTAATCTATTAGCTGTCTGAGGTAGAAAAAGAGAACACAAATATACTGGTTCTTTGTGCTACAACTGTTCCATGTTGCACATTTTTGAAGAATCAGCCAGAATCATTTCCATGGTTCTTTTACTGCATTTACTTCACAGTTTTCTTTCCCCAGATATCCGTTACATAGCAGAAATGACCTGCACTTTCCATGTCCATCCAATGACTATGCAGTAAAATGCAGTAGTGTGGAGCCATTTTAATTAAATGTGCTTCCACAGTGTTCATATTCATTAACTGCTTCTCCTTTTCAGGGTCATGGTGGTCTGGAACTTATCCCAGAATCTAAGGGACTAAAGAGGGTATTCCTTAAACAGAATACCAGTCCAACACAGGGCAGTCACACCCACACATTCATGCACTAGGCAAGACACAGTTATCAACTGCTATGAAATTCATCTTTGAGGCAGGAAAGCAGATCAGGCAATAAAATAACACAGACTTGGAGAAAACATGAAGACTTCACACAATTACACAGAATTGCCATATTCAAACCTTAACTCAAACAACCCACATGGTCTATGGTAAGTTTTAACTTTGATTTAGCTTAACATTAATAAAATGTTAACTTGAAAATGGGTTACAAAAATTTCTATTTATAAAAGATACGGCCACTTTTTAAAGAACCTAACTAGTGAATAAATCAAAGGACAGCTATACTATTAAACCTATATTGATAATGTTTTTAATAAAGAAGCTGATAAACACTGCCAGAAATAAGGACTGAAGAGAAAGTTGTGAAGGTGACATGTTTTCTACTTTGTCAAATGAGTTCAATTTTCATATAATTTGAAGTTAATAAAATAATAAGAATATTGGACTGGTTTCCTGTTTAGGGTATGCTCTGCCAGACTTCCTGTGCTTCTGGGGTAAGTTTTAAGCCATTATGACCTTGCAATGGACAAACAGTTATGGGTAATTAATGGATGAATGGTAGGGTTACAGAGTTTTTTTTAAATTTTTTTTATCTATCATACCTTTATTTTACATTTTTACAGAACTTTACCCATGACTAAATGAAGTAGCTGTATTATGTAGTTATTAAATCAAACAAATGTACTAAATTCAACTATTATACATGGTACAGCACAGATAAAATAGTTGGTTCAGCATATTTCCTTAAGTAAAAACGCAAAAGGTGCTTGAGTCAGTAAAAGCGACTGCATAAAAAGATATGTACCACAAAACAGGTATATAGTTATTACAGATGGACAATCTTTTTGTAAGCAACAGTTCTGTTTATTTTCATTGCTTTTTAAACTCAAAATGACCTATATGGAGCTGAAGTGTGAGGGAGACTGCATACAATTTTACTGTAAAGCTCTCCAATACAAGCTGGCTTGACTGGTGTGTTGCAACTGGTGGAGGTGGTGACCACTGAGCTGGTATCTGTGCTGGCTGTCTCTGAGAGCTCTGTGGTAGCCACTGGTGAAAACATCCAACAGGAAGCATGAGAGGCCATGTCAAGACATGAGCATTTCAACATTCATCTGTAGCCTGAGACTCTTTTCCTTTAAAGGACATCTTAATGACATACATATTAGAAATATATTTAATAACAGTTCATATATTAACAAATGAAATCTTTTATCAGTAATACATTTACAATCATCTAAATAACTTATTCATATCAGTTTTCTTATTTTAGAAACTTTTACAAGCTACAGTACATACTAGTCACTGTAGTTTGTTGAATTTTACATTTCAATAGTTTAAATGACTTAACAGCCATTATTCCAAGAAACAGCAAATGCTTACTGGTAACTATAAAATTTGCATCACAATTTCAAGCCAAGCTAAGAAGAGATATAATATCAGCATATTATTTATGAGGGTGTAAAATACAGAGGGACATAAGCACTATACATATACATACAAACGCACAAACATATACAAAATCTGTGTAGCAGACAAGGAAGAGAAAAGAAAAAAAAAAATTTTTTACCTTGGTCTGGGAGTCTGGGCGTTGTAACAGGCGACTTTGCTCTAACATTCTATGAGAGAAATAACAAAACAGAAAAACTGATTTTAATCAGCTTCTTTGAAGAGCTTCCCACATCCACCAACCCATCAACAGGAATATCCACCCTCACACCTCAACGACCACTGCTGAGCAAAAACATCCTCAAAAACAAGACTGCAGACGCACATACTTTTAGGTTAGGCCGACGTTTGAATGGTGTTTCTGGAAGGAAGAACTTGCTGTCCACGGGAGAATCTTCACCCGAGTCATCATCCTGACCATCTCTTTTGGGGTCCTGAGGGCCAAAGGTCTGCGAGATGATGGTCAAAGGAATGTCTCGGGGTAAACTCTGCAGGAGAGACAAAAGGCTGGAAGTTCTGAGATGAAATAACATTACATCTAGACATGCAAGAACAGCCAGCATGCAAATACAAAAAGATTCAGAGCTGGTCAGTGAAGGACAAACTATACCTAGTATTGGAAGGTTTACTATGATTTCTGAACATATAAAACTAGGAAAATTATTGTGCATCCATGTTTCTTAAGGAACCAGATTTCAGAAAAAAATGGAAAAGGGGGAATCTTAATATGAAAGGAAACTTGAAATTACAGATAAGGCTTCAAAATGTCAAAATTATTTCAACAGCCAATCAAATTATACAAATTGCCTTTATAAACTAGTTTAATGTCATTTTCACATTTTATTGAACGGGCAATTTCACACACACCACCTCAACATAACGTAGCATTCACCTGGTCCAAGCCATTCTCCTTGGAGAGACGTCTCATTTTCGCTTCCAGGGTGACAATCTTAGCCTCTTTGCGCACAATCTCAATGTGCAGCTCGTCACTCTTTTCCTCCAGGTCACGTATCTGCTTGCGATACTTGTCCTTGTCAATGAGACACTGAGAGAACTGGTTTTGGGCGTCATCACGGGACCGGAAAGCCTGAAGAGACCACAATGAAAGCCTATTATATAATGTCCCCATTCCCCACACAAGCCTCATTCCCTAGTTTCTGGTGAACCTCACCTGATCTCGCTCCTTTTCAACTTCTTCCAGCTGGATCATGATGGTGTTCATGCGGTTCTTATACATTTCACAATCTTTCATTAATGTGGAACACTTCAGCTCCAGGTCCTCCTTCTCCTCCAGGTACTGCAAGGGTGTGGCACTTCAGTTGTCAGGGGTCAACACAGAGCTATCAAGCGAATTAGCCACTCTTTCTGGAGTGAAAATTAATAACTAATGGTAAACTTGAATATTACCCGGAACAGTATTACCTAACACGGTTATCATGGATTATAAAGGGCGGGTCACTGAAAACACATATTTAACAAATGAGTACAAATTACTAAAGAAAAAAAGATTACTAGTATTAAAAATCACGTTTGAATTTAAAATTGAATACAACACACAAGTAGTGAAATCACACATTTTTGAGACTTCAGTGGTAAGTATAAAGATTGTTATTGAATTTATGAAAGTGTATTATTCTCATTCATTGTACACAACAATGAAAATAAAAGAAATGTGTTGCTCTGGTCACCATGAGGCATAGCATTTAGGGGTATTGGCTTGTGGCCAAAAGAGGAGTGAGAGTAAGACCCTTGAGAAAGTCACTTTGCTTGAACTGGTGCTGTTCAGCTTTATGAACTGGTGTAAAATTGAAGAGTATTCACACTACTTGAGAAAACTATCGCAGAGCTGAACTGTCACAATTTTTGTATCTTTGTACGTATAGCACTATCATTCCAAAGGGTACAAACATTTAAGACATATTTGAAACAATTTACCCCAAGATCAAAATTCTTGTTGTTCATGTCGCTCTTTCACCTGTGGGATTGTATTACTAAATGGGAAAAAACAAAACGCCTTCTAAAGCAACTTCCCTATCGATATGAGGTGTCTGAGGGAGAGTGGTGGGGATCTGAAGTTCCACTCCCTTCTTCAGGTGCTGAAACCCATTTACAGCCAGTTTTAAGATGAGCCATCCAATGCCTCTAGCAGATGCATATGGCTGCTTGACCAAGGCCCATAGATGTTATTCTGTGTTCTCATGTTGAGTGGGTGAGCCATAACGTCATCAGTATTTACATTTATATAGACCGAGTTTTTCAGTAACCGTAACAACAAGCACAAACTGTAAGCTCTGTTCATTAGACATGTTTTCTGTCTAGAAAACAATAAAATGCATTCAAAAATATTGTTATTCAATACTAAGATCGAATCAAATGTACATTAGCCAATTATTACTAATCTGTATTCATAAAAGGTACATATAATTTCTTTGGTTTCACCATGTCTTGAATGGCACTCTGAATAGATTATTGGTTGCAGTGGATCAGATATGTCCTTGTTCTCTAAAGAACCCCATTCTTACCTTGTCCCTGAGCTCTTCAGTTTGTCGAACCTCCTCCCGGAGGTTATATAATTTATTAACAAGGTCCTGCCGGTCCTCCAGTGCCTCCATACGGTCATGCTCTAGGATATCCACAATGGCCTTGTCTGAGTCCAGCAACGCCTGCTTCCCTGGCTGTTGAGCCCAAAAGTAGGCATGGCAGAGGACAGGAAGTAGGGACAAGAAACCACAAACATGTTGGAAACAGGTGGTATAGCAGATGACTTAACAGTCCAGAGACTATAACATCAAATTCATGGTGGGCCCTAAGTTAAAACAACTAAGATAAAGTCAGATTGGACTCAGTTGCTATATAAGAGATATAACAATACTACAGTCAAATGATTTGTAAAATAAACACTTCATCATCATTTTTGATGTTGGTGTGTACTGGGAAAGAACATACAGTATTTCCTTGAAATGGTATTCCCAGATAAAACTAAATTTTTCTGCTTACATATCTTGTATACTAAATACTTATACACATTTATAAGAAAGTTGTTTAATACTGAAATAAAATGTAAAGTTAAATAGAATTTTTGCCACTGTGGGTTTTGAGCAAAATTTTTTAATCGAAAGTTCTGTGTAGATTTGAAAACCATATAGGGCAACAAAAAAAGCTTAATTGTTTCCAAATTTATTTCGCAACTTTCATAATTCTGACAGGTTTCAGCCTTAGAAAATGGACCTGCTGAATGCTGACATAAGTGTAAAGAGGCATTTCATGCTCCTTATGATTGGTTTCAGTCCATTTCTTCAGCAATCACTGTACAAATCACTGTCAAGTAGCACAAATGTTGTACCTGTATGATAGACTGCAGCTCCTGGAGCTTCATCCTTAGGACCTCATTCTCACGCTCCAGCTCAATGATCTGCTCCTTGCGGGGCCGATTCTCAATGTCATTCTTCAGCTTCAGGGACTGTTTCCTCTCCATCTTGCATTCTTCCTCCACCTTGTTCAGCTTGTGCTTCAGTTGGTCAATCTGGATAAAAAGGTTTTTTTTTTTAGCTCTAGACAGCATAAAACTGAAGGCTTGGAATTAAGCAGACCTGCTAAAATGATTTCTACTGCACAGAAAGCTGTGCACAGGTTAAACTCACAGAAAATGTAACACTAATTTGGACACCAAGAGTAATACTTTGAGATGAGCTCAATTACTTGTTGCCTTGTAGTTAAAAAGCTCAAGTGGACAAAGGTTAAAAAGAGGTTGTAGATGCTTCTTAAGGAAGAGTACCGAAGTTTTACTTCCAAAAAATATTAAATATTTGCTCCGAAATGCTTAAACCAAATGTTCAGTTCCATACTGTACAAGCTCGTAATAATGCAAATAACTGCAATTTTGTTTGGGTTTAAAATAAAGTGCCCCACTATTATAAAAGTAAACAACAGCAGTAATGAAGTAAAAGCTGAAGAAGCTAATCATAATAAGCTGATACCGATGGACTGTGCAAGGTAAACTTATGAACGACTATGCCATCAGTACCAGGACTATTTGGTTGAGGCCCATGAACTCAAGGCGGTCCCCTGACCTCCAGCTGCAGGTCGCGGCTCCTCATCACAGCCATGTTCTTCTCCTCACTCAGCTGGGCCAGACGCATGGCCAAGTTGTAGTTGTCATCTTTCACCTTACTGAGCTCATCATGGCAGTGGTTGCGCTCCTCCTTCATCTTGTTATAGCGCTCCTGGAAGGCGAGCAGCTCCTGGTTGGCCAACCGCAACTTCTTGTGCTCATCCTCAAGTGTGCGCTGTTTACCCAGGATGTCCACACGCTGTAAGTCCTTGGCCTTGGCCTGCTGCTGCAGCTTGATCACCTCATTCATCAGGAACTGTGTCAATCCCTCATGGCCCTCCTCCACTGAAAAACAGACTCAAACTACTGTAATTAACAGCAGCCTCCTCCTGTAGTGTCCTCCATGAAGTATGGGACACTTGAATTCACTGGTTCACAAAAGCTAATTGCAAATGGCTGGTGACATTTTCAGTATCATTTTACAGTCACTTTTTGCAATACCATACCGACTTTCGGCTGCTGCCGTCAGGGGTCGCCACAGCGGATCGGCTCGTCTGCATATTTGGTTTGGCAGATTTTTTACGCCAGATGCCCTTCCTGACGCAACCCTCCATTTTGCCCAGGCTTGGGCCCGGCACAGAGGTGTACCCCCTTGTGGCTGGATTCGCATCAACACCCAATGTGGGGCTTGAACCCACGACCCTGAGATTACGAGTCACATGCTCTACCGACTGAGCTAGCCGGGCAGGGACTTTTTACAATGACAGGATATTGAGCTATGATGTACCCTTGGTGTACAAGGGGCACATGAAACTTAATACAGAAAGTTACAAAATGTACATTTTAGCCTAGAGTAAAAGTTGGAGAAGTATAACCCCTGGAACTGAAATGTCGATTGTACCTTAATGTTTGGTAGAAAAAAAAAGCACTAAATGATATTGCTGACATATGATAGGGAACTAAATTAACACAAAATCCATCCAGTCGGATGTTAACCAAGGCCACTGCTAAAATGAAGCTTATGTCACACAAGCATTTCTTACCCACAATAGTAGAGAACCGTCTTGTTGGTTCCTTCCCTGTGACCAACTTATAGAGGTCGGGGTAGTAGAACTCCAGGCTCTCCAGAAACACCACATAGCCCCGTTGGCCTTTAGTGTGTAAGATGTCCAGCAGCCGGCCTGCAAGAAACAGGAGAGAAGAAATTATTATGTATAATAATTACTTCTTGCAGTCATCAATCTAGTGATCTACCAATGACAGTGCACTTGATGGACAGACATTAGCATTTGTTTGTTTGTTTTTTTTTTATTACTGTTATAAGTTAAAGTGTTTTCTATTATTCTTGGGAGTTTTCAAGCTTTGTCTTTTGTAGTTCTGAGATATGTCCATTACTACAGTGTATTAAATGTTTTATGTAAAATGTTTAAAAAATGTAATTAAATTTTCATTGCTTTCGATGTAATTGTACTGGGATAAGATAATTTAATTATAGCTTGTTTTTACAGACAGCAGTATACTGATTGAATAACAGTGATTTAGGCTGCACTGAAATATTATGAGATCTTGGTATTACTTCCATAAAAACATTGGTCAGTGTCCTCAGCTTCAATATTCAAATTAAATTTAGGTTTAGGTACTGATATCCCTATTATTAGAATATAAGAGAGGTAAGACACAGCAGTCATCAATGCAGAATTATTTCAAATATATATATTTATGTATGCCTGCAAAATTTTTTACTATCACAATAACTGAAGCAATATAATTAGACCCTTAATACATGTCTCAATGAAGAAAACTTACATCTAATGCTTATAGAATAAAAGGCTACTTAACTACAGCTTTTCAGTATACATAGTACATTAAAAATTGCAATATGTACAGGAAATTTTGGATGCACTGTTCATGAAACAGAATAACACAATCTATCAGTACTATCATTATCTTGACAAAATATAAGAATAATTCAAGTTTCAAGCAAAATAGCAAAACTGAAAGACATGCAATGCCTTGTAACCGTGTCTGTTAAAATATTAATTTTAGTTTTAAAAAAAAAAGGTATAAACAATCTTACATGCTTTTAGGTTGTGCATTTTTTTATTGTCTGTTGCCATTCATTTGATTTAACCTCCATGTGACATTTAAACTACAGTATTTTGCAAACCATTGTTTGAACCAATAAATGTCCCAATTAAATCTGAATGCACAAAAAAACTAGACAGATGAAGGCCTCAAAATGAATAAGAAACCACTTCACTGTAGTAATAAAGTGTACTAATAATATGGATTTTAAAGCTTTCGTTCTACATCAAATTAAAAAGAGGGAGGGACAGGGAAACTCAGTAACTCATTAATGGGCAAATTTTCATGTAATTGTTCGCCAGGTTTGATTTGCATTTGTCTGAAAGTTTAGTCGGTTCAGTCAGCTGGCCAACGCAGCCATCAATGCACACAGAGTAATGTAACCGCATGCGTGGGTGCCGCATTTCAGGTGGAACAGTGACTGTGGGTGAGGGCATACCTGCGCGGTTGACCCTGGACTGCAGCATGTAGGAGTGCAGAACCTCATCCTCATCTTGCTCATCAATGACCTTGCACTGGCGGAGGTATGGTGTTAGTTTGTTGGGGTTGATATAGCGGCTGAGGAGGTAGCGGTTGCTCTCCACGTTCTCCCAGAGTGCTTCATCATCATCCCGAGCTGGGTCCCCATTGCTGCCCTCTGTTGTCTCCATCGGCACCAGAGTACACAGCTGTCTCACTCTGCGAGAGATGGTGGGGGAGGGATGCAAAGCAGGAAACAGTGTAAGCGTCAGCTGCCCCGACGTCAAGCTGCAGGGCGAACCGCAAGAGGCTGCAATACTGGCAACGCACAGCAAACCTTCCAGCGGAAAGAGATGAAACAAGGGTCCCCTTATGACACAAATTTCAGTTAGCGTGTGCGTTAAAGGCCTTTGCTTTAGGTCAAAATGTGTTATATCATGACAACACACAGTGAAACATTAAACATGTTGAAACAGTGGCTATGATAAGTTTATCAGGCTCTCCCGGTTTTTTGAATAATTAATACTTACCTACCAATACAACACACCCAGCACCATTATCTATTATACTTTTTTGGGAGTTTGCTTCATTTTTGCTGCCTTACAAACATATTGTAGAACAGTTGCATGTAAGTAACTGTGATGCAAGTAGGGCTTGAGTGTAATTACTGATTTAGAATGAAGGAAGAGGAAAGGGGAAGTAATGAAAGGAGAAAAAGTGTGCGTGTGTGTGGGGGGGGGTAGGAGTGAAACGGGCAAGACAGATGCTGCAGGAAGACTACTAAAGGAGCCATAGTGAGGAATGTTAGAAGAAGGCAATGTGAAAAAGTTATTTTACTATTAATGTCCTTCAAATGCAGCCTTTGCAAAACAAATTGTAAAAAGCAATCATGGAATGTAGGCTACCCAACTCAGAAAATCCTGAGGTCCAACATCTTTTTTTTTTTTAACCAGCAATATCTGGCTTTGAAAAGCCACTTTATTTTATTTCTGTGAGAATGCTGTCAGAGGGCTGTGTCTGAGTCTGTCAGCAAAGTAATGGTGGCGCTGCTTTGATGCACATCAATTGAAGTGAGTACAAACCGTGCAAAGCTCAAAGTTAGAAAAATTAAATTAATACAACTAAATTACCGAGATCCTCAGAATTTATATGCTACAACACATATTCCAAATTAAACTCAGAGTCGACAAATAATCGTTAAACAGCTAACTCACAATCCTTTGCATATTCTCTTGAATGACCAGAAGCTCACCCACTCATGTTCACCTGCACAATCCCTGCTTTGTCCCATTGGTGCTTAACACAGTTTTGCAAATGAAATCCTATCTGATTTCAGCATAGCTCCTGCACAGGCCTTTGCATAAGGGTTTTATCTTTTACAAACTCTCTCTACTTTCACCTGGTGCATATATTGATCTGATGGCCTTTTGTAGATGGACCTCTGCCCTTTCCATCCTTCCACAGGGCAGGACGCTGACACTTTATTCTTACACCCTGTTAAATGTCAATGCCATGTTCTCATTCCTGTGTCTTTGGTGAAGAAACACCTCTCCTAACAATAGTTCCATAGTGGGAGCAAACAAAGCATTTAAGTACAGGTGACATAAAGCCAATTTATTTCCTGTTAAGTATTTATTAGTACACTGTTTTTGTATATTTTATACAATGAATGACTGATTGATCTAAACCAACTTACCATTTTGCCCACATATAAAATGATTTTGGCACAGTCATGCTCCTGTGTTAATGGGGCATTTGCTCCCCATCTATAATGTTTAGTCATTTCCTTTGAAATTAGTCTCATGACTACAGCACTATTTGTTACCCTCTTCATACACTGGTGTATTATTAACAAAAGAATATCAATGCTGCTACAACTAAACTAAAACAAAAAGGAAAAGCACATTTCAATGACACATACCCACAAGTGTTCCACAAGTTTGGAGCTGCACAGGCATGCACAGATTTGGGCATAACCCTGTTGATTCCGTGAACCTTGGGGCAATCTTGGAGCATGAGAGTCAGAGACTAAAAAACTGAATGTGTGGGGGGAAACGCTTCACTGTTCCCAAATGCTTTTCTGACTGTGATTACTGACATGGTGGGTGGGCTCCTTTAAATGAGGAAGCTATCAGGCAGAGCTTGGCTTTGTACCCTGTAGTACCCTGTGCAGGCAACTTCAGTACACGCTGACAGCAACAGGGTGGTATCTGCACTTATTTTAACCTGCATATAACAGTTATTACCTTAACTACATGTATACACGTCTTGCAATAGTCACTCTGAGGCATCCAGATAGGAAACTCATTGTCCAGGTTTCATGAGTACCCTCAGTGTTTACATTAAAGACTTTGAAATAAAAAGTTTAAATGATGAAGCTCAGTGTCTGATGGAATTATAATGAAAGCTTCACAGCTATGGAGGTCAACTAATCTAAAAAAGTAAAATGGGTAGCAAACTGACCAGTCATACACATCAACAAAAAGGTAAACAACTAATCACCGAAAGGGATGGAGAAATTACGAATCTTAAAAATGATTTTATTTAAAAACACTTGGTTTCTTTTGAGAAATCATACTCTGTATGCTTTTACATGTGGAGCTCTGTACCAGTTAAGTCCATTTCTTATTTTTATTTTTTTATATTAGAATATTATTTTTTCATGCTAGATTTTTTTAATATCAGAAAACTTTTAAATGCTTGTGGTAACAATTGTTAAATGCGAAACATATTTTGGTACAGCACTATAGGTGTAGTACATAAGATAATGGCACAAAGTAGATCTGCACTTGGTGTACAGCTCTCTACTGCCTACCCTTGTCATGCTATAGTAAGGAAGACCAACAGCTGGTCTGAGGACTGGATAAGAAACTCTGGGGGAAAGTAAAAGGAGAGGGGACAGGAGTATTTCTAGTAGTTTAATGCTGTTGTGTTTTGCAGTGTCCACTTGCTTTTGTTGGTTTTAGATGTTTCCATTTCATTTTTTGCCTCTGTTTTGCTCATATGGCCACCTCTACCCCATAAATGGCCACAGTGTATCTGATTATTTAAGCATTTCAATCCTTGAATTTATGTATACACTCCTTGGCCAAAAGTATGCAGGCACCTATTCTAATGGCTGAGTTGAGCTGTTTCAGCCGTACCCATTGCCTGCACAGGGTACTACAGGGTACAAAGCCAAGCTCTCCCTGGTAGCTTTCTCATTTAAAGAAGCCCACCCACCATGCCAGCACCCATTTAAACAGCTTTTGTGTTCACAGTTTAGGAAAGCTCCTTTCCTGCTCTAGGATGACTTTAACCCCAGTGCACAAAGCCAGCTCCATAACCACATGGCTTGCCCAGGTTATTGGGGAAGTACTTGAGTGGCTGCACAGAGTGCAGAAAAGTGGAGGCTCTTATAGCAGCAAAGGCGAAATAACTCCATGGGTTTCGAATGGGATTTTCAACAAGCACATGTAGGTCTGATGCTCAGGTGTCCACATACTTTTGGCCATTTAGTATATTTTACATGCCCTCTTAGTGCAGTTAAAAATGATGGCTTTGGCTAGGTTTCTTTTCTTTCCCACGGCATGTGAAATTTCTTTCCCACGGCATGTGAAATAACTGTATTAGGTCCTAACCTACAATTTTGACTACTGAATATTTTGGAGTAAAAATTGTTTTCACTGTACTTAACTATGCTTATGAAGTAACAAATGAAAT
This sequence comes from Heterotis niloticus, assembly GCA_018136845.1. NCBI lineage: Eukaryota > Metazoa > Chordata > Actinopteri > Osteoglossiformes > Osteoglossidae > Heterotis > Heterotis niloticus. The sequence continues at coordinate 25,275,398 of CM030896.1, forward strand.
ACATTGTTTTTGTCACTGTACTAGAGACTAATGTGATTTTCAAGATATAAAAAACCCGTTATTTTTCCAGAAATTGCAAAAAAAGGGTTGTAATCAAATTTGATTTTTTTCTACATCTGAATCATGGAAAAAATACACTAAAAATTAAATGTGCTAGGTGCCCAATGGATGTCCTGAAATACAAAGATGCAAAAGAGTACACTGGAAACTACATTGCCCAAATAAACTATTCTGAAATAAGCTGAAAACTATCACAGTGAAAAATGCAGCGTACGAAGGATAAGACATAGGAAAAAATATTCTTTTACTGTGATTAATACGTCAGAAGACTTGAAAATGTGCTGGAAGGGAAAATAAAAAGGAAATTACAAAATGGAAACTTTAAAAATAAATGGATGTCTATCACAGCTATTTCCTTCCATGTACAGACATACCGTGTCTCATTTGCTACTTTAAAATGTCCCTCAACAAACAATAAATTCCCTTCCTGGTATACTGCCAACATATTCTACTTTGAAAGTTGAGAAAAAACAGATAGTAGAGCAATCAAAGCTGCTGCAAATGATGAATGGGTTTCAATGTGCAGAGATAAACTTCCTTCTGTTCAAAGAGCTAGTGCCTTAAGTAATTTGGAAGCCACTGCCTGACCAGTGTACGTGCTGAACACACACCCCCAAGACCCCAGCCCTCCAGCCCCCTTCTTTGGAATAAGTGACTGGCAGCACTCTCCTCACTTCCTCATTTTGCTAACAGATGTCCGGTTTTCACTCACGCACACGGCACAACAGCAACACGCGGCATCCTTCGGGGCAACCAAAATCAAAATTCCACAATGAAAAGTTGTACTAAAGAGTTTAAAAAAATAACAAGAATGTTTAGTTCCCTGTACATACAAGAGCAAAAAAAAATTCTGCATTTTTTTTTTAAAATCTGTTTTTTTTTCTTTTCTTCTTTCTCTCAGCTGCTCTGTGCCATGGAAAAAACGAACATGTCAGTGATGAAGTCGCCACACTCAGCTCGCACTGATAGATCTAACCTCATGTGACCCGGTGTCTGCCCTGCCAAGCACACCTCTCTACATGGTCACAGCACAGTCCAGACAGGGCTGCTCAGTTCCATCCTATTAAAATTTCTTGGGGAATCCTTTTTCAGCAACCCCCTAGCCTGTCACACACATACACAAACACACGCCTCAGCCGGGGCTCAGAACTGACTGATTCTGAGTGATTTCAGAGCAGCTCTGAGCTCAAGAAACGGAAGCTCCCGTCATACTCTCTTGTTGGCCTGATCTGATTATAGAACAACCACAAACCAGTCGAATGTCTGCAGCCAATCGGCTGCAGCTCTGCTCCTGCTATTTGTGAGTTCAAAGGAACAGCCGGCTGTTTTTGTGTAAGGGTGACACGTCGCTGCAGCAAAGCCAAGGGCTCCAGCCTGTCTTCAGGTACATGCTGCTGTTTGACGGTAGGACAGAGCCAGAGGGCTGTGAAAAAAGACTCAGCAATGCCTTCACACATTAGTGTCTGTGTGCAACACTTTTACTTGAGTCATTACTCAGGATAGGAGTCCAAAGAACTTTAAAAAATTATTTATGTTGTCAATTCCTTTTAAGACCTTGAATATGAATAATGGGTACTGTATCTGATTCCACCACACTTCAATACATCAAGAGTCATATAGATATACAAATAAATATACACACACTGTCTTGGCTGTCAGTTGAGAATTCATAAAAAATGTATGCATCGTGTGAATTGCATCTGCTGTTCTATTATTATTAGTAGTAGTTGTTTAGGAAATTGTTTCACTCATTCAATCACTCAATTGCTCACTCAGGTTATTCGAGTCCACCGACTATTTGAGAAATACGGGTTGAAAGGCCAAACAAGTTACACCTTGGGTGGTACCCCAGTCCATCACACCAGATGCTTTTATCTCACAAAATTTACATAAATTACAATTTTCACACTTGGCATGTAGTATGAGGATTATATTTTAACCAAATTAATCTAGGTTAAAAGTGCTCAAGGAAAAACTTTCTGGCTACTGGGTCAGCTCATGAACCTCAATTACTCAGTGCATGAAGATCCATTTTTATTCTATGTTAAAGATAGTCCAAATTTTAAATACCACAGGTTTATTGTTAAGTAAAGGTGGTTAATGAAAAAGGAACAATAAGCAGAACATTTCCACCGCAAATTTAAACTTGAACATTACACTAATTCTAAGTAGTCCTGATGCCTATATTTAAACTAAAATGACTTTAACGTGACTCAAAGATTAATTGTATCAAGAATGTTAACGGTCAAACATCATTTGTAAAATCAATTTTCCATGGTCTTTCATGAATAGCTAAAAGATTATAACAACTGTTAACAGTTATGGTCCACAGGTCTATGTTTTCAGACTAGGCCAATTCTGCTTTTTGGAATCGGGGTAACACAATGACTCTGGTTCTGCTGGAAGAATGGTAACATGGCCAGTTCACAGGAACAGAGTGACCGTATAACACATGACAGGATGGTTAGGTGGAGGTAGCAATAACCACTGTATAGCTAGGTGAGTCTGAGGATCTACTACGTACCATCCAAAACCTGATGATGGTCTACAACCATTACGTTATTCAAATAATTGCACAGGAATGTATTAGTAAAAGCCCATATGCGATTCACTAAATTTGTCCAAAATGAAAAAAGGTATTTCAGCAAGGTACAGCTCATTTTCCTTTGCCTTTTTGTTTGCCAGCAATCAGTTATTAGATTCTGATCTGTGCCTTGTACAAGATTCTGATTACTCTGTGCTAAAATTTCTTTTTCTGTGCTGACAATGCTTTGAACCAGCCTCTGGCTGTCTGTCAGCTCCACCTGAACTGGTCCACTACCACACGCTCTTCAAACTCCTTTGAAATTCCATCTGTATAATGCTCACACGTACACTCTAAGATCTAAAGATATTACACTAGTATTATATTTCTCCAAATGGAATCAAGGTGTTCATTCTTGCAGCTTCCCACTGCCAGTGCTACTAATAATATTCGCATACTTCATAGGCAGGGCATGTATTTCTGTCATTCCAAGAAAGTAGTAATTTTTACACACATCCAACAGGTTACACAGTGCTAAACACCAAGCGCCAAGTAAAACACGAACTGTTTACGGAGATTTCTCACAGCGGTAGCTGTGGGCACCTGACAGGTCTGTAGAAATGATCACGCAGTAGCCAAACATTCGCTTTTCTCCTTCTTTAAAACTGCAATCAATAATTGCGTAAAACAGAGATGTAGACTCTTATGTATCGTCCTTCTTCACCAAATAACTGATACAGAAATAATAATCCCACAACCTCTACATACTGTCAAATGGCAAAACACAGCTAAATCTTCATAAAATGTTCTGGTATCAAAACTGTAGAGCTAATCAAAAGAAGTAAAAAATATAGAAAATAATTTGACAATCAAATAAAAAAAATAGTGGACTCCTGCCAATCAAACACTGGAGTCAGAGCCACAAAATGAAACTTGTCACAAATTATAGGCATCCATGCAATAAAATAATACATAAAAGCACTGAAGTAATAGCAAAAACAGAATAATCATGCATAACAAATCTGATGCCTCAACATCACAAGTATAGCGTTGTCTAATTGCTCCGGAAAGTTCCAGTGTCACTACTCATTTTTTTCAACCTGCCTTCAAGACATCACCAATTTGCATACTCACGTCATGTGTTTATGGGGAGTAAGAATGGTTTCACAGCAAGTCATGCTTTTGAAACTTAGCTGAAACGGTGTACTGTCTTCAGAATTCATGTCTGTAAAATCTACAATTTTGAAAGTGACACTTTATGGCCGAGTGACCAAAATTAAACTGAATGGCTTGCTTAAGAAACTTGTCACAAAAGATGCAAACCAGCCAATACGGAGATTTGAACAGAAGAAGGCGGCTTTTGAAACACTTTTTTAAGGGATCTTTAGCGACAGCAGTTAAAGACCACACTCGGTAGTTACTTTACCGTACCCTCATTCTTCGACACTAGTAGCATTTTGCTCTCATCCCTTCCCATGGCACCGCAACCAATCCACTGAGTCACTGGCTTCCAGTTTGTTTCTTTGGCTGTATAACAGTTTACAAAAATGCCAGCTACTAGAAAGCGCAGCAATACAGGCTTGTCGACAATCCATTTGTAATCTTGTAAAATATCTCTTAATTAGAACTAATAAATTGTGTTAACGGTGCAGAATGCATGGCATGCCTGTTCCACGTTTGACCGCAAAAGCATTCTCCCATCAAAGGAATCTGTTACCTGTGTACAATGAACAAAGCACCTGTTGTTTTCTGGAGCAGATGCAACAAATGAAAAACCCACCTTGTACATGAACAACACATCCCCTGTGCACTCACAATGGTCACACTGTCACTCCCCAGGATCACTGTTAACCCTGTTGGTCCAGTGCAGCTATAGCATTAATGAGCCTCCATGGCTTACAGCTTCATTTCAGGTTTTAGCCTTCGGAAATCAGTCAGAGAACTGATACATCATGCCAAAATAAGTATTAAATAAGCTGGAATCTGCACCAGAAACCACTGTATGTACACAGGACATACTGTACCTGGACAGGCTTCTGGCAGACAAGTGGGATTTCTTTTTCTCTGTTAGTATCTTGGCTGCATTTTAAGGTCCTTGGTATCAACGGGACTATTGCTCCTTGCCATGGAGAGGGGTTGGGCTGATGAGACGGAGATGTGCTGGCATGACCACAGCTGTGCTCTATATTTAGGTACAAGTGGGGAGGTGTGCACTCACTTCCCTTTTTAATTGTGGGCATGATGCTGGCTTAGGTAACCCTGTCCTCCAGTCATCCACTTCTCATCCTTCTGTAGATATCACTGCCCCAAAGGTCCAGTGCCAGTGTCCTTCCATGTATTCAAAAAACTGAGGTCCTCAGAGGCATGCAAAAAGAATCTGGGACATCAATTATTTTGTCCCTCGGCCATAACTACCATTCACGTCAACTTTTCATTCTTCAGTCATTTATACAGGAGGATTTTTAAAACTCAAAGCAATTATCTTCTGCAAGGATATTATCATGAAGCCCTTCCCACATCTTGAATTAACAACCAGAATTTTACAAATGTGTATCCATAATTACACGTTGTCATCTACCTAAATGGGATTAACCTTGCAAACCGCTCTAACTTTACTGGTAAAACACGATGAACTAATGCGTGGAAGAAATAATTTGCAGTTTCCACTGGGCCGCGTCCAAATCAGTTAATAAAATCGTGTGAAGGATGAGGATAACTTGCAAGCCAAACATTCACAGCAACCATAAATTACAAACATCCTTATCTTTAACATTTCCTGCAGATGATGGTTGATTAATAAAACATTATTGTAAGTGTTGGACACACAAACTACTGTAACACGGAGGCGCACGTATCCACTTCATTTTTAAGAGGTGTACTAGAATATTCTGTCCTGTAAAAAGTTTTTTTACGACTTTGAAGATTAACCCATTATTGCACAACCGAGATATCAATTAAGTACTTGTCATGTACTACAACAAAAATAACCAGTAATACACATTTTTGAGTCACTGCAAAATATGACTCCTTTGCAATATAAATATATGGTATAGAAATGTAATGGTGTATAAAGAACTTGGTGAAGCACTTGATGTATATTCTGATCAATGCATCAATCTACAGCCCTGAAATCATTAAGTCATAGCACCCTTCTTCCAGTCCAGTCCCATTTCCATCCACCAGGACCTGATTAGGCATAACTGATTCCTATCAACCCAAATAAAATGGTTCTTAGGGACATTTGTATCAGTCCCAGTTTGTTTCATCAAAACAGAAACATTAGCACCAGTACCATATACCTAATATACAGCTATACCTTTCATTTCTGTGCTTGGGAGGCCATTAATAACTGTCTTCATAAAGTACACTGCCCCTAACTTACAATAAACAGTATGCTATTAATAAATACAAAAATAATCCTAAAATACTAACTATGTACTGTATTAACTATCTGCCATTTAACGCTGTACTATATATTTAAGTACAGTTAGATGACAAACAGGGTGGACTGCAGCACAAAAACTATATTCTGTAAACCAGATTAAAGCGAGTCCAATACTCCAGTACTTGTACGCTGTTATGGTCAAAGAGCAGTCACACACTAAAGTCTCTTCTTTCAGCTCAGTACAGCTGTAATTTGAAAGACTGATGGTGTACCGTGCAACAATTTTAAATTTTAACAATTTCTCCCCTATAATTCAGAAAACAAAACATACAACTTCACAGTAAAGAGTGGACCAAAGCAGGACTGCCAGGCATTTTTAGTGCATCAGGCAACTGATCTTCATCTCAGGCCTCCTTGTTTGACCAGTGTGTCATCTACTCTACTGTATATCTCTGTCCTGTGAACATATAAAACTGATATTTAAATTTATGACGACGGTGTGCTGGGTGAGTTATTCAGATGGTCAGATTGAGCCTGTCAAAGCTTTGCAAATTTGAAAGTGGGTGTACCTGACCTAAAAGTCAGGGTCACCAAGCCTCTTATAATAATATCTATTTAACAGTGTTTTTTTCCTCCCCACAAAGCACCGGTCAAATTTTCAGCAAAAGAGGGAAATTGGAATAAGTGACTGAACAGAAAATATTATTACACTAAACCAGTATAAATGTACGTGTAACATGTACACCAAAAAGAAAAAAAGACAAGATACATTTCAACGTTTGTGGGGGGTTTTTTTTCTGCAAATGTTACTGCGCAGCTCATTCGTATGTTTGAAAAATGGTTCTCATCTGTAACAAAAATGAAATATATAAAACAAGGCTTACGTTCGTATCCCTTAACACCTCCTGCAACTGAGCCACACTACTTGATCACATGTGACGAGACAGATTATTTGCTTTTTTCATAGCAAAAGCCACATTGCGTATGTTTATGATCAAATTTGTTATCGTGGTACAGTGTTTCAGTATACACCCCCCCCTCCACACACACACACACACACACACACACACACACACCTTACGAAACTTCAAGCTCACCCTGGAAAGTCGTTTAAAAAGTGTTGGCCATGGTCGTCAATGATCGTGAAACCAGCAGAAATAAAACTAAAAACGCCTGTGTGTGTGCGTGTGCGTGTGTGTGCGTGCACGTGCGCTCCGGTCCGAGCCGATCGGGACCGAGCACCGCGCGAGCTCTGGTACCGCCAAGGTACCGCGCACTTCGCCGAACCTTAACTTTACGAAGCAAAAACTTTGAGCCCGACAAAATTCGCTTGGCGTCGAGTCGACATCGAACAAGAAGGCGCAACATGCCAGGACGGTTATCCCGGACACCAACACGGGTTCCGCGGTGATGTTCTTTCACGAAAACGCGAGGAGAGCCGACTCTACAGGTGGCAGCGCTGAGGCGAAAAAGAAAGCAGTTTGATGCGACATGTTAGGCGGCGTAGGGCTGCTTCTTACCTGCTAGGAAGATTTTTCCGCCGTCTACTTTAGGACCCCGAAAAGCTCATTGTTCTCGTAAGGAACAAACAAAAAAAAAAGCAGAAATGAAATGAGTGCGTCGGTGTAAACCTGGCAAGTCAGTGGAGCGACATCGCGCGCCTGGCGCCGCATGCGGGAGGGAGCGCGCACTCCGACTGCGCGAAGGCGGCGTCCGCGAGGCTGTGCCCTGGACGCTTCGAGGAGGAGCGCGCGCACGCGGACGCACGCGGCCCCACGGCTCCGTCGCGCTTCACCTACGCGCCCCGTCAGGAAGACAAGTTAAGAGGCGTGAGGCAGGAATAAATTTAAACTTCAGGACTTTCGAGTGGTTTCGTGCCCATAAAAGTGCAGAAAGGAAGCGCAAATGCTGGAGCGCAACCTCCTGCCCTATAACTTTGAGGCGGTTTTTTTCCCCCCTTTGTTTCTTTTCTGGTTCAGCTCCAGGCCCGTCTGAAAGAAGTAAGCAGTATTTCCAGTCCCTCAATAGTTGTTCTAAGTTCGAGCAAAATTATTATCCGAAAGTACTTCGCACAGACATAAAAATATTTATCTATCACTTCTGCATGTTGTTAGGTACAAGCGTGTTTGTTTAGTGTTGAACGAAAAAGTGTCCCCCCCCCTGTGCGTTGTTAGGATTTTGCCTGTGATTCGATACTGCAAGGGTTTTTTTGTTTGTTTTTTTTTTTTTTAAATAAATAAACTTCCAGTACAATATTTCTGAGTTATTACTCAGATGTTTTAGCATAGTTTTATGTGGGGCTTTGAAATATGCGAGGTAATTGAAAAGAAGCGAGTCCACGTATAAAATGAAACGTGAAAGGAGTCGTCTTTCATTTGGCGTTCCGTGACTCGGCTCGCTGAGGTGCTCTGACGCTCCAGCCGCCTTCTGAGGTGATATTATCTCTACCTACATGTTATATTACATCTTCGTGTCTGGCTTTTCAGCTCAAAACGGATGAATTTCATTACTTTCCATGCGCCACGGGCTGACACCCAATACGCAGCTCATTTGCATAATACGTTTAATTTCCGCAGCGGCGCTCGTCTAATTATCGCTTTTTGCTAGCTTTGCGCTTACGTCACAGGCACGTTCACGCCGCACAGCCGTATTGCGCGTCCACGATGCGTGTTGAATCCGCAAGTTATTTTCTTTCTGCGAGTCCAATCAGAAATAAATGGAAGCAATAAGTCGCGTTTCGCTGTTGGGAATCATACGTACTTTTCATGACGTATGCGATTTGCATTGTTTTTCTTTGAATGATATCAGAGAACAAAAACATTACTATGAAACCCAGGGTAACTGACAGATGCTATGCAAATCTGTGTTTGCCCAGTGCGGTTGTACGTACAGTTGGTGGGTGTAAATTGAAGCTCCTCTTTGTTTCAAGGCATTCAAGCTCTAACTTATTAAATTCAAAGAATTATACCTTGACCTTGCTTACTTTGGCTGCATGAAGTACACTGACATTTCAAATGCAAGGCTGTTTCATGCATGATGCGTTCTTTAAAAAGCGGTATTGCTTAGTTTATTTCATGTATTTTCTGTGTATCTGCTACTAAATATTTTTAAGACTGCATTTTTTGTTTCTGCCATTGCCTTTTGAGGGTATCTGTCATACATGGATGACTCTTTTTTTCTTTCTTTTTTTAATGATTCTCTTCAAGAGGCCAACCAAATATAACATCCTGGTATTATCTGGATGCATTAAAATGGTGCATTTTTATGTTTTGAAGAATTATAAAATGGCACTGAACTAAAATAGCCAGAATTAATGTTTGCTCAATAGGAAAGATATACTGTACATTTACAAATATTTGCTTGCAAAAATCTCCCCCCCCCAAAAAAAAAATAAGACTGTTGCATGTAAGGTAATATGTCCTTTCTGGTACAATAGACAGTGATTTAAATGCATATGTCACTTAAACAAGTTTGAAAGTGCACGACATTTTAAGTGATTTAAATGACAGCGAAGCGTGTTTATTTGGGCAAATAGAGGCAGATGCGCACAAAGACACCCGACACCCTGAAGCTCACGGTGAAGAAACAGACTGAGAACCGGAACTGCAGAAAGGAAGACTTAGAGACTGGGAAGCAACTCCCAGAGCAAAGGAAACTAATAGAAGGAAGACAGCAACAATCCATGGCTCCCTTGTCCCCTTTGCAAATACTACTTTCCGCACAGGTGTTTTCCAACCCTAAATGACATAAGTGCAAAATTAGACTCTGGTTTGGCAGTTTGTAACCTGTATCACCTTTGGTGACTGTATAAGGGCTTCTTTCCATTTCTGCTATTTTTAACACTTAGTGATTCTTATAGATTTGCCATAAGTTTAACACAAAGACTGATCTGCTTTACACTGTGCTTATTTCCCATTAACCTTCACACTATAGTCTTCTTGCATGTAGCATAGTTTTGTACTTTCATACCAACACTGTCAGGTGAATTAATTGAAGTTTTGTAATAATTAAATTTTGGAAGCAAATTATTAGGCCATTGGACTGGGCATACACAGCTGCTATATATAAAAACTTCCATTCCCTTTTATCCAGAAGTAAGCCAACAGGGGGAATCCACAACCTGTGTCCAGAGCAGGGGCAAACCCCCCGACGCATTTTAAAATTTACTCTATTCCTCACTGTTTAGTATCGGCACAAGATAGATGCTGTTAAAGAATTTTCAGGCCTTCTCCTGTGGAACTGGGTACTTAGTCATTTACTGTGTGCAATTTTGACACATTGAGTGTAAGCAGAGTCTTTGTCCAGTAAATTTTCCAGTGATAAACTAGTATCTGCTTCCTACCATATATCTGGCCTATTGTTCAGCTGGAGTTAATCACCAGGGAATGGTTCTGACAGTACTGACTACAAAACAGGTCGGTTTTATCCGAACCACTGCTCTGTGGGCGTAGTCTGAATCAGGTCATCTTTGCAGAAGTTGCTTTAGGCTTCATTGTTATGTTTAATGAGGCTAGAGGCTTCAGATTGCAACATGTGATATGATGTCCCTTCAGTTAGAATGGAATTTGAAGCCTTTTTAAGGTCACACACAAGAAAAAAGTCCGTTTTCCATTTCTTATGTTTTCGTTCTATGAGAAATGCCTGAAATAGCGCTGCATTTAATGCTTATTCATGAATACTGCCTGCATTTGAGAAACACGGTCCGTGCATTTTTTTTAACAGCTGTTGTTAACCTTTTTATTTCCATATCGAGTATCGGAGGTGATTTTTTCCACCAACCCTACTGCTGAGCCATCCTGATATATTTCTCACTTGAGGAGCAGCAAATCCTTAAATCTGGATGTGCTGTTGTATATATGTGTCTTCAGACTTCTTGAAAGCGATCAACATTGCTTGGATAACATATTTTTACACTAATTTTTTCCATTCGTATTTTTATTGCAAACTCATGCTGTTGCACTAAAGTCTCAGAATAAGTGATTTATTTGCAGACATTTTAACTCTTTAGAGGCTGATTTTTTTAGGTGTCTCAGAAGATTGAATATTTGTCAGTAAGAACTATTTTGTGAATTTTCATGACTTTTTTATAAGTTCAATGATAAGATACACTTAAGAAAAATCTAACAAGCTGATATGTCCAGACTTTGTACAGAATTATTCTGGTGTGTGATAGCATGTAAAACAATGAGTTGCATGCATGGTCAAACTATACTTTTTGCAATAAGTGCTGTACTGCAGATACAGTTGTTTTACTGTCATAGATAGTACAGTCAGGGTTCGGGTTGTTTTTATTTTAATATTTGGCTGGAAAGTAGCACCGAAGCAACTATTTGGTGCTACTCTCTGACACGTCCTGCCTCTCTGCATTGTTTATTGTCACATTGCCTTGTAGGTGTGCAGGAAGGATTAAATGAAGGACCTCTTAGTCTGTGGTGCTCAGTGCACTTAATAGAAAAGAAGATAAATACAGAATAAATAAATATAAGGATAAATATAAAAAGATAAATCAATGTAAAAAAGGTAACACAGAATACCCAGATGTGTGACCATCAGTACAAACATTATAAAGCTCAATCATGTGTTTGTGTTCTTGTTTGTGTTTGTTCTTTATGCACAGCTTTGTTTTTCAGGCCACAGACTTGAAATCCGCCACAGACATTTCTCATCTTCATTGAGATTATTGCATAATCTCTCACACACACACACACACACACACTTTAGTAACATAAGGCTAATAAAGTTTGGTGATACACATTTTGTTATTACTTTTCTCTGTTCCACCATTCTCCACACTGTCATCCACCTGTCCGACAGCATTAACAAAATGTATGTACCAAATGCAGCCACTGCAAGGGTGACACAATTCAGCGGCATAAAACGTGTTATTCCTATCTATCTTTCCACTTTCTGACCTGGGCAGCACCGGGTAACTCAGCGAGTGTAAATACCATGTAAATGTGCAGGCAGTCAGCAGTCACGGTCAGCGGTGGTGGTGATCGAGCCTGAGATGTCACAATTCAACAGCCTGAGAGCCTGTGACAGAAAGCCGTTCTCGAGCCCGGTGGTCTTGCCCCTATGGCTGCAATTGCATCCCCAGGGCAGCAGTGGCAAAAACAAGTGACGGAGAGGGAGGGAGCAGTCTCCTGACGTGCTCCTTATTTTTCCTCTGACAGTTTCATGCTACATCATATGAGTTTACAGTTAAAAGAATGTTTGGGAAAGTATATGTAAGTGTAATTTGTAATTCAGTCAATGCTGACAACATTCAAGGGGTTTGAAAGGCTTAGCAAAGCTTTATACTGTACATGCAGTATCTGAGACTCAGGTTCCTCCAGCCATGTTTGTTTGACAGTGTGTCAAAAGGTCTCTGAACAAGGTTTGCCTTTGTTTCAAGGTCAGCTCAAAAGTGAGAATGCAGCCTTGCCCTGGGAAGCCATTATTTTTCCTGGCCATGCTCCTTTTCTGCTGGCTTTGAGCTTGTGGAGAGACCACCAGGTCTACAGATAAGGCCCAAGCAGCAGCATTTCCTCAAATTCCATGCAGCCCTGGGAGGAACAAGTGTAGTCTGCTCTGTTCATGGTGGCAAGTACATACTGAAGGCAAACCATCAGCTAGACACCTCAAATTGAAATGGAGAATACGTTTTGTGATGATCATAGTGCTGTCTAGATAGAGACACACACAATAAGGAGGGTCTGAATGGAGGACACGGGAGACTGAACCTCTGCCTCTAAGGCTACAAACAAAAAACTAACAGTAGTGTTTCTTTTAACAACATTATTATTCAAACTGAAAATGATACAAACTCCCCTGCGTGCAGCCTTGAAATGATCTTCTTGTCTTGAAAAAAAGGAATCTTGTGAATGGTGTTAAAGGTTCATTGTCTGGCCTCATGGCTGTTTTCTTTCAAGGAGTAAGGGTACAAGTACACATTTCTTGGTTCGTTTAGAAGAGCTCCCTCCAGTGGCCACACTATGTGCTCTTGTCAAAAAAAATGACAATTCAGTCAAGGTTCTTTGAGGACTTTTTTGTGGCAAAAGGGAGCATCGTAACAGAAAGGAACAGCAATTGGGGATCTTCTGTGAAGCAATGTCTTTAACTTTATTCTTGTTGCTTTTCTCAGTAGACAAGTGGATACTCATGAAAAACGTTGGATGGCGTTTACAAAATTTACTTGCATGTAAGTGTTGGAGTAGAAGCAGGTGCAGTCAGTAATGCCTTACTTGTCTCTTAAGCAAAGAGGCAGTTGAGTTGTATCTGACAGAAACAAAGTGTGGACCCTTTATATAGTAATGTGGAACGTGGTAACTATATGATCATTGATACAACTGATAGGCGCATTAATAAGAATGATGCCAGGTAAATATATACTTTGAACACAGCGTTAGAAGCAGTGTCAGTATATCATTGTGTTGAATTCGTTCATGAGAATCGACAATATAATCCATCAGATAATTACTAGCTGAGTTACCTGGAGCTGCCTGGCTCAGTGTAGCAGTGGAAAGGTGAAAAGTAATAAAACATTTTATATCACCAAACTGTTTTACCACTAAAGTGGTTGTATTTAGTAAATAAGTATTGGTAGTGCTGATGTACAGGCGAACTCCACAGAAAATGATGTACGTGCTAGTCAAATGGAAAGGAAATAAACTAAATATATATTACCAGCTTTTAGGAGCCTTGTCAGAGACCAAATTTTAAAAATAATAAGCAGCGTTTTTGGAGTTTAAAGAACTTGACTGTGCAAAAACCTCTCTTATGAGAAGTACCGGTTTGGCAAATTTCAGGTCAGTCTCTTGGAGATACAAAGCTATACATAAAGAACAAACACCGATTGTGTTTTATAGATAGAAAGTCAGTGCACTTCTTAGAAGCTGGTATTGCCATTTACTAAAAGTCAGAGCAAATGGTCCAAGTACAGTATATCACTTTATTTTACAATTTATACATGTCGTGTATATTTTTACAAAACCTTTTTCCGATATTATTTGCTCCCACAAAGCACTGGATTTTTAATTTAATTTTACATTTTTAAAGTCCCAAGAATGCAGTAAGGTGGCACTAGCTATCAGAATATTCCTTAAAATTCAAGATACCCCTTTATTTTTGAAAAGATAAGCTTAATTAACCTACCATTTGAAATTTTTGGAAATACTGATGTTCACTCCTTAATTCCTTCATTCATCTTTATTCAATTCAGTTCAGTTCTTTTTAATCAAATTTATATGGAATCCAGCCAGAGATGATCTAAACAGTCAGTGAACTAAGACTCAGGGTTCCATGGAGTGGAGTGTGTGCTGCACCCAAAATTACTTTACCAGTCTGTTTTATCAAATAATCTTTTAATCTGAACATCATTTTGTAATCCATTCCATTTATTTTAGGGAATTCTGGAATTAACACCGGGTGTCCCTCTCTTGGTTGCGTTTTGTGAATGAATACATTGTTAGATTCACGGCAACCAGTTCCTGGAGAATGCAATAACCATAAAGTAAGATTTACATAGTAATATATGCAAAAATGGTTATTTCCAGTATTTACAGCAAACCTTGTTTTTGTTCATTCAGCTTGAAGATAAAACTGATAAAAGTATAATTCTCACAAGAATCATTATAAAAATGCACAAACATTGCTGAATCTGCTTGATTTCACGCAAGTACTGTAGTAGTTAAGGACAAAAATTCCCTGCTGTTTGGCTAAATGATTTTTTATGTCACAGTTTTTAAACCTATTTCTTTTTCATTTTTGCATCTCAACAAAGTCTCCCCCACTACAATTACTCTGGATTTTGTTTTGTGAAAATAATTACATGAGAGGTAAGAAGTGAAGAAGACAGTTGTCATGAACACGCAAAGATGTGAACTGTGGATGACTCAGGTGTGAAGATTCTTTAGTGCTTGGTGCAACAGGTCAAATAAGTCAGGTGCTGAGGTGAGGTGATGACACACTTATAGGAGAAGTACAAAGACTTGGAGATGGGAACTCTGGAGAACTTGGAAGATAAAACATAGGAACAGGGACTGGGAGCAAAAGGCAGATGGACTGGACTGGACTGGCTTTATCCAAGTAGCCACCATTCAGCACATGCCCTCCTATTTTTAAACCTGCTTGTTGGGTAAGTAGACAATTAGTTAATTGGGGCCAACTATCAGTTCAAATTTCTTTTTAATTTAGTGCTAATAAGTTTAAAAGATATCAGACACCAGCTTCTCCTTCATGCTCACCATTCTGAAACTCATCTTGTCCCATTGTTATCTAAATGGCCTTTTCATGTCAAACTAATTGCATTTCTTATGCGCAAACCCTTTAAGCTGCTGTCGTACTGAAGGTCTTTGTAGAAAAACATATTTTGGTGAAAAAGGTCACAAAAATGAGTTACTATACGCACAGGTTATACCAATTACAGGTACGCACCGCATAACAATGTGCTGGTCAACGATGAACCCCATATACGACACTGGTCCCATTAGGTTGTATACAGTACATAATACTTGATAATAATAATGAAGAACTATGTTACTGGTTTATGTACTTACCATACTGTACTTTTTCTCATTATTTTAGAGCATAGTCTTTCTACTTATACAAAAAGTTTACTGTAAAACAGTATGCCATGTTACGCCGGGAGCAGCCTCGTACATCTCGTGTTTACCGTGTCTGCTGTATAGGTTTGTAGCCTAGAAGCAACAGGCTATGCCAAATACAATAATAATAGCAATAACAGCAACGACAATAATAATAATATGAAAACGGATGTGATGCGGCGCATGTACATGCTATGATGTTCACACAACAAAATCGCCAAACTAAGCATTTTTCGGAACGCATCCATGTCATTAACTGCCGCATACCTATATAATATTGCTGCATTATCTGTGGTTTCTCCAGTTAATGTACTTGCATTTGTCCCTCACCGAAATGGAACGAAAAGTTTAAATATTTTTCTTGTTTTAACTCTTGGTGTGAGTAGGATGCGCGATTGCAGACGGGGTAGCTAACTGTGGACAGAAATTTGTATTCTGAAGGTTACTGGTTCCAGTCTACCGATGGCCCCCGCTGTCCTATCCCCTAACAAGGTACTTAACCAAAATTGCTCTAATAAAAATATCCAGCTGTGTAAAATGGACACAAGTTCCCTTAGATAAAACCAGTGGCCATACAGCATAACAACAATTGGGATAAGATCTGCATTTTCAAATACAGTCCCCAAAGGACGCCTGGTCTCTTTGAACACCGTAGACAATCTCTGGCAACTGTATTAATGTCAGAAAGAATGTGTACGGAATTACAAGTGGGGGCTCTTCACTTCAAATGCCAGATGTCTGAAAAGCAATTATTTTACCTGATTGATGGGACCCCACTTTCATTTCCTGTGTAAATAAGTGGTAGGGAAAAAATAAAGGTCCCCTCTTAGCAAATAATAACCTCATCTCTTAATTAATTGCATTGAATGTCACAGAACTTGAACTACAAGGCAAAAGCCAGAGACAGTTAAACAGTAGGCAGCGAGGCTTCTATTATGCACTTTGTGAACCCGAGATTTCGGGGGACACAGTGAAAATCAGGCTGCATTAACTGGGCTGTCCACAAAAGCCTGCACTTTAAAAGGACAAATATCTAAAAGGAAAGGCAGAAAAAAATCGCCTAAAATGTCAAGTGAACGGTGAGAGGCGAACCACTGGTGAACTGATGGGAAAAATGGGCCCGGTTAGTCATCGGCTTGGCGGCCCAAAGATGTGAGCGTTAGCAGGGAGACGGAAGTTCCTAAAATGGCTTCACAGAAGAACAATCACCTACGTATGGGAGGTACCATGCGCTGGGCAAGAGATGAGCCGAAGGAATCTTAGCCCTGACACCAAATATTTCTTTTCATAAAGAGTCCTACTCGGTGGCTTTGCTGAATTTGCTCTTCTTTAACCCTGCAATTGCTTCATCTCATTGCCCGGTTTGACTGTGTTTATGAGCTGCTGTGGCAACTACAATTGTCTATGTTTCGAGCCATGAAATAATTAAATAGAATATTCATGATGCATGAGGACTTCATTGCATTTCAAGCAATATTCTGTAGCTTCATTTACAACGTAGTATTGTTTTGTTGGTTAATGGTAAGAAAAAACAGGCCAAACAAAAGCATTCTAACGGTAGCTGAACTGCGAAAGCTGTGGTCACTGAGAGTTTTACTCCTTGTAATACTGCTGAAGGATGGTGGTCATTTATTAAGAGTCCTTGCTGTACGCACGGTCACGGCAGAGTAAAGGGTGGTGGGAGCCAAGACAACTTTGATCTCAAATCCCAGCACACCGAATCACTGTCATTGCTGTCCTTTGTCCACTTTGCAAACAGAAAACACGCTTGCCAAACAGCTTAGAATTTCATACTTTAGCCATCAACATAAACATGGAAGAATGTCGCATTGCATCATATTTCTCGAGCCAGCAGCAGAATGTTCCTTCCTGGGCCTGAAGCCAGATACCTTTTGTTTGTCTGTAGTCCCTCTGGTACCTGCCACCTGAAAGAAAGACAACTGAGGCCCTGGTGCAAGTTTGGATTTAGACCTACCAAAGGCCGGCCAAGAAAGGACCAGATCTATTGCCAACTTTGCTGAACTCTGTTGGGGTAGCTAATCCGAACCCCCCCCAAACAGTGTATCCGTTTCTTTAATTGGCCAGTTTGGGATACTGGATCAGTGCACTATAGATGTCAGGCCTTCAATACTATGTGTCACTTACTATAAAGCAATTCCTTCATCTTCTAGTCCCCACTTGTCAATATGTTATTTAAAGAAGTGATTTAAGCAAATGTCCTGGATTTGCAGTAATATTTTTGTGTCTGGTCTTAAAGCATAAAGAATAATTTCTAAAGTAAACCTTAAAGCACCTGTTTCTGATCACATGATAAATATTCTACATATACATTTTACACACTTCATTTCGACATGAAAATGAGCGATGAGTTCATGGGATCTTTCATGGAGGTCAAACAACGCAGTGCAGCATAACCCTTCCCAGTTATTGCATCACCATCATCATCATCATCATCTGCTTTACAGCGTTTTTCCAGAACAACCCAGGTTGCCCGTTTTTCTCCAAATGCCAGCTTTTAGGAGACTGCCCTTGATGCCGCTGCCTTTAGCATGCACCCATTACTCGCATTTTGTAGATCTTATGAATTTCATATCTACTCCTCCACCACATGCATCGCGCAGCTACTTACCGACTTCTCTCTTACACGTGGCTTTTTCCCTACTTCCATCACCTTCGTTTTCAGTACATTCATTTTTAAACCCATTTCATTCATTCTAGCCCTCTGCTTATAAAACTTCTTTCTAATCTCCTCCTCACTACCAGCCATCAGGGCCAGGTCGTCCACAGACAGGATTTCCATGGGTAGACCCTGTCTGTTGTCTCTTATTATTGTCTCCATCGTGATGGCAAACAACAATGAACTCAGTACTGACAATTAATGTATGACACCTTTAACCCTGGTGCTAGCTAGTTACTATTTCCATGTACGAGGGGGTGCGCCACAGTTTCCACCCCCTCGTACATTGCCATAGCGGTAGATGCCAACCATTCTGCTACTCCTAAACATCTCAGTGATGATCTTGTGACCTAACAACCTCTTGGTCAAATGACTTTTTGAGGTCTACAAACCCAAGAAATGCTACAAATCCACATATTTCTCTTGTGCAAAGATGGCGTCATACTGTGCCCCTACTTGGCATCAAGTCAAACTGCATGCCGTCATTGTCTATCATCGCTCTATTACTTTCGAGAACTTGTTCAGCTACCATCATGCCATCTTCCAGAAGCTTAATGGCCCTATATTTTCCACAACATCACCATGGTCAAGCAGGTGTTTATAATGTATTCCTCACGCTGCCTTTGTGTGTTTTCCACAGTGGGAATTAGCGCTGTTTCTTGAGGTCAGCATGAGCAGCCGAGTTTTCCGGTATCATTACCATCGTCATTATCAGTACAATAACCATCACCGTCACTGCGATTATCTCGCCACTTAACAAAACAAAGCTCCGCGATCGCTTTAGTGATGACCACGGACTGAACCAGACCTACAGTCATTATCCTGGGAAAAAAGTTTAAAGCGGTCTCCTGCATTTTGCCAAAGTGTTTATGCACACACATATTTGCTGCTCTTCTTACATCTTCTTTGTGGGGGAACCATTACACCCGTCAAAGTGCTTTCAAAAACAAAAAAAAAGGCAATCTGTTTTGTCCACTTAATATGCAAATATATAACATATTTTTTTTTACAGCAGCCCATTAACAAGCTGTAAAAACAATAAATAAGACATTAAAATAGTCTGGGAGCAAAGGAACATGTTTACTGCATGTGTATATTTTTCTACGTGATCATATGAACAAGATTCACTTTTCTGAGATGCTGGGACTGTACGTCTACTGTGGGAAAGCTGACAGCACAAAGTGAACGTGTTTTTTATTGCGATAATTATTTATGTCTTCGATCCCCCGGGATGTTCTCTATATCAGTAATATAATATGCACAAAGCCTATTTTGCAGAATTAATTTTTCTGTTTGACATTAAGTGCTTTGATTGATCTGCTAAGCTTATTGTGGTATGGAATGTGGTGGCTGCTTTTAATGGCGCATGAAGACAAACAGATATGCAGCTGTGAGTGTGAACAGTTCAACTGCTCTCAGTAGAGCTCTCTCCTCTTAAGACACCTACCAGAAAAGCATGATGAAAAGGAAAGCTTGCTTTGTCGTGTACTCAGCAGAATGAGCCAATATGATTCATCTGTGGAGCACGGTGAAATCTCACACGTTCTTTCTCTCTTCTTTTCTCTCGCTCTGTCTCCCTCTGCATCTGTTTTCAGTGAGACACAATGAAATGTTATCTTTTCCAAAAGATTGCTCCTAATTCATAGGTGTGGACAGATCGATACTTGGGAACTCTGGCATTATGAAAAATAATTTCAAGTGGTCTGTGCTGCTTTCCGGTTCAAAGGCGAGATCCAGCTCTTCTGGAGCCTCTTTGAAGCAGTGGTTGAACCTCTTTCATGTTTAACCCTTGGTGACCAAAGTGGCATCATCTACCCTGTAATCACACACTTTGGCTTCAGCTTCCTGCCATCACAACGCGACATGAGCATTGCAGAGGCTGAATGACAGGTTTACGTCAGGGAACTTCCCCTGGCACACACACACACACACACACACACACACACACACACAAGTGGTATGAGGATGATATTTCAACACAGAAAGGCAGGTCTACCTTCAAAGGCTCCTAGTGCATGAGCACATTTCAAATTGTGCCTCTGGCTTAATCTGCCTAATCTTGAAAGGAGAAAGAAGATGTTTGGGGGAGTGCGGTTGAAACCTGGGGCCAAATCATTTGCAGGAATCACTGAACTGCCTCATTTTAAAGCAGCACTTTCCACCCATTTAATTTCAAGCTTTGATCAATCTGATGTAGCTGAAAATATTTCCTTACTGTGTCCTCATTGTGTTTCGTCACTGTTTAAAATGCAAATCTGTGAAGTATGTGACTGAAACAAGTTAACGGCAAGATAAAGTAAACTAACATTGCCAGCTGGTGCCTCCCCTAAAAGATTCTTTGTTTCGAACGCATATGAATCCCTGTTCCAAAAGCTATTGCAGCTCAGAAGGGATAATAATGTTTGACACTAAGATTTGTCCAATAAACTCTTAACTGGACCTGTCCTTTGCTCATTTAAATTCAGCAGCTGCTCCTTTACATGATAGTGCTAATTGAACCACACTGTGAAGCCCATTACATTTCAGATGAAAACATTTTTCTACAACTATTCGTACCTCAGCAGATGGCATAATTTCATACGAACTGATGTGAATGTCTCCTATAAAAGATACAGACAATAAAATAATTACAACATATATGATTCCGATATGCAATACACCACATTGGCCCAATTTAAGACAATCCTGATTATAAGACAACCCCCTCTTTGTCAACGCTCATTTTTGGAAAAAAGGTTTTTGGAACATGACCTGTTATTTTTAGAAAAGTCATATTTATTCATATTTACCACATTTGCATTTTTAAGATGGTCTTTTTGGGCTTGCCATCTTTGATATTCTGTACTTTATATTTCTTGGCTCCTTGAGAGTTGTTTGAAAGTTCTGCCTCATTGATCTCCATTAACTTAAAATTGGCATCGTAACTCGTCCGCAGTCCTTGGTTAATTTGGCCTAACATTGAGCTTCTTTTTGTCCAGATTATCTCAAAGTTTCACTCACTCCAATTGATCATTTCTGTGGATAACTGATGCCAGTGGATAAGTGACGCCACCTACTGGTATTATACAGTATATGACCTTTATAGGTCCAGTCCTCAAATAAAAAAATGAAGCCATCTTTTTTTCAAATTTAATCTGTAGAAAATAATACCATTTTATGTTTGGGCCACTACAGTATTATATACATATTATAGCAATATCTGCATCTATAGACCCCAGATTGGCTATTTGGTCAAAGACAAACACGATTAGGACAACTTTCCACAGTTGACTAGACAGTACTTTACAACAACAGAATATGTTATATATTATGCCATAATATTACATATATGTGTAAAATACAGATAAAAAGCATAAAAAAATAAGTAAAAGTAAAATATAGATAAGCTGATAGATCATCCAAATTTATTCTGATAAATCTAAGTACGCAATGCAGTGATCAACGTTCAGACACAAGGAAAAGTCTTAACATCTCAGTCAGTGAAAGGCAAGTGAGGGAAAGTTAGACCTCCTTGAAGAAGTCTAGGAATCCACCTGTTTGATGTGTAAGTGAATCTGACTCAGAGAGCGTCCCAGGAGAGGAAAGCAGCTTTCTGAGTGCTGAAAACTGCCAGGAGCTTCTGTGCCAGAAGGTAACTTGACAGATTTTGTCAAGTTAGATTTTGGTAACTTGACAGATTTTATCTGCTTTAACAGTATCTCAGAAAATATTTTTTTGAATAATATATGAAAAGATTATTTGTATCCATCTGTGTATGTGGGTAAGTTGACAGATTTTGGCTTTCAGCTCTAACAAATTTTTTTAAATGCTGGAGAAAAGGAATGGAAAGTTGTGTAGTCGCAGGAAAAGTCCTGGAGGATGAAAAGAGGTCGGGTAAAGTTGATCTCGTTTTGTTCTGCAATGTCCTTAACTCCTGTGGGTGAGGCTTTGTTGTTGCTGCCATTTAGTAAGAAAACAGGAGACGGAAAAAAACTGAAGTTGCTCACACTACCGCTTATTTCACGAGCGTATAGCCGCGTAAAATGAAAAGTAATTTTAAGCGTCTAGAACAAGCCAAGCACTTATGAATTAGACGTGGGGAAACCTGTGACATATTCATTAGTTCTATCCTTTTCATTTTAATCTTTGGCTTAAAGCAGTGACTTATGGCCTCAAATATCCATCGAAAGCACTTTTTTTTAAAAACGTGTAGACAAATTATAAGCTAACGTGGCTGTTTTCATTTATAGCTCCCATTCTACACAAATAACTGTTGGCCATGGTCCCTAGAAGGGATGACTGTGATTTCACTAAAGTCCTTTTAATTCCAACGATCTAACGATCTCTGGAAATAAATAATTCAGGTATGAATTAACTGGCCCTTAAATACTGCTATTAAACGAGAGCATTTTTGTGGTCAGAAAATGGTTACGTGTGGCTGTGACAAATGACCTCACCTATGGCCGTGGCTGCTGGGTATTGACTGTAATTGGGGCATTTTACAGTGGTACGGTATGAGGCAGCGTCTCTTCTCCTCGCTACTCAGGCCCCTCCAGGCTTCCAGATATCAGCGATAATATCAGCAGTTGTTCTGCATGGCACTGCACCACTGTGTGTCTCTGCCATGGTGCTGCCTGGCATACAGAGTGTTAAAAATGCCTGGCAGGGAGGGCAATGGAGAAGGAGCTTCATACCTTGGAGACGGCTACATATGCGTAGGAGGAAAGCGTTGCAGACCGCCGAGTCCGAATCTTAACAGAAACTACTAAATTAGGGCAAAATTTATGTAAAATCACATCGCATAATGTATATCCACATTTACTCGTTCTGTTTTTTCCCGAATTTCAATTTATAAACTCGGTTTTGTGATATATAAATTATCCTAAAACACTAATCAACTTTGTGTGGACAAATTGTGTGGTTCAGGTTTATGCCCATGATCTACAAAGCTGCCAGGGAAGGTTTTTGCATTCAGTATCGATTATTTTGAAGTGTTCACATGCTACCCTGGAGGGAAGTTTATCATAGTAGCTCAGGGTTGTGTGCAGCTTTTGTCAGACACAAACCGCACTGTTTTCTCTCACAACTGACTGACCAACCGACACGGAGATGATGCTGACACCACTCCCTTTTCCAAAATAAAATAAATGTTCAGAATCAGAAAGAGCTGCAGTGGGTTTGTACAACAAAGCCAGGTGCCCTAATATTAGGATGGAAATGCAGCTTTGTTTCACGTAAGTTTGGCCTCCAATGCATCAAAACAACAAGTTTCTCTTCATAGGTCTCATGTAGACAGGAATTCAGCTCTCTGAAGGTCTTTTTGACCTGGGTACTACGGCAAACGCAAGGTAAATTTGACCCTGCTTTTCAAACAGCAAAAGGCCAGCCTTGTCACATCTGAGATCATAGGATTATGGCAGGCAGAGTAAAACACCTTCCTTGTGCTGACACTGTTTCACCAGGTTTTAAGCAGGCTGTGTGAAAGGGCATTTGAATAGCAGTGGGTGTACAGGTATCTTGTGGACTTTTTCTTCCCCTGTACTGAAACACATATTAACGCTGCTAAGGGCTTCCTGGGAGCTCCGCTGTTCCTCTTGCCCTGCCTCTCCTTTGTTCTCTTCAAAAAAAAAATGCCGAACTCAAGACAAACAAGCATCCAAGAAGCTGCAAGGCCTACAACTGCTGTGTTGGAACTTACATCTGCCTTTGTGTCGGACTGGACTCCAACCAGTGGCGCTGGAAGGTTTCTTCTCCACTCCTGAGCTCAGTTCCTACTGTGCACCACAGAGGGCACTACAGTCTTGCATTTACTCTTGTTGCTCCCACTGGCTGAGTGGTTCGAGGCCCGATTTCCTCTGCTGGAGACGATCTGTGAGGTTAGAGAGGTGTGTTGACAAATATAAGCCACACACTGTACACCTCTCCTCTATTATAAGCTGCGTAAACAGGTGTGTTGCCGAAGCCATGCAATGACCGAACAAGCAGTGTTGACAGAAAATCAAAATTGTGCTAAAATATGCACAAAAAACAGCAATGCAGATTTGTGAAAGACAGAAAAAACAAACCTACTCATTTATTTACAAAATTCATTACATCAGTACTGTATTATGTGGATAAACCTCAAAAATGCTACCAGGGTGCCAAAGAGTCCAAATTGGCTCTTCAGCGTGATGTGTTTCTATCTTTGGTCAGATTAAATTTTCTGCTTCCCTATAAACAAAAATATTGACAGACATGGACATATTTATGGTTGTAAATGCCTAAATGCAGTATAATATCCAAATTAAACTGAACTTTTAAAAAGTTCAACATCTCTCTTTCACCCGTATAGTTTGCTTATTTTGCCCGTGTGCTTCATTGTCAGAAAATTCCAGCAGAAAAAAAAATCCTGCTGAAACAGCATTTCATTGTTGCTGCTCATGTGCGCACGTCCATCTGCTTTGTCCGTCTCCCTAGGGATGCAGCAGAGCGATGATCGGACAGATTGTAAAGTTAACCTACTGGCCAGTAATTTGTAGCAATTTTTGGAAAAAAATAAAAAGATAAAATAAAAAATGCTCACAACAGTTTTGTTCTTGTGAGCCTGACAGTTGGCCGTCCAATTTCAGTGTGCCGAACTGCTGAGGTATTTAAACCAGATCGATTTTTTCCAAAGAGAACGTAGCGTCCGACAAGCAGTTAAAGCTTTCAAATTTACATTGTGCTCTTGAATGTCAAGTTGGGTTTGAATCCTTATTTTAATTTTCTCAGACTCCATTTGGCTCAGCAATCCCAATTACCGATTTTAAACCCACCCGGGCCCACTGAGACGTTGGCTATTGGTTGCAGCTACCTGGAAAATTAGTGGCAGGACTGATTTTTCCCGACAATTTATTTTGCAGGCATCTATTACGAATGCCAAATAACACGAAAACACGGCATTAATTAACAAGCCAATTCCTCTTCTCACCTATAGATTGGGCCAGAACAGGGTTTCTACAGGGTGGTTTGTACATACAGAGGATCACAGATTTGCCCCAGGGCGCTTTGTAGGTTGCTCCTCGCTGCTGTCGGTGACAACAACGCCCGAATAGGGGGCCCTGGGCATCTTTTCATCCAATTGTGCTCCTGCAGAGTCCCAGCACCCATCCCTCAGATCATGGGGAAGGATTCATCTCTCGCACTCTTCAAAGGCTTCATGTCTCATTTGCAGAAAAACGGGGTCCGCTTGCTGCGATCCCTAGACGGGGCCACCAGGGACGGACAGCGACAAGCCCAAGGCTACGAACTGAAAGCTTGGCTTTGACAGCATGTAATCAGACATCGCTGTTTTACATCACCTGGGGCTATACAACCAAATTAATTAAAATGATATTATTACAAATAACATGGGTATTATTTAAGGATCAGTCTCCGTCCGCCTCCCTTTCTTGGTCTATCACACATTGCACAAATTAGATTTCTGTCTCGCAAATATGTATATATTTGAAGGAGTAGTACAGCGCTCTCTACCACTGAAATTTAGGCGGTAAGGATTATTTTTGTTGCTTAGCAAGCAAGGCAATCCAATTTTATACTCTATGTTTTCACTGTGAACCTAAGTACATAAATGGCTACTGCAAATGGTTGGATGTTTTCCTAGACTGATTCATTGGCATTTTTCTTGAGCAAGATGTCTCAACATGTTTTAAATTTATACATCCCCCTGGGATCTATGTGCACAAACTTCAGGTTATAAAACCATTTGCTTAGCCTCCATCTATCCTGGTCCTTAATGACGACCTAACACGAATATTTACTGTCAGTAAATCAGCAAATTCGAATTAAGAACTTGACTTGTGCCTGTTTTATTTTCATCCCCATCGCCCTTGGTAGAAACCAGTGAAACAAACAAAAAAGGTCTTTTTTTTTTTTTTTTTAAATCTTGGGAATCTCATCTAATGCTCAGGATCATGTCTGAGGTTTTGTTCAAAGAAGCACAGTGGAGTCAGGTATGATTAACCAAGCACCCCAGCAACAAATGCCACTCCCGATTCATCAGTCATTTTGCTCACAGTTAGTAAAGAGGATGCAAGTATCAGTACTTCAAATAAGATAATGTGTTTCCACAGAGAAAAACCTTCTTCCCACAAAGGGTAACAAACCTGTTGAGCTGCATTGACTGTTACCGCTCCTAAGTTTAATGCAGCCAGCTCAAGTGCTGCGTTCAGCAAGTCAATGTTATGGACAAATATTGATATCCTGCTGATAAATTTTGGTAACTCACTGCATGCAACTTGTATATAGTAAGTTTAAATTACATTTACATTGAGCATATCTGCTGCGGACCAAAATGTACGGCAACGTGTAGTATTGTTTAAATACAGAATACGCAACATGTATCGTGGCTGTTAATGCAAACCGATTTCTAAAAAGGGATTGATGGTCACACCAAAAATGTTTGCAATTACCGCTACATTTCGTCATGTTGTCCATGAAAAAGGAACAGATACAATGCATGTATATTGGGTTTTGACTGACCTGCTACTTTGTCACCAGGTTTTCTCAGTGTCCTTAGAGCCTCTTTATGACTGTAGCGGTCCCATTAGCAGTGCGTGCGGCTGACACTAAATTTGGCGAGCGCTCCCTCTTTGCACAAAGCTCGAGAATCTGGTAGAAAAAAACAAGATGCGGAGCCCCTCGAATGCTCTGCCTCTCGAGAGAGGGTCTTTCAGTCAACTTCAACAAAGTCGAAAGAATAATCAAACAGGCTGCGTCAACTGCTAACTGGCAGGAAAAGACTAATTATGAGCCATTTTCCCTTCATCTGACAACCAGTCACTGCTGTAATACATTCAAAACACCATCCATAATTTATTTAAACTGATTCAACCTGATTGCAGCTTAAAATCGCTTTGAAATGGGAACGGGACTGTGCCTTCTTTAATATGTACACCAGCGGTCAGTCAAAGTGTCACAGTATGCAATTAAGGGGATGAGGCAAGTTTAATTGATAGGTTTTGTCTGTCAGATGTCACCTCAAGCCCCCTCTATTACCCTATGAGCTCAGCAGAAGAATGAACCTTGGCTAACACAAGGACACTTGCCCTACAGGTGCAGAGTCCCAAAATCACCGGCACCCTCGTCTGGTCACGACAAGAGAACTCATCAGTGATTAGTTCATTTGTCACATGGAATTGTGCTGGCCTCAGCCGGGGAGGCACGCTCCAGCAGAACAAAACAACATCTGTGGGCAGCACAAAAAAAGGCTTGATTGGCGGGTTTTTGTAGTGGGATCAGAGAGAAGATCGGAGCACTGGGTCCCACTTGTCAAATCCACCACAGCAGCTAACGTTCTGGATTGTTTTATCATTGAAGGCTACAGCTGAGTCAGTAGGAACTTCTCTGTGGATTGCTGCAGCCCAGGTAACGTCCATGGTCTCTGCTCCTGCCTGCATCACAGAACCAGAGAAAACAAAAACAAGCAGGCTTATTATTATGGTCATCAAACTGGTTTCAAGAACTGCGGGCAAGAAATGTGCCATTCTACATAAAAAAAAATAAGGGTAGCATTGAGGTAATAATTAGAAATGGCCTGGTGCAAAGGGAGCATTGCAGGGCTTCAACACCACAATTTACTGTCTGCAATGTGCTGCGCTGAGCAGTAAATCAGCTGCTCAGCGTTGGTCCCGGTCAAAATTGAAAACCAAATTGGTTTTGGAATTTAGTCATTTAGATTATACATGTAGTGAATCTGCATGACTAATCATAATGGATTTGACTTAAAACTGGGATTCTAATGACAATGGAGCAAAATTAAAAGTGCAAAAATGTGAAAAACAAATTGGTCGCTGTTCATAAGTTTTCTGTTAGTAACTTTAACAGTTTATGGGACAATGTGAGATCGGGAAATGCTTCACTAACATCTGGAGTCTTAGAGTAACCAAACATGACATAAGGAACTTCACATCACTCAGTTCAAAGCTGTACTCAAAGTGATCCTAAAAATTGTACAGCACTGGATATTACCAAACTATCCTCCCATACAGGGAACAAATGGTAGAGCACTCTGTAAAAAGAATAAAAATGTTATAGATCATTAAAGTTTTCAAACCACAGCTGTGGGCCCAATAAAATGTTATAATTGCAACAGGTCAAAAAGCACCAAAGTTAAACTTCATAACCAAGAGAACTTCATCAAGCTGTGCAAAGATTAACAAACTACAAGAATAAAAAACATTCAATGACATTTAAAATTTGTCTTAAATGTACATTTTATTTGACATATTGAGAGACGTTCTACAGCAGCAAAACATTTGATACGCAGCATGGCCATGGCCCACAGCACATATTAGTTATAATCTGTTATAGCTACAAGGGGAACGGAGTCCTACGGACAGAAGAATTTATAGTCTAACACTGAGTTGTCAATGAGAGAGACGGTTTCCCTGTGCTCAGATACTTGCATGTGTCATATTTTGGAAATTTACCGGCACTGGAAACTAAGGTCACCCCTTTCTAGTATTTAATTTTAGAGTGGTATTTAATGATCGACGCCATGTAAACGTTCTTTTCTACAAGTTTCCATAGCACTGTAATGGGTAGCTGTAAAAGGCATTTCATGACCCTAACATCAATTTAAAGTACAGTTTACAACAGATATAATTTCACTTGAGAGACTGCAACAGTTACAGTAGGCAGTTTGGAACAGATTGGCCATCTGTGCCAGTGATATATGGTGTTTACTGCTTACTTATTTTGAGACTTTGGGCCCAACATTATGATTGGCATATGCTTCAGTCAAGTGTAAAAGTTCAAGTTCAAAAGCTTCAAAACCCCTCTCAAGTCACTGTTATTTTGTCAGGAAAATAAATTGATTAAAGCAAGAGACAAGTAGTCTAGGTTCAAATCCCACTGTTGCTATGCTACCCCTGAGCCAGATACCTGCCTTGAATATCTGGTCCTGCTAAATCATGTGGAATAGGAGGATTAGCCAAGCTGAAAATGGCTGACAATAGTTTCTCCCACCTGAAAGCCTGAAAAATAAAAAATAAAAAATTCCAAAACATCATATTATAATAAGTTCAAGTTAATATAAAAAAAAATCTAGCTAGTTTAAACGTTGATGCTGCTATCACGGCATGACTTTAGCTATCATCGTTTATAAAAACATTGCTCTGTTGGGGAGAACAAAACACACTGAACAAACAAGCTTCAAAGCAAACAATCTTATTTATATTTTCCATGAAACAGATGACAGTCTTCTGGTCTGTGGATGATCTGAATGTTTGGTCACTGAGGAGGAGCAGAAATGGCACTACAGCTTTCGCTGAGTGGGGGGGGGGCCTCATATCTGTGTCTACTCTGTAACTCCAGTGACATTAAAGCTTCGCGGCTCTTTTTGGTCCCCCAGTGTAACAGGTTAACCCCCCTGCATTTATAATTAATTCCGCGCCGTGAAAAGCAAGCAGTCGTTCTTTCACGAATCGCTTCGTGTCTGGGCGCAAACGCATTTATTTTGCTTTTGCTGGGCAGAAAGAGTTTACCTGAACCTCCTTTGTTTTGAAGTGGCTTCCCTGGCTTCGTGATTCTCTCCCTGCTTAATTCCCCACACGCGTGCGGAAGGCGGGCCGGAGGCCTAGCGGCCAATGAGTCGGGAGAGGGGCGGAGGGCGGCTTCACTCCCGGCGCAACTTCGTACTTCTCCTGCCACATGGGCGAGAGGTGCGGGCGCAGCGACTTCGGGCGCCCGGTTCTATGGTGGCAGCGGCGGCGGCAGCAGTAGCAGTAGTAGCAGCAGCCGCTGACAGCCAAGACGAAGCGGATCATCGCGCCCAGAAACTTCCACGACACACGGCGATCCGTGCCGTTTGCAATGTTCGGATTGTTTCAGCACAGCAAACACAGTGCTAAACCAAGAGGTATGTGACCGATAGACGAGTGCTTTTGAAAATTATTTACTGTCGTTTGTTCCCGCAGGTTGCAGCACCTGAGGCGGGAGCGCTTGGAAAACCGTCGTTTTTAGCACCTTCAGTCGAACAGTTTTCCTCACAGACTTACAAGCTCTTTTTAATGGAATTAAAACAGCTCAGCAGTAACGGCTGCACGGTCTGCAAACTCTTTTCTAAAGTGAAACGGGGGGAAAATTGCCGTTTTACAGATGGCAAACTTGCCTCAACGATCTGCTAAGTGAGCCAATATTTGAGACTGGAGAGAGGTCTCGTCACAGCGCCAGCGGGAGGCTACTTGAATGCCGGGCTTTCTCGGAGATGTTACGGTCGTGGAGATCGATATGAACATTTATTAAGCAGAGTTGATACAAACCGAGCAACTTTGAAGGTCGCGTTCGCCGATGAATTAGCGCATTTGTCGCCAGGAGCAGCCGGGAATGGAGATGGGACGTCAGGTGGACGGCAGGTGAAAGGAGCCCAACTTCTCAGCGTCGCCTCCTGAGTGCCTGAAGCGGGAGCCTCGAGAGAGCGCGAGCGCCGGGACCCGCGGAGCAACGTCCGCCGCGAGACGCGCGAACGCGCACGCAGCCGCCGCTACCCAGAGGCTCCCGTCGGCCAGGCGGGCGGGCGCTCGCTCGCTCGCTCCCGAAAGCGGGAATGAAGGCATTCGCGTGGAGGTGCGCGCCAAGCGAGCGGAAGCGTGAACACTGAGGAGAGCGGCAGCCGCGTCAGCGCGCAGACCTCGCTCGCTCTTCTTCACCAAACTGCAAGTTTCAGTCTAGCAAAAAAAAAAAAAATGAACGCGAACAGCACAGGAATTGGTGAGCGCAGCCGTTTCGAGGCCATGTCGTTTCGGGTGACCGCCAGCAGCGGCTCCGCGCACCGCCACAAGCGGGACGGCGGGAGAAAGTTGAATCCGAGCGCCTGCGGCTGGTGGGCGTTTGTCCTGCTCGGCACCCACGTGATGAAATGTGCAGCCGAAGGTAAGTTTTTAAAATTCTTTTCAGTCATTTTGCAAATTTCCTCCGTCACTACATTCACCGGAAACTGGTCTGACAAGAGCCGTTAAATGCTCGTTCGAAATGCTGGGCAAATGCAAAACGTGTCCGATTACAGTATGTCGCAGGTGTCCCCCAGCGTCCAGACGAGCGTGATGTCCCCAAATATTTATAACTTCCCTCAGCACTACTGCTGACATATATATTTAGTACCTGGGTACCTGACAAGTTTTACGGTCGCCTGTGCCTCATGCTTGACGTACAGCGACGAGACTTGATGTGCCAGGTAGGGTGAAGGTGAGGGGAAGACTTTTTGGTGAAGTCATTCATGAAACGTGTGGGGAAATATTTAAAATGTCGCATGCGTGTGAAACGGGAGGCCTGTTTGGGCATTACTGCTTTAAAAAGTGTCAAAGCTTTGCTTTCTGGTCGGGTACGAAATCCTTGTCCTCCTCTGTGGTCCTGGTGTTAAATGGCGCGGTGTGCAGACCGCACATCGATCGCTGCTGTTTGGTCATCTGCCGAACATATCGAACTGCTCAGGTGTGGCGGGTTTTTTTTTTTTTTTTTTTTTTTTTTAAGTAAGACAAACCTGTGGGAAAATGTGACGAAAAGCGTCATGCTTTGGCATATAATCGAGTGTAAAAGCAGACAAAATGAAAACACTCAAGGTATCCACACTAACCCTGGGCTCCGTCTGCCTTTAGATCCACCTGTTAGAGCAAACAGCTAAGAGCTGAGTGTAACTGTGAAAATGGTGGTGTCTGGACAGGACATGAAAAGATCGTAAAAGGCACAATCCCACGTGTCCCTGTAGCTGAAACCATCTTATAGCTGCAGCTTTGATCATACCTCCAGCTATCAACACCCACAATCAACATATTTTTGTCACTCCATTTCTCGGTGGAAATTTTTTTTTTTTTGGATGGTACGTTTCCTACCAAACCTATACACCCCCCCCCCCCCCAAAAAAAAAAAAAAAAAAAAAGTGGAAAGCTCAGCCTCAGAATAAAATTTTACTCTCAATAATTTGATAGTATAAAATTAAAACCCTGCATTTCCAAAATGCCCTCCACCCCCAGCCTCAAATGGCTTTGCAGTGTGTGTGGAAGACTGGTCGATACCACATGATCTACAAGGTGATTTGCTGGGCTCTGAGATTGATCCTTTTTGTGAAAGGAATAAATTAAAATATTCTTTATTTCAGTGAATTTACTTTTTAAATGTGGCTTTATAGCCAGATTTAGTCCCAGTACACACTGCGGAGCCACTTCTGTGATAAAGCTGCCTTACAGTATAATTATTGCTTGTTTGTGTTTTTTTTTTTTTTTTTTAAACCGTTTGAAGCTCATGCACCAAGATTGACAAATGAAACCTTTCTATTCTGTGCACTCAAAGTGGGGAGGTTTGCTGTTGCATAAGAGATCATTTTACTTTGTGCATGTTTTTTTTTTTTTTTTCCAAGCAATGTGGTTGAATCCAGTGTTGTGTGGTTCAAAGTCCAAAGCGATCATAAAAAGGCATACTAATTAACCAAGAACATCGGTGTCCTGTTTCCAAGGAAATCCTTGCCCTGTGTCATTGTCGCATCAGTAAAACTGCTGCCGTGTGAAGGGTTGAAATGGAAGTACCAGTAGTCAGAGTGGTACTTATGCCCAAAATGGGCAAGTTTTGGTTTAGTGAGTGGCTAAACACATAAATTAAATTTTTCTTCCATAGTTGTGTTTGTGTGTTGATCCAGTTTCAGCCTTATTCAGGTGGACGCATTCTAAAATGCAGCTTAACACCAAAATGTTGTTTGATGGATTCACCAATGAACAATGTTACTGAAGCTTAAAATCTGGGGTGACTTACATTTTAAAGCCATTCTCAGATTAATGATGGCTGTCATTAGTAATTTCAGGTTAAATGCCCCTGAATGATACATGCACAGTGTAATTTACTTGATTTGACCACATTATTAGAAAGATCATAGAGGACATATAATAGTGTAAATGACAAGAGTAAAATATGGATAAAAATAGAATTGCAGTGAGCAGAAGCCTATTCACATCCATGCCCTGCTAGGACTAGTAGCTATACCTGGTGTGGGCTTGTTAGGAGGGAACAAACACCAGATATGGCCAATTCAGGACTTTTATAAGATGTGTCCCAAAGAAATGAGTTTTGATGCCTTTCTTCAATGCTGGAAGAAACTCAGAAGTTTTGGTCAGAGGAAGTTCAGGTTCTGTTGGTATTGTGACAAGACAAATAAGTTACTATTTTTAGGTTTTTTTTTCTATGATTAATTTGTATAAGAAGAGTAAACTAATGCTGAATGTGGTATCATTGAAAAGGTAAAATCTATTTGTGGGAAAATATTTTTAATGTTAACACTTTCATAGATCTTTGTTGGAAAACTGTTTTTCATGATTAACATGATAGATATGTTTTCATTCATGAGGGGTCCAGCTTCTGTCTTCCTTAAACCAGGTTCTGCATTTCTGTGCATTGGCCTTGAATACAAATGGTTTCTGAATAACAGTTTGGCCATGAATTCCAGCTTTAAAAATATCAGATTGTACAGATATTGTCGAGATTCGGTCACAGAGCTGATGATTTATTTTTTAAGGCTGTGCTTTTCGTTGAATTTAGCAACTATCCTTGAGTCTGTTTAGCCTGTTGGGGAGATCTGATGCCTGACCACTGCTCCTCTTATAATAGTTAAACCCTGAACTTTTCCAGGCACTAACTGGTGAATGAATAAAGGTGTGCATTTTATACTTTTTTGATGGTTAAGGTTAGGTGACTAGACTGGCAAACGTGTAACGAATTGGTCCCTTCCATGTTGCCAGTAAAACAGTAGAAATTTTAACATGAAACGCTTTCTGTTACTTTCAACAATTTACTGTCCTCTCTATGCTTTGAAGTTACCCTGTGGTGCCTGAAGCACAAAAGTGACACATGAAGTAATACAGCATTATGGTGTTAAAGCATGCAACTAATTGAACGTTATGGACATATACAGTGTGTGTGTGTGTGTGTGTGTGTGTGTGTGTGTATGTATATATATATATATATATATATATATATATATACACACCTTTTTAATTTTCACTCATTTTATTGTAGACCTAGCTTGTGATTCTTAAGGTCAACAAAAAAGCAGATCACCAGGTGTCCAGTTACTATCCTATCTCACACCTGGGTGTTTTCAGGATGGAGGGACACTGAGACCCTGCATTGTATAAGCTGTTAATGAAAATATTTCTTGGAGCAAATATTTAATTCCTTATACAGTGGAGTCTGCTTTAGTGAATAGCCTTGGGAAAGAACCTATGGTATTCACTTTATACCTAGCATGTAAGACTACTCTTATGTATTTATGTGTAGTAATATATTGAGATCACTTTCTTAAACAGTTCATTATACAGCACTGTAGGAGGTTTTACATCATGGTTCAGTCTCCTCATTTTTGATGTTTGTATAAATGTTCGTGGGCAGCACAGTCACCAGCTTCCATAAAACAATGCTTCAACATGAAAACATGAGTTGATATGCAACAAGTTCTCTGATCAAACCAACATTCTGAACCAGTTTGTAGTCAGTGATTTAGTTTTTTGTTATTGTCTTTGTCACTCGTGGATGTACTTCACACAGCAGCGGTGCAGTGACTGATGCAACCAACATGCACATGTAGCTCATGGAGTTCCATGCTTTTGTGATGTTTAGAAAATGTTTGACTGCTTATTTTCACATATCATTTAAGTGTCATTGACATGTAAACACACATACCATGTACAGGTTGTGTATTGTAAACATGCATGCATTTATTACATTTACTCCTGGATAGAAAAACCAGGCCTTTGGAAAATGCCTCTACTGGATGACTTCACTCCTTGGCTGCACACTTGAGTTTATGTATTTGACTTTTTTTTA
Source organism: Heterotis niloticus (assembly GCA_018136845.1). NCBI lineage: Eukaryota > Metazoa > Chordata > Actinopteri > Osteoglossiformes > Osteoglossidae > Heterotis > Heterotis niloticus. The sequence goes on from CM030896.1 coordinate 25,310,431, forward strand.
ACAATAGCCAGTGGGGGGAAAATGATCACAAACTGAAAGATATTTACATAAATATTAATGAAGTACTTGACCTACATAATCATGTAAAAGAATAGAAGAAATAGCCAGTTGGAAATAGGGTGTCATTTAGCTTTAAATGTTCCTTTTGGTTAACTCTTTGATTACTGTGTGTACATGGGCAGGAAAAGGGTATAGGGAACATGGGGGGGATAGGAAAACAATACTTACATTTTACAACCATTGTAGCCGTAAGCTGTGTCTAGTTAGTATTCATAAACTTACATCTTAATCCTATACATACCCACTTTCTGAAAGATGTGCTTTCTATTGCATCACTGCTCATTTCTGAATTTTCTTTGTATCATTCCAAGATTACTTGATTTTAAATTAGGGTGGGTCAGTTTCTGGTCTGTTGTGGTCTCACATTAAGGACTGTATAAAAGGCATCTTGGTTTTCATACTTGGAGCAATGACTACGGGCAACAGATTTGGGGGGGGGAAAAATATTTTGATACTATTTTCCTCACCTTAAAATCCATTTTGGATTCAAATGTTGTCTTTTTCCCCTTGGAAGACCCCAGGTCAGATGCAAGAGATGTGTCTCTAGGAAATTAAAATTCTGACTCTGGAGAAAAGTTTTTAAAAGTGTGTTTAAATACGCATTTATATATGCTTGTGATCTGAGGAGAATAGATGACATACTGCTGGTCTTAATAAGCTGGTTTTCCGATGGAAGAAAACCTGAGCTTCAAACCACTGTGAATAATAATGCTATTCTTTCTATTCTTTAAAGATAAGGGCACTTCCTTTCAAACCAGTGACACAGAATCCCAACTTCAAAGGTGATACAGAATATTAAAACACGCAGCCCTACAAGCCATGGAATATACTGTGCTTCCTTTTTTACAGTGCATATTCCTTAATAAAGATTATGAATGCAAGCTCATGCTCTGCAGACCTTCAGCCGTCCTAAACCTCAGGATAGCAGCACAGACATCGCTGTTTTCTCAATTGATCACTTGTTTTTATGAGAGAAGGAATATTTTTTTATTTTTATTTTTTATTTTATTTTTTATTTTTAGTTAGCTGTCTTCACTGTTCCCTCCAGACAGACTGGTCAAATTGAGATGCTGATAGTTAAGAAGCACTGCCTTTGTGAAATCTTGGTAAAAGAAGGTTTTTGCTAAAATTGCTTTGAGTTGTCCTCTTGCTTGATATTTAGCTTTGTCCAGCAAACACTCTTGTAGAAATGCTAGAGGATTACCAAGCCCACGTTCCATGGGCTATACCATGCTGTCAAACTTTTTTTTTTTTTTTTTTTACTGAGACTGAGGACAACTGACTTTGTGTTTCATATGTAGCAGGTGTGATCCTCCCTGTATATTAAAACTTGGCTTTAAAGGGTCAGTGCTATTGATTCAACTGGAAGTTTACAAGCAGGAAATTGGTATGGCAAAAATGAACAACATCCAATTTTCTGAGCTTTGTTCTAGATGCCATACTGGCTCTCAGGCTTATCAGCCCACAGCCATAAAGCAAAATGTGATCCTGGCACTGTCAAATTTGAGGGCATTTAGTGAGTCCAGTGTAAAAACCCTGGGTGGACTGTTGCTTCCATTAACCAGAGTAAGATGAAAAAAGAATTATTAAAATTTGCAGGTATTCTGCTAAGAAATGTTTGTGTGGATTTACTTTACTGTCCTACTCTTCACATATGGAGGAAAATTGTTTTCCACAAGTACAGCACCAATGAATTGAGTTGCAGATCACTTTAGTAGTAAACTATAAGGTATCAGGTGGTGTTAGAAGCTGTATGTAATTCCAAGCTGCTGAGCACATCCACAAGTATTGACTAAACTGTGGCTTTGTATTGCACTACCCCCCCCCCACATGGGTGGTCAATGTCGCCTAATCTCCTGTGATAGCATTTTGAAACCGATACTAAACCTTAAGCCGATGTAGGATTGTGAGCAACAGGTTTGCAGCACTAGCAGGTTCCATGAAGCCACCCACTGAGACATTCATTAGAGAAACACAGAGCCTAGGAGCAGTGTCATGACACTTAACTCTTTCCTTTTACCATCTAGCAGTCATAAGTGCAGCAATAAGCTGAATAAATCTTTTCCATGGATTCTTAAAACGCTAAGATCACCTGAACTAAAACAGAACTAGCTAAATCCATTGTGCTGTGCTCCTTTATGAACTCTGGACCTTATTTATTGCCTAATTATTTACAGACACATAAATTTGGTTGTGGTAATCAAACCATTTCAGTATTTAATAAAAAGGAGTTTTTATACACTAAAAGCCCTGAGGATGCTAAATTACAATATTTGAGTAAATTCTATGGCAATTTATATAACCAACCTAATTAAGCAGAATTTAAAATGCAGTTTAAATGGGGTTATATACAAAGAATTTTTTTTTTTTTAATGTATACACGGATAACATTTTGAAGGCAGTCTTGCTAAAAAAATTCTTACTAGTGTTATGGTAATTTGAAGCATAAGGAAGGAGGCTGGGGGTACTAAAAGTAAGGTGGGAATAAACAGTACAGGTTTCTTCCACCTTCCATTCATTGTGAAAGTGTCAGAGATCACACCGCTGTTTTCATGCTTTGAAACAACATACAGCACTCACGCTCTCTATTTCACAGAAGAGTCGTAAGTTTGTGTTTGAATTAATTCTTTCATAGAGGATGCTAATTTTAATGTTTAGGAATGTTGCAGAAAGCCAAGGGATTCCTCTGAAAGGGTAACTTGACAGTGGTGACCCACTATTATTTATGTCATGGGAAGCAGAGGAACTGAAGATATGAGTAGGGGAAGTAGTTTCGTGGGTTACTTGTTGCATGTTCATTCAATCTCCATAAGCTTACAAACTGATTTTCTGTATTAATTTCTTTGAGTTGATCACCAGGCACCATGGCCACTAATTATACAGTATATACTTTGCTTTTTTGCTTCATAGGATACAGGTAACCCCCCCAATTTAAGTACTTATTTAGATCCTGAAAAAGCTGTGCATGTTGAAATTGTGTACACTGGAATCCTACTTTCCATTCATTTAAATGGAGAAAAACAATGCGATCCCAGCCATAAAAAAAGAAAAGCGCAAAGCAACTTCCTCAAATAACACTAAAATACTCTAAAACACCCTGTTCTATATGCAGCAATGCGCTGCACAACACCCTGTAACTGTACTACAGCATTGTAAACTTCAAAGTATAGAGGAAAATTTATTTTAATGAACTATTATTGTATTTGCATGTAATAAGAATAGTTGTGAGTTGTGTTGAGGGGCTCCCCTCTTTGAGTTCTTTTAATAACATTCAGTTATATCTTATGTGCTTTTTTTTTTTTTTTTTTAAAAAAAAAAAGCTTTTCTGCCTATTTCACCCAATTTTGCTGGATTATACTTCATTTCTGAGATTAAAATAGAGACACTACAAACATACAGAAACAAAGTAAACTTGAAACGAGATATTGCCAGAATATATCCCTAGCACTTCACAAAAGTACATGACATACATGGGTATGGATGGAACAGAAACAAGCTTCTTGCACACTTAGAATTATTTGATTTCTTGCAGATGAATTTCTGGCACTATGCTGTAGCGCTGTGCGGGAGATGCATTACTCAAACTGGGAGCTGATATTAACACAATAGGTGCAGTATAGTGAAATTGTGTTTATTGAGCTTGCCTATACTGGGGTTTACCTGTGTTTTCTCTTGGACTCTAGCAAACGTGTTAACAAATGTAAAGGAAAACTCTCAGGAAAAAAAACCTGAGCAACAGTTTTTAAAGGATACATTAAGTGCAATATGTAGCTTTAAAGTGTTATTCAAAGAGGAAAGAAGGGTAATAGAAAGTAATTGGCCTTTTTAAGTTGCAAGAAATGACAGTAATGCCTAATTAATGATGAAATGATGAAGATGAATGCTGAAATGCAAGAGACTTGGTTGTATTGGGTTGGCCTCAGCCGGTGTGTGTCTAAGTAATCTATGTGTTGTCTGTGTGGTCGTCACATTATGTTCAGGCTGAGCTATTCCTTTGTGTCTGTTTATCGTCTTGCAGCATAAGGAAGCTTTCTGTGATGCCAGTGAGAAGTGTCTCTATTCGCTAATTCTTTGGTCTTAAGGGGCTTGATATATAAAAAAATGTAATCTTGTTTATAATATGTATATAGTGTCAGAGTATATGTTTATAGAGATGTGTGTTTTACATTGCAAAAAGAAAAAAGCACAGCCTACCTATGGGTAAGATGGCAAAAGGGCATTTTGGGAATTTTTGAGTTTTTAAAATACCATGAGAAATAATCCATCTGGGAGGTGTGAGGCAAGAAGACAAACTGACTGCATGATATTTGAATTAAATAGGAAAATACTATACCTTATAAAATATTTCATTTTATGTAATTTTGTTGTTCTTATCAGTTAATTTATTTTGTTTTGAATGGGAAGTTTAGGGGTGGAACCTCCTGTATATAGCTTGCTTCATTTCAATGGAGTGCATAAGAATGCTGCCGTTAAGACTATTTCTTGACAAATAGTTGACATTGGAAGCCTGTATATGGACATTGACTAAAATGTTTATTCATGCAAAACAGCTTTGTGGATTCACACTTCCTTGTGTTTTACCTCTGTGGACAGCCAGTTGGATTATAACTCCCACCTGCAACCAACAAGCGTTTTGGCTATGATCTTCCAATTCCCAAACCCACAGGTGAAACTGTCTCACTTTGTTACCTGAGACAAAGGTTACCTGAGACAAAGGTTTGTCACACCCTCCTGTAGAGGGGTTTTTCTAGAGGATGCAGACATTGGCACGTGCAGCATATGAAAGCCCCTAAATGGATCCCTGTTGTCACATGATTCTGTTTTCTTTAAAGTTTTATTTAATGCTTACTAGAGTCAAAACTTTTGATGACATTTTTTTTGATAGTGGAGTGGTCTTACTAAACTGTGAAAATAGCACTGTGTATCATTGATTTTTTTTAATACTTTTTTTTTAGTGTCTTCTGTAATTTTTATATCTACTTATAAAAACTCTAACTCTTTCTTTACTTATGAAGAATTCCAAGTAAATAAATAGTTGTATAATTGGGCTGTTATATTGCTCAGTTTCATTTTAAATCAAGAAATTCTGACCATCTAAAACACAAGCCAAATAACATGAAGATTAAATTGTTAGGAATGTACAAATGTTCATCATTTCATTTCTATTTTAGTTTCTGATGATTTCTGAATTTATAAGGTACAGTGGCTGTTAAGTACCTTTAGTTTGTTACTTAGTGTCAAGAACATTAATGATATTTATAAATTAGACAAAATTACCCAATTCATTTACTACCACTCACCATTTATTAAAGCAATGGTGTTTATCTGAAACTTTTTATATTTTCAAAAGGTGTGGTTGCTTTTTCTGAACCCAGTTGTAAATTTTTGTTTTGTACACAATCATTTCAGATTTCATAGAGGAATGTCTGTGTTACAACCGATTATATCATCTTTTAAAAGGCAAGCTACAGGCTTAAGCAAACTTTAGCTGATGCAGCCTTCTCAGATCAGGCCATCCACAAGTATTGCATTATCTTCCCTGCAATCAGTTCACATGGCTTAAATATCAGTTAATTTTTTTTTTTTTAACAGTTTTATTTACTCTTTTGATATTTATTCCATACCAGTTAAACTGTGAAAATTCTGCATTGAATGCTGCACAGAAGGCTTGTGCTTTGAAGCTGGGAGAAACATTGTTGGGGGTTTATGTTACAAGATACTAGCATATGCAGGACTAGATCTTGCTTTAAGTGGTGAAAATGGATCTCATTTCTGTTTATTCCTGCTCTGATTGTGAAAGAAGAGCTAGTTTTACTCATTACTGGAGGGCATTGTTTACGGCCTCTGTTTTACCTCTGTCAGAAAACCCTCTCATTCAAATGCTTTGTATTAATTTTCCAGGCCTGACATGGTTGTCACAGAGATTGTTCAGATGGAAAAACTCATTGCTAGCTTTCTGTTGTTATGTAAGCCCATTATTAATGGCTATTGACATCAAGCAGTCAAGAGGATGAGATCGGTGAGGCCTGGTGACAGGACGATCTTACAAATTCCATTAGCATACAGACAGCAGTCGGTAGTGGGCTCTGGCTTAGCCACTCTTCCCTACGGGCTCTCAGGGAGATGCAGCCGATATGTGATTACCTTGTCTCCTGGACACATTTAGTCTTCAAACATTAGCGTACTCGTATTTTGCAAACATAAAAGAAGTTCATGGAATGGTGCAGAGGGGCATTTTTTCCAAAGGACAATGTAAATGAGAAATATGTTTCACATAAATGAAGTTGTTAACAAAGTAATTTTTGTCTGGATCAGTTCCGCCATCCTTATTGTCAGGTTCAGTTTTTCATTTTTCTGACATTACAGAGGAATTGGAATGGAAGCCATTATGTCTGGCGTTTGTTGGACATTACTGAACTAGGGGATTCTGCTGGCTCTGTAAACCCCAACTGAGGCTGGAATACACCCATTGCTAATTAGGTTGTATTTATTTTGGCTCCTTTTGGTAATTTGGTAATTTTTGTGCCATTTTTGAGTGGTCTCCCTCTGTATTATGTTGGCCATTTACTTTATCAGATGTTTTAAGACCACAAGGTTAAACAATTAAAGACCAAAGAACCCAATACCAAAATGTTAATGAATTTCGGTTTCAGATTAAATGTTTCAGCTAATTTGACACATTTAGAAGTGCAGTGGTGGCAAATTGTACAAAAAAGAGCAGTAAAAGTTGTTGAGTACTGCTCAGAGTTTTCAACATTTTTTTTTTTCCTAAATATTTTATTTATGAACAGAAAAGCCTCCAGAGAACATGTGTTCAGTGTTTGAATATTCAGGTACATCACAGAGGCGAAAAAGAATTACATTATAAGGGAAGGACAGAGATATGATCAGTGGGAAGGATTAAAATGAGGAAGGAATGGTGACATATAAAGGCAGCAAGGTTCTGGTGCTTGGCTGCCATAGATACTAGAATGAGACATGGGCTCAAACAGCAAGCAAATAATAGAGGAAAAATGTGGAAAAAGGAATGTGACTAGGGAGGTTAAAACAGTTGGGTAGCACTGAGATTGCAAAAAAATGAGAGGATCAGCATTAAACTACTGAATCAAAGAGGAAAAAGTCAATCAGATTGGTCAGAGAGATGTTAGTCATAGAGGAGCTAAAGGATTCAAAGGGGATGACTCAGGAACTGACTTTAGTGGAGCAAATGGACAGTTTAGCAGGTTGAATTTAGCTTCTTTTTTTTTTTTTTTTATGCTGGCAATGAAAAATGTCATGGAATCTCAGCACTTTCACTGAGCACAGATCAGTTTGAAGTCTCTGAGTGAGACCAAGGCAGGTTATATAGAAACGTGGGAAGACATTTGCCAAGGGTGGGTTCAGTGTCATTTACACTTATGTAATTAAGAGTGACATTTCTAGTTTCCATTTTTTTTCCCAAGTTGATAAATTTGGGGTTAATAATTTTGTTATAGTCATGCTTTTAATGGTAAACAATGAGAAATGTTTTTCTTCAAGCATGCTGAAAATCAAAACGTAAATAATAATGCTGCCATAGACTGGTCAGGGATGTGCCCTGCTTTTTTTTTTTTTTTTTTCTTTCTTTTTTTTTCTTTTTTTTTCTCTCCCCCGAATAGGCTCCTGTTCACTGTGACAATGACTTTGAAAAAACGGTTAACAATAGTAAATTTAATAGTAAGAAGACAGCCCTGTTCCCAGAGTTTACATTTAATTTCAGATTCCTGTCTTTAAAAAATGCCCTTGACTTTGTCCGTCTCATTTGAAATATCTAACATTTGTCAGAAACTTCCCTTTCTTGTAGTTTATAGTGTTTATGGTGTGTGTAGTATATAATAATTTATCAATCACTCTTGCAGTGAATCACAAAATTCTGCTGTGGATTTCATAAGATTTTCTTTGTGTGTAATATTACTTGCTTTGATTTAGTCTATCAAAAGTTAAAGTATGCTGATTTTATAATTTTAAGCATAAATACTTGGTTTATCATTGACTGTATGTTTCTGCTTTTGGTTACATTATGCTATTTCTTCTGCCTTCAGGTCATTGCCATTATAATGTTTGCTTTACTGAAATTACCTGTGATCTCTCTAAGCAGTCTGTAGTCTGTCCCCAGATTAAATGATATGATCCTCATTTTGACATTCCTTCTGTCCATTGTGTACAATGGCTAGGATTCATAATTGATTGTGAAGACTAGAGTCAGAACTGCCAAGCAGTTGTTTGCATAAGTGAGATTTGAAGCAAGAATACAGATGGATTTTGGAATTTATGTCTTTGAATTTACATTTTATTGCAGTCAGTATGGATTCAAAAGTATGTGTATCCATTTTTTGCGGAGGAATACATCTTTTGAGTTGTAGGCATAGTGTTGCTGACAGGTATGTTTTATTTGTGACTATCAGCTGAATTTTAAGAAATTTTAAATTTGTTTGAGTCTTATTCCAAACCCAGCATGTTTTACACAGCATCCGATTCCCTGTAATGCCACTCCAGTATTCATTTTTTTAATTAGAAGTTTATATTCAATCTGGCTGGCTTCTCATCAAGTTAAATTTGGGATCATAGATCCATGTCAGTGCCCTGGGAAACAGCTGACAGCTTATAAACCCCTGGTAAGCTGAATCTTCTTTCTCACCCCCCCCCCCCCCTTGTTTTTCATGTTAAATCGGGAGTTGAGAGACTGCTTTTTCGTCCAGTGTCCCATTTCATAAACAAAAAACACAAAGGAAAAAAAGTGTATTTATAGTTCATTGGGCAGGAGCAACTTTGTGTAGTTTGCGATTCATGAGACTATATTGATTAGACCCCGGCAGCAAGTGGCAGGAGATCTTAACCAAATTATTGTGTGTGTGTGTGTGTGTGTGTGTGTGTGTGTGTGTGTGTGTGTGTGTGTGTGTGTTTTGGAGGTTAAGGTAGATGGGATCATATTCACATTTATTGAAGCTTTGAGCAGTTTCTTGGAGGTCAAAAGGTGAATAGCACCAAAACTCTCAGCATGCAGAATGAGGATCTGCTTACAGACTTAGAGGAGTGGATGTCAGAGAGACTCTTGAATACTTTGTTGTGGCCTTTGCCTGGATCAGGGAGACCACCTCTACAGACAGTTAAGCACTGTTTTCAATGCCTGTTAATGAGGGCAGGATGATGGACACAGTGGCTGTTGTTGGAAATAAGGTAAGTTTTAACTTAAATCTATTGGCTTTCCCTTGTTTTTAAAACTTTTTGGATTACTTCCTTGTATTCTCTTGTGGGATTCTTCTTTCTACCCAAAGCAAATGATGGAAAAATAAAAGATTTGTAATGTGTATTTTTTCCAGTGAATGTTTTGTTGTAATTTAGGATTCGTTTTGTAAACAAAACCAGGAGTTTCTACTGTGGTTGACTGGAATAAAACAAAAAGTGGCGGAGTGCAGTCTTGTGTAGAAGAGTTCCTCCATTAGTGATAAAGTGATTAAAGCACCCCTGTCTGTAGCACCTTCACAGGCCTCCACAGGCACAAGCCTCGCAATGCTGCACCCCCTTCACATCTCCCAAGTGCCATGCTAGTCACGGGTCAGAAAACATCTCCAAAGGAAGCTCGTGCTGTCAGGAGGCATCGTTGCTCAACAGCCACGCATTACGGTGTTACACTATATTCTTTTTTTTGGGTCACCTACCAAGCCAACACTTGTCTTGTTTTCCACTGGAGTGTCAAATTTTTGCCATAACAAAAAACACGCAGAGAAACTTAATGCTAAGATGTTTCACATGTACCTTCTCAGATGTCTGCTTTACCATATGCAGCTATACAGAATACATGCATTTATTTAATAAATTCTCTTCAGGGAAATTATTACACAAGTCTTTCCATAAGTCTGTACCTTTTGAGTACTTCATTTTAGTAAGGTTTTTTATGGTCAATTAAAAGCTTTTAAATTAAAATATTTCTGATGTTTTCCCCAAACAATTTTGTCAGAAAACAGACTGAGAATTCATAAATCATATATGTTAATGTACTGTCAAAAATTAATTGTGTGAAACTGTCTTTTTACCTTCTAGATGGCATTGCAGCTCTATTAGACTGATGAACTGAGCCTTGTTCTTGTAAAGTTTTATGGAGCTTTTATTATATCACTTAACTTAAATGCATTTCTTTTGACCTACTTCAATTTAATTTTAAATACTGAGAGGTTGCTGGAGAATTGCTAAAGTGTGACCATGGCTGAGGTTGTTGTACCTCATATAGCACAGAGCAGTGAGATGGAAATAAATCCCAACAAGCCTCGTGCCTTTTTCATCCTCAACAAGAGCAGACCACTCACAGCTCACAGCCAAAAATTGCTTCATATCTGTGTGTCTGTCTGTCTCTGTCTGTCTGTCTGTCTGACTGATGAAAGACATTGTAAGCTATTAAATCCCCATTCTACATTACAATTACAGTAAGAGCACAGCGATATCTGTACCTTGGGAATGGAGATTATTTCTGACTGACTTTTCCTTTGAATTTCACTTCTAAATATGAATGACCCTTGAAAGTGAAAAGAGTAGGTCTTTTGAAAGACGAAGAGTTTTTGTTAATTTAATGTGGTCTAAATGAGTTTCATATTAATGTCATTCACTTACATGAGTCACAATTTTCATGAGTCAGTCTGCCATCACTAGCATTACTGAATGTAACAATAGTTCAGGAGTTTTTTAAGGTTTAGTGCAGTTGCTCTGACATCATTTATCTGTTAGTGGACAACATTTATACTTCAATTACTGAAAAGCATTACTGTTGTTTCATTGTGAAAATTTATGAAAAAGTGGTTTAGAACTGTCAATGTGTACAGCTGAATATTTTACTGGATCGATTCAAAGCCACAGACAGTCTTGATTATGAGTTTAGTCTCAATTGAAGGACTTTTCCTTGTAATTTCAACATCATTCTTCAGCATTGCCCTTACTAAGGACTTTTTGTAATTTGTATTATTTGAAACTAGTGCTTTGATGTATCAATTACATGTTAAGGTGTTGGGTTATCTTTTTTATGTTTTTCTGTGTACAGTTGATTAGCCACCCATTTTCATAAACTGCTTATAAAGTATTTGGTCTTGGTAGACCAGCACTAATCCTAGAAATTATGGGGTGTAAAGTTAGGGATACCAAGTTTTCTGAGGCTGTTCCACCATATAGCTGTTTGCCCAGTATGAAATGATGTCCTTCTGTACTCATACTCAGCACTTAGCCTTTCCTTTTCTCCTACATCTGTCTTATAAGTCACTTAGTAGTAGGAAAAACAGAACTTGGAATGTGTGAAGGTGAGGTGAGCACTTTTATGTTCCACGAATGATCCTATAGTATATGGTTAATAAGTGTTTGTGTGCCAGAGATAATGGTGACCATCAGCTGACCTTAATGCTGAATCAAGAGTAAGAATAATTTAAATGTATTTCTCTGACATTTAGCTCAAATATGATTCATTTCTTAATTGGATACTGTTAATCCAACAAGAGAAAAATCAGGTGCTTTTTGAAACACCGATAGAAGTGGGCAGGTCTGACATTCACTGTCAACCTCTGTCTGCCCTAGATCTTTTGACATGTTAAAAGTGTTGAAGGGTGGGCAATTAACAGGAGGTTGTAGTTAAAACATTTCTATGAATGACAGTTTTTAGAATGCCAGGCAAAAGTACAGGTCTACAGTCCTTTCATATTTCCTATAATATCCCTGACAGATATAAGAAAAATTAAAATTGCATGTCCTTGAGATGTTACTTTGTTGTTAAATTTTACAATTAGGAAACTAAAGAAATATTGCAGCTTAATGTCATGTAATGAAATGTCCCTTTTAAACCAGTTTTATGATGTAAAACAGTGAAATGGAACATTCACAAAATGAGAAACTGTTGTGCCACAGTATAATGCAGAAAATGCCAAAAAACTCCAGTTATAAAATGTTGCTTATGGAGATATTGGTCAGCCAGGAATCTATGTGAAAATGAGTTGTATGGATGCTTTTAGACTTGTTGGCAGTCAGTTGCTAGTTGGTTTTCTTTTTAGTGCATTTCCTTTGAGGAGGAACTTTTGAGGATGTCTCATGGGTATTCTCCTCCTGTTGTACCCATCTTTCGAACTTTGCCATTTAAAGGGAAGCCAGAGTCTAATTTGAATAAATTCTCTTAATTTAAACAATAGCTGGATGAAAACTTATGGTTTAGCACTTAGTGCAGCAGAAGTGATTGTGAGGAGTGTAAGGCACACTGGGATATGTGATGCTTGGATTAATGTCATGCAGTCACTGTAGAATTCAAGGCTGAGCTATGACAACTGGTGGCTGTTTTCACTTGCATAATAGCACTAGCTACATATAGCTGAGTTATTTTAACATATCACAGCAATGAAAGTTAACAATTTTAGCTAACAGAATGAGGAATAGGTAAAAAAAAAAATACATTGTCTAGCATTACATTTCCTGTTTGTAACTCATAAAAAGTAAAAAGCGTGTGCTGCTGCTTCTTAAGGTTCTCATCACTGTCTTTCTTGGACACTACTGCTCTTAATTTGTGCCAGTGTTGGATTATGGGTACTAATTATTTATCATATTTATTTGATTGGTGCTGATAGTTCTTTATAATGTGTACAGTTAAAGTAGTTGCAAAAGGCCATTCAAAAATAGAATTCACCTTTGTATTGCTGGCTATGTGCCAGACTACTGATTATTGTTAGTGTGGGGAACTGCTATGGGCTCTATGTACGGCAGTGCCTTACATATTTCCTGTGAAATCTCAGCCATTTTGTAAATGTTCAGTCTAGCATTCATCATGCAACCCTCCAGTCACCAACCTATTCTGGTAATTTTTTAATTAATTAAAATCATTTTTTTAAGTTCCAGTTACATTTTATTTATTTACATTATGAGTTTAAGACATGTATTTAAATTTCAAAGATGCATGCACAACAGTGCAAGGGAGCATTGCTGTGCCCCACAGCAATGTTCAGCTTCCTGCTAAGTTTCCTCACATTCCCTAAAGATACAGAACTGCGAAAGAAGTGGTTAGTAAATATTCACAAAGGCGACTTTACTATCACAAATCATACAAGTCTGTTGTTGACATTTTGCCAGCACAGATCATACTGAGCTTTCAACACCAGCTGGAGATTGGCTTCTTCACAGTTGCCTGATTTACAATTAAAATGATTCCAAAATTCATTTCACAAGTACTGTAGTATATACATATGTTATTAAAATATACATATCTAATTCCCACTATACTGTTTTATATCTGTGTGGCTAAACAGCCAGTACAGTGTGCCTATAAAATATATATATTCTCTTTCTCTCTCTCTCTCTCTCTCTCTCTCTCTCTCTCTCTCTCTGGTCAAAAAAAAAAAAGTCACCACCTGGATTTAACTTAGTGTTATGGTCTGAGGTTTCTTCAGTTGGTCAGGTCTAGGTTCAGCAATGTTGTGTGCCCAAAAAGTGAGGTGAGTTGACTACCTGAATATACTGAATGAGCAGGTTTTTCCATAAATTGATCCCCCCCCCTTTTCATATTCCAAGATGTCAATGCCAGGATTCATTGGGTTGGCTCAAATTGTGAAAGAGTGCTTCAGGCAGCATGAGAGAGACCACAGAGTCCAGACCTTAACTTCTGTGTATAATAGTATAATACTAGCTGTTAATAGGACAGGAGGGACAGCAGACATATGACACTCTGAGTAGTGGGCTGTCTGAAACGGCAAAGGTGCTTAATGGTTGTACGCACCAGTTAAGGAGCACAACTGGTTCTGAATCACGTGCTGTGTGTGTGTATGTATGTATGTATGTATGTGTGTGTGTGTGTGTGTGTGTGTGTGTGTGTGTGTGTGTGTATATATATATATATATATATATATATATATATATATATATATATATATATATGACAGTGTAAGTAAACTGGTACTGCTAAAGAATTTATTTTATATTTGTTAACTTTTAATTAATTTAAAAAAAGGGTGAGGATGGATGTAACTGGGAACTAAACATAACTTTAAACATAGCTCAAGGTGGGAAAGACCTTAATAATGGGAGATATGTGGGGATCCCAAATGGGCTATTATTAAGGACTATTACTATGAATTACTATTGCTACAAATCCATGCCTTCCTTTGACATTTAGACACACTGGACTCTGGGAATGGATGTTTGTGTGGGTAATGCTGCAGCTCAAATGGTGGTAAATCTCCATGTATATTTACTATTGTGATGATTCTAAAATTTAAATAAAAAGAAAACACACAGCTAGCTAAAGTTTAAAAAAAAAAAAAAAAAAAAAGATTCCAGGGGCATGATATCTGTCTTCCAGTGATGAATAATTTCTTTAATATGTGGATTTAAATGTGCATACAATCTACCTCCTCAGGATGATTAAGAACAAAACTTTAATTTTCTTATATTATGTGTTACTCAAGTAAGAATTCGTTTTGTAAAGGACACTTCCAGACACAACTCGGCTGTCTTTTTAATGTTGGGCTGCTCCCGGCATGCTGCATTTATTCTGGGAATGTGACACGATACAAGCTAACTGTAACAGCATACATTGGACTTTAGAAACTCTTATAACAAAAAGCTTGATTTGTTTCAGTCTACACAACCCACATTCTGGTTTTGATGAAGTTATGGAAAATAACTTCCATACTGATACACAGTATATGTGTACTGATTCCATGAGTAATTGCTCTTGCATATTTTATAAGAAAAGGTGGTTTTTTTTTTTTTTTGCTTTGGTCCATCCACACCAGAAGCACCCACTACAAATATGTGTTTGACTGAAGTGTGTAACCTTCTTCTCATGAAAAAGTTCACATTTGAACTGCATGATAATCCTTCTACAATTTGTAAAAGAATTTTTTTTTTCTATTAGAAGGCCCCTTATGAATATTGCAGTTTTTCCCATTTTGTTACGTATCTGTATGTATTTGCAGTTTTTCTGGTTATGAATGTCCAAGATGCATATTTTTGTTTATATTTAGTAAATATGAAATTTTCACATTGTGTGTTCAAAAAAGCCTTTATATTGTAGGGGGAAAATGACCTATCTTTCTGCTCTCAGCCATTAATTTATTTTTCCTGCTCTTCTGTGGTGGTCCTGTGTTTGGTGGTCACTAACAATGTGAAACCCCTTGCACAGGTTTATGGGAAGAATAACAATCAACAACACCGAATAGATTTTTGTGTAGAGTATATATTTTTAACATATATTATTTATAAGATTAAATTGTTACAGTAAAAATGGTTGTGAAGCATTTTATTTTGTATATCCACATTGAAAATTAGTTCGAATTTGGTTCAGTCTGTATGGATTTCCTCTGGGGCCCCCCCCCACAAGTTAGACATATTTTTCTGAATTATTTGTGATTTTAATGTGTGTGTGTGTGTGTGTGTGTGTGTGTGTGTGTGTGTGTGTGTGTGTGTGGGCACTACCTTATAATCAACTGGCTTCTCATCTAGAGCGTATTCCTGCTAGCCTAGTACTTAGATGATAGGCTTGCATAATTAGTGTGTGAATGTGTATGTGCAAGATTTTTTTAGAAAAGTTTAAAAAATAAATTCAATGGCATGTGTTGTGTTTGTTGTATAGATGAATTCAAAGTTGCATGAACATCCAGCCTTTTTATGTGATGGATCTTTCAGCTTCTTTAAATGTGTCATCTCCACAACCTCTTTTATTTTTATTAGTTTTAAATTAATTTTAATAAAAACAAAGTTTTGAAGTTAAGTAGTAGTAAAATAGCTTTATGCTGCGTTGTAGTGGCATTGCATCAAGGGGAGTATCTTGTCTATCCTATCCTCACAGGCTGCAGAAACTTCTGTGGTGACGGAAGGAAGTATTTTTTTTTTTTTTTTTTTTTTTTAATGTATTATGGTTTTATCTGAAGTTTTTACAGACCCTATTTCATTAGAAATGGATTGATTTATGTGAAAGCAACTTACAGGTTATGAACAAATCATGTCAGACTTCTGCAGTTGAGGACCCAGTAAATGTTGTTCTTCTCTCTGTATTACTGTGACCCAGCTTTATTTTTATTAATCAATAAAAAGCTATGGATTTATAATATACACAATAATATCATTACACAGTACATGCATAAGTGATGTTACATACTAAATTGTATCTCATTTCATTTCATGTATTTAGTGTAACAGAGCTTAATGCTCTCCCTTGTTTCAGTTCATACTGTATGACTTCATTCATTGGTGTTCATTTCCTTTTTTCTGTATCCAGACTTTGTTTTTCATATTTTCCCTATGAAACTCCTCAGGTTAGAGTGTGCTACTGATCTGCTAGTAAAGCAGAAGCTGCAGCGATAGCAATAAGTATCTCTGTTCATGTGGATGTTTCCAATAGCACTGCACTTACTGTATATCTGGACTGAACATGTCTTACAACATTCGTTTTGAAAGCACCCAGGTGCTTCCTGATATTTGATTTCATTGGTGTGAAGGGGAGGGTAGGTTAAAAAGACACTGGGCTCAGTGGGCAATTCCTTATTTTTATCTGATGTATAAACTGACAGGAAAATAAGCTGAGTAGCCAAACCTGAAGCACATTGTAGATGCTCTTAAATTGTCATGTTTAGTAATATTTCAGTTATTTATTGATTTGTTTGGCTTTATATTTTCTGTTGAATGTATAACAGGAAACTTACATTTTGGCACTGTATATCTAACAAGGACACTGCTTGTTGGTTTGCACAATATTTTATATATCTTTGCATCTGTGGGTCAGTACAGAAAATGTGCAGTAAAGTTGGGAGAGTTCTAGCATTTGGTGTTAAAAATACATTGCGTGTTCATGTTGGTAAGCTGTTTCCTTTAATTTTTGCTGTCGTTTCCGTTGAAAAGGAAAGCATGCATGTCCGGAGGAGATGGGAGAATGTTCCTGAATCAGTCTGAATATGAACTACATAAGGCGTAACAAGGACGAAACATGCGGTTGCATTAGGAATGTCAGTCAGATTAATCATGTGCTTGACATCTGCTCATTCACCCATTTGAAAAACATATGTTTATTAATAAGAAAGCAACGAAGTGAAATGATGGCAAATGCAATATATGTGTAATGCTGTACTGTAGTGATGCATGTGACACAGAATTCAGCAGCTAAACCTGAATATTTTATATGGTTTACTCTGTAACTTCTCTCCCTGTCTCCAGTATTTTAGAACATCATATCTGATTATAGGGAATGTAAAGGGTGACTGGTATCAAAATTGTCAAAACCCACATTCTACAGTGCAGTGGTTTATTTGCCCATTGTAGTGCAGAAAGACTAATTCATTTTGTTTATTATAGTTTCTGAACTTGTCAGAAAAGTTTCAAAACACTACACTACAAGGCATGTTTCCAAATATTACTGGCAACTGCATAACTTTTGAAACACAAAATAATTGATTTGCAGAAAATACCATGTTTGAAAATACCCATCCATCAAGATCAGAAGTTTTGCTTGACAAATTAGACTTTTATACATTTTCTTGTTCTTTGAAATTGTCTATGAACTCCAGTGTGTGCTTTGCTGCACAATAAAACATGTATTTACTGAATGTTAATATTTAGCCAGTGATGTGTGGGATTTTATTTGCAGAGGAAACTTTGTCAATCCCTCTTTCCTTGTTTATAGCTTTATCTTTAGATTGCTCCGGTTCTGCTATGAACAGCATATTTTCTGTCAAGCCACAATATCACTCATTCAAGCAAAGGAGTCAGCTAAGCATTTCCAGTACTTCAACAACAACTGTAGAGACACATACAAACCCAGATTTACTGTAGGTTCAATCTCATTTGTAGACACACAATAGATCCAGAGTTGACTTAATGTTTTGTGATTATATTTAGTTTCCCCATCTTACATAATAGAATGCAACTGATTCTTTATCCAAGTTGTGCCATTTTTAAGGAGAATGACAATTTTTAATATTGCAATGCTTTATTCTTTATTGAACTTCTTGAGCATTTGTTTTTCTTTGTGACTTTGTTTTAAAAATACAGTTATTAATTTTGTCTAGGTCTGTTTATGTTTTAGGGTATTTTGTGTAGTGTTCAGCTTATTTCTTGGAAAGTTAGAAATGACGGGATGTGAACTCCCAAGGTGATGACCGAATTTGGGAAATTGGAATTTTAAAAGGTAAAGTGATGTATTGCCATTTCTGTGTTTCATGGTCAGTCATCAATTTATCAGAAAGGCACCAAAAACTATTAATCAGTTTTCTGCACAGTCTCTCCCCCCCTCCCCCATAAATTTTCTTCAGTGGATATGGATTGGGAAATGCAGTTTGCAATAAAACTTATTCTGTACCTTCTAATTTCAGTTAATATTACTAATATTAAAATACCAGGGACTTAAGTGCTGAAGTCTGATATAACTATTCAGACTTTTTTTGTTTTGGCCGCTGCTTGTAGAAATTTTGTATTCTGTTAAAGGAGATTTTGAAAAAAGATGGTTGAGACTTGCCACTGTGTTATCTGCAAATAAACATGATACCCCTTTAGACAACCGGTTTGACCAGTGGTTCTGGCAGATATTATCATCACTTGAAATGTATACATAAAATTCAGTTTTACTTGCTCTCAGTAAATCACTTCCAAATGTGAAATATTTTTGTCAATAAATATCTAAAAGAAGTGTGGCACTGACCACTGAAAACAAATTATTTCTCAGAAGATTGTTTAATATTTTGTGATAAAGTAATTTTCCTTTATAATCACTTCTGACTAAATGGATAACTTCCAGTGTTTCATGTAGTCAAAAATGGCTTCTGTACCACTTTTGGGATGAAATCAAACAAAATAATTGCATCAAATGTGTTTGAAATTCTTAAAAAAAAAAAAAAAAAAAAAAAAAGCTAAAGAACAGTATAGTGTTTTTTTTTTTTTTTTAATGTTAACTGGCAATATTTGCATTGATGTGTGGTATGCTATGAGAGTGAATGTCACAGCTGTAGCTTTGTCCTTTTCGTACAGTGATGTTGCTTTTCATGTTGGAGAAGCGAAACAATGATAGAGTAACTATAGAAAACTGTCTTGTCCTCATTTTTGGAGACCCCCATAAAAGTAGAATCCATCTTTTTCCATGATTGAAGTCTGTACAGCAACAAGCTTTTGACCTGATGGTTGTTGGTTGTGGCTGAAACACTTTAAATGTTCATTGTGAAAGTGTGACCCCTTCTGCTTCTGTTACGACCTGGTCTAGGGTCAGGACATAGCAGAATGGGTGAGATGTGGGGAAAGGAGGGGAACTGAGTGGAGGGATGGGATAGGAGAAATGTGTGTGTGTGTGTGTGTGTGTGTGTGTGTGTGTGTGTGTGTGTGTGTGTGTGTGTGTGTGTGGTATCTCAAAAGTGTATTTAGACCGGTGAAGCCTCAGGAGTTTCCCAGGCCAAAATAACCAAAACAGACTAAGTGAAAGCAAACCCAGACTATCTTACCTACAGAAAATAAACGTACAGAACCACTTCCCTAACTAGATAACCAAAAACATACACAAACAGTGAAATAAAATGACAGCCACTCCCTACACCCTGTCAAGTGTACCCTAACCA
Source organism: Heterotis niloticus (assembly GCA_018136845.1). NCBI lineage: Eukaryota > Metazoa > Chordata > Actinopteri > Osteoglossiformes > Osteoglossidae > Heterotis > Heterotis niloticus. The sequence goes on from CM030896.1 coordinate 25,330,056, forward strand.
ACATACAAGTACATTCAAGGGTTAGACAAGTTGCAAGGTCAGTAAAACTGGCAAAGGCGTCAACACAATCCAAGCAAAACCAAGAGTACACAATAATAGGCAAAACAAGCAACTTCATGTCTGCTTCTGATGGCATCTTTTCTAGAATGGCTTAAAGGGCAAAATTCTGATTGGATGGGGTAAATGCAGAAGTGGCACCGTATTTCCAACTGGACTGGAACAGAAGATCTTGGGAAGTGGAAGCGCACAGGAAAAGCAGGGATGTAAGTCAGGAATGGAGTAGTGAACCTGAAAGCAATGCAGACAAACAAACCCAAAAACAGTCTACACACATGTAACAGCTTTGCAGAACTGCTGCTTAGAGTTAAATGGTGTGTGGTATTGTAAAATGGCTGTAGGAGTGCAACAGGCCAAAGCCAGTCCAGAAATTCAGCAGCACCCAGGGGAAGTCTGCTAATGGGGTGATGAGCCCAGGTGCAGACAATCGCCCAATAGCCCAGTCTGAGTGAAAGACAGGAGGGAAACCGCCTTCTGATTGATGCAATAGTGTTTCTTTAGCTTATTTTGTTATCGCTTTTTTTGTGTCTTTTTTGTTGAGTTTCTTACTGTAGTTACACTCTTGTTTGTTGTATTTACTTAGTGTAGGAAGGAGTAAAAAGAGCCACAAATCCTCCTACGCTCCTTCCCCACCTGGTCGCTCTGTGGTGCTGGCATGTCCCAGCATGCTACAGGGTGCAAATCGGCCAGCAAAAGGACTGTTTGCCATGCAGTTAATGTAAAGGCCCTGGTTGAACTGTACTACCTATGTTATTTCATCTCCTGTAGACCTATACAGTAGTTGAGTCCTTAAATCTATTTTGATTAAATTTATACATATTAAATATATATTTCTTAACTTTATTCTAAAGGTACAACTTATCCTTTCATGGCTTAGTGAAGTAAAAAGTGAAGTATTCTTTATATTGTTGGGGAAGAAAACAAAACAAACTAAATGTGAACAGTTAAAATGTAGTGTACTTTTGACCCCACTTGTGTTTTTGTATAGTTGGCTCTGAGGTTGTCAGTGCTGTTTAATGATTTCTCTGGCATTACTTCTGTAAATTTTGGTTCAATAGGATTTTTTTATATCATTAATGCATGGTTCCCCATTGATTTTTATCTGTCTTTCAGTTTGTTGTTCAAAAAACAATTCACCTTTATGTGACCCACAGACATCAATTTATTTTCAGATTTTTCATTTCTTGTGTTCTGGATAATTAGATGGCACACTTGGCTTTGGGCAGTTCTGAGGGACACCTCACACTAGATCATTTTAAAGAACATGCCTGCTGCTTTACATTTGTTTTGCAGACCCTCTAAGTTACACGAATAGACTGTTTTTATTGCTGAACACTATGCTGTGCCAGTTGTGCTGGGCAGGAACTGTGTTTCCCTGTGATATAATAATGGAGGTGAGCGCAGGAATTCCGGGTCACCGAGCAGCTGGGGTGCATGACTGAGGAAATGGTTCAGAAGGAAAGATCCCTGGTAAATACTGCTGTTGAGAGCTGGAAGGGGCGAGGTGTCTCTCAAAGCGGGTGTCTGCCTTGGTTTTGCCTATCGGCGGACAAGGAAACCATTTTTACGTGGCAGCTGTTAAACCAGAAAAGAGAGATTGCCATCAGATCGAATGCACACACTGCAGGAGCCAGTGCAATAAGAGTGAATCCTGCTCAAGGTGGTGGGCAGTACAGCATGGGCAATAGAGTGGCATTAAAAGCCATTTTTGCTGAATTATAACACCAGTTTACTATATATTTGCAGTGCTTTTGTTGCCCCAAGCTGATTTCTGAGTGATTGATATGAGTACTTTAGTTGTGGGTGCTGTTTATACACTGAAGGTGAACAATAACATATATTAGGGCTAGAATTTAAAATAATGTTTAATGTACAGCTTTACAAATGTCTTGATTTAAGTACATTTAAAATGGACATGCATAGGTTGTACATAACTGAAAAATAAACTAAACAACAGTTTGGGGTAACCGCGCCGTTCCGGTTTTGAACATTGCATCTAGTGCTTGTTATTGAGGCAGCACTGCTGTTTTTCTGCATTAAGTTCAAGCTACATAACCTGCTTAGTCCTTTTAGAGCTGTGTGTGTGCTTTTCCATTAGCGACCATTCTACTCTATAGGATGCAAATACGGTGTTTTCAGGGTCACGAAAAGGTCAAACTGCAAAAGTGAGTGTTGCCTCCAGGTGTGCTATGCTTCTGGTTTGGTTTTGTCCATTTCTGGTCCTATGGTAACACCACCGTGTGTGTAACACAGCAACACTCTCAGTAGAGATAGAGCAGGGTCAGTCTTTTCATGCTGAAATGTTCCCAGTATGCCATCTTCCTTTTAATTCCACTGTCCTCTGATTTAACGTTAGTCTTGTTCTAGTATTTTATTCACTGTTGTATAGTTTTAGCGATTGCATTAGTCATTCCCAGTACAGTGATGTGCAGAAGATTCAGATTATTCTTTTTTCGTGGCTAGCAATGCTACATTAATTCTGCTATAATCAGTGTATTCTGTTGATATGGGACATATTGGAATATGTAAAAGTAAAATAATTGTTTTAAGGAAAATTTTTAAATCCATTTTATCCAAGACAAGTATAGATTACCTGTGGTTGGAGTAAAATGTTCTTGGCACAGATACAAAGCGTCCAAATCCCAGAGGACCCAGCTCTAAAAGTAGAAATAATGGAAATGATTTATGCAACCTTGCCGGTGGCCGTTTGAACATTTTGACATATAAGTTTCTGAATGATGTTATTACAAGTAACACAGGATGAATGTGAAAGCAGCTTTTACTATCTCTAATGAAAATCGTGGTGCAGTATATATTGAGAGAAGAGTTATTTACTTTGTAAACAGTAGTTATTCTCATTTTATGTACTCAAACTTGTGTATATGCATATGTATGAAAATAATGCTTACTACCACTGCAATACTGCTTGACTGTGCATGCATGATAAGATAAAGAATGGAAGGATATTCATTTGCTTTTCAACAAAAAAAGGCTAAATGCATTTTGCAATGTTATGAACCGCATACGAGAAATTTAGGAAAATTGTGAACGTGTTCCTGAACAGAAACTGTTTACTCAGGCAAACAAAATGCAAGGACTTGTTTGTGCAAGGTTATCTTTGATTCAACCCTAATTTCTGTGTACTTCTGTGCATTCTTTTTGGTATATATCAGCTCAGGGTGACGTTTCAATTAGCCCCAAATCCTCTCTGAATGCTCAAGATGTGTAATGGTATCAGCTGGGGGGGAGGGGGCATTAATGTGTTTTCTCATCAATTAAATTTGCTGCATCAATGGTATAACAAGCCAGCCACAGACATCAGACTTTAACCCATCACCTTTTTGACTGACCTGCTGCATCATGCTGACCATCAGGCTCCTCGGTGTATTTCCAATTAAACTTCTGCTTACGGATGGAAAATGGAAGACATGCGTATAAGTTTTGTGGCAAAATATAAAACAAAATTAACTGGTGTGGTTGGCCATAGTAAAATCTCACTTCATTACATTTTTTTTTTTTTTTTTTTGCTATAAATTATGACCAATTATTGATTGCCTTGTTTGGAGAATGGGCTGGACTGTCTGGGTGTTAGCCAAACATTTTGCAGTGGAGCATATAAATGAGAACTTGTTTTCCTACTTCATTCAGACATTCAAACAGGGAATGCATACTACTCTGAATGGTCACATAGAGAAAGCAAAGTTAATTTTTTGTCTTTGTTTCTGGTACTAAAATATATAATAGAATTTTAATTTTAAAAGCATCTTATGTTCCTGTCAGAGAGTAGTGATAATTTGAGAGAATAAAAAAAAGGAGAAAAAAAGCATTCATTGAGCAAAGAGCTTATTGTACTTTTGGTCAGACAGGACTGAATAGAACACAAGATGCATGTTAGTTTGGTCAAGCTTCCATGCAAAAATCAGTTAATTCACCCTGAATGAAATTCAGGTTCACTGTCCTGTACATCCTTCCCCCTCCTTACAAAGGTAATGCATTCCTGAAACTTCAGGAAACTCAAACTAGAACTTTAAAATGCAAAGATGTTTAGATGGCAAATATTTTAATGCATTCCTGAACTTAAAGATTTATGCTAAACTTTCACTATCTCTCATTGAAATGAGCACAATTCAAAACTTTACTTTAGTTTAAGAATAAGAAAATCTATGGAAACAGTGCCAGTAAAAGAATCCAAACTAGCTGCTACATTGTCTCCTTCTGCATTGTGCAATTAGACTTGGTTTTGATCCTGATGTGTACATTCTGATCTGTACTATACATTGAATTAATGTTTTGTGCTGCTCTGTTGTAGGGAATTTTCAGAGCATCCAAATTTGCTCCTTGTAAATGCAAAGGAATGCATTATAAGCTGAAGTGGGGACATTAGGTAAAACTCTTTGTGAAATCATATTTGTGTAACTTGAATGGATGTATTTTGGGGACTGACTGTGGCTCATAAGTGCCTTCCCCATGTCTAAATGAAGGCCCCATCACTAGCTAGACAGAGAGAGTGGGTTTGGAAGTTAACATGAACAAATGAAGTAGATTAGCCATTTTATAGCTCTGTAAACCTTTCTCAAGCTAATGGCTAATTCTGCAGTTTGGCAGTTCAACAATGAGTACAATAAACAGCTATGACTTGTGGGTGATACATCCCTAGTGCATACAGTATAAAACTCTGGCAGACCAGTAAAATCGATCAGGTTCGGTGGAGAACACATTACCTCTGACTGGTGTTGCCCACACAGACAGAGGTGCACTGTTCACTTTCAGAACAGCAGTCGTTGTTCCTCAGCTTTTAGTTAGCAACTGTTAGATAATTTTCGAGGTTTTGGATTGTTTAATGACCACCGGTTAGTCTGGCTTCCAAAGTGTTCTTCTTTGTACACTGTCATTGACACTTCATAAAGGTGAAAACTTTATAGTAATACCAACAAATTGCAATGGGGAATCTTAGTGTAGAAACCGTTGCCAATACTTTTATTTTCTGCTACTTCTCATCACAGTTTTGCATTTCAGTGCCTTTCAATATCAAAGGCTCTGCAAATAATTATAATACATTTGCCCCTTATTTAACCAGTGCTTGAAACTAATTTTTTGTGTCTGTTCACAGATACGTTGTACATTTTTTCCCCTTTACTTCAATTTTGATCCATATCAGAAAGAAATATACATTAACAAGCATTAACTGGACGCAAACATTTGTCATTCACAAGCTTGTCATTTATACTTTTTATGGGCACAATGTACAGCATGTTTAGAAAATTATAACAAGCAGGTGAATTTCTGCATGTGTAAATATCATGTCATTTTCTTTCAGACCAGGAGATATTTTTTCCTTTGAAAATCTAAATATCCTATTACATTTTAATGTCATAATTTTCTTACATTTTATTGCCATTTTCTGTTTTATGGAGAATTTATAACTTGACCAGACATAACACAAGATGTATGCACCACTTGTCACCAGGCAGCATTTTATTTGCATGGCATTGTGTATCCATTTATTGTGTTTTTTTTTTTTTTTTTGCTTTTCATCTTATGTTTAGCACTTCGACAACCTTTTTCAGTATAGCACTATGTTAAAATAAACTGGAATGAATTGATTTCACAGCTAAATGTTCATTTTCTGCTAAATGATAATTAAATAGGCAATAAAGGCAACCTTTTCAGGGCTCTTCCTTAGCTTAAAGAGAAAAGCATGGATGAAAATCACCATCCTCCCTGTCTGTTTCTCTTAGCTAAGGTTTTAAGTGCTTTCCTCCTGTCGCTCAGGGACTCAAAAAGCTACAGCAGATGAATCAACAGGAGCCTGACAATGGACTGCTTAATGGTTTAAGATTGCCCATTATTTACAGAATGTTATTATCGATCTGTGCCAGGTCCGATTTAGCATTCGCTGCTTTCTACTTAAAAAAGGGTATTGACTCTGCCTTAAAGACAGTGCTGAAAACATGGAACCTGTGAACAATTTTCAAAACCATTAGCTAAACATATAACAACATGCCTACAGTGCATACACTGATCAGCCACATCATTAAAACTGGCCTACTTAATATTATGTGAGTCCCCCTCGTGCTGCCAAAACAGCTTTGACTCGTTGAGGCGTGGACTTCACAAGACCTCTGAAGGTGTTCTGTGGTATCTGGCACAAGACGTTAATAGCAGATCCTTTAAGTCCTGTAAGTTGCGATGTATGGCCTACATTAATCGGACTTGTTTTTCCAGCACAGATGCTTGGTCAGATTGAAATCTGGGGAATCTTTGGAGGCTAAGACAACACCTTGAACTCTTTATGTTCCTCAAACCATTATTGAAACATTTTTGCAGTGGGGCAGGGCCATTGTCATCAGGGAATGCCATTGCCACAAAGGGGTGTATGTGGTCTGCAACAATGACCTGCCGTTTCGGAAATGCTCTGAGCCAGTTGTGTAGCCATCATAATTCGGGCTTTGTCAAAGTCACTCAGATCCTTATGCTTGCCCATTTTTCCTGCTTCCAACACATCAACACCAAGAACTAACTGTTCACTTACTACCTAATATTTCCTCCACCCCTTTACAGGTGCCTTTATAACAAGATAATCAATGGTATTCACTTCACCTGTTAGGGGTTTTAATGTTGTGGCTGATCAGTATATGGCCTGGCACCATAAAAACGTGGGCATCCAGAGCTGTAACCCTGAGGAAAAAAAATAGAACAAAAAAAACAATGCTTTCTGTATTGTAGGGATCAAAAAAGGGGAACAGATGCAGCTACTTGTCTGGAGAGAAAACACGGTTGGGGGGGAAAAAAAACTGTCTGGCAGAATGAAAGGCTGCGTTCATGTGTTGATCATCCTCTGGGAATGTTTGAGCGAAGAAAGGCAAACGGATCTTAGGATTTGTATTCCTCTGTATGAAAGAGACAGCGGTTGGGTATTTTAGTAAATTCAACAGGCTTTGAAACAACCTTTGAATTGCAGTTCAAACAACCGCAGTAAGTCTGAAACAACGCTGGAGAAACAGAAGAGTCTATTAGGTTGCAGGGAGCTAACGGATGTGTAATCACAAGGCCCTTCCCATGCTACATGGCATCAAGGAAAATGCCTTTGAAACTAGAGGCAGCTGAAGATAATCCTCTTCACCTTATGTACCCATTTTCATGTGGGCAAAAAATAAAATGCATTTGACACTGAGACAGTTCAACTCTGGTGTTAGAGTTGAAAATGCATGTACTGTACATACCATGTTGTTTTAACGTACATTAATCTTTCTGGCTACATTGTTATTGGACCCTCAAGTGTTTTGTAGGTTAATTTTCTTCTTACACTCACTTTATATGTTAAGTCTAGTGTGTTGCTGCATCTTAAAGTGCTTCTTTGTTGTATGTGATCCATTTTATCACAATTCTCTGCTTTCCACGATACAGCCCTGTAATGACCATGAGTGTCTGCAAAAGGATATTATCATAAATGTGTTGTCTGCCATTAGAACTTGCCTAGAGTGCCGATTATGGCTCGCACAATTACGGTTCGCAACGGACCATCATCCGGCTGCCTTCACTAGCCTGTTGGTCTAAGCTTGTCCTATTGATCTGATCCAGTCACGTCTCAGTACTCTCAGAGCTGCTCTTTCGTTTAAATGCAGCCCGTTTCCAATGTTAATACCTTGTTGGCTGAGCACCATATCTGAGATTTGCTTTAGTCAAAAGGGTCCGGAGAGGTGGCAAACACTTGAGAGTATGGCTGACACAGGGATAAATAGATTTTGACATCAACCATCAGGCTGAAATGGTGCCTTCAGATCCTGTGCCATTTTCCAGATTTAACTGTGCACGGATACGTGCCATGGCAGCAGCAACATTGCAGCACAACAGGAAGGTGTCGCTGACGGGCATTACCTGAAACACTCCTAATCCCATGTTTGGATGCAACACACAAGCAGGGGTGGAAGAATATCACAGAACCTCATTGGAATGGTTTTCTCACAGGTGGTCTTTTAATAAAATGTAGTATTTGTCACATTATAGGTTAATATAGATTTTGCAAACTATACCTGATATATATCTATATCAGAGGAACTGACTTGGGACAACCTGTGCCAAGTCTCCATCTATTTTTACATACATTTGCGTGTATTATAGACATTATTGATTCGGTGAAGCATAATAATACTCATTAGGATGCGGCTTCTCTTGTTTTTCACAAACATACCTTTCCTTCAATGCAAAAAGAACATCTATGTTTATTCTTGTCAAAATGTTCTAATTATTTTGTTGTTTTTTTCTGCACAGAAATCCCATGCCAGTTTTATGTTGGTCATTCAGTTCACTCTCACACAAAAAATTGTCTTTATATCGGGTTCTACCATTATATAATGTTCCAGAATGTTTTAAATAGATGGTTTTGCAGCTGAAATGCCTCTTTGAAAGAAGCTCTGCATTTTTGTGCTGGAGCTCTGAAACCAATGTTATTGTGACGTTAAACAGGAGAACAGATTGATTAAGGAGCAAATGTAGATGTCAGCAGTCTTAGTACCCCCACACATATTAAGCACCAGAAAGGAATCTCTGGCAATTACAGGCTTTTGCAGCAAAAATAAAGCTAAGGACATATATTTGATCATTTAAAAGTTATGCGTTTAAGGAAACTTGCAATGTTATATAACATTACAACGTTTTACTTATTTATACAGCAAAGCATTTTCGCAGAGTAATTCGGGGTTTGAAGCATAAGCAAGTGTGTTATAGCAGGAATGGGATTTGAACCTGGCTTATTGATTGTGAAGTAACAGCATTGCCGTGACTATACCTGATGCCCCATACCTATAACAAGAAGGTTGTCACTCGAGATATCAAGTTTAGCTCTCTTGAAGTGCCCCTGATTGAAGATTGAAGCTTAATTGCATCTGTAAAATTTCAGGATAAATGGGTTAGAACTGAAACCCTGAAAAAGATGCAAGGTGATGCTCTAACCATTATGTTACCTGCTGCCCTTTAATACTATTCATTAAAAAGGTGGTAGTTTATTCACCAAGTATGTTTGCATGTACAAGGAATTTAACTTAGTATATGCTCAATGAGTCACATTTAATGCAAATGAATTTATGCAGTATTAAGTGTCAAGTGGAAAAGTTTGAAGGGCATACAGTGAATACTAAGCATAAAGTACAATTTTTTGAACATGAATCCTTTTGAGTTCAACCAACAAACAAGCTTAATTTCTATTCAGGAGTGATATGCATTGTTCTCAGGGGTTGACACTGAAACACTGATTGAGGAAAAACATTTTTTTGCAGTTTTTCAGGGCCTTCTTTGCCCTTTGTTGCTTCTCAGGAGGGAGGACTCAGAAAATTTGATGCAGTGGAATTATCTGTGATGTTCTTGCCTGCATGCATTCTGGTCGAGGAGTTGTATAGGTCTTTCATGTGAGCAGGTCACAGCCATTTTCTTTACCATTGAATAATATGTTATGTTCCCTTGTCATGTTTGGTGCATCCCCCAAGTATTGATGATGGATAGTAATATTGATAATGGATAGTAATAACTCAAATACAATCATTTCTTGGTATGGGAACTCTCTATCCAAATTTTCTCTTTAAAATCAATACCTAAATATTGGCATCCAAATGGAAACTTTGCTATAACGCATTTTAAACTCAATGCAAATAAAAATATAAATAATGATCAGCAAGTACTGTACAGTACCATACAGTGTACTGTAATAAAAAAAAAAACTTTATACATTCTAACAAAATGTATTATGTTCTGTTAAGAAGATGTCCTGAAGTAAAAATTCAAAATGCGCATTCTTGTTTTCTTATCAGCTGTTTCCGTTAGTTTCTTTGATTTCTTGCTGGACACATTTGTGCATTGACACCAATCTTACTGTGATTTAAGCGCTTCTTGGATGTCTCCCTCTAACCACAGCAAACCTCATGAGCCTCATATTCACTTCATTTGATTACTGTCCAGTTAGCCTTGTCTAAATTATCTGAAATTTTTTCCACTGAATCTCTTTTTTTGATTAACCTGTTTAAATGCTTGTGGTGGCACTAACAGCCAAAATATCTATATTGTCCTATACCTATATCATGTGTTGCAAGCATGCAAATGAATGACAACAGTAAGTGTTTTCCAATTAGGGAACTGGTGTTTAGTGTTCTATCATGCTGAAATAATGGGTTGATAGTTATATACAGTAGTATAGTCATACCTGTTGGGAGCACATCATTCCCCCCTACCATTTAAAATAATGGAAAAGGCTTTTGGTATCTGACCACTTTTCAGGAAGAGGTTAGATGTGGATGCTCATCTATTATTGTACAGTAATACCTCAATTAGTGCTACTTTTCTATAATGCCTTTTTGTGAGAGCACTCTTGGTTCGCCTCTGTCTAATTTATCATAATACAATATTTTTAAGCAAAATCTTGAAAATAAAAAAAATGGAATTTTATTTGTGTTAAAATGGACAATTTTCTGTGTTTATTGTTGTCAAAGGTGTAACTTAATTTGTTTGGTATTTTGTTCCACATGCAGTTTTCATGCTCTATTTATGCAATACTCTGTATTAATGATTGGTTATAGAACTAAGTTTCTCAAGAACAGCATGTAATGCTGCATTAGAACATGAACTGAGGTATTACTGGGTATTAATAAGAGACAAGGCAAAAATATTTTTATACAAACACAATGTTCTATGTTGGTGTTATCGTTCTTCCCTACAATGGGAATTCACTTAACAGGGTGAGTTCACATAATAAACTGACTTTAGGTTCATGATAATCCTTTAAGATCCCAGCCCTCATATCCGAAGCAAGTGAGATAAAGCCTGTTGTAACTTAAGTCAAGCATGGTTCCAGTGGGACTTGTACTGCTTCAAACAAGTGTCCTTGTAAATGTTGTATTAATTCAGGCGGCAGAGGATAATGTGGAATCCACTAACTAAATGAGGGCATTTGAAGTGTTAGATGTGGGGAGACATGCTATCAATTAATATTATACAGTACAACTGGGTGGCCAGCTTTAATCTCGGCATATTTTTTGTGCACGAGGTGTTCCTAAATAAATATTACATTGTAGAAACAGAAATTGAGAATTTGATTTTGGACAGAACAGAGTGATGTACTGTACAAACTTCTTTACACAGAATGTAAAAATGCTCTTCTGCTCTCATTTTACTGCATTTCCATTGCTTTATTTCATATGAGTATGATAAAATGTTTACCTGGAGGCCAGCAAATCTGATCTAAGGTGAAAACACTGCATTTTTTCCTGTTTTTTTTTTTTTTTTTTTTTTTTTTTTTTTTTTACAGTGGTATAATAGAATTAAAATTCTTTGAAGAATCAAAGTTTAAAGAGTCAAAGTATATTTTAAATTCAAATTTTTGTTATACAACTCTCCCCTTTGGCTGTACGGCAAAATACATTTTGGTGTAACTTTGTTAAAGTGTGTATACAGAGTATTTTTTGTGTTTGATTCCAGCACAACCTCTCACAGTATACACAATCCTTTTTTAAAACTTTGTTTCACCAGAGCTTGCTGCAAACAGCAGGCCTATTGTCTACTAACCACCACTACTGGCAGTAGCCAGCAGCACCTGGCCTAACTCCACTTTGATCCTACCTAGCGGCAGGTTCAACTATTTAGTTATTTTGAGTTTAATCATTTTGGAGACTGCAAGGAGCTTTTAGTGTACAGACTCCTAGGAAGTCATATGGTTTTTTGTAGGAATTGCCAAGCATTCATGGTTTACCATTCCTGTAACATGACATGAAATCTGGGAAAGCAGGGTTATTCTTCAGGATCTCAGCATAGCATCTTTTTACTAGTAACTAATGGAGTTAGTTGGGGCTTCTCAATTCGAAAAGGTGTAGTGATGGAAAGTTGAGAAATAATATAATTAACACGACAAAATCATAAAACCGTTTTACGATTAAACTGGTTGCATTCAATGCATACAAACAAGTATAGTTAGTGCTGTCGGACAGGTGAATGCCACTAAGAATGAGGTGCAGGTTATAGTAAAGTCAAAAGAGCCAAAGGAAAAAAGTAATAACATATGTTACCAAATGTTTTACCCGTACCTTGGTAATTTGTGCAGTACCTTGGGTGTATCATGCATAATTTCTTATCCCTCCCAGTTGCTAGCATCAGTAAACTTTATTACCTTTCACTTTGTGTGGATTTCAGAACATTGTGTGTGTGTGTGTGTGTGTGTGTGTGTGTGTGTGTGTGTGTGTGTGTGTGTGTGTGTGTGTGTGTGTGTGTGTGTGGGGTGATGAAAATCCAGCAGCATGTATTTACGTCGTATGTGATGTCATTACATTACTTCTCCAAGCCTTCTCAGAGATTGAATTTAAACTTTTCAAAATGTTATGAAGCCTTTTTGGAGTTTTCATTAAGCAAAAACCTGTCTTAATGTGATAAGTACCATTGTGCCAGATTTCAAATCTGTGACTTGAAAAACAAAGCTGTGCATAAAGAACAAACAGACAGGGATTGAGCTTTATAGATATAGAGATGTTCACTGATTTAACAGATGCCCTCACGCCAATGAAATGTTGAAACGCTGACAATCACAGAAGAATATTCAGTGCTAAATAAATAAATAAAAACAGGTTTAATAGCAGTCTGTACATGATCAAAAATTCCAAGAGATCACTGTGTTGCAAGATCTGCTCTTTGCCAAAGGAAGTTCTCCACCAGACAGATGCTGGATATAAGCCAGGTGCAGCCCTCAGCAGGCTGGTAAGACAAAGTCTGGTTGAGCCTTATGGTTGTATAGCTTGTGCCAGCAGATCGGTGTGCAGTGTATTGGAAGAGGAATGCAGAATATGTGAGGTGCCAGGCTGGAATGTTCCTCAGCTTTGGCTGAGGCACATCATATAGGTTTGCATCATCTGCTATAATTGTGCCAGAACAGTATCTCCAGGGCACAGGCAAAAAAAAGGGTACAACAATTATTCTTCAACAAATAAGGAATATTATAATTTAAGAAAGGAGAAAGAGCACAGAGATAATTCAAGTTTTAGGGAGCAATTCCGACATGCAGACCTGTACTATAGTTTAGGCTAAAGAAGGATCTAGTCACTTTTATTGTTACATGTAACATTTTAAACTGCTCTGTATAAAAGCACCGAGCGGTACAATTAAAATAAGTTTTACCACTGTTTTGTGTCATCGTGCCTTGAAAACAAAACGCATTTCTTTTATGCGAGATTATAAAATGCATTTCTATCTGTATTTGTTAATTTTTATAGGTCAACAGTAGCATTTGCTTCATTTAAGTTAAAAATTGAATCTTCACAACCATAGGAAATACAGTGACCCTTTTGGCCTTTTTGAATCCAGCATTTAGAAAGAATAGCTTTCTTAGGAGTACAAATTACTTTATTGTTTTCCCCCCTTGTTTCTATAATCCCCTTGAAGTGAAATCTGTAGGGAGATTACAATTAGTGAGCAGATAAACAATGGAAGATTAATGTATAGCCATTCTTGGTATAAAAAGGTTAAAGAGTCCAAATGCTTACATCTAAAGATAAAAAGTAATTTATTTGCAGGATATGCTGTATTCACTCAGCTGAATTGATTTTTTGTGGGGCCTTGACTATTGACAGCACAGGTAATACGGGGAATTGTGGTAGTGTAAAACATTAACAGTCTTATTTGTTATTTGAATGTGTCAGTCCAAGTAAGAAAGAAAAAAAAAAAAAAAAAAACAAAGTTTACTTGATGTTAACAAAAGTGTTCTCATCCTCCTCCTTGGTACCAGGGGCACCCTTCCATTCTATTACAATTTAAGTGGTCAATCTTGTTACTGTTTCCTGCTTCTTGTTGTGCCCAAACCTCTCATTTTCGTTTGACAGTTTGGTCTTTGCAGTCAATGATTGGAGTTGTGACCTCTTTGAGGCTGTACCTCGAGGGTCAACACTTTTCACAATTGCACTGGATGGTTGCGGGACTTGTGAAATTGTCTGCTTGTTCTGATCATTTGAGTTTTTTTTTTTCTCCCCCCCCCCCTTTTCCCTCTCTCTCCATTTTTCTTTGGCACCACTGAGTGCCATGTACATCTGAGGTGTCATAACTGCTGAAATCCACTGTTTCACTTTCAAGATGTAAAAAACATCTTTACAAAGTGCACTCAGAGTGTTGGTTATTGAAGTCCATCATTTTCCCTTCATATTCAGTTTCATAGTCCATGAACAAACAGGCAGGCATTAGCTTAAACGTTGCAATTCTGAATTAGATTGTTATGAATTGGTTAAGATGTGCATTGAAAAGCAGTCACATCTACTTTCACAAAATTGATAAAATGTATAATTTGGGCTGTTGTTTTTGCCATGTATTAGTGTATATAGCTTAATAGATGTTAAGACAGTTGCAACCTAAAGTTGCTCTACCTAGCAAGGACTGCCAACTAAATTTTTAAACTGTAATGAAATCTAGGTCATGCTATTGCCCAATTTTGTCAGTATGTATGCGTTTGTAGGGTAAGCATTGCTTCTGTCAAGTTAAACAAGATGGCTGTCTCACCATTTACAGTGTCACACCAATAATTCCCTGATTTCCCTCTTTGTTTGCCCACAAATCATTGTGAAGACTTATCTTGTTTTTTCATTGGTAGTTTAATAGGAGGCGACAGACGAACAAAAGACAATTTGTCATGTTTTACTGCGGCGGTAAAAACCATCTAGGGTTTTTCTGGAAAACGTAAACCCAGGGCAAGCTTTGAATGTACCAAATGTTTTTAATTAGCATTTATCTAGTCCTGACATAGACAGCCGCTTGCTGTGTGGATGATATGGGCTAGCAAAACTCTCCCTTGGTTTTTCAGCTTCTAATTAAATGTAAATGACAAGGTCAGGTAGTTTCTTTTAAGGCCGTCAGGGTTTTGTTGAAGTCTGTTGCATTTTTTTTTTTTTGTCTTTGTACAGCTACCAAAATTGGAAATTTCAAATTTTTTAACAGTGGATGTCAGAGGCAAATTACTACAGATGTGCTCATTTGTCTATTAGTAACCTTGGTGCAAATATTGTTTTTTTTTTTTTTTTTTTTTTAAATTATTTTATAATGGTTTTCCATTTAATTGTGTATTTTAAAAAAACTGTAATTGACAAAAAAAACCCTGAATAAAATAACCCCAAGGTAAAACAAGAAAGAAAAAAAAAAAAAAAGGTAAAATGTAACCATTTTGTCCAAGACTGTTCCTTGACAGCCTTGACCATGTGTGGCACATGACTCGGGTGAATCCTTCACAAAATAGGTATGGGAGTCACATGTGAACATATTCATGTGTACACACTTTACTTTGTGTGAGGTTGATATTCTTCTGTTGATCGGTTGCTGACCGGTTCTTCCACCTGTTGAAAAAACCAACTCTGCTGAAAATGAGAATTTCAGAGCAGGCACCGTTCCCTTGGGATGGGGCTACCACCACAACTTGACCCCCAAACACTTAATCCATATAGATGCAAAGTAAAAAGCCTGGGCTGACCCCAGCTTAAGGTCTGCTGCCCCTGTCGTACTAGCCAGGGACTGGGGTGGTAAAAATATTGGGTGATGCAGGTGTAACCTGGGGTGGGCCACAGATGGTCCAGGGTGGCAGGCACATAAGCAGTAAACAATACTGAAGAGGACCCGCCATCCCATTGGCACATTTGCTGCCAAATGCATTTGGAATGACTCCACATCATAAAAGAAGCGGCCCTCATGCTTCTCACCTCTAGCACACACTGCTAAAATGCCCTGACAAACGCTCCCAGCTCAAATCATCAGGCCTGTTTATGTGTGGAGTGCTGAGCATTGCTACCTCCTGTAAGATTTCTCCTGTTCCTTGGTGCTTCACCTGTGTTGAGGTTCTTCACCTGGCCATTTGAATACAGATTTTCTTTATTCATACAAATGACTGCAGTACAGCACCCACAGTCTTCTTTCAGACTTTTTAATTCTATTTTACATGTTTAGTTTTTTGTTGATAAATGTTTAATGTATTGCATTTACTATTCCCCAGTCAAACATATTAGTCTGTATTATTGATATTAAATGTTTACAAATGTAATGCTTTGTAAGACTTATGTTTTTGTCACGTTTACTGTTTATTTTTTGTTTCAGTTTTGCATCAAGTGGTGCTGTTTTTTCTCTTTTTGCAAAAGCAGTGGCATCTCTTCTTTTTTGCCTGATACAGCTGCTCATTTATTACTACATATATTATGAGTCAAACAAAGACTGAACTCCTGCTTGTAACCCGAGTAGTGAAGATCCGAATGGTTCATTTTATACTTGACGATGCAAAACAGAGGTTCCAAGAGGTCTGTGTCTTACACTGACTGCACACACACAGTCAGGTACATAAGTATTTGGACAATGAAACAATTTTTAGTATTTTGCCACTGTGCACAACCACAATAAATTTGAAACAAAGTAATCAAGATGTGATTGAAGTGTAGACTTCCAGCTTTAATTGAAGGGGTTTAACAAAAGTATTGCATTAACCATTTAGGAATTACAGCCATTCATATACTTTGATCCCCATTTTCAGAGGATCGAAAATAATTGGACAATTGACTGACAAGCAGTTTTATGGCCAGAAGTGGCCTCTTCCCTCATTATTTCATGACAAATTAAGCAGATAAAGGTCTGGAATTGATTACAGGTGTTGAATTTGACTTTAAAGAGAAGGAATGCACTGGCAAACTCAGCAATACCAAAAGGCCTGGAAGACCAGGAAGACAGCTAAAGTGGATGATCAGAAAATTCTTTCCTTGGTGAAGAAAAACCCCTTCACAACATCTAGCCAAGTCAAAAACACTCTCAAGGTCGGCGTATCATTGTCAAAGTCTGTCAGGAGGTGCCTTCATGAATGTAAATACAGAGGGTTTACCACAAGGTTCAAACCACTGGTAACACTCAATAACAGTAAGGCTGGATTAGACTTTACATGAAAACTTCTTTTTTAAAAAAAAAAAAAAAAAGCCTGCCCAGTTCTAGAACCAGATTCTTTGGACAGATGAAACCAATATTAACTTGTACCAGAATGATGGAAAGAAGAGTATGGAGAAGGAAAGGAGTTCCCAAAGCATACCACCTCACCTATCAAATGTGGAGGAGACTGTTTATGGCATGGGCATGTATGGCTACCAATGGAACTGGGTCACTGGTGTTTCTTCATGTAACTGCTGACAGAAGTAGCAGGATGAATTCTGAAGTGTCTAGAGCTATACTGTCCACTCAGATTCAGCCAAATGCTGCAAAACTCAGGAAGTTGCTTCACACTACAGATGGATAATGACCCAAAACATACAGTGAAAGCAACCCAAGAGCTTCTCAAGGCTAAGAAATTCAATATTCTTCAATGACCAAGTCAGTCACCTGACCTCAACCGAAATAAATATGCTTTTCATTTACTGAAGACAAAACTGAAGGCAGATAGACCCACAAACAAGCAACAACTGAAAACGACTGCAGCAAAGGCCTGGCAAAGCATCTCAAGGTAGGAAACAACATTTGGTGATGTCCATGGGTTCCAGACTTCAGGCAGTCATTGACAGCAAAGGATATGCATCCAAGTATTAAAAAAATAATCCTTATATTTATTATTATTATTTTGGTTTTCCAATTACTTTTGAACCTCTGAAAATGGGGGACAATGCATACGAATGGCTGTAATTCCTAAATGGTTAATGCGATACTTTTGTTAAACCCCTTCAATTAAAGCTGAAAGTCTACACTTTAATCACATCTTGATTTCATTGTTTCAAATCCACTGTAGTGGTATACAAAGGCAAAATACTGAAAATTGTGTCATTGTCCAAATACTTATGGATCTGACTGTACATATCATATTAATTCCCATCATATTGGCGCCAGCATGTGGGTCAGCATAATCGGTGGCAGTATGAAACCAGCTCACATACACAAACACCCCACGTAAATTCAGGACAGGTCCTCTTAAAAGTGCCTTTCTGGGATTTTAATCCAGGGGATCGAATCTGCTTTAAACCTTCGGGTGAGGTCAGCCCATTCGGCCAGGCTTGTGTCAGCTCTCCCCAGCGAATTGCAACCTGGGGTCTCCAAGGTTTTTCATGTGAATGTTACATTGTGCAACACTCAGTTCTACTGCTTTAAATGTCACCACTGCATACCCATTCATTTTTCTTGTTTTTTGGGCAACAGAGCCATAAACTAAATTCCTATTAATAGGCAAAAATACTGCAGAGTTTAAATAATTTATTGGATTGTGTACTGAGACCAGTGAATTCACATTTTCATTAATGAAGTGCAGGAAGGAGTTCTCGTTTCATTTAGATGCTGCGGCCGAACTGAGAGGATCGTTCTGATCTGCTTCAGCTTCCCAGGTGGCTGCCTGCTTTCTTTATTTCTTGAAACCCATAATTATAGGGTCTTCTATTACTTTTGTGAGTCCATTTCTTCTTTCTGCAGTGGACATGTTAACAATGGGTAACAAAAATGTTTTAATATTCAAGCTTATATAAACATACAAATTATATAATGGAAATACAAATATTAAATATATACAGATGGTCCTCGACTTACAATGGTGTGACTAACGATTTTTTAACTTTCCAATGGTGATACTGATGTGCCACGAAAAAATTGCCTAACAATATATTTCTCAGAATGTATCCCCATCATTGTGACAATGCATCTTCCAGCGGGACGTGAGGGACTGTAACGTCCTGTGTTTCACTGAGACATGGCTGACTCCCCTTTGTGCCAGACCAGGCAGTGACTTCGCTGGACTTATTCTCTGTGGTTCGCATACTCCGGTTTGGTTTTTGTTTATTTTATTTAAAGCCTTTGGCTTTGATTTACCGTGGCATTGCATTAGTTTTTTTTCACCAAAATCTACTATAATTCAAGATGGCGCCGACACGATGGCTGAAAATATAGTGAAATGTACTCAAATTGTACTCTATGAAGTCTGTTTGTTTTGTTATTCTTGTAATTTTTTTTTTCTCGAGTTGTTCTGTACTCATACATTTTCTTCTTCTGGAATGTAACCATGCACAGTCTCCTGTTGAATCAGGACGCATTTCGTTGCATGGTATACTCGGTTGCTATGTACTTGACAAACTTACTTGTTCTTCTCCTACATTCCCTTTGTCTTAAGAGCTCTGTAACACCGAAATTTCTCATTCGTGGGATAATAAAGGTTTATTCTATTCTAAAAAACAGTGATTATTGCATATACACTGTTTTCAGATGGATTGATTGGGTAAAAGATAAGATTTGTATTTTTTTCCTAGGGTTTATAGTTCACCTGGGAAAGGCTATTAAAAAAAGAATAAATTGTCTGTATGTAGTTTTTGGTTTCGTGGACTTGAATATCTGTTTTGTATTAAGAAACAAAGGAAGCCTCTCAGCTGTGTTTGCTGTAAATCAAGTGTCCGGAAAAGGCTCCTCTCAATCAACTCTGTAGTGCTGTGTTTAAATTTAGATGTCACTGTAGTTGGTTTTATATTCCTGAGTACTTTTTGTTTTGTGTTGAGAGCAGTCTGGCTGTTCTCCCAGGTAGCACTACTGGGGGTGTGGGGCTTTCTGGGTGCACCATGTCCAATGGAGAAAGTCATGGAGAGGGGAGCTCAACATCCTGAGCTTTTGTGCAGCTACATACAGTGTAAATGAGTGGGACGGTACCTGCCTTTGCCAAAATTCTGTCACCACCTACAGGGACCACAGGCAAGTTGAGCGAAAGGCCCTTAGAAGCAGGGCCAGTGCGTCTGGAGTGAAACCAGGGTTGCCATAGTCCCACTCTGTTGGCATAGCCAGGATTTGAAAGGCATAGCATATGTGAGGGAGAAGCTGCCCCCCCCCCCCAACTCGCTGTAGCACATGCCAACAGCCCTCCGATGATATGTTTGTGGAGCACTGAATGCAGGAATAATTTGCTCACTGCCACCAGGGAATTTAATGTGCCAGAGGACATGCATTTATTAGACAAAGCTGCTTAAGCCTAGAACGTAATTGCTGGTAATTGAAATCTTCGCTTGCTGTGACTGTCATTGCATCATATGGATATTAACGGGCAAAATTTAGCTAATAAATATTGGGAAGCAAAACATAAATGTGATGGTGGCCATAAAGGTGCCATTAATTATTGAAGACAATATATCATGTGCAATATTTCCTTAAGATTAAGAAGCTCAGTTAGTTTAATAAATGGAAAAGGAGCATGCAGCTTAATGTTTAGCTCAGATTGTGGGCTGTGACAGGAACTGTTACCAAGAAACTACTGACATACAGTTTCCCAGTAAGTGACCTGGCGAAATGTGTTTAACCTTAATCGTTTCACCGCATATGTGAATGTCAAGGCCCCTGGTGATGGCGTTTGTGGCATTGATGCCACACAGCCCTGCGGCTGTATTTTTACATATTTATTTAAATCTAGCTCACTTGTGTGTTTGCATGTTTTCCTTGTGTTTTCATCAAAGTGCTCTGGTTTTATCCCTTAGTCTGTATACAGTATATGTGCTTGAATCAGCCAGCTCTGAAATACTTTCATGTGTGAATGTGTAAATGAATGACTGTGTGTGGGACTGCCCTGCAGTGAACTGGAAAGTCATTGAGGATGTAACTAGTCTTGTACTTTGTGCTTCTGCGATCAGCTCTGGACCAATGTGACCTTGCACTGAAGTAGTTACTGATGATTAATAGATGGATGTCAATGTCATTAGAAGGGAAAAGCTGAAAACATTGCTTTCATATTTATACAGGGAAATAAGCAAGTATGGCACATGGTAATTCAACTTGACTTGGCAGTTGTGAGCCCATCAGCATTAGCTCCAAAGGCTGAGGTGAGCTGAGCTACCGTTCAGTGGTTTCTCACCTGCAGAGAACTGATACCTGCTGCTGAAAACAGTATGCTTATAATTGTCAAATGATTTGCAGAAAACATAAATGGAGACCTTTTTGACAACATTGTTGGAAGTTATGCAAGTGATCTCTTGATTCTGTTGTTCAGGAGGAAAATGACAAAACATCCTTTAAAGGGCAGTTTTTTTTCTAGGAAAAGGTCTCATTTTAATTGCTTTTATTGTACACTGTCTCCTTTTGTTGCAGACATTGAGATTTTTGGAGATACATTTTCAGTTAATTGTTAACTTCTCTATTTTTATGGGTTGAACGTCATTTGTGTATTTTCCTATCTCTTGTTAGCTGGCTGCAAAATGTGCCTAAGCGAAGGAATGTCATTAAATATGGACTGATTAAATTCAACCGGCTTTTACAGTGGACAGTGGATAATGAATGAGTTCTGCAGTGTTTTCGTTTCATGTCTGGTAGTTTTTGAGTGTTGACCCATACCATCTTGTACATTTGTGGATAGCAAATAGCGTTGAATATGAATTTGTGTAAAATGTACTTTTTTTTAAAAGTTATTTTAAATTAGATTTAAATTAAATTGAATCTAAATGTAAAGTTCCTAAAAATGTTCAAATTAAAGTCTTTATATATTATTATAATTGAGACTACAGAATTTGCTCAGCAAATATACTGTATCAAGGTACGTTGCAATTGTTTCACTTTTATTGATGTCTCCATTTATTAGCAAACATTTTAATTTGTTCCATCATGGTACTGCACTCCAACTTCCTTTCCTTGTCCACTATTTTATTCTCCTAGGAACTTGATGTAGGGGTGAAGTGTTTTTAATTTTCATTCATTTTAACTCAATTTTATTGCTGCATCAAGTTAAAAGCAGATCAAATGAAAGTACTAAATAGCCTGACTTGTACTCTGCCTTGGGTATTGTTCCCTCAAAGGGTCTGGACCACAATGACTACTTGTATAAAATGAATGGCTGATTGAATAGTCAAAAATGAAAAACATTACAGCTTTATTTTGATTTTTAATTTTTTTTTTTTAATAGAAGCTAACTTGTGATTAAAGACTGTCTGTGTGAATGTATTTTTCTTGATTGTGACTGTGTTTGAATTTATGAACAAATTAAGTTATGATCAGACATTCAGTCATAATTGTGTTTGTAAATTGATCCATTGTACAATTTTGTCCTTTTACACAGCTGGAATTACTTCTATTCTTTCAGCTTAGTTGCTTTACTTACGACATTATTTGCTATCCCAAGTGTTTCACCAAAGTCTATTTCCATAGTCAACACAGTTGACTCAAGCAAAACTATAAACATACCGTACGTGGTGTGGAGTGACTCACTGAAATGTTTTAGGCTTTCCATAGCTTTGAATAATTTGGAGCTCTTTCATACATAGTAATGTTGATTTGGCTTACAATTAGAATTGCTTAATTTCTGTTTTTAACCAACGATCCTGGAAAATAAGTACATTCACTGTGATTGTTAATACTGACATTTTATTATTGTTAACTGCTCACTGCTGAAACTACAAATGAACAGGACGTCAGTCCATAGTGCAGTGGCCGTAGTAGTATTTTCCGGCCAATTAAATTGAAATACATTTGTTTGCACTGTAGAAGGAACCCCACACAGAGAGGGAAGAACATCCAAACTTAACATAGACTGAGCTGGATTTGAACAGGCACTATGAGGCAGCTGTGCTTCTTGCTGAGCCACCATGCTACTGATACTTATGTAGTTATTTCTTAATATACGTTTAACCTTTGAGTGATGACCTGATGCTGAAATTGGTGGCAAATTAAAGTTAAAATGACAAATTAATTAACCACTATACAGAATGAATCTGGATATCAGGGATTTAGTTTTACCAGCTGTATTTGCTAAAGGCCAAAGGATGGATACTTTTAATAGAAAAATCAAAGGTGCATTAAGAATATCTTGATTTCATTATTCTTTAACTGAAAAAACTGATCCTGGTCCCCGATACATATATTGAAACAAAAAAAAATATTCCTCAAAGAGAAATATTAGAAATTCAGCAGATGATGTACTTTGTAATGTAGTATATATGCCAAATTGTTATTCAGCTGCTGTCTACTGACACACAAACTGATTTGAGCTGCAGTTGCTAATCCTCGTGTTTCTCCTGTCTCTTTTGAAGTTCTGAAAAGTGCATATGGGATGATCTACTGTACACAGAATACTTTGAGGATTAAATCTCCAGTTCTTTTGTTCTGTCTTGTCGCTAGCTGCGAGAATTCCTACCACTGTAACATCGCCTCCTGCTGGAGTTTCCAGGATTGGAACCGTACGTTGTGAGCTCTGCCCTCTGAATTTAAAACTAGGTTTACTTTGGTGAATTTTTATGTGACTGCTGCCAATATCAAGTTTTTGCTGCTGCAGTGAGCTTACTTGTGTATTTATGTATTTATAGTTATATATTTATATGTATTTTTAACATTGATGCTGTTATGTGGAGGTCAGCCATCCTGTATGTTGCTTAACAAAACAATCTGCCCACATCTTTTGCTTAAAATGGTCAGTTTCATGCATTATAGCTTAGCTGTGGAAATAAGTAAGCAAGAGTGGAATGCTAGTTAATGACCACATTCATGTATTATACAGCTGCATTTGCCCTTTATCTGCTTCAATTTTCATTTGAACTGGTTAAAGTTTCTCTCAGTAGACTACTAGGCATAAAAGAGTTATTTGTTCCAGCAAAATGTTTCCTGCTTCTCCTTTTTTAGTTAACAAAATGCTGCTATTCAGCAGATATGGCCAATTTTCAGTCTTTGCCTTATTAACTTATTTTTTGACCAAAAACGATTAAAAATCAAGGGGCAAACTGTACAACCATAGAAGGGAAAAAGAAACTGAAAAATGAAATAAAATGCTTTTAATGTTAAAAAAATAAATCCATATTTATTTCACTGGAAAACTAATCTTTTAATACTAATACCTATGATTGTGAGTAGTATTGCTGAACACAGCATAAATCTGACTTTTAAAAATTTATTGGAAACCACTAATTCCATTGCGACGTTTTTTGAAAAGCGCTGCTCTGCCATGGTTCCTTATTTTATAAATACTGCAAAACAAATGTTTCCCCATGCTACTGTCTGTGTTCTGTTATGCTCTGTTCACCATGGAATATCACCGAGGCATTTCTTTGTTTATTTCCAGTTTTAAATTGTATTATTTCCTTGATCAGCCATGCAACTGTTTGGAGGATTTGGACAGAAAGAATTCGACATAACAAGCTCCTAAAGTTGAGCACAAATGGTGGCAAAAGTGGCTGCAAACAGATTGATGCGCGAGGATGAAGAGAAGCTTTGGCCTCGACTCCCAGCTCCTGATTAGTCTGATCCTGTAAAGTAATCACAGCCACAGCTGCCGCGGAGCAGAGTGTTAATGAGCCCCTCCTGTGCGGGGAGTCGCTGTGTGGCATCGCCATTCTCCATCGTTCCCAGCAGTGTCTCCAAGATCACCTGGAGCTGTTCTGGGCTATTCTGACATTCACACCGAGAACATCTGCAAAAAAAAAAACAAAAAACAACCACGAATAAGGTCCAAGTCACATGCAAAGTAAGAGGTCGATCTGGTTATATGTTGCTGCAGAATGTAGGAACATAATCTCTACATAAATAAGGAAGGCAGATCCGTATAATAAAAAAAAAAAAAACGTAAATCGATAAAAGCGTATGGCCGTGACTGTGTTGTTAATGTGTACGTAGTTCTAATGGTGTCAATAGCAGAGTGAGCGCTTGCTATTTTAGCTACATTTTGCGGACATCCCTCAATTATACTTGCTTTTCGGTTTTATAATTAAAATTATATTTGCTTTGCTGTTGAACTCAGTTTTTTAATATAAAGTCAAACATGGAGTGTGGAGCTCTGTTGGAATGTTAGTCCAGCAGAGGGGAACTGGACTGAAAGGTGACTTTTGTGGTTTGCACCTGACCCTCAGCCTGTTTGTGTGGTTCGCTCATGGCTGGAGCTTCCTGTTTGTTCCTGTGTGGGAAGGCATTGGTGGTTCAGAACATCTGGTCAGAATGTTGAATGGACACAGAGGAAAGGGCAGGGAGATTCACTGGCCCAGTCTGCCAGCTTTGTCTGCGGACGCTCCGGGAGTCAAAGTGCCGAGATTGACGCAGACCCGCTCTGCCAACCATATGCAGGCCCATAACCACCTCTGCTTGTTTATTATTTCAGTTTTGGACTCTTCCTCTGAATTCATTTTGCAGTTGTTTGCAACTTCCTTTGAAGCCTTGAGGACCATGGGAATACATTTGGCACAAGGTGCTCTTAGCATTGTGTCTGTTTTTATTGTGCCAGGCAGCTACTGTTTAATTTCACCAGAGGAGTTGAGATGCCTCTCAGTAATTATTGACCAGACCCTCTGCTGTAACTAATGCATCGGGCTTTCCATTCGACATTTTGGTAGTGTATTTCATGTTGGATAAAATTGAAGATTATCTTAAAAAAGGTAAACCTTCCATTTAGAAATCATGCAGGACATTATATGCTGTTAATTTTTTTAAAAAAAATTAAAAGTAAAATCATCATTATACAGTTTTGCTGGATAATATATTAAAGGTTGGTGTCCAGTGTAAAAATGTATTATACCTATAATTATACATACATATGCCATAGGATACTGATACATCTTAGTTTTATTTTTATTTATGATAAAGTAAAATACTTAACTGAATCACTGAGTTCAGAGTGACTGAAAGAAAACGTTGCATTCACTTTTTATTTAGCTGCCACTCCTTCTTTGACCCCATACAGGGCAAATGAGTCCGTGTTAATGCCCCCCCCCCCCCCCCCCAGGTGTACAGGTCTGACTACATCTTCTGGTAAGATGTAGGTGGAAGCTGGAAAAAGTACATAAAGGTGGGAATATTATACTGAAGACCGACTTTAAATTAATAGTGCACACAGTGGTCAAAATTCCAAACCTCTCTGTAATGAAGAATGTTGATGACACTCATTGCTTTGTTTATTTTTCTTTTGACACGGATTCTTTTGCAGTGAAGGGTTAATTTGCATAACAAAACAAGGCCATTGTCAGAATGTGAACATCAAAAATACTTAAAAATAGCCGAATAAGTATCATAGAAGTGAATAAGAATCATTCATAAATCTAACTAAATTCACAATTTGTGCAAAACAAGGGCTTTTCAAATAATTTTTAATAGGACAAACATGAGTGTGAGCTGTGGTAAAAGGATGTAGCCTCCTTTTGTGAAGTAGAAATGAAAACAACAATAAAATATTCTTCCCACCAGTCTAATTTAGCATGAGCCCTTGTAAAGGTTCCCTTGGAGTGGGTCAGGAGGAATGCCACAAGGTGATTCCATGGTTACCACAGTGCTGTGGAACAATGCGTTAATATTCGTCACACATTTGAATTGCCTTCAACGACAAGATCCTGGTTGGTATTTTTTAATCTGAGCGGATTTACATAAAATTCAGTTCCTTATGTTGGTGCTGGAACAGCACCCTTGGTCTTCATATGAGATTATTAAACTTCTTGTTTTGATGCTGACATTTATCATATGTAAAAAGCCACGATAGTGTGTCTGTGTATTGTACTGCATAATGTGTTGGATATCTTTGGTGCATATATTTGGGCTCAACTCACCCCCTGTCGTTTCAGTGAAGTCCTGATTCACACCTACGTAATCTGTGAAATATTCCTTTTCCTCAGTTCTCTATAACATTGTGTGTCATATATCAATGCGTGAGGAGTGAGGGAAAAAAAATTTAACAGCTTCTGCACAATTTGAGACCTAACTACTGAAATGTTCACTTGTGTGTGTCTTAGGAATGCATAACAGACGTTTTGGTCTTCAGCTCTCTGAAAATCTGGGAAAAGTAGTATTTATTAAATGCTGTAATACAGAGTTTGTATGCCATGTGAAACAAAGCCCCTTCCTCAGTACAATAAAGCAAGATTCTTTTGGCTGTTAAATAAACATGAGCACCCATCACAATCAGAGATGCATGCAGGGTGAACATACAGGATGATAATGTAGGCATTAATTGTATTTGTCAGAAAGCTTTTTAAAGGAAGTTTACCAAAGTCAGGAGAATTTAAGAGCTGAGCCTCGTTTTGTTGGAGAAGGTGCATTTTTGCAAGAAAATGTTCTTTAAAATACACTGCCCTGTCAAAAAAAGTCACACGCACTAATATTTCATTGGACCATCTTTAGCTTTGATTACGGCACGCATTCGCCCTGGCATCATTTCGATAAGCTTATGCAATATCACAACATTTATTTCTGTCCAGAGCTGCATTCATTTTTTTTGCCAAGATCTCGTATCGATGATGGGAGAGTCGGACTGCAGCGTAAAGTCTTCTCCAGCACATCCCAAAGATTCTCAATGGGGTTAAGGTCTGGACTCTGTGGTGGCCAATCCATGTGTGAAAATGATGTCTCTCTCATGCTCCCTGAAGCCCTTCACAATTTGAACCCCATGAATCCTGCCATTGTCATCTTAAAATATGAAGAAAAAAAATCCATTGATGGAAAAACCTGGTCATTCAGTATATTCAGGTACTCAGCTGACCTCATTATCTGTGCACATTACGTTGCTGAACCTGAGCAACTAAAGCAACCCCACATCATAACACTAAGCAAAATCCAGGTGGTGACTTTTTTTTTTTTTTTTTTGGCTGGGCAGTGTATATCTCACTGGCATAACCAGGAGACGTCCATATGTGGAGAGATTTAAGGATCAGCAAATATTTTTCAACAGCCATGTTCTCATGCGATAGGAGATTTCACTGGTGTTGGAATCCTGACTCATGCATCGTATATCTATGCTTAAGCTCTCATCTTGTCTATCTGCGATGCAATCTTCTATCTGTCTGCAATCTGAAAGAAAGCACAATAATTACATGGTGATACAATAATGATGCAGTATAGCAATGGCCAGTATGTGGTTAATATTAATACATATTTACTACCTTTACAAAAAGTTAAGTAGCAGGAACAGAAGAAATCATTTTCCATTTATTTGTTTACATGTGCTCTGGAATGCAGTTATGCCCCTGCTGATGAGCGTAATGTGTTCTCAGCTCATAACCTGAAATCTCTTAATTCAGACACATTATTTTGAAAATATTCCCCTGTGCTTGGCTCTTGATACACGTAAACAAGAAAAGGCATCCAAGTAATATTTGGTTCTTACTCGGTAAAGGGTATTAAATAATTCTACTCATATGTGCAAAAACCTTGTAAGTGAAAGATTTGTATTTTGAGGGATATCTGTAGTTTGAACAGAAAACAGGATTAAGAAAAGTTTCAGGCTGAAAAAAAGGACTGCATCTGTGTAAGCATGCACTAATTTTGTTGCTAATGGGGCATATGTTAGAGTTTTCAAATTCCATTTGCAGTTGAGACCATATGAGCCACATTCATCAGTTTAAAATATTGTTTTAACTGCAAAACTCAAGTGTCAAATCACAAGCTATAATCTTAGCATTTGTACCTATGACAGTATACTGGCACAATTAATCTGGCAGATGTTAAAGAATAAATTTTAGAACTGTGTGTTATTAACTGTTTTACAATTTCATTGTTAGATATTTTAAGAAGAAAACAGAATAGACAATTTTTGTTTAACACTGTCAATATTGACACAGAAATGTTCATTTTAAGCTTGTTGTAGCTGTATTATGGCTACAGTGTAGTAAACCTTTCCGAAACAGCTTATGACTGGCATGAATGTCAGTTATTTAGCTGTGGAAAAAGGTTGGATGACATGAATTAAAATATATTAAAAGTGAAATTGCACTTTATGAATGCCAGGCAAAGGAAAAATGTATAATAAATGACATTGTACAATGGAAAATAGCAGCGGCATTATCTTTATAATAGAAGAGCATTCATTACAGAAGAACATTATTATAATAGGTGCAAAGTGCAGTAGATGCAAGTAAGGGGATTAGTGTTGGTGTAGTGTTAGTGTAGGTGAAAATGAGCACTGTTCAGTTCCTAATAAAGTGCTGGTAACCTATTACTATGGAGATACGTAGTAGTAGCAAGTTCTCAGTGAGCTACAGTTTAATGGTACAGTATTGTTTAAGTATGGACCATCATGCAGTATTTGGGTTAAAGGCAGATACCTCTACAGTTAAACCTCGTGTTAATGTGTCCCGCGATGAGACAAATTTAGGTATAACACAATTGGCGATTAGATCCTGTCTTCCTACTCCCTTTCCATTCACCAGCATTTTCTGGTAGCAGCAACAAAATTTACTGAAGATGAGTAGCATTTGGGTAAACGTTTCTGTTGGCATTATTATTGCTATTCTAGAGCTGGTGGGTGGGAGGATACGTACATCATTTGTTTGTAATAATCAGTCTACAGTATTTTCCATATTTCTAATAAAAAACAAATATTGAAAATATTTTTTCTTTTTCTTGTCACGGCAACAGAAAGAGCAATGAATAATATTGTTCCTCATAATAAGCCAACCCCATACTTTACACAGTTTGTTTTTTATCACCTTGCAGCAGGATATTACCGCAATAAGAAACTTGTGCATTCAAGTGCTGAGAAAGGTGAATTTAATAAATTAAGTAATGTGTTTAATTTTAAGTGTTTTCATTTAATATACATCTTATTCTGAACTGTATGCAGGTCTGAATAAGAGTTCTGGCCAGTCATGAAATTAATTGTGTTCTCTTCTGTTTCAAGTTAAAGACAAGTTTCAGTTATGGGGAGGCAAGGGTGGTAACAGATGCATGAGTAATATTCATATATGTTCAAAGGTACCAGTCCATAATAGCATCCAGACAAGATTACAGAAATTCATTGCAACAAATATGAAGTACTTTGGGGTATGAGGTTTTTGCTCTCTGTAATGTTTTCACGTGAGAAAAGGGGTCCTTATGAAGTCTGAGCTGGAAGTGGAATATGAACATGTAAACAGGAACCTGCATATAATATTTTACATTTTTCTTATATTAATATAATTTTACTAATATTTTCTAACTCAAAGCACCTTTCAAAATTAAAATTTGTACATTTATGTGCACAATTGGGTTCATGTTAGGTTTATGGTACTTTCTAAAATATAATCAGTAATGAGTGACTTTTTTTTTTTTTTGAAAACTTTGGTTGTTTACAGGTCTAAAACTCATGCGCCACTGTAGAGTTTAGAAGGACAGAACATTGACAGCAGTTGCTGATGTGTGCATAGCAAGTCCCATACCTGATGTGTCAAGTGTCAGTCAGATGCAAATTAAAATGTATTCCAAACCTATAAAACTCTTCCCCTTGAGGGCCAGGATCAGGCAACACTGATTCGTATGAAATGAGTGCCAGGACTGCAAGCTCTTTCGGAGATAAGAACATAATGATTAGAAACAGGGCAACCTTGGTTTAAAGGCCAGTTTTAAGGCTGTCATGACTGCAATCAATCAAATGAGGAACCACGAGATCTTTACAAATGGAGAGAAGCTGGGAGGTGGGGACTGACCTTCACATAGGAGTAAGCAGAAGGTCCTAATGGGTGAGTGCAATATGGTGGGTGACAGTCTAGAGAAACATTGGTTGATGCAAGTGTTGAGGGGACTGATGCGCAGTTATCTGAAAGCACCAGGTATTTGGCTCCCGTCATTTGGGAGGAGGAGAATTTGGTACTGGAACAGTTGGTATCAGTCAACAACAAGGGAGGAGAAAGGAATGTTGCTCAGGTAGTCATGGCATGACTGGAGGAGGGAACAGCAACCCAGACAAACCTGCATCCCATCTTTCTGTCACTGACCTCCCTTGTACAGCAATAAAATCACCAATAACTTTGCCCCTTCTCTGCACTTTTTGCACTCTCTGTCTTGTCCTTTCCAGCATACAATGCCATAACATAGTATTTTCCCCCTTCCTAATTCTCTTTATTTTTGCTTATCCATAACAAATTGTGTCTGATCTCCAAACAGATTTCTAATATACAGTATAATACAAGGGACAACCTGAGTGAACACAACACACAGTTTTTAAATGCCCATTTGATTCATCGAAGGAGAAGAATCACCAAAACCCATGGCACTTGTGACAAAGTAATTGTATTATAATTACAATGAAGTGTTATGGATACTTTGTCACGGCAGTGTAACTAGCGTCTTACAAAAGTTCAGATGGAAGCAGAAGATTTTAAATATACTGTAGATATTGGATATTCTGTAGTTTTATGTTTAATTAGCACAGGAATGAAAAAGATGCAGTCACTATTTATAAACACTTATCTTAGGGACATATCTTGTCGATGGTGTATGCCTGAGTGAGGTGCCTTTCTATTACCTCTTTCTATCTTCCATTGTTTTTTCATAACTATTAAGTTCCTCTGCAGATGTGAGCCTTGAGGAGAAAAAGGAAACATTACGCTGACATTGAGGTCAGATCACCAAAAGGCTGTTGGAGGGAGGGGGAATGGAATGGCTGTAGGCAGAGTGCTACTTGGTGGTGGCAGTGAGGACACTTGGGAGGGGAGGAAGGAAGGAAAGATGGCAGATGACAACACTTTACTAGGTTAAGTCAGTGAGGGAGCTGGAGATAGGGTGGTAGAAAAGATTAGCAACAAATATAACCTAGTTAGGATGGCTTAGGCACTAGACAGGAGGAGTTAGGCAAACAGAATGGAGGGAGACAGCGTGAAGAATGCAAATTTTTTGCAGAAATGGTGTGAAGCGACCAGCAGCTGCTGTGCTTATTCTCCGGTTGAAAATGGGCTTCCTGCATACGTTCCTTGTGTAGATTTGTGATACTTGTGGTGTGCGAAATCTATGTTAACCAGAACTGTTGGAAATGAACATGTCCTTGTGACTGATATTCCAGGGTACTTACAATGCCATTTTCAACGTGACAGAATTGTATTAGTGAGTTATGTTTTAATAATGCATTGTTTTTGCACTGACACCAAAGTAATTGGCAGGTCCTGGTACCAGGAAGGTGAAAACAAGAAGAACTAAATTGCTTCCTGTCAGGATAATGATTGATGGCTTTGTTGGAATATTATTGGTGCAAAGCATAATGCTGACTAATTAACTTTTCTCGGGTTGTAGATCATAAGAATGCTTTAGTGTGACTTTAACTTTTTTCTCATATGTTTACCCACCAATTACAATATATATTTTTTGCAGTCTAAAACTTTTTTTCAACCGAAGCTGAAAAACATTGTTCCCCTGAGATTTAGTTTCAGAATGTGCAATAAAGATGCTGTCTGGCTTTGTACTAAGAGTAGTATTGTAAAATATTTATGATGCAATGCTTAAATATGTAATTTGTTCTTTTTGTGAAAAGTAGAAGTCAAGCATGTTTAAAATCTGGGGGTACCCCGTTAAAGTCCTTTTAAGTTTCCTTTTGAAATGCATTTGCTTTTGTGGTTCTGGTCCAATAGCCTGTTTGCTCCTTAAATTGGACCATAGGGGGAGGGACTCGGAAAGGCTATGGGTCGGACTAGGAGACATAGTGGGTCCAACTCATATTGAGTTGAGCATTGAGACAGTAGCACAGGAGATGGATTGTGTCCTACATTCAGAGGTCACCATTGTTAGTGGCCTAGTGAGGACAGTTCCCTCCATTGTGAATTTTACACTGTGGTGCAGGCTGTTTAAAAGCTCAAAGCCCCCTCACTGGCTGACTTGACACCATCCCAGTGGTTTTGGTGTTATCAGGCTGGGTACTGTTTGAGAATAGCATATATTCTAGAGTTAAAGGGTGTCCAACTTCTCAGTGGTCCTAAAAAGGCCCAGTGTGCCATTCAGACTGTACCAAGGGCCCCTGGTCACAAGGGCCCTCTTTTGAGGCTGAAAGGCGGTTCACGTTATCTTTATTAAAATGACATTCCCCCTAATCTGCTTTTTCCCTAAGAGTAGTAAAATGAGTCATTTTACATCCAATCATATGCACAGCTCAGTATTCATCTTGGTGCTTTACTCCATGAAAATGGCTGCATTGGAGTCAGGCCTTTTTTGCAAATCAAGCAGATGTGAGGCTGAATCTCATCCCGAGCCGAGCCAGCACCTGGGGTGGATTGGATTGGCCAGCCACTGGCTGTAAATTCAGCTGGAGTTACTCAAAGCGAAGTGCACGGGTCTGGTGATTTACAGTAGTGCTCCAGGTTTCGGTCTTCCGAACAAATTGGTAAATACGGTGTCTGAGGTGAAGCACCTCCATATTTCACAAGCTCAGCGCTGAATCCCTTACCCTCCTAAGTCAGTGTATTATGATGCTCCCAACTGGTGGAATACAGAGTATTGATATCATTCTTCATATCTGCAGTTGGACCTTTTTGTTAGTAAGCTTTTTGGAATATTGTCCAAGTTTAATGCTTCAGTGATGCATCTGGCAAGTCCTTCTACTCATTGGTTTCTGAAGTTGATTTTTTGGTACAAGTTCCCGCTGTGTTATTAGCCTTTACCTTGTAGCGCTGTAGAGGGGAATAAAAAGTGTGTTTTTTTTTTTCTCGGATCATCTCTTCTCCTCCGTTGCGTGCACTGTGATGCGAAAAGGACATTGTTGAGGGTGAGAGTACATAGTAGTAATGGACACTTTCTCTACAAGCTGAGTAGGAATTATCAGCTCAAAAGATTGTGTGAAAATCAGAAGATTATCTGGCGAAGCAACAGAATCAATGTTCAGGAATCAAACAGCTGTGTGTAGTTTCAGGAGTAAACATAAATGAAACTGCCTGTGTGATAATTAAATGGCACATCTCCAACAAATGTAAAGTCCCAAATTAAACATCTTATATAAAAGTTCAAGCGCTCAGATAAGGGTAACAGCCCAAAAAAACCAGTGTACCTATTTTCGAAATAAAGTAACACTCAAGGTTTTGTTTCTATTCAAGCGTTTCTATTGTTATAGGAAAAATTTGGGATGCGTTGTTTTAATTTGGATTTTGTGCTTTTCATTCAAGCCCTGTTTACATAAAACAAGAGCTGAACATTTGCTAATTCAAGCTGCATTTATACATTTGGGAATTTGATTTGATGCACATTCATTTAATTTAGAATGAGAATCTTGCTTATTTCATCCATCAGAAGCCCGCAGGTTTAGAGGGATATTCCATTTCAACACCCCTCCACACACAATTTTCCTATTGGGTATTGAACTCATATTATAGATTTAATTCTTTTTGCAGGAAAAAGTCCACTGGCCTGCTGTGATTTGTACAACTAGGTAAATATAGAGCTGTCCTGTCTGACAAAGTTCAAGGCCAGTCTGCAAATGGCTTCCTAGCTTTAAAGAATTATTCTCTTTGAACTGGCACCACTGGTTATAATGCCTTTGTTTATCATGGCTCCAACTGAAGAAAACTGGACTTCTGGTAAATAACAAGCATGTTGCTGAATAGCTGCTGTACTTGAAGCCCCTATGCAATGGCTACCCTATTTATTTGTGTTTGAACATATTTACTTAACATGGAGTTTGACAGCAAAGTCACTGCAATGTGTTCTAAGATTGTGAGGGGTCAGGAAACATGCCTTACACTTTTTGTATGTTATTTATAAACACTTATGTGTTTGTCTAAAACAATGAGTTTTTAAATTAATCTCTTGATTCCTGCAGCACAGAATGAATAGCACAGAAGTCACAGTTTTTTTGCTTTCTTTTATTTACATTAAGTTCACTGAGCGTGCATCACGGTGGGGTTCTAGTGCCACAACAGTAAGAACGCACAAATACCACATTGACTTGTGGAATAAATGTCTCATGGACAGTGCTGCACCCCCATTTGCATTTTTCTTCTTAGCTAATTCAATCTATTTTTTATGTTACTGACAGGTTATTTATTGAAGGGCTGATTATTGGTTACACAAACCCCACAGCGGTAGCTGGAAGCTGGGTGTAAATCATTTCACCTCACAGCTGGCATGCGGGAAAGTTCTGCTGACTTATCTGTGTTAGCAGTCAGGCAGACCTGCTGGAGGAGGCCTTTCCTGTTGAGTCCCACCCTAGGTCACCTTCACAGTTCTATTAGCATATCTGTCTGAGATTAAGATTGCCCCAACATGGGAAATACTAACTGAACATCAGTTTTCTGCCTTTTTTTTTTCCCCCCATTATACATTTTCAAACTCTGTGTATTTGGGACCCATTTGTGTGTGACTGACATGGCCTGCAGGACACTTGCTAATAGGCAGTACACATTAAATAATAAATGGCGCAATAATTACCATCATTCATTTTTTAAGAATCTGTTGCGGTTGCTAGTTTAAGGGACACGGGGTGCTTCACTGTCAGTGTGAGGATGGTAAAACTTGTGTGACATTGCAGAAAGGTTTTAAAACTTTAATGTAAACAGAAACAAACTGGCTTCATTATGCATTTCATTTGGGGATACCAATCCTTCCAATAATTGGGGATTGTGCTGTCACATGTCGAAATATCTTAGATTTTTATTTTTTTTTCTGCTTTCCTTTGGTGGTTTGATCTCTGTTTTTGTCCATCTGTCTTCTGAATTTGAAAGAAAAAAAAAAACAGTGGTTGAAACTGCTCTGGGCTACTTTAATGATTTTATTTCTTTATAATTTTGCTGCATAGCGAATGTTCTTTTGACAGGGGATGCGATGCGGCAGGATGAATGATGGGCCAGGCATTCAGCTGACTCCAAACTTGGTGATGAACACAGAATGTGTTCAAATGCACTTAATTCAAATTTCATGTGCTACATGTCATTAGCTTGTGTTTCTGTGTGGGTGTGTTTATGTGAATGCATGTATGTGAAGTGTATGTGGAATTGGGAAGTGTATGAGCATATATTTTTGTAAGATTTTGAATGTGTTTTTAAGTTAGATTGTATGTTGACGGCTGTGGAGACACCACATCGGAGAATTGTAGTGATTTCTCAGAGCTCTGGGCATCGAGCATTGTATGTATGAATTTAAACTGTGCCTCTTCCGTAACTTCACCTATTTAGAGTTGAAGATTGTTACTTTAATGTTCTTTCGGTTGTAGGTTAATACAGGTATTTTACATAATGGCTAAATTTTCCTATTATTTATTTAAACCCCACAGGTGATTTCACATGATTTGACAGTAAAAAGTATTAGGTTCTTGATTATTTTCTGTATGTTTGTTTCTATATCATTGATATTTAACTTAGTCTAACTTAGAACAAGTTGGAGTTTTGACCAAAAACATTATTATACATTCTGCATGGTTTTCAAGTGGCTTATTTTTAAGTATAATCCTTTGCAAATCCTCTCGTTTTTGTGATTTACTTCAGCTTTGGCAGGCCCAAGTAGAAAATGTGGTTTTTGATTACAAATCTTTACACAACACGCCTTTAAACCTCCAAATCTATAATGGGTTTTTAGCCACATGGAGCAACATGATAAGTGCTGGCTGTAATACCTACATGTAATATTAAAAATAAAGAAAAAATGAGTTGTGCTGTTTGTTAATGCCCCCCCTCCCAAGTAAATGCAGACTGAAAGTTGCTTCGTTTTGTGCAATGAATATGTCTCAGATTGGGGTTACTGTGCTTGCTGGAATGCGATACTGAGCCCTGCACAATGTACCAGAGTGCGACTCTCTGCTGCAGTCTTGTCTGACTTTAGAGTAATCCATGCTTATTCCACAGAGCAGGCTGAGGAGTTAACCTCTCCTCTTCTTCTATCCTCAGCCTAATCAGTGGTGGAGAATTCTGCTGCATTTGAGTGCTGGCCTGGTGCTTTAGGAGAAGCGATTTAATCAAGGTGCCAGCACAATTCGGTAAAATATGGTATTGCAGGGGTCTCCCCCCCCCCCCCACCATCCTGTGATTGACACACTGGGCGTGTTTATGTCTGCAAGAATTATGCCGCACTGGGCTCCTTTTTCAGTGTAATAGTGAAGAATACAGTTCTGATCTACATTATTGGCACCCTTGCGTTGTACGTATATCACGTATAATATTTGCTGAAAAAAGTGGGCAGTGAAACAGCTTTGGTCTGTATACACTTATTTGTTTCATACAGAGCAGTGCAGAATAAAATGTGTGAAACCAGTACAAACACTGAAAAGCTGCCATGACAGATTTATTGGCAACCTTTTGAGCAATTCAAATCTGTTTGATTAGAAGAGCTCAATGCTCATTGCAATGAGATTATTCACCTGTGATAAATTGGCAGAAGTCACATGAGAATAATTGACCAATGATTAACCAATGAATGATGGCTTTAATCCTTAAAAAAAGTCACATTCATTTCCTGTTCCTCCTTGACAATGCTGAAGACGAGACCATCAGAAAAACCATTATCACCAGACATAAAAATTGCAGAGTACAAAGCCATCTCCAGAGACCTGGGCATCGCCGTTACCACAGTTTGCGGTGTTAGCCTGCTGCTTATGGAACTGTCAAGAACCTCCCAGGATGTGGTGGGAAGCAGAAAATTGATTCAAAAAGTCTTTGAAAGTTTGTGCAAACTGTGTTTAAAAAAAAAAAAAAAAAAAAAACACCACGTAAAACATCCAAAGAGTTTAAAGCTGACCTGGAGCGTTTTGGAGTGATTTCGAACAGTACCATGCACTGCACGCTAACGTGAGAAGGGCTTTATGGACGAAGACCAAGGAGGACTCCACTGTTGACAGACAAACAAAAAGAGGTACTACTGATGTTTGTCTATACCTACCTAGAAAAACCAGCAACCAAAAGAAAATATTCTGTGGACTGATGAAACCAAAATAGAGGTCTTTGGCAAAGCAAATAAGCAGTTTGTTTATGAAGCTTATAAGGAAAAGGACACCTTATCTACAGCTAAATATGGCGGAGGTCCCATGATGTTGTGGGGCTGCTTTGCTACCTCATACTGCAGGCCTTGATTGTATTAAGGTAATCATGAAATCTGAGGATTAACAAGGTATTTTACGTTGAAAAGTGCTACCCAGTGTCAGAAAGTTATGTGTGGGTCAATGGTCATGGGTCCTCCAGCAGAACAATGATCCAAAACGCACACCCCCAAAGGACAAAAGAATAATTAAAAAGGAAAAAAGTGACTGTGATAATTTGGCCAGCAGTAAGTCCTGATCTCAGTCTGACAGGAGCTTAAATCTGCTGTTGATAAAAGAAATCATGAAGGCATTAAAGGGCTGCAAGAAACTACAACTGAAGAATGGGAGAAACTACCAAAAGTACAAGTAGCTTATAGATGGTGCAAGAAGCATTTAGAGGCATCATCACTGTCAAGGGCTGTGCAACTAAGTAACCAAATATTACTGAAGGGGCCTTTAACACCATCCAGGCCATATTTTCTTTTTCTTTGTTGAAAATATTTCATGTACTGTAAGTTGAGCAGACCCTTTTTTTGTTGTACAACTTTGGACATCCTATTGAAATGTTATCATGATTAAACTTGATAAGTTTCCAGTTATTTCCAAAGATATTGTGCATGAGCTATATAAAATGCAAGGGTGCCAATAATGTTGAGCAGAATTGTATGTACTGTAAATTGTGTGTACAGCTGCTATGCATATTCAGCTTTTCAAGAAATATTTTGGTGGACATATTTTTCTTATATTAATGTACTCTGAATGCCAAAGTAATATTTAATTTGTAATTGAGTGGATTTGTTTTTTGTTGGAGATACTGTATCTATTTTGCTTGTCTGAGGGCTTAGGGATATGTTATGAATTCCTGTCTTTTGGCTTATAACAGTTTCTATGAATGCATTAAGTTACAATTTTAAAATGCTTTGAAATTATTATGCTTTGTGAAATATTGAATCATTTAAAATTTTAATGCATTTGTGAAATTCTCATATGTTGGCGATAGGGTAAGTTAATTATTAGCTGCAACTACATTTTTCATTTTTAGTTGTAAACTATTTAAATAGAAAAGAAAACGAATATATACTTCTTTAGATTAAAAAGCAGTGGGTGTAGGTGCAGCAACGGCCGAATTTTAAAAAGGTCGGTTTGTCACAGAGCAGCAATTTACACCCACACAAATAGTTGAAATCAGGGAAACAAAAAATATTTGGTTTTTTTTTTTCTTTTTTTTCCTTTTCTTTTCTTTCCAAGGTTATAGCATTGTGCAGAAAATCTTAATATCATGGTCCAAAGCAACAAGTTCACTATTTACCATTTTTGATTGCGGGGATGTGCATCACCTTTCAAACCCACCAGCAGAGATTAACTGGGATGTTAAAAGCTGCTGAGGTTAAGCTAAGAGATCAATATAGGTGCATAAGAATAATCTTTATTTCAGTCCCTGAGCAACTGAGCTTTCTCAGTAAGTAACAAAAGGTACCATCAATAAAATTGTATCTATGGAGGCAGCTCTTTAACGTTAAGCAAAAACGTTGAATTGTTAGATGAAATGATAGATAAATTTAAGGTCTTTTGTGGTTTACAAAATCGTTGTCAAGTTGTTTTCACTGTTCTGTCCAGAAGATAAGGGGCTGAATGTTACATTAGGATTTGCCAGTGTTGTGGATCACACAGGGCAGCCACAGCAACGTGCAATGATTTCATCATACAGCTTCTCATGCAGTATTCAAGTAGTAGAAGAAAAATCTTTGAAAAACACTTCAACTTAAGCTAGAATGTTTGGAGATCTGCACAGGAAGACTTGATCATTTTTTCTTTCAGTTCTTCATAAACACGTCTGCACAGTGAGGCAACACAAATCATAGGTGTCTTTAAAGGGATGCTGGATTTAGAAATCAGGAGGAGGGTGGTGGGGGTGTGGGTTTTAGGTGTCAGGGGAAACGTGGTATTTCCATGTCAGATTGTGGCGGAACCAACTTGTTTATCTGGTGATCCATGGTGTTCTGTGAGGCGGGCAGAGCGGAGTCACAGTTGTTTGCCAGAACGCACTTTCCATTTTCCTTTAAACATGTTTGACAGCTCAAGACATGCAAGTGAGAGAGCAAATGCTTCTAAGAAGGAACTCAAAAGGCAGAAGTAAAGTCACACATGAAAACATGAAGCGTGTCCATCATGTTGCAGATATAAGACAACTCAGAAAACTATTAATATGACATAGCACAACTGAAAAGAAGACAGATACAGACTGGGACACACTATTATATGTGAATGCATGCACTGTTTTCCTGTTCATAGTTTAGTCCTGCATATATCGACACTTGACGCTTTTTGACAACTGAACATGTTTATGGTTTATAGAAGCCTGAGCTGTAACTTTTTAATATTTGTGTAGTTGTAAACCATGGACTAACACAGAATTTGCTACAGAGAGGTGACTTTTTCCCATGTTGCTTTATTATTTGGCCCCAATTCAGTTGTGACCTTTATTTGGACATACCTGTGCGGTTAAAGATTTATGGAATATCCTGAAGACAGTGACTCTTATCCCACATTTGATTCAGTGCATAGCACAAAATTAAATTTCAGTAAAACACCCCTGAGCCATCAGAGTAATTTAAAATGATCCTTTTCATATATGTTTTCGTTTTTAAGTTGCTCATAACTGTAAAAGTAGAATAAAATTTAGCCCCAAAAAATATAATACTCCCCAGATCTCATAAAGACTCATTGAGATACAAATTGCAAATCTATACATCTGAACAAGGGCTTTAGTACGACAAAGTATAAATGGAAAAATTAATACTTTACAGTGACACTCATAGATTTATAAGGTAAACCAGAGTGTGTAGGTCATTGCTTTTCAGTACAGCTTTTTTGGAACTGCTTAGTCAAGTCTTTTGAGCAATATTATATACACTGAATCATTTTTTGACATTTTATATATGTTGCTCTTTTAAAATGTCAGACAGTAGAAAAAAGAATAGAAAAATATGCTTTCAATCTCATTTTTCTTGACTGTTCAGAGTTACTGTATTGTAATGGTGGTTCAGTGGTGATGATCTCAGTTTTTTTAATAAATATAAAAAATACTGTATATCCCGACAGACACGCTTCTGAGGCTAAAGCTGAGTTTTGCCTTACAGTGCCACTAAATCTTATTACTGTGGCCAGTGGACAGAGCTACATTACCTTATTTTCATAAAGTACACTGGCAATCTCATCCTGTGTATTTATTGGAATAATTTCAATCTGGAAATTAGAGTCACAGGGAATATGAAAATGGCTGCACAAAAAGGGTTGCAAACATGCAACTGAGCTGGCGCAGTTCATTATAAGTTAATGAGCAGTCATCTCCATGGACTCAGTTGCTTCCCTTAGCAAGGGTAAGCTATTACAGTGGCAGATATAATAGTGGTGAGTTTATAAGTGGAATTGTGTTCTTCAGTTGTAGTTACACTAGTTTTTACAAGGCTCCCTATGTGTTCAGATGATTGCAGACGTGCTTTTGACTCAAGGTTCCTGGGTGAACCAGTATTTTCCTCTGACTGCCTGGTGCTGGTCAGTATGATGATCCATTGCTCGTTTTATGTCTTAACTGAGTTACATAGTGCTGCCCAGTTCATAAAATAAAAAAGTGAAAAGCAATACCACATTATACTGTGCACGAATACAGTATAATGTGGTATTGCTTTTCACTTTAATATCAGCTGTATGAGCAATAATATCAGCTGTATTAGCCTTAATAGTTGCTTTTAGTACATATGTATTAAGTGCTGTCGACAGTGAATTTAAGTTAAAAATGTAAACGAATAATTTGATAGAAAATGTTCTGTGGACATCTAATAGACAGCTAATTAAAACATGTATAGATGGACATTTTGTAATGTACAACATATAGTACCTACACAGGACATGTATGACGTTGTAGCATAACGATAGTGTCTGCCAACAGCAGCATGAAAAATATGTTGTAATACAACTGAACACTTATAAAGGTCATACTGTGCATGAAAAATGGTATGAAATGCAATGCACATGTGAATCTGTACAGTAAGGATGTGTGACATAGTATTGTAACAATTGTGTAAGGTGAAGGTCGTATTAGATTGTGTGCTATGGCAGTACCCTGCCCACCAACAGCCAGGGACCAACTTTGCATCTCACACAATGTTAGTTGTTCTCACTGTTGTATCACAAAGACAAGGATGTGGTGGGATTAATTCGGCGCACGTCTTCCCTTTATTGTGCATCTCAAAGAACTGAACTCACACCAAAACCCCTGTGCAAGTACTCGTCTTGTCTCCCGTGTCATAATGCAGCGTCTCCTAACCCAGCACGACAGCGTCGCAAAACAACAAATTCTGCTGTGTGCAGGCATGACAATAAGCAGTAAACATCTTCCCACAACACTGAGTTTTGAAGGTTTTGGTAGCTGGAATCCTGTCTCAGTTGCTTACACATCTCTCTGTTGTACACCATGGCATACTGAAGTATTAAAAAAAATGTTATGAACATTCTGTTCTTTTTAATAATAAACTTCAGTAAAGAATACCATATTGAATTATTTAGTAATGGTATGGGTAATATACTATGCTGTGGCCGAAAATAAAACAAAATAAGGCAACAGCATTAGTAAATGTTTGAAAAGATTTTACTGTATGGTGGACTCTACACACTTAGAAATAATCACTCTGTCATGGGTACAAACCCACTTACAACCAATATCGTGCGACCTGTCCATTGGTTCCTAATCCAGATGTAAGCCGAGGACATTCTGTAATGATTTATAAGAAACATGTAATAACAGAGAGAGATTTAAAAAAAAAAAAAAAAAAAGTTTGCAAGTAAATTTCTAGTGTATTTAGCATAAATTCAGTACAATACATTGTAAGGGAAATCCTGTTAAAAAGAAAAAAACATATTAGATGCCAATAAAGTAGTTTTAAAGTAGTTGTAAATAATAAGACCCTTACTCAATTGTTATGATTAACGATGTTTCCAAGTCATTGTCGCAGTGGTTCACAGCCTATTGTAGAAGCACAGGGTGCTAAGCTAGTCACAGAACACTCTGGATGGGATGTCAGTCCATACCTGAATACTTGACACAAATATTAAATTTGATTGATTTCAGCAACATAATAATTTTCCAAAAAAATCTTGTAAAAACCTCATCATTCACAACTGCCATCTAACTGCTCAAAAACTGAATTCTTCCTCTTTGGTAATGTGCGTTTGGTTACCAGGCTACACCTCGTGCTTGTTTTGTCATAACAAGCCATCTTCTGGTTCAGTATGGGTGTGGTGACGGGTATAGTATAGGTGCGGCTTTCGCAGTTTTGCTCTAGTGTGAAGGAACATGCCGCTCAACGTATA
Organism: Heterotis niloticus; assembly: GCA_018136845.1. Classification (NCBI taxonomy): domain Eukaryota; kingdom Metazoa; phylum Chordata; class Actinopteri; order Osteoglossiformes; family Osteoglossidae; genus Heterotis; species Heterotis niloticus. The sequence goes on from CM030896.1 coordinate 25,373,083, forward strand.
TCCAGTTAGAAAGTGTGGAATGAATGTTTTTAAACTGCAGCTTTTTACATGCTGGGTGCGGCTCTTTATTAGTGGATTGTGGATTGTTTGTAACCAGGCCAAGATGTTTCTTGAAAAGTGTTGAAGTTATTGTTCTACTTGCATCAGCCCCTGATTTCTTTTCTAGTCAGAATTCCTTTCAAGCCCTACACCTGCTGCTTCATACCTGACCCAACGAATCAGCAGCCCTTCCAGTCGCAACCTTTGGCCTGCTCAGGGCCAACCTATGAACCTGTCTCTGAGTGTTTTATTTTTCTTCCCTTGTTCCATGAAATAGCAATATGTGTGTGTTACCCTTAGACGCTGTGCTGTTGTCCTCGGTGCAATATTTTCTGGAGCAGCTTTCAGTTTTATTTTGATTCAAGAACTGGACTACTGCCCACTGCAGTTGCCATGCTCTGACTGGTGGTTCAGCAGAGTAGCCTAGTTGCTCACTGGGTGGTTTTGGGATGGCTGTTTGTTTCATCTCTTTTTTAACTGCAGTATAATCAGAGGTTTGGCAGACTTTGCTCAGGCTTTACGGGATACATATGGAATGTTAAACCTCTTCCAACAGCCAGACCAATCTGACAATCTCATGTCAAACTTCTGTGTGCACTCATGGCCCTGTGAGGGGGATTCATTGTTAGACCAGGGTCCCCGTTTGGTCTGGATTGAAGGAGGACTTGCACTGAGTCGTAGATATCTACAATGACATCCCACTATAACCAGTAGCACTTGTTTTGTGATCATCGCAGGGTCTATGCTGTAGTTGAAAAGTGGTTTTCTTTGTGTAGCGGTATTTTTGTTTTGCAAATGTTTTTGGAAGAGCGAATAGGAAAGATTGCAATAAAGAATCTCTAAATCAACTTTGTTAGTGCTTGGCATGGGTGTGAACTGGTGTGTCACATAGTTCAGCCTTCAGTATCTCTCTTAACTGAGGGATGCCTTGCTTTTGATCACTGATGCCAAGACGCAGAAGCGGTGCACTGTTGTAATTTCTTCTCAACAGTCCCTAAAGTTTGCTGGTGTTCCATGCTGTTTTCAAGACATTCATTTTATTTTTGCATTTAGTATATTCAGATTCAAGAAAAAAAAATCAAAGTCTTATTATTCCTTCCTTTTTTTTGTCTTTGCTTTGACTTTTTGAAAACACTTTGGCATTCATCTTCTGCTATTAGTCTGCTATCATCAGCATATCAAAGATTATTAACGTTGCTTTCACCAGACTTGAATCTAAATTTCATTTTTTTACCGTCCTGCCTTTTTTTAAATTTGATCCAAGATAGCATGCAGCAATTAAAGCCTTTCTATTTCTCCATGTCTTGTTTGAAATGTGGTCTGTGTTGTGCACATACAGTGGCATGCAAAAGTTTGGGCACCCCTGGTCAAAATCTCTATTACTGTGAATAGCTAAGCAAGTAAAAGAAGATCTGATTTGTAAAAGGCATGACATTAAAGATGACACATTTCTGTAATATGTTAAGCAAAATTATACTTTTATTTCCATATTTTACTGTTTGAAAATATCAAAAAAGGAAAAGGGCTCAGAGCAAAAGCTTGGGTACCCTGCATGGTCAGTACTTAGTAACATCCCCTTTGACAAGAGTCTTTCAATTCTTATTTAGGGAATTTTTGCCCATGTTTCCTTGCAAAAGGCTTCTAGTTCTGTGAGATTGTTGGGCTGTCTTGCATGCACTACTCTTTTGAAGTCCATCCACAGATTTTTGATGATTTTTAGGTCGGGGGACTGTGAAGCCCATGCCAAAACCTTCAGCTTGCGCCTCTTGAAATAGTCCATTATGGATTTTGATGTGTTTCGGATATCATTATCCTGTTATAGAAGCCATCCTATTTCTATCTTCTGCTTTTTTTTTTTTTACAAATGGCATGATGTTTTCTGCTAGAATTTGCTGATATTTAATTGAATCCATTCTCCCCTCTACCAGAGAAATGTTCCCCGTGCCACAGGCTGCAACACAAAACCAAAAACATGATCAATCCACCATGTGCTTAAAAGTTGGATGTAGGTGTTCTTTTTATGTAGTTATGCACCCTTTTTTCCCAAAAAATACCTTTGCACATTGCAGCCAAAAAATTATATTTTGACTTCATCAGTCCGCAGGACTTGTTACCAAAATACATCAGGCTTGTTTAGATGTTCATTTGCAAACTTCTGAAGCTGAATTTTGTGCCAGAGACATAGGAAAAGTTTCATTCTGATGACTCTTTCATGAAGATCATATTTGTACAGGTGTCGCTACACAGTAGAACAGTGCACCACCACTCCAGAGTCTGCTAAATCTTCCTAAAGGTCTTTTGCGGTCAAATGGGGTTTTTCATTTACCTTTCTGCAATCCTACGAGCAGTTCTCTCTGAAAGCTTTTTTGGACTTCCAGACCTTGGCTTGACCTCCACCGTTCCTGTTAACTGCCATTTCTTAATTTTATTACGAATTGAGGAAATGTCTACCTGAAAACGCTTTTATGTAGCCATCTCTTGCTTTTTGGGCATCGGTTATTTTAATTTTCAGAGTGCTAAGCAGTGGGTTAGAGGAGTCCATGGCTGCTGATTGTTGGGGCAAAGTTTGAGGAGTCAGAATATTTATAAAGCTTTGAAATTTGCATCATCTCGCCTTTCTTAATGATGACTGTGAACAAGCCATAGCCCTAGTGAACTAATTAAAGTCTGAGACCTTAGTAAAAGTTATGAGACCTGAAATCTCTTGGGGTGCCCAAACTTTTGCACGGTGCTCCTTTTTTCACTCTAAAATTGTACAAAACAACACGAACACATTAATTTTGCTTAAAATGCTTTAAAGAATGATTCGTCTTTAACTTTATGCCATTTGGAGATCAGTTCATCTTCTCACTTAACTGTGCACAGTAACAGGAATTTTGACCAGGGGTGTCCAAACTTTTGCATGTCACTGTATTCTTAATCAGGACAACCAGATATTCTGCAGCTCTCATTTTCATGGATGTCCGCATTTTAGTGTACCTTTAAAATGAGTGAGGTATTGTAATAAAGCTTAATAAAAGGACTGGGTCGTGCATGTTAGTTGTATTAACTGATCAGAACCCAAGAAATGATTAATGGTGGACGAAGCATGTTTAGCATTTCATGAAATAAAAATGTGTTAAATTTTTTGTCATATTACAGGCATTCCGTGAGTAATGCACATCAAAGCTCATCCTCAGGTAACACTTTTAGCGAAATTATTTGAATGGTTTCATTTATTTAGCGAACAGTTTAATCAAGAAAAATTCATTGGGCTAAATGAATTAATGCCGTATAGACCAAATCCAGCAACCACGATGGGTCTCATGAACCAGGATTGAGAACTAATGGTCTAAACAAAACCAGCAATGGACTCAGTGCTTCCATAGAAACATTCATTAGCACCAACCGCCATGCTCCATAACCACTTCTTTCTCCACGTGAACAGCCCTATTTTCACTGGCAACAACACTGTCAGCGCTGCATATCTCTGGCCTACCCATGTGACAACAGCACTGCGGCAGCATCCCTTTAAGGACAGCATTTGTTTCACTTCGCTGGAGTTTCTCACCCCTGCCATTAACTGACTAGGTTCTTAAAGAGGGACAAACCAATTTTCACCCCACAAATGAGAAGATAAGCTAAGCAAATCTTCTGTGTCGCTGTCTTTAGGTGGTCAGGCCACAGGGAGCTTGACCTCATTTACAGTTTTCCGTTTGCTGCCTTTCGTATCGTGCTGAACAGTCTAACCACCTTTCTGCTGCCAGTAGGAAAAGTAAAAGTGAAATACATGGTCACAGATAAGCTGTTTGTACATAGAACATGCATGATTGTGTTTTTCAAAACTCCTAGCTGGAAAATGTCTGCATGGAGTTTCTATATTTTGTATTGTGTTGTAATGCAACTAAATGACCTTTTGGCCTCACTTTTAGGCTTGTTTCAGTATAGAACTGAATGAGTATTGAAGGGGAAAAAACGTTCTGTGTTTTCTAAGAGCAGTCACAAATTATAAAGTAGTATTGTTTTTTTTTTTTTTTTTTTTTTTTTTTTTTTTTTTTAAATCATCATTAAAAAAAAATCTTCTGATAACAACCATATCTTTTATGATGTCTCATTGGTTGATTGTACCGGTGCAGTGCTATCCTGTAAGGTTGGCTCTTTCATGTGTGAAAAATTCCTTGACCTGTTTCTTCAGCCCTTTAGTCATGAAGCCCACCAGCTCAGTTAGAACAAGAGTCATCATAGTCCTGAGAGAGGGGCAGGTTGCACAAAAGGAGATTTCTTGTACAGGTAGAAGCCTGTACAACATTGTATGATATACAGTACATGAAAAGCCACTTAAATGCCTGGCTGGAGTTTTGACTTTTTATCTGCTTTTGATTAGTACCTTCAGAAAGTTTTATTTATTTATTTTTTTAATTTTTTTGGCACAAGATAACCAGTGGGGGAAGGCCACAGATATCAGGCTACTCTCACATCAACTCCTTCTGAAAGGAGTTACCTTATTTGTATGGCAGAGGCAAATTCTGCATTCTGTCAGTCCTGTTATAATGTGATAGTGTTCCTGGGATATGAATAGTTTCACTCGAAAAGAAGAGGTGGGACTGAAAACACAAAGTGCAGTAATAATCAGCTGTAAAAACCATAGCACACCCAAAATTGAATTAGAACATTTTGATGCAGAACCTAACATGTTCTATTGCAAATGCATGAGAGAGCATGAGAACATTAAAATATCTTTGTGATTTTTCATTATTTAACTTTCAAACCACTGTATAGCCTTAGTTTCTATTCCAGCTTCATAGCATTTATTTTACAACCCCCAAAAGTCCTTTGACCATCAGAATACTCTTGCGCCCTTTTTCCTCTTTGGCTACAGTGTTTTACTGTGATATGGTTGATCAAAATTAGGCAAATATTTTCAGGTTGAGTTTTACTTTTTGGTTCAGTTTAAGTTGTCAGAATGGGATTGCATTATTTTCTCATTATTCTTTTGTTTTGTAAACCGTGTCCACTGTAGTATTCTGCATGCTATATGTAATGCCGTATCCAATGAAAGCGCACAATGACCCAACTCTACCTGTTTCACAGTGGGACCGGCTCTGCCCCAGGACACCATGTCCAGTGGAAGTAACAGATCTGCCGGTTAATTTCCCTGGGTTTTCTTGTTCATTTTCACTAATTTGCTGGTGCGAAATAATTTCTGGTAAGGCAGGAGCTCCCATTTGGAATGTTGAGCGCTACAGCAATCTATGAACTGGCGAAGGTTGGGCAGTGGAGGTGGATAGCACATGATCTTTACAGCTTGACATGTGACTTTGACACATGCCTGCTGAGCAGAAGGGAAAGACTCAGGAGAAGAAACACCTTCCAGATGGCATCTTCAAGATCATTTAACTTGATAGATTGGATTGATTAGGCCGCCATTGTGGTTCTCATTTTTAACTACAGATACTGATTTGTTGAAAGCCAAACAATTATTTACGGTTAAGGAATTTTTACACCATGCGGGATTGTTTGAGATGTCTGTTGAGTATCAGACTATGCCAAACCTACAGGTCAGTCTTTAAACAGACATTACTGTAGAGTCAGTGTCCTCTGCCTGAGTAGGCAAGTGGGTCACCAGTCTGTGGGATTGTCTGCAACAGACTATCTCTGACTACACCAGCCATGGGAATGCCATAGGATTCAAAAAGACCACAAGGTGTATTCTTTAGTGGAAGATTCATCCGAGTGCTCACCAGACATCTGAAACGCACTGACGAAGTTTTGATGCTGTCTGGTATAGTAGTTAAATGGCATAGCTCAGCACAAATCACAGGTTACAGCAAAGTATTGTTTTATACCTAAGCTGAAATAAAATGGACTTGTCCACCACTTTCTTGACGTCAGGATGACCGTTTCCTGTCTCCTAAGCCTGAGACATGATGTTAGTCAAAATATCAGTTTAGCCATAAATAACTGCAGTTGCACACCCCTAGTAACAGACCATGATTAGAGGGTCAGGCCCACTGTGTAATTTGGCTTTCAGAAGTAGTCCATGTTCATGTTGCTGCTGATTACTGTCCAAATGTCCGAATCATTACTTTCTGCAAGCATTGTAAGCAATTCAAGTCTCACACTGGGATGACAAAGATGTGCAGATAATAATGAAATAGTGAACTACCCTGAAATATAGCTGCCGTGACCCTGCCTAGGATACGTGTTTAAGAAAGATGGATGGATAGCTAGCTCAATGTAACTTTAAATGATTTCAGCCCATATCCAGCATTATAAATTGATGAAATTGTGAAATGGGTAATTTAAGTAGCTTGTTTCATGCTTTAAGTAATGGGAAATGTGAATTATCTCATGCTCAAAAATGTTTTAGTAGTGGTTTATTAAATAAAAAAACTATTTTAAACAGATATATTTATATACAGTATGTAGTTTGGACGCGTAGCCTTCAATTCCATGTACACCACACCGACTGCGTACTATAAATTGCCCAAGGGAAGCTCAAATCTGCCCTCAATGTCAGAATGGTGGGTCTCACGCGTGTTTGTTAGTTTCAGCTATCCTAACCGCACCAAAACAAACCTATACGAGCATGGGCTGTGGCAGGGAGCCAGCTGCCATGAGCCGAATTACTATGCACAAATATCAGGACTGTGCTTCAAACTCACAGCCAAGAGTTGTTTAAAACGGACACAGAATCAGACAGCCAAAGAGGAAATTTGTTTGTAGAAACAAAGTTTCTGATGTTTACATATGAGGAGTTAGTATTTGAAACTGCTTCTTTAAACCTCTAAGTGCTGGATTGTCATGCTGAGTGACTTTTTGCTGTACATACAATAGAAGATCAGGGCACATCAGATGGCTGTTTAATTGGTCTTTGATTTCCAGTTTGATCTGATGATGCTGTGTGGCAGTTTAACATACAAAACTGGCCAGGTTTGTGTTGAGAGTTTGAAAATATCCCTTAGGTAAAATGGAAAATTATTGGTTTATATTGTGGCATATATTTTATTTTATATATACTAATATGTGACGTGTACACTATATTATATAGCCGTATTTGCAGCACCAGATGTTTGAAGTTCCTTACATAATACTCAGTAACCTCGTCATTCAGATTGCAGGCTACATTTGGAAACCAACTGGAGAAAAAATTTTCTGGTGTCCATCATAAAATGTTTCAACGGCCATGCTTTCTTATGGAGTGAAAACAGGAAATAAGTTGTGCATCACTTGAGATTGCCTTGATAGCTCAGAATGTTTATAGGTGTCAGGGACCGATGCAGAAAAATAAGTTGTTTCGTCATTCCAGCCTCCCCAATCTTCAGCGTAAATTCGTGCCTCAACACGCACTGATGAGTGTTAATACAGCAGAAAGAAAGTCATTAAAATGTGCATAGCGGTTCTGATTTCACAGCATTTAAAGTACTTAAATTCTTTTTTCCATCAGATTTAATATCAATACCTCATTCTGTATTTTTATTGAGCTTAATGTAAGTTTAGTCAAGTTTGAGGTGGGGAAAAAATTGCAAGCAGAAGCATTTAAAATGTTATAAGCAGTTGTGGAAAAAATAAAGCTGAAAGAAAGCTTCAGTTTTACAAAATAATTTAGTGTTATATTAGACTTGTCTGGTTGAATGATGCTTTGAAGTTATGCTCAGGCTGAAAGTTCTCTTTTTAAAAAAAGTTTTAATCTAAATCTGGTTAAAGTGTGTGAGCTCAGGCATAGGGAAGTAATTCATCGTATAATGTGAGACGGTATTAAGAGCGAAGAGCTCTTATCCCAACTGTCTTCTTTTGTTTTTGCTTTATGGCTTTTTTTTTTTTTTTTTAAATGACCAAACATTTATTCCATGTGCACATTTTAATATCCAGTTCAAAATACTGTACCTTTTCCATATTAAAACTCTCTTCTTTCATTACTAGTTCATTTAATTGCAGTATATTCATTATTTGTTTCATTGGGATAAACATTTCTCTTCATGTACACTAACGCACTATAGGTTGTATGTGTTTCTAACAGCGTTCTACCACATTTTTATAGCAAAAAGACATTTCAATTCTCACACCACAATATCTTTCCCTAGGATATAAACATACATTGACTGCTCTGGTAAGAGCTTTTTTTTTTTTTTTTTATTTTCCCGCGCATGAATTCTAGACGTCAAGATGAGTGCATTTGAATATCATTTCCCTCTGTTATCTCAGCAGCCCGAGTTTTAGACAAAGTTGTGTGTGCTTATGACAACACAGGATTTGCACAGAGCAAAAGCCTGCGATGTTCAGACAGGAAAAGCCACAGTCTGAGATCTCAGCCACCTCTGCACACTGTTCATAGTGGGGTTAGGCTAATTGTACAGTGCCGAGCTGATCTTGGTTGCAGAGGAACACAGTTTATTTCAATGTCTCCATGCTGTAATTGTGCTGGCGATCAAGGCTCTTGAGAGATTTAATTATTGACAATTTACAGAAAGCCAAAAGAAGAAAAATACTAGCTAAGTACTGAAAGTGGCAGGTTTCTAATTTGCTTGCGTGGCGGAGAGCAACTTATGGCCCGCAAATCCTCATTTTTGTAAATATGAGAAGACATGGGTGCTTGCTTGTTAACTGGATCTGACTCGAGTTGGGTGAACTCCTCTGCATTGTTCCAGTCAGGATTTGTTAATGGGCTTAAGCACAGTGTACCAGGAAGTCCAAAATGACTGTTTTGTCCCTCCGTTCGAATTAAGCTTCTGTACGGAAATAAACTTTCACAAGGTTTTAATTTAGGCCATTGGCAGATGTCAATAGGAACTGCATTAACAAAGTAGGTTTAGGTTTTGTTTTCTCTTTCTTTGTTTTTTGTTTTTTTTGCTTTCAGTCTCAGTGTGGTCTCTGAACCGTGCTGCCTGTTAGGGCACAACCAGAAAGCAGAGTCGATGCACATTTCCAACAAGTTCCGCTAAGCAGGCTGAGTTCGCCCCAGGGGCTGTATGGGCACAGAGCAACCAGGCCGCTGCAACTCGTTCTACAAAGCTCTGGCGAGGGACTTTGATCCCCTGTCCCTGCATCAGTGCAACCTTGACTCTCGAATAACCCAAACAGCAAATGTGAAATGTTCACACACATACACGCACGAAAAAATCTGGCCGCTAGAAAGGGAGTGCATTTCAAACACAAATAAATGACGGCAGGTAAAGGATAAAGGTAAAATGCACATGTGGCAAAGGTACCCACTGGCCTGGACAGGAAAAAGGAGTGTTTAGTGTTGCATTGATCCGCAGTTTGCTTTGCATTTTATCTTTTGTATGAAGACACAGAGGAGTGTAATTATTCAGAATGTTGTTGCTAATGATTTTGTCAAAAGTGACTTAATAATGATGCACATTTTTGCTGCTGGATGTTTTTCTGAAGGCGGTGAACAACAGAAGGGCACCTCCTGTGCATACAGCCTTGAGGTAGCTCAGTAAAATCTGTACAGAAAGCAGCAGGTTGAAATATTGCACCAGTTTGCCTCCATAGTTTAAGTAGGGTGAAAACATTAACGTGTACAAGGCTAAATGCAAATTCCTGCTTTTCCTACTATTTGACTTGTAAAACATCCTGCAGGATTGTTATATCAGGCTTTACTAAAGTGAACTGGGCATAAATATAAGATACCTGGAATTGCTCTTTGTTTCAACAAAATCGATTGATATCACAAACATAAATACTACCGCTGAGTGGTGGATGGTGTTCATTTCTGGTCTCATTACCATTTGTTCTCATTGCTGTAAGTGGGACCGGTCCTCATCTCAGTGTAATATTTCCGCATGTGATAATGCGTGAAACGTGCAAAATGTTATTTTACAGAATTACTTTCTTACCCACAGTGACTGGTATCGATCTGTTTTGGTGGTCTTTTGTATGGGAATCAAACAGGTGATTATACTTAAGTGTTGGAACATCAGATTGCTGACCTGAAACCTTGTGACAGAGAATGTGCACCAACATATTGTAGCTCAGTTTTGTTTGTATAGAAATAAAGATTGACTGAATGAATTAGCCGAGGACCATTTCACGTCTTCGTTGTAATTATAATGTGTGAAACCGGGACGACTGTTTTGTTCAGTCATTGCTACTGGTGTGCGAAATTCATCTTATGGCTTGACAGAAAGTCGTTTTGAGCATTAACATGCGATATCCATGCAGCGCAAGTCTATCAAAGAAAATAGATGGCAGGAGCAATAGCATTAGGATAAGAACCATTTGAATTCCCTGCCTTTGAAAAGCATACTTTGAAAACACAATGTGAGTAAAAAAAGTTACATTTTATACATTAAATATAAATTTGTTGGTAATGAGGAGCATATAATAAGCAAGCAGCACATATAAAAAGGTATGAACATCAAAGTATTAACTGATTTTAAACTGGAAATTAATGTTTTTATCTCATATTGAGATCAAAATGTGCGATAATGATCAAGTTGAAAATCAGCCCTATAAAGATTACCTCTTGGGTAAAAAGTCAAAATGTATGCTCAAAGGCTTGAGAGCAGTATATGATGCTCTCCTGCCATATACATTGCATATGCTCTATTACTAAATATTCCAAGAGTCTTTGATGTCTGTTTTATCTAATCCTGCCATTTACATTCAAAAGGTAGACTGGAAAGAAAGCATGAGTGTGGAAGAAAAAACTGGCTGCAGCAAAGGACTGAGCTGGCGAATGTGAAATTAACATTTTGGTGTGAACACTAATTCGTGTTGGATCAAAATCAGTGTGAGGGGCAGTAAAACTGCAGAATGGAGACTGGGTAGGCCTCTGAAATACGACTGAGTGAGAAAAAAGTAGGGAGGTAGGAACCGTATTGCAGAGACATATTTCATTAGTCTGCATAAGAAGACAAAATTACTCCTAAATTTTTATGGGATCCCAGCTTCCTTAAGTCCCCATGGGAAGCCCTAAATGAGCCTTTGCTTGTGCTATATTTATGACATCAGTGGCAGGTACTGGGACCTTATCTAGGTGACTACCTGATAAGACAGAACAGTCTCTGCAGATTCCAAAAAAGTGCAGGAAGGGGAATCTATATAAAAAAAAAAAGAAGCAGGTAGGACGATGATGTACTGCAGCACACTATTCTACACTTGAGGATAGAAGTAGGGTTTGAACAGAATCTCATGAGATTGTGTCCCATCTTCAATCTCAGGTCCACAGGTAAACTTTGTGCCCTTGCTAAATCCTGACTCATTAGTATGAGGGAATATGGAGTGCACAAGTTTAGTATTACGGTGATGATAAGAATTAGGCGATACATCACTTTCAGCGGTGGTCTTGATACACACATTAAAGTACCACTGTGATATAGGCTAGGTAAGAATGTAAGATCTATGAGTATAAAGTTGTTGTCTCAGCTTGCACAGTTGAGAAGTTAAGTGATAGGATATAAATGAAAACATCATTCCTGGTGTTCGGTAACTCCGGTTTTGGATATCTATATAAAAGCACTTCTCCATATATGTAGTCCTTAAGCATACAATATAAGCTCTTATGATAATGTGCACAATAATAAATAATAGTACGAGGAGCCAGAGAACACTTGTGAAATGAGAACGCGAGATGCTGAAGGGGTGTCTGGTGGTATCCTGATGGATTTTGGTGTAGATCACTACTTCAGTTTGTGTGCACTTCATTCAGAAGGGTTTTACTTTTTTTGAAAACATCATTTAGCATGGGCCAGTGTGACAGAGAGCTTGAACAGCTACACTGGGATGCCTTTGATTTTTATTAAGTCTGCTTTTAAGATGCTTACAGTGAATAAATGGGGGAAATGTAAAATTAAAGGTCACAGTAAATCTTTTGCAAAAAAAAAAAGCACATAAAGCAGCCACACAAGTAGTACAAATGTCCAATGCAATCTATTAAACACACAATGGGAAGTGTAGTATACAAGAAATGCTTAAATACATTACTTATTATTTTTCTGTAGTATACAATACAACAGTGGATTTTATAACTTTGCACTATTATTCTTAGTTAACTGAATTAGGAAGTAAGAGTGACTATCTGGGTATTTTTTCAGATGCTGTTCATGTATTAATGTAGCAATTTAAACTCTATTTAAAACCAATAAATAACTTTCCGTATATACAACAGTAACGCATGATGGGAGAGCCACAGCTCTGTAATACTTGCAATGAATGACTGTTTTTCCCATAATCCCTAGGGTGGTGATGTAGTATATTAAGATGGTGACTGAGACACAGGTTTTTTTTTTTTTTTTTAAAGTAAAAACAATCTTTTACACACATTCGCTCCTCAATTCATTGTGTGTGTGCGTGTGTGTGTGTGCGCGCAAAAATGCAAACATTTCATGGTGCCAGAATATTACACTCTGTTAATGTTATGATTTAGCTGGGGTGAGTTATTGTATTTGTCCAATTGTAATGTTTGGTTGCCCACCCTCAGTATGGCTTTTGTTAAGTCTTCCATTGATCTGTGTGTCCAGTAGACAAACTATGAATTTGGGTCTGTGCTGCACTATGTGCAGCGTAAAAAAGTGGGAAATACATCATACAGTTCTTTCTCAGCTTTCTGTTATTATGATGAAAATGTTTGTGAATCAAAATTGTCAAACTAAATGAGACTGTTTTATAATGAATATTCGTAAAATTTTGATTTCGTAAACAAAGGGGTGACTTTAAATAAATATGAAGTAGATAACTTTGAAATAGAAGAACCAGAGACATAACTTGGAATATTTTAAACATTAGACAGAACATTTTATTAACAGATTTAGATGGGATGGGCTTGGATTGATTAAAGATTTAGACAAAATTTGATATCGTTGCACGTACTTTGAATATCTTCTGTTTTCCGTTGTTTAAATGTGACCACAAACCTTCGCCCTGTTTTTTCTTCCCTCTGCCTTATTAGGTTTAAGTTCAATATTTTGGTATATAATTTTTAGTAGCAGTTTTGTCTTTCACAAAATATTTAAGTATATGGGAATGTTCTTTCCTACAGAATTCTTTTTTTGTTTTCATTATATTTCATTTTGCTTTAGTAATTTGGCAAAAAACTTATACTAGCTGAGAAAATATACTAGCTGAGAAATCTGGTATTATCTGGAGCTAGTTGCATCTAGTATAGTATTGTTAGAGCTATTGAACAGAGAGATGCCACACAGATGTTTGAGTTGCAGTAAAGTGAAAAGGCAGAAAGAAAAAGGTAATAACAAAACTTTATTAACCTTAATATTTCACCCTGGGTGTGGGTGTGTTGTTTTTTTTTTTTTTTTGCGCATGTATAACAGCCTCTGGCTACTATCGCTGCTGATAGTCACAATGATGATGATATACTTTGTATATTATACTCAAGAATAGTCAGATGGCATTATTTATTGTTGTTTGTTAATTTAATTTAAAAAAGGATTAAATGCAATAAATTATAAAGGATACTCTTACATCATCATGTTTCATTATATTCATGGGATTTACAGAATAGACCTTTAAAAATGTAACATTTTAGTGTATTATCAACACTAGATTAATATTTTAAAATAAAAAGTCTTTATGTACTTATTTCATTTTCAATTAATGACTAATGAAACATGCCAGAAAAGGTTCCTCTTATGACGATTAGTATTATTTGAAAGCATTTTAATTTTGAATTAAAATATTTATATTTGGCAATTTGTGTAGGTGCATTATGTTTATATCTAGAGGGTTTAAAAATATCAATTTTCAGACTGATATAAATACTATAATTAAACCACCTAGTTAAATGTGGAGCTTATTTATGATTAAGGAAGGAAGAATTTTATAAATATGTCTTTCAGTTTGGGCTAAATGATAAAACAAACAAAAGAAGGAAAGAAAGTAAAAGAGCAGCACCACTTGCAGCCAGCATGTGGGTATCGACAGGTGTTTAGCTTCCCTGCGTGTGTTTTGGCTGCTTCAGTGCAACAGTGCTTGGGATGATGGTGGAGCTGTGATGGGCTGTGTAGAGAACGCTGCGGCCAAAGCATTGACAGCATCCGATGCTCTGCAAACAAGCACACAGCTGTGCCCCTCCTGCATGCCAACACAACTCATTCTGAGTTTTTCTTTCTTGTTGTCTCACAAGCCATTTTTTAAATAAAATGTGTTAGGTGTTTACCAGGATTGCTCAAGTTGATGATGTGTGGCTATTGCTCTTAATTGTCTGCCTAGTCAAGAAAATGATTTCCAAAAGTGGAACGTTAGATGGAAACCATCTTCTACTGGGAAACCATTAAATATTGCCCTAATGATAACCTGCTGGGCAGCAGGTGGTGTAGTGGTTAGAGTGGTCGTCTTTGGACTTGAAGAAACTGGTTTGGTATCACACCTCCTGCAGCAAGTAGCCTCGGTTACCCTGAAACTGCTTCGGTAAAAGTTACCCAGCTCTGTAAGTATGGAAATATTTGTAAGCGGCTTGATGTTGTTGGGAAAATGTTGGCTAAAGGATTAAATATGAAATATTAATTTTTATGTTGCCAGCTGTATAAAGTTTGTTTTGACTGAAGACTGTTTCATTGTTGAAGATCTTGGTATTATTGATTGGGAAAATAAGATATGTACATTAATTATTTAAAGACAGTAAAAATGAAAGCATGTACATATGATTTGTATTTGCATCAATTCAAATGGTGTTATAGTGATAAATAGAGAAGAATGGAATTCAGTGACATTGCTGTACATTTATTATAAATACATGAAATCCTTGCTGGGAATTGTGTTGTAATGGAACATCTCTCAATCTTTCAGTGCCAGCCTGGCACAGCTGTAGATGCAATCCAAATTAAGTGGATCTTGACAAACAAAGCTAGTGTCAATGCCATGCTCGCAGCATTAAATTTGGTTTATGACAATAATATGTTGGGAAACCCTGCCGTTGAAGCTGCATGTTTCTCTTATCTGTCGCATAATTGGAGACATGGAACAACGTGCGGAAGAGGTTCACGCTCGCTTCAGTGCAAATGACAGGAAGGGTGTTTGATTTGATGCGAAGACTAGGAGGAGAGGCCAGCCCACTTACAGAAGAATTCGCACTGACTGACATTCATGAAGGTGTATTTGGGATCCTGAAATGCAAGGTTGAATAGATTAAGTCTATTCAAGGCCCCCTGTTATGTATTATTATGTCTGGCATACCTCATGGCAGTGGGACCCCAATGTACATACAGTACATGTAGACACAAACAGGTTGCATTTTGACAAAAGTCCTGGGATTCAGAAGGCTGACTGACAGGAACCTTCCAGCTTGGAGTGATACCGCTGTGAAGGCCTGTTTTGTACCTGTCAGTAGCACAAGACTGATTCTGAAGATATCGTCTGGGAGGAGGCAAAAATGGGAAATTTCAAATAATTTGCCTTCGAGAAATGTGCCTGCTCTGGAAAGTACGTATTTGAAGCATATGTATATGCTTGATAGTAAAATTCGGAAGCATTGTACTTTAGAAGACCTGAATATGTTTACTTTGTTTTCACCTTGAGCAACTTGATTATAGGTCAACAGTGTTATGAAGATGATTTCAAGCTGTATATTTAACCAGTATACTCAGAATTTAATACGGGCCCAGTGAATATAAATGTCTTTTTAGGCCAGTCTCCTGTATCGTACAGTCCTGGATATAGGTTGTGTAGCAGAGCAAATTATAATCAGACCCTGTTCGTCTGAGGTAACTAAACTGTCAGAATAGGGGCTCTGAAGCTGAAGACCAACGTACAGCATGGGATGTGGTCATAGACAGAAAGCAAAAGCTTTGTGTGGGTTCACACAGCCTTCAAAACACTTCCTTCCCCACCCTCGCCTATGTCCATGCTGAGCAGCTGTTCATGTGGCTCCGCTACGCTGGATGCTCTTAATTGAAGAACTGACGTTGAATAGCAGGTGCCTGTCCTGGAGAACGTATGGCAGGTACAGGTGCACTGTTTCATGCAAGGACCATGGCTTTTGATTGGCTTTCAGCTACATTTGTCTCCATCTGTTTCCATCATGCTGAGTGCTCATATGGAAATTTTACTTATGCACAATTTTACAGACAGAAATGTATATTCATAGTTATTATTTCATATATACACATTCACATGCTGTGTTACTGCATTCCTAGTTCAAGCAATTTTGCTGAAGTTATACAATAATGCCATCTGTTTCTGCCTACCTCCAAAAATAACTCAGGTAATGAAAACACACACTGACTCATTTCTGTTCACTTGTGTGAATCATGAATGGAAAATAGTTAAATCACTGGGAAATGGTAAATGAATGAGTAACAAAATTAGATGCAGAGAGGAATTTTTATTTCGTACTCAAACTGTGCGTTCTTAGTGGGACTGGACCCAGTAGCACCTCATTTAAAACCCACCAGCAAT
Source organism: Heterotis niloticus (assembly GCA_018136845.1). Lineage (NCBI taxonomy): Eukaryota > Metazoa > Chordata > Actinopteri > Osteoglossiformes > Osteoglossidae > Heterotis > Heterotis niloticus. The sequence goes on from CM030896.1 coordinate 25,389,457, forward strand.
GTTACCAACCTTGGAGTCTGTTGAATCTTGTGGACTATGGTTATCGATAATGATCCACATGTTATATACATTGAAGATGGTATCTTGCCTATGCTATTGATCACAGTGCGATACAGGTTGTGTAAGGTCTGCTACCATTTAGCGGAATCTCTTATTATAAGAAAAAATTTGAAATACAGTTGCAGGTTTCAACTGCACTTAATTGCTTTTCTTCAGTAGTTGGTAGCAATGAAAGACCTGGACTTGAGACCAAAAACTTAAAATTCATATGAATTAGTAGAATTTAAGTTAACTGTTTACTAAACTGCAAAGACAATGCCAAAAACTATTTTATAGTTTTTCTAAGTGTATTTTAATGGACGGTTTTGAATAAACTGAAGAAATTTGGCTAGTGCTCCTTGTGGCATTTGCATTCCCTATGATACGGTGTCCAGTGTCTAACTGTTGTTTTCTTCATGTTAAATGAACAAAAGTTTCTTGTTGGGTCAGGAGGCAAAGCATCCCAGGTGGTCACCAGCTGTGCGTGGTTTCCGTGGCCTCTTTCTCCTCTTCGTAGGAGTGTCCATTGAGCACATGGACTCCGCTCCCTGTTTTAATTGTGTTAGTGGTGGGGTTGGCAGATCCAGACTGCTAAGTGGGAGTGTCCATTGAGACTGAGTGATACTATCATTTTCCCATGGTGGAAAACTAGAAGACATAGCAGTTCATAAATAATAAGCTGCACCAGTAATATCTGAGGTCAAACAGATGTCCACAGATGTATTGTGAAAATCCCCCCCCCCCCCCCAAAAAAAAAAAAAAAAAAAAAAGTTGGATTCTTAGGAGCCCACCATGAATTAAATTACTTTATTTTTGTGATTCTCAGAAAGTGTGTCCCTAGTTTTGTCTTTTTTTCCTTTAATGAACTGGAATGTGAATCAAAAGTGTTCACTTTAAAGCTTTGTTTTCAGTTGAAGTGTAATGAGGGGTTTGCAATGCAATGGTGACAACTTTCTTCAGATGCAAGGTTATTAGTCTTAAACTTGCTTAGCTGCATTTTAATATCTCAAAATGTCAAACACCGAGAATCGTAATTTTGCTGTTTCTGGCATGCTTCCTTTGTGATAACTGTCACCGAACTGAGGATACAGGTTTTCTGTTTGGTATTTTTAATTGAGACCAACAGTTTTATGGGTCAGGTGGGTATGTGCACATTTGTAATAGGAGCTTAGACCACTTAAATGATTGGCATATTGCGGATATCGGAACGAAAGAGTGGTGAAAACTCACCTGCAGTACACGCGGATCTTTCCAGTTCCTCTAGCATACTTTAATCATCCAAGAGTGAGGACTTTGAAAATCAATAGACCTTTTTACACTTAACCGTTTTTGGTTAGAAATCAGATCGATAAAATATAAGACAATATTTTCCCTGAGGGGAAAAAAACAGGTTCTTGTCTTTGGCTCACTGATGGTTGAGTTGAGTGTATTAAAATATTCAAAAACTTCAAAAGCCAGTTTTTTATAATTGGCAGTAAGGCATTTGGGGGCTCCATTATAGCTGGTACTCATTAAGTGCAAAACCTGTGGCTTAACACAATGAATCAATGTTTTTGCCTTTGAATCTAGACTTCATAAATAAATTTAGGTTAGGCTTCATGCAAATTTCGTCAAGTCAGCTGTGGAATTTATACATTTGGATGTTTGTGGCTCAGAGATTACCGTTCTGTGCAACTAAGAGGACTGAGGTCTTTTTCCTAGAAGTTTCTGTAAATGACAGGAAGAAATGGTGGTAAAACAAGAAAAGAGAGAATGCTGTCAAAAACTGTCTTTGTGCAACCTGTAAATGTAACATAATGAATTTTCACAGCTTCCGACCACACATTTGTTTTTCCAGACTTGGATGCATTTGAGTGTGTCTGTGTGAAGCTGTGAAACCACCTCTGTGGTGCAGTGAAACATTGTTCTCCAGAAATAACTTGAGTGGTCTTAAGTTAGAGTTGCAGTAGCTGGAGCACAAAAATAATAAATGGAACAATATAGGAACTTTGTTTTACGTACATATCTTGTATTATTATGTAGTGATGCGGCAACATAATGTCATTCCTGTTCATGTTCTCTTGACCTCGGTGCATTGATCTAGCACTGCTCCACTATCAAGTGAAAATGGGGGGGGGGGGAAGCAACTGCATTAAAATTATGGGTATTTCACAGCAAATGCCTCTACAGATCTCTCTTTCTCACGACAGGATAATGTGATTTCTTTTTTTTTTTTTCTGGGAAAAACCCCATAGACAAAGAAGCCACTTTCCTTCGTTGGCTGTTGATGAGATGCTTGGAAAGAAAACAGAGATTTTCAAGATATCTTGTTCTCTGTGCATGCCCATGCGGACACATACATACACATGGACACAGGCACAGGCCCACGCACTTCAAGTTTTCAATGAATACAACAAAAAAGCCCCTGGAAAGTTGAGGACATCAGTAACCGAACTCTGAAATGTTTCTGTTTACATTCTTACACTACTGCTGAGTGTGAAAGCATGTACAGACTGCTTTTCCGCTAAGGCTACGTGTTCCCCGCTGCAACCGGTGCCCGCAGAATTTCAAATGCTTCCACATCTGAGGTTAAACAGTGCGTTTCTTTTTCCTTAAGTACATTTCCTGAAGAATGTGCAGTTCTGAAAATCCATGAGTGGAGAGGATGTCACACCGCTTTAGCTTTCTCTTCAGCAGACTGAGCTGGCTAAGCAGTCTCTTCCAAGCCCTATCCTTTTGTCAACATTCATACAGGGTCTTGTTCTGTAGTTTTTTAGAATAACCCTGAGCGTATTCTCCCACCCTGCCCTCAGATTCCACACGATGTGCACATCAGTGTTGCTCTGAACACTGTTACCCGTGTGCCCTCACAAGTGTCAGCATTTCATGTCATAGGAGTGCCATCTCCTGTCACCATGCAAATAAAGCAAATAGCAAACATAAGTTGAAAAAGATGACAGGCTGCAATTTGCAGAGCAGCAGGTTGTGGATAACTGCAGCAAGGAAGAGTGAACTTTATTTGCTAATGCTTCTCTCCAAAGTGGATTTACCCATTTATACAGCAGTGTGATTTTTAGTGGAGGGCAATTTCAGGGAAGGTTCCTGGCTACAACAGGTGGTGGGGACACAAATGTAGGACCTCCAGAGCCAGCAGGTTGAACTGCTGTGCTACCTGCTGAACAGCTGTTCTCCCATTGTAATAGTGGGGTTTTGAACAGGATTCTTTACACAAGAACTAGATTTATAGCCATGCTTTATAATCGTTGTCTTTCTTACGGAGGCTATTTTCAGAAGCTGTTTGTATATGTTGCTACGGAAAAAGAGAAGTCAGTAAAGAAAGAAGAACTTGTGATTGTGTGAATATCTGAGGAAAAAACAAGTATTCTTTTGCACAAGTTTATCATGTGTTTGTCAGGTAATGGGCGCTTGTGCATTGTGTTCGGACAGCAGGGTTATAAGGAATTCATTTTGTACCTGCTAATTTGCAATATTCGCATGGCTTCCTCATTCTGTGTGGGCTGTTCACAGAGATGAGGAGATTTCGAGAATCTGCCACTCGCATCAATACGTCAGCCGTCAAGCACATCCTCGTTGGCATATTCAGAAGGGCTCGCTGGCTGCGTTCCACCTGCCCGTTGCTGGGGTAGGATGGGTCAAGACAGGGTAGGAGCAGAAGCCCGTTGAAGGCTTGGCCCCTGGGGCCACGAGTGACTGACAGGATGACAGACAGGAGCTGACTGCACCCATCCATTACTGGCCTCTGCTGTGTGCCAACCTGCACCACACAATTACCATTTTCATGTAATAAATGTAACTTGCTTTTGTTGCCTTTCTGAGCTCCTCGGGGAGCAAGAAAGCAGAGATCATGGGGGAGAATTTAGCCAGCATTTTAACTTCTCAGGCTGTTTCTCTTCAGCTGGATTGTTATTTATTTATTATTTTATTATTGCTTTTCATAGGATCCCGGTTCCTTTTCCATAGCAGGAAAATGATAACGATATTGGACCCAAAAGTGCCGCCTCCACATAAGATAATGTCATGAGTGTTCACCAGCTGTGCTGCAGCATAAAGAAAGTAAGAACGCACATAAGTTTTTATATAGCGATCAGAAGAAAACTGAGATTTTTTTAAATGGGTTCCTTAGAAATAAAAAAAAAAATATGATTCATAAACATGTACAGTAAATGTGTATAAATGTGAAGGAGTGCCATGTTCTTAGCTCATAAGAAATGACTTGTGCATAAAATGCTTAATCCCTGCAGTATAAAAGTAATTATTATTATTGTGATGACAAAGCCACTTGTGGGGATTAATCCGGCTAAACAGATGACACAGTAGTGTTTACTTGTCCTTAACGTGGTAGTTTAAAGGTATGGATGAGGGAAAGTGTCCTTGCTCCACATGTAGGATTGTCTACGGATGGGTGCATATTTACTGGCTCCCTGTGAGCCCTGCTTTTCCGAATGGATGAGTTAAAACCAGTATCATTATCCAGTGCCTCTAGGATTGCTCTAATCCATAACCAGGGTGAGCCGTCATGTTCCCCAGGATACAAATGGAGGCTTAATACCCTACCATCTAAGAAGGCCGCTGCAGTGTTTATCTGAACGATGTAATGGGATGAGCTGTTTGTTGTGACATCCATAATGATAAAGCAAGGAGGTGTTGTGCATGTTACAGTAACTTTTACTCCTCGACTGTGTCGGAGTTCTTGTGGATGGATTTATGGAAGTTGTATTGCGTGGAAGTTGACTGTTTTAAGAGGCTAAACTGCAGTTCTCCTCTCCATATCACTTTTATTTAGTGCATACTAATATATGCTAGATAAGTAAGGAGGACAGATGGGTGGAAGCTGCGCTGTTCCATTATTAATACAGATCATTAGCCCACTAATGATTTGACAAAGCCATCAGGGCAGCAAGTAGTGCAGCAATTAAGGACATAACTTGTAACCTGAAGATGGCCAGTTTATGTCTCGAGAGAGGCATCCGGTAGTCCGTTTGAAAAACAAATTTAATCCAAATTGTTCCAGTGGAATACCCAGCTATATAAATGCTTGAGATTTAAACATCATGTAAGCAATTGAGGAAGAACATCAACGACATTTTGCAGGTTAATTACAAGCAGTTTCGGTCCTGTGTGCCGGTCAGTTCACAGGTACTCGAGAATTTTTCTTCTTTTAAAAGAAACTATTACATCGGCAGAACATATAATTGCAGAATGCCAAGTGAACACTGCCCCCAGTGAAAGCTGAAGCATAAAGTGGAACACCTGGAGTTATGTAAAAACAAATCCCAGTGTAAATAATAAGTACAGTTGCGCAGTGCCGCATGAATGTTCGTCAAAGTGAGGATTGAAGTACCAGGTACAACACCTGGTTCTGAGAAAGAGCTATGCCATAAGTATCAGGTTGCTCTTTAAACTGAACCTGTAGCCATTTTAGCTTTTGGTTCCTTACTTTCATGGGTTCTTCTGGAAATAGAAACTATCATAAAAGAAAGGGCAGTCTCTTTACTGGAGTTATTTATTGCTAGTCAGCACGTTGTTTACAGCACAGTGAGATGAACGGGCTTCCAGCCTCGTTCTTGCTGCTGGAGCAATGTCCGCCACAGCCCAAGTTCTGTGGCTAGTGATCAGTATCCCAGCGGGCCTTGTCATTTGTAAAGCCTGGTGGCATCCAGGTAATTCTGTACCGCGGGTCAGGGAATTGATAAAGTGTGCCATGCGAACATCCTGTTATAAACTCTTTTTTGCACTTTTCATCATCTAACCACTAACAGAAATTACTTGTCCTTTAGCGTGCGTAGGCCATCAATCGGTTGATTCATAGAGCATCGATGCCGCTATGGCAGCTGCTCGAATTGGGCTGAGCGGGCCTGCTTGGCCATGGGCTGCTCCCATCGCCACTTGTAGTTCAAGAAGAAGCTACATAGCTTCCACCAGCAATAAAGCGGTACTGGAAACTCCCTGTTAAAGGGTTTCACGCGCTGTACCTCACGTCGTTGACCACTAGGATATAGAAAATTACGTGTTCACTGGGACTTGAATGACTTCTCTGACTGTCACGCACAGTTAATAGGACCGCTGTTTCCAGGTCTGAAATCTGATAATTCATGTAAGTGTTTGCAAAATAAAACCGCAGCTGTAAGTGTAAATAATCCTAGATGGAAACGTGTCACGTGAATATTTTTTTATTCATTTCATCTGGGGAGGTACAACATATTTCTCTATATAATCAACGTCGGCAAAACAAAGGAGCTGATCGTGGACTTCAGGAGACAGCAAGGGAATGGCCATGCGCCCGTCTCTATAGCCGGCGCCCCAGTGGAGAGAGTGAACAGCTTCAGGTTCCTCGGAGTTAACATCACTGAGGACCTGTCCTGGTCACGGCACACCAGCTTCGTCATCAAGGCGGCAACACAACGCCTCTTCTTCCTCCGTCGGCTGAGTAGGTTCGGCATGGACAACAGGATACTTGTCAACTTCTACAGATCTACCATTGAAAGTATCCTGACTGGCTGTTTCACGGCCTGGTTTGGCAGCTGCAGTGCATCAGACCGTAAAGCTCTGCAAAGAGTGGTCAAGACAACACAGACCATTACCAGGACTGATCTGCCAGCCCTGCAGGACCTCCACACCCAGTGCTGCAAGAAGAAGGCATATAACATCCAGAGGGACAGCAGTAACCCCAGCCACAAACTATTCTCCTTGCTCCCATCCGGAAGACGCTTTAGAAATGTTTGGACAAGGACGAAAAGGTTCCAGGACAGTTTTTTCCCCCCACACCGTAAGACTGCTAAACCACTGACCCCTCCTTAGGCAGTGGGAACAGTCGATCGGGGTCTGTCTGTCTGTATGCCCCCCCCCCCCATTGTGTAAGATAACCGGTGACAAATAAACCTTGACCTGACTAATATGAAGGATGATTTGTGAAGTGCTAGTATGTTTTTGCATTTAAAATAAATTATTCAAAACAAAGACTGTCGCTCCCGCTGTGGTCATTTTCTATTGAAAATGACTTGACTAATTAACAAGGAGACTCGTGATGTGGCAAACCACCGGGTTCCTATTTTACTTTTCAGGATTTGATTTATTAATTGCCGTATATCTTTCCCTTAAATAGAGGCAAAATCACTAACCGGTGGGTATCATAAAATGTGATTTCGGTGGTTATGATACCATCATTTTTGATGTAAGACTCATCCATTTAAATATGAGATCCAGTTTGTACATGAGATACCGTTATAGATGAAACATGCTTGCGGAAGTTTTCTTTGCAATGTATTTGAGTTGCAGTGCATCACTGATCAACAGTAACATAAAAATAGACAGTTTCTGTTGTTTTTATGCAGAAAACACCACGGCAGCAAGAAAATCGTGATATCCAACAGCCGCAGGTAGCTTTAATTTGAAATACAGCTTAAAAATAGCAAACAGCAACAAGCTTTACAAACTGTTCAGTGATAAAAGCTATAACGTTTACTTTACAGAAACCTTTATAAAAATGTGCTAGAGAAGGAAATAAACCAGCCACTGCAGGGGGTAAAAAAAATAATAATTTTACCTTGATGTTGGCACATTGCTGTTGAATGCCTGCGAATATCAGTGTCTTGGTGCATTATGGCAACCATTTACCTCCATGTTCCCACTGTTCTCCACATGGTAGAAAATCAGCAAGTGCAAATTTAGTCAGTGAAATATTTTAAATGCAGATTGAATTATTCAACAGTTTCCCTCCCTTTGGGTTTCTGACAATTGAATTTCTTACTGTCAGTTATAATTTTCACAACATCAGGGGATGCACATGTATTTGATGGGCCTTTAATAGTTGTGATTGTTTGACAACAGAAGCAAATGTACTGTAACACTTGTTGCCTGTTTGTCTGCAGCATTTTCAGAATACGTCTGAAGTTAGCTCTATAATGTTCCCGGAATTTTGGGTATTGTAGGGCTAAAAGCTTGTACTGGCTTGCAGTCAAAGGATCCAGGTTTGAATTTCAACTCCTGCTATACGACCTATGCTCCAGTAAAGTTTACCCAGCTGTTTAATTTGGTAAACAAATTAGAATACAAGTGGAATATTGTATGCCGTCTTAGAAAGAAGATGGCAGACTAATAATAATCACTTATATTTACTGTATTAACATCTCTGGTGAAAGTGGCTTCAGTTATAGACTGTTTTTTCCCAAGATAAAAGGTAATTGTTAATCAACCAAAATTCCAATTTTTAAAATATATGCCTCTTAAATTTTTGAAACATACTATGTATTGAACCAGAAGTGGAATGCATTCTGATATTTTTTACAAGGAAAATAAATGCTTCATTTTCATTTGTTTCCTTTTCTTTTTTCTTTTAGCCAAATAAAATTGTTTTATATTTGATCACATAGCTTTTAGCTGTGGTCAGTACAGTAAACAGTAGTAATATTTCTTATTCGATTCTAAATAGCATTAAAATTAAAGTGCTTGTGTTTCTTCTGAAAAAAATGTTGCCAACATTCATTTTCTGAAAATGTCTGGCCATAGCAAAGATGACTTTTCAGGCTTGGGATTCTTTTTCATGAAGAACTGACCATGATATTTAATGCACACCTGCAGGGAACAGCTTTAAAAGTAGCTGTGTAGTCATGCATGACATTTATGTATGACTTAGAGGCAATTTAAGAAATGTCATAAATTGTTCCCCATGACTACCCTGTTTTTTTGTTTTCAAGTGAGTGCTGAACATGACAGAGATTTGCTCTGTTTTGAAGAACTATATGATTCCCTTTCTGTTAAAGCACAATATCCACTTGTGTGAAAATGGCACAATCCAGTAGTTTTTTCTGGACCAGCAGCAGACAAATTGGAGCTTTTATTAATGATTCAAAAGACAAGCTCTCATAATGGAGAGTCCCTCTAATAGACTTTCTTGTCCATTGTTCCTTTTGAATCCCCTTTGAGTTTCCATACGCAAAACTGGAGAAGGCGGTATTAAATATTCATCTAGTTCCTCTTATTAAAGTTTCCATGGTGTCAGTCTCATGAAGTTCTGGTTCTGCTGGAAGCCCAGGCCCACCATGCATTGTTTATTTATCCAGTGTACCACCCCCAACCCACACACAAACTCGCGTCATGGTTTTGCCAAATTTTCACGCCATCGATGTCAGGCAGCAGCTGTGGAGCTTTCGATGGCCTCTGCCATAACTTGCGAGTCGTGACAGAGGCAAGGACCCCGCAAACAACCGCTTACAGCACAGGCTGGATGGCCAATACCCACGCTGACTGAAACAAACACATATAACAGGAACTGCAGAACAGGGATGAGGGCTGCAGCATGCTAGCCAAGGGTTGATTATGGTCTGGATGGAAGGTCTGTGACACGTAAACACAAGAGTGAAGCTTGCCCGGTTCAATCAAATGCTCAGGGCATTGGCATTTTAGCAATAACAATGGCACTAATTGGTGCCTGGAGACCTATGAGGGATCTAGTGCTCCCCTCAATGCTTGGTGTGCAGGAACATCCCAACCACTGGAAAATGAATTTCTCTTCTTTCAGTGTTTTAATGGATTCAAATGAACAGTGAATGAATATTATGTCTTTTTTTTTTTTTTATATACACTACCGGTCAAAAGTTTTAGAACATGTAATTTTTTTCAGTTTTTATGGAAATGCATGCAGTTTAACATCTTAATGTTTTGTCAAATCAAGGCATAGAACAAAAAACAATGGAAAATTAAAAAAAAAAAAAAAGTCAAGGAATCATTAGGTGTACAAAAGTTTATTCAAATTTTTGATTCATCAAAGTAGCCACCTTTTGCTGATTTAACAGCCAAACACACAGCATTCTTTCTATAAGGGAAATCAAATATTGGTCAGAAAGATCTTCCCAAGACTGTTGCAGAAGTTTGTTTGTTAAGATATTAAACTGCGTGCAGTTTCATAAAAACTGAAGAAAAGAAAAAAAAACTGAATTGTTCTAAAACTTTTGACCGGGTGTGTGTGTGTGTGTGTGTATATATGTTGAACTCTTGGGCAGTTTATTGTTTAAAGTGTTAAAGTGCTACGACAATTCAGGTTGAGTACTTCGGTCTAATGTATCTATGGAATCTTGCAGGCACAGATTCAATGACCTTATAGACCACATGTATGAAACTGCGAACAAAAGTCATTCAGAAAAAGCTTTCGAGTCCCAGATGTCAGCAGCAGCCAGGATAACAGATCTGAATCAATTTCAGTTAATATGCTCTCTGTCAAAGACTTCAGTCTTCTATAAAGTCATATGGAAGCACCCTCTTTATGCCTGAGTTCACTTTTAGCTAGAATTAGGCTTTAGATGTGGCTTTTGGTGTCACTATTAGAACACTGGACAAGGTACGAATCCACTCGTATGGGGAGTTTTTAAATATACCTTTGAACTGTTGAACAAGAACAATTATGGGGGGAAAACCATTTTTAGGTAGAAATGTTTTTGAAAGCCTCTGTTTTTTTTCTTGTCTTAACTTTCAGCGTTATAAATATTGTGACATAATACTGCTGTAAAAATATTTTAGTAGTCTCACACTACTCCCAGGGTGTCTCTAAGGGTAGGAGAAGGGATTACATTGTAAAGAGTTCTGATTTACATATTGGGAGTTATATACATAGTTGTTCAGCCATAAAGGGGACAGTGTGTTTTTCCTGGGGATACTATGGTTCGGGGGGACTAGAAGGAGGCCTTTGGAGTCCTGACAATGTCAGAGGATTCCCTGTTTGCAGCTTACTAGAAACTTGAAATTCATTGTTTATGAAGTGACATAAATGACACCACTTAACAGTTGCAGTAACTTTTTTCTAGAACTCCATCATTCTGTTTATAAGACCATGGGGGGGGGGTTCTCTCATTGTGGGAAATTCTGTTTCTCTTTTCATTGACAATAGAATCCATACTGAACAACCTCCCGCCCTTGACACTTATCACTCTCACTTACTTTGAAAAACTTCTACAGTGCAGACAATTTCTCAGCCTGAATGTTCTGCGCATTTGGAAAACGACAAAACCAAATATTTGCTTTTGATGGAAATTATCAAAACGTGTTGGCTGATCCAACAAAAAAAAAAGTTATAATTATCAACCAATACCGATATGATTCCGATATCATCATGCATCCCTAAAATATGTTTTGTTTTTTGTTTTTTTTTTGCCCCCCCCCCCCAGTTCCTTTCTGCGGTAACACCAAACAGGCTATTCATTGTTGCATTTCCATTTGTGTGTCCCATCTGTAAATGTTCCCGATCGTCCAGGGACAGCCAAATGTTAGTAAACTGTGGCAAAGCTGCCATCCTCATCAGGGCATATGGGACTGAGGGTGTCATGTTTGAAGGTGCTCCCTGTCCAGCTTCCTTCCTTCTGAGAGTAATTTTTCCTTTTTGTTGCAAACCATTGTGTAGATGTAGGTTTCTTCCTCTATATGTTTGGTTTTGTTGGAACGATGCAGGAAGTCAGGAAAAATCTGTTCAGGAACCTCTGGCATCACTCTAAATGTTAGCAAAATTCTATGTCCTTTTCCGGCAGTTTCTGTTTCTGCTCTGTCTGCCCTTAGGTGCCCTCCCAACTCCTGCCACTGCTACCATCACTACCACTGGCCCCATTTTATGGGTCAGACTCAATAAAGACTTTTCCCTTCTGCATCATCTGTTGATGGTGCACTTTATCTATGGAAAACAGCGAGGGGAGTGCAATGGTGCTGTCAATGAAGTCGGTGGCATGGCTTTGGCCTTCATCTCCCATGCCAGACTGAAGCCCTTTGGGGGACATAATGCTAATTCAGTACATGTGAACTGGGTTTCTTTCTCTTTAGAAAGAGATCCCATCAGGGGTAGTTTACCATTCTTTACCATCCTTTTGAATTAATTCCGGTGTCCCTGGTTTCTGGGATGGGGATGCTGAAAGGGTGATCAGCTCTGTGTCATTAATCTCTATGGTTGATGCAGTTTAGAAGTGAGATTCAACCCACTGCCTGTGTCCCCCAGGCAAGAATTATATCAACTTGTCTATAATGTACCGCATTATGTTTGTTTGGAAGTCTGCTAGCCCATTTTAACCATTTCAGAGGAGAACATCTCTGAAAAGAACTTCTGGGTTCACAACGAAAGTGCTCCTCAGGATGCATCTTAAAATCTAGTATTGAACTTCTGGCATGTGACCCCACTTGACTTGTGCTCTCTGCAGCCAGTCCCAGGATGGAAAATCAGGGCTGCCTAGAACAAGATTCATCATACCTAATTGGCAAAAAACACAGCAAAAAGTAAAGACAATCCAATCCCATAAATCATAAACTGCACAAAAGACAAGGCTGTCAAACAGTGCTAGAAATATGCAGCAAATACAATAAACTGAGTTTATGTGGATCCCACAAAACCCTGAAGCAACTACATAGTATGTGAACTGATGAAATAGATTTGGTTTTGGACATTAATTTCTGAGAACCATTGGCAGCATGTTTAAGCATGTATTTTTGTCTTTCATCCCAGCTTGCTGGCAATACAGATGAAATGTTTGTAGGCTCGTGGATGTTGTGCAGTAGTGAGGAGAGGTAGCAAACCATTCCCATTGCTCTGGGTTCTGACCTGTTTGTGCAGCTCATTTTATCCAAACTGACTTGTACAGATGACGTTAAGCCCATCTTTTGCAGTGGGATGTTTACGAAAAGAATTCACTGTCTAAATATCTGCTACAGCTCTTCTGGGCATCCCACTGAACTCCTGCTGAACTGTACTTTGCACCAAGTTTCCCATTTTGCACTGTTCCCTCTTCTGGGACTTAAACTGGCACATCTGTAAATTTTGGCAATAAATTCTAGTTTCCTAACTATAGGCTTTCTGCTGCCTTGTGCTATTTTTAATTTTTGCATGCTGTCTTGTGGATGAATGCCACATACAGTCATATCACATTCATGGGAAAGGTTGCTGTATATAAATTAGGCAGCAATCGGAAAACAGTTGGTACCAAACCAAGAAACCTATGCTGTCAAGTATGACTTCAGAACATTTGGTGACCTCTCACACCGAATTACATGGACAGCTGCAGATCAGATGCTCACTACACATGCTGCCGTCCATGTAGTAGAGGGAATGTTCAAGGAAGAAAATTAAGTAAATCTTTCAGTGTTTGTTTCTGTCAGACTAGCTCAAATACGCGAGCAGTAAACGCTTCTTTTGTGGAACTGCAGCAGCACAATGTGTATTTTAACTCGGAAGTAGGAAGCAAAGATCTGGATCATTAACAACTGTGGTGTTACTTTAACTTGTGAACCTCCACAGGCCAGATTACTTCAATCCGGTTACATGTTATACCGATACCTATTAATGGCCACTCAAGTTGAGCAAAGGATGCACGCTCTGAATTGAATGATCAATATAATACTCCCATAACATAATATACTATAAATCTATAATTAAAATTGAAATGTAACAATTGGGACATAAGACCCAAGGGTAGTGTGCAGAGTTAAAGGTTTTTCCGTTATTACCTGTCAATAATTGCTCTTACAGGAGTTGCTGAAAACTTGGCTGATTTTGTCCTGATTTGGAAAATGGCACAAAACGTTTTTTTTTTTTTATTTATTTTTTATTTTTGCTTTAAGAAACTAGTCCATTCCATAGTGAGGCCTGCTGCCATTTTATCTCTTCTGAGCAGCTAGAAGGCAGTGATTTTTTTTTTTTTTTTTTTTTTTTTTTTTTGTGGTGGGAAATGCAGAGTTCCACTGTTGTACCTATGACCAAAATTATGGGTAATTTTTTTTTTTTTATCCATAACACACATTTCAGCATTCTGTCTCTAGCAAAATTTAGTAAATGAATCATCCTTTTCAAATGTGTCACATTTCCTCCTTTCAAAAAAAAAAAAAAAAAACAAAAAAAAACAGTTCACACCTTCATTTTGTCTATTAGATTATTCTTATAGCAGCATTTTGACATCGGTTAATAAGACAGATTGTAGATATTTCATTCAATTTACTGTGGAAGCACCGTTATATAAGAAATAGTACCTGCATTTTGCCAGTCCTTCTACAGCAAATCCATGGTGAGCTGACCTGTGTTGTAGGTGGCAAAAGGACTTCCTCCAGTAACCCAGTGTAATTTTTCCTCCACATTCATTTTTCTCTAAGATCAGACGGGCCACTTGATCCAATTTTGTTTTCAAAGTAAACATTCCATCGCCCTCAGTTTCACCACTGTTATTTTTTTTTAATGCAATTTTCTTTAAATCTGTTTTTTTTTTTTTTTTTTTTTTTTTTTTATTGTTGTTTTTATTAGGTATTCATGAGCTTTCCTATGCAGCTCAGTCTACCCCACTGTGGACTCCACGGAAAACCCAGCATTAACATCATCCCCTGGGATGGAGATCAAATATGAGCTTTTAGAATCCAGGATGAGCAGACACTGCTTTCAATAAGAACCTCTTTGCACGCAAGCCGTAATCTTCCTTTGGTATTTACCATTACTTTTACCTGTTCATACATAAAGGATAAAGCCAGTTCTCCACAATACTTTATCACTTGCACGTACATTTGGCCGTGTGAATTTAGATAATGAGTTCAGTGAAGGATTAGAGTGAGGATGTCTGTGTTTTCCTAGCTTCGGTAGTGTGAAATTATTTGTGGCTCACCATTTCTGACAATTACTTCAGCTTTGTTCCATTTGTGTCTGAGGAATATATGACATTTTTCTTATAACAGTTGTTCACAGAGAGCTCTGTGAAGCAGGACCAAATGGTAATGTGAATCTTATATGAAGTATACTGGCAATTTAATTTTCTGTAGCGTAATCTGTTTAAATATCTACATATGTACTCCTTCAAATTGAAGAATAAAGCTAAATTATTGCGGCGCGCAGTGTGGTTCAAAAAGGAAATGGTGTGGTCAAAAGGCTTCTGATACTTTATTGTAGGGTAAAAGCCTAAATTAAAAGTTAGACCGTTTACAAAGGTTGTCAGGTAAATAAATGAAATGCAGACAGTACCAGACTTAAATGGCTGTCAGATTTACTATAGCTTGCATCATAATGCAGCCTTGAGATGTTGCTCATTTTTGTTTAGACAAAGATCGCTGAAGAATGAGTCTGTGTAGTACCAGCCAACCAATACCTCAAAATATGGTGTGGTTAAGCTTGACCTCTCCAGAATGAGATGGTGCAAATGAAACGGCAAGGTCCTGGCTGCCCCCTTTTTTGCAGTGGGAACGCATGAAATAAATAATGAACCGTGCTTGTTTTCCACATTGTCAAGAAGAAGGAGCACTCTCATTAGCGAATCTAGCAGGACCCGACAGCAGCATGAGTGAGTTATTTACCTTCACCCGAAATCACGAGCTTGTTATCTGTATCGAGTCAGCAAATGGAAGAGGCAACGCTTTCCGTGCAATTAAGTCGCATGAAAAAATTATGCCAGGCAAATATTAATAATGACATATGGAATTGTGTGAAGTAAAATTCATTGTGTTATACTTGAGGATGTTTTGGGGCAGAAACTCCAGTTTGTTTCTGTTCCTTTCACAAATGATTAAAACGTGCCAGGAAGAGAGATCTGTCTCAGCAGTGTTCTGTGAAGAATCACTCTATAACCACAAGAACACATTGCATTTGTTTTACTAATTTGATGCTGTTATCCAAGAAAATAATTGCAGTCTTCACAAATGTATGCTGCCAGATCCACTTCCTGGACCCATTAAGGTTAAGTACCTTACTGCAAAGTACTTTTATGTAATTTTATCTGTGCTTGTGAGACTGTTTTTTCTGGTTTGTAGAAATTACTGTCCTCTATAGTTAGGTGAGATTATGGTTTAGAACACTGAAGCGCCGAACCGTTATCACGCAAATGATGTAATAGCCGGAGATGAATCCCTTACATATGCAGCATACACGTCCAGTTTGGAGCTGTTGAGAAAACAATGCGGATTAGTTGGATATTTTAATTTATGTTTGATGTGCTGCCTGGTGTGAAATCTTGTTTTCGAGAACGGCGGAATCGTCTGTGTTCCAGAGTCAGACAGGTGCTCGTGATTTCCTTCCTCCGTCGTAAAAGCGCTTTCCCACAGCCAGTGCTCACAAAGGCATTTCCTTTTGCTCATCTCTTCCACCGCCTTTTTCGGGCACGCAGCAAACCTCCAGTGGGATTCTTTCCTTTTTGCTGCGAATAGTCAGCCAATCATAACACAATCTCCCAAATGCCTCCCCTGTTGTGGATAACTGCAACCAGTGCGCTCTGTGTGGAACACCATCTCCCCAATCCCATTACACAATGCAGGCCATCCAGCATGGCGTTGCTTTCCTGCGTTCCTCACGCCGGTTTTATTTGCGCACCGCTTTAAGTTCACAGCATCATATTGTGTGATGACTGGCGCTCTGTATGTGAATGCAAAACTCTGCAATACTTTGAGAGAAATAATCGAGTCACTGTTTGGATTGATTAATTGCATGGCTCACTTTGTGTTCCTGTGAAATAAAACAAACCCATTTATATGTAAATGTAATATGATGGCCAAATTGATGGATGCATTTATTGTGATTATTGTTTGTCTTTCTTTCTCGCGAATGTAACGTATAGTTTATTTTATGTAGTTTAGTGCTGGAAACGGTGTTAAAATGAATGAACATGTATCAGTCAGATTGCTAAGAAAGTGAGCCAGTGAATAGTTGCTAGAGGTTAGAATCATAGACGCTCTTTTAAGATATGTCTTTCTCGTTGTGGCTTTTGGCAGTTATTTTCTAAAACTTACTAATAATGGTAAAATCGGCATGATTTCCATGACCTTAGAATGTAATATTTTAATATGTAAAAGCATTCCCAAAGTACATGGCGTAATTTTGAGTTTTTAAATTGAATTTTAAAAGCTACAGTGGCAACTTATTAATTTGATGTTCTTGTTCAATAGTGTAATATTAAAAAAAAAAAAAAAAACTATAGATATGTAGACTGCAGTTTTGTACTTTAGTGGTAAACCATCAGTGGTGATCTGGAGAATGAGGAGTGCCATGTAAAAAAAAAAAACAAAAAACAAATGTATTACAAAAAAATTGAAAAATAAAAACTAAATGGGAAAGAAATGCACCAAAAAACCAAGTCAATGAAAAAAAAAAACAATACAGAAAATAATCAGTGTATTAATTGGCAAACTCGTGCAAAAAGAAATAAATTTGTACACAAATGAAGATTTTCTTTTGGGATCAGCACGTTCCTTTTTTGTTTTGTTCTGCCAATCATTACTTTATTTTACTGGCCAGGCTTTCACTTTGCTTGTTGGTTTACCTTCACCACGTACTTGTGAGTGTAAGCAACACTACCTTGGTCATTAACTTATTTTGTTTGTTTGTTTGTTTGTTTGTTTGTTTGTTTGTTTGATTGATTGATTGATTGATTGACAGTAAACAACATTTTGCCATCATCTGTGTTTTTTTTCTTTCTTTAATCGGACATTTCAACCCACCCAGATGAATTCCTTGCCGATTACTACATCAGCATGAAGAAACCTGTACACCATGTTGATTTCTGACCAGTGACATTCGCAAAATGTTGCTTGTGACCGTTAAACCAACAAGCAAAGTAAAAGGCTGACCAGTGAAATAAAGAATTGGTCAGCACAATAAGCAACGTTGAAAGGAGAGGGAATTTAAGTTTGTGTATAAATGTCTCAATTTTACAAGAAAAAACTTTATTCATATATTGTTTTCTGTTCTTATTGTTTTTCCATTGATTTTGTTATTTGATTGCTTTATTATTTTATTGGTTTTACACTTTAGTTTTTCTTTTATAGTTTGTTTTAACGATTAATGCATTTCTCATTTTTTTCCCCACGTGGCACTCTTCGTTCATAAACCTAATCTTTTATCTGCAAGTTTTATTCATTGCAGTAATTTGTGTCTATTTCCAAAGCCTAAGGTATTAAGCAGGATTTTCTGTTTTCACTTTTGGTTTGGCAGTTGCTTCTCTGGGGGTCAGCTTTGATGAACCTTTGAAATGCTGTTTAGCCCTAGGGTGATTTCTTATTAAGATTTACAGCTGTGTTTTTTGCAGCTCTATTTATTGCATCATGCTAAAAATGAATCTTGTAACTTTTGTTCAGAATCATTCTTTTGCAGGTGAAAAAGGCTACAGCATGCTTTCCCCAACGTAATATAAGATTGACCCAAATTTAATGTTACCACGATTTCTGTTGTTGAAGGCTAGATGTTACTATGCACAATTTGCTAAGGTGTAGTTGATTGCAATATAGTTTGCAGTTCTGACAGAAGCCACAAAACATGGAAGAAGCTGAGGTAGATATAAAAGAAATCATTGGCTGTCACGCCAAACACCAGTGCATTCTGTGTCAAAATTGTTTTGCCAGGATATAAACTGCATGTACATGCCTTGCCTTCACCATCACCTTTGGAAACCATTGCAGAACTGCTACCTGGTGAGAAGATCCTGACCTGATTCTCTTGTTATGTGAGACTACAACTAATGATGTAAGCCTGTCAGCCCTTCACCAGCCACCTTGCACAGAACAGTCCAGATACCCAGCACCCACTTCATTCATTCACTTTTGCAGGTCCTGGTTATCTTTCATACAAGTTTCTCCTCATCCTTATACCTTCCTAGCCAGTAATTCATTCGTTCTCTTTAAATTATGATTGTTTTCTACAACAGAAAAATGACTTCAACTGTTGAACGTATGGTGTGTAAGTTTACACTCAGATTTTTGGTTTTACAGAATTCATGTTGCTGACAACATTGATCAACATGTAGATTTGGGCATTGGGGTCTGAATGCTACACTGAAGTATGAGTTTGCAGAAACCACAGTTAATATTCACAATAAGGAGATTGTGTATGATGCAGAGAAGTCTGTGGAGTTGAAATCACCAAGTAATTCTGAAAATGTATGTATTACAGTATTATATCATAGGCCATGATATCCAAATGGCAGGGAACTGAAAGCAAAACCTGGTAAATCTTTGTAAAATGGTTTTGGATGTATTCTGAAGTTAGGGTGAATCAAGTGATAATTTTTACAGATTAGTCACACAGCATTTGCAATACTTTGCTTGGGTTTTCATGTGTATTTCAGCAGTTTGCATTTATAACTGTCAGTATGTAGTGCTATATTAAATGATTAACAGAGTTTGCGCCCGCTAAAAAGTGATACCTCGACACCGTTGACAAGGCAACCAAGTTACTTTCACCTCTTCTGCCCTCAGTCTTTGAAGATGACACATTTTTGAAGTGCAAAAAAGGCACATTCTCCAAAACAACATCTTCAGAATGTTTAGTGTCCTCACCCTTAAGGGTTCACGTATTTTGCAAGGTATAGAACAGATAAGGCAGTGTTATTTGTGATTTAAATTTGTGAGTCACCTTGACAAGTTATGAGTCATAAATTAACAAGACAAACTGTTGAGCAGTGATAGGCAGAGCCGCGAGCCTCTCTTGCTCTGCTACTGCGCTTTTGCATAAAACTATGATGTTGATTTTGTAAGTTTTCATGAGTTTGTTTTGCTTCTTACCAGCCACTTAGACTTGCTTGGTTGTGAAAGCGATGAGATATACAGGAACCACAGGTAAATACCAAGACACACATGTAGGAACGTGCCACTTCCATTACTTACCACATGTGTTTCTTATTAATAGCATAGGTGGTTTACTGATGTTTCAGTGAAGATTCAAGAAGAACATTTAATAAAAACACTCCCATGCTTCTTCCCAGATAACAAAAGCTTTTTTCTTTATTTATAGTGCTTTATTTATTTTGTGTGTGTGTGTGTGTGTGTGTACTCTCATTCTCTGATTCCAATCATAAAGTTTACAATTCTGAAAATATTTCCGATTTCCTGAATGACTTGCATGCAGACTACATGGGATGGCTGAGTGAGTTCTGCATTTAAGAGGAGACGTGTCAGCAAAGAATGGACTAAGGTAATGTCTTGTAATATTTTTTTTCTATTTTAAAGTTCTTTATTGGATACTATTCTCAAATTCCATGCAAATAACCAATTTTGAAAAGTAATAACTGAACCCAATATCAGAATTTTCAAATTAGATTAAAGGATTACATTAAAACATAGCCAGCTCAGTGTATGTGCTCCTCTTGAGAAAGTCTGTATTGTGTCTGTACCCTTTGGTCAGCTCGGTAAGGAATTTGGAATGTTTGTCCTCCAGTGGCTTTAGTAGAATGTCTACATTTTATTTCTTCAGATTGCATTCAACATGGTCAGTTAATCCACCTGCTCGGTTTGGCCCGCAAAATTGTGTTTAATTGGACCGATGAACTGGGATTTATTATCTGCCCAACATTTTTTTTACAGTCCACTCTACCACTGTACGTATTGCTGTGTACCTCATTACTGTGAAATTGTATCTGAAGAAGTGATAACTTGGTGCTCTGCATATATTTGAATGTCAGTGGGAAACATAGCACACAGTGAGTGGAGCTGTGCGGAACAAAGTTTGCAAACTGCTCACCGGTTACTGGTTCACGTGCCAGCACATGTACGAAGCGTTCATTACTGAAATAAACCTGATAAACGTTTATGGTATTGTCCTTTTCCATGACGTTATCTGGGAACAGTGTCAAAGAACCTTTAATAAAATAACGGTTTTGTCAGGGGTTTCTTAAAGGAACTTTTATTTAGATTTTGTATTGCGGAATCTCAGTTGGACGTGAGCATTGTGTTACTTTATGGGTGATTATTTTTACAGTGGGGGAAAAAGGAGACCTCACACCAACTGAACTTCTCAATATTATAGGTCTCGTTTCACTTTTGGTGTCACCTGGAGAAGGCGAGTCTGTGGCCGCAAGCAGCTGCCTTGGCCCTTTATAAGCCATTCTTAGAATTTTCTCTGGTCAGTTTACTGCAGCAAAACATTGTTGAAAATACATAGATGGATTCAGCATTTTTGTACTGTGCTCATAGGGATAGCATTCCCTGCCATTAAGTGCACATCTGTGTGAGGACACATCTGGCTTAAGGAGCCTCCCAGATAACCGTGGGGGTGGAGGCACATGTTATGCCTCAGGCGCTCCCCACAGGAGATCTGGCCATGCCCCCAAAAGCACTCAGAGGTGCTGGGCTATTGAGGAACTCCTCTCTTCAGATCTATGTTTTCTTTGCCTGCTGCTGAGGCAAACATCTGTTTCTAACCACAGTGGGCCATTGTAAGCCAAATGTCCTTGATCTCACAGCAGCAGAACAATAATAGGAAAGTGTAGTACCATGGGATCTTTAATAACTTTAAGATGACGTTGGCATCAGTGTTTTGAGGAGGTATTTTAGGTATGGTGCAGTTGCCAAACGTACTAGGTTGTCAGTACTCTGCGATGGACTGGGTTCCCATTCGGCCTGTACCCTAATAATCTGGTGCCCTGTGATTCTAGATCACATTCTGCACTGCTGCCACCCTGTCAAGGCAAGACAGATAAAAAACCAGCGAAAATGAGTGAGTAAATAGACTGTAAGCACTTGTTAAAGACATCCCCACAGAAACTTTTGAATCTGGAGCGTAAGCTACAAAGGTGTTATTTTAGTTACAAAAGGAAATTATTCATTTGCCAATACATATCGGAAGCTATTGCTCCACCTTCCATCAGATCAAGTGACTTGAAGTAGAACAGGATGCATTTGGTGATAGAGCACATGTTTGTAAACTTTGGAAACAGCAGTTATGAATGAAGAAATTGGCACATTTGAAGAGAATGTGAACTGCATCCCATTTGGGTGATGGTATAGCATGGAAAACTGAAACTTTTCCTTTGTTATGTTTGTAAGGGAAAACAGAAATTTGGATGGCTTTGCTGATGCTGTACCAAAGTAAAAAAGTGATCGCTAATTAAATCCGGTTGAAATGCACTTGAGGTCAGAAAATGGAATTAGATGAATGTACAAATATCACCATCATCTTATATTTCAATACGCCGCATGCAGCTGAGAAACACTTTCTACTTGGAGAAAAGTTCTACATCAAAATAGTTGAGAATATTTCATCTTTACTTTTTTGATTAATTTTTAATGGAAATAAATGTATTAATTTTTAGTGAATCAGCAATTCACTTATTTATTTTTTATTCGTTTCGCTGATGCTTTTCTTAAAACTGACTTACGATATGAGGTTTTTACACTAATCTGCTTAGTTGTTTACCTATTTATATAGCTGCGTATTTTTTTTTTTCTTCTGGAACAGTTTAGAGTAAAGCTACTGCTCAGTGGTACTAGAAGAGGTGATGGGATTCAAACCTGGAACCACTGACTGCTGCCCCCAATTTAACATTTTATACTGTTTGCCCAGCAAAAAATGCAATCAAGTGACCATCTTTTAGCCACTTAACTGCAGTATTATTTGTGTTACAGTGTTAGTCCTACAATTGGGTGCGTCTGCAGCGTCAGTGCTGCTGTTGTGCTTACACTTCCAATACACACATTATTCCTATTGTAAGTTCTACTGCAGTGGTTACTCTTGCTGACATGTTGCAACTTTGCGGCTGTTAGTCCTCCTGCAGTGTCTTGCACCAGTTTTAGTTCCAGTTGAGTGTCAGTCCTGCAGAACAGTTTGTCTTGTTTAAATCGCTGCTTGAAGTGTAAAAATAAACGGCACACAGCTTATTAGAATGTGGGCATGCGTATCAGCAAACTGTAAATATGAAATTATTACTATTACTATTATTATGAGATATTGCTGGTGTTAGCAATGTTTATTGCTTTAATAAAGTGAGTACTCATTTCAAACAACAGTGGTACATGAGCTGACATGCAACATAACTTAGTGCACCCTGGGTAATGAAATGTAGCTATAAGGGCTGTAATAAATAATGGCCGTGTACTACAGCAGCGTTTAGCTATTAGAGCAGCTCAGCCACAGAACCTGATCAGCTGGGGGCAGAAAAGAGCTTCTGAGAAGTGCCTGTAGGCAAGAAAAAGTCCTTGTACTCCCAAAGGCAAAACACACAAGTGCCGGTAGTCTGCATTGCTCAGTACTGGCCCACTTCAACTGCCCATTTTGGTGGTGAAGAGTTAATTCTACTGCAGTGTTGCTTCTGTTGTGGATTAATATCTGCTGCAGTATTTCGATTTGCTTTTCACTGTGGGTTTGCGTCGGTGACATGGTGTGGGTTTACCTGAGTGAATTCAAAAATCAAATTAATTATTTTATTCTCAGATTTGATTTTACCTCTGTTATAGTACTTTTACTCCATTAGTAATTAATGGTGACTTTCAGCTTATCTGACAATTCTTGACATTTCAGGACATATGAGAAGACCATAAGCCACTTTAGTGGAAGTCTGTGTCACTTCAGATCAACCCCTAAACCTGACGCACCTGTATGAACGATCATTTGTTTATTCTTGCTGAGTCTTTGGTCCAGTTATGTACCACACAGCCCTCAGTTTCTTTCACAGCTGGGTAGTGTGAGCAAAGCAAGTGCACAGCAAAGCTGAATGGCACCATATCTTACCCTACATGTAATTCACATACCCCTGACTCCCTGAATCATGTAGGTTTTTTTTACAGTACGTCTACAAACCCTAAGTATATGACTCACGTCCATGTATAATGTACAGTTTAAAATATATACGTTATAGCTATTGGAGTCACAGTTTTATTTTAGTTCGGGCTGCTTTCTCCAGAGAGACCGATCCAAACACGATCTTGTTTCTTTAAGTTAGTGGCCCCGGAAGATGGACGGTATGAGAGACAGAGTATGACTGAGTACCAGAGAGGCTGGTACGAGGTAACAGAGCTGGTGGATTATCCCTGAACAGCCTCTCCTGTCTTTGTGGCATTTCAGACTGGGCAGAAGTCAAAACACCACGAATGCATGTGGACAAGAGAAGCTGAACACAGCGGCTCTGTATCCCGAGGGCCTTGAGAATGAGATCAAGTTCATTTCAATAAAGGGAAAAGAGCCTCCCCTGGGGACAGAGAGGAGTACTTTTATGAATTGCTGTTTGATGCTAATTAGAAATGTGCTGAGTGTATTTGTTTATCCCTTCCCGGAGGTTGAAATGCAAGGCGTGCTTGACCCAGTGTGACTGCAGGCATTTTATGGTGGATGTTGTTTTCTGAAATATGGGGGTTTCGACTGCGTAGATGGGGAGGGGGTTTGAAAAAGCACTGAACAGAACATTAAAAATCTGGGGTAACTAAGAGAAGAGGAAAAAGACTGTGGAGGCGGTGTAATTTAATTGGGCGAATTAACAGGGTACTGTGACAAACATATTTCATTAAGCCTTAAAGGGGTTCACTTTCCATATTGAGATGTCCCCTGTGTTCCTAACAGTTAAGCCTGACATAGGGGGAACATTTAATTGGCCCTAATATTGTACCTGTTTTAAATGTATTTTTCACTCACAAAAATGATTGCAAACTAGAAAGGCCTCCCACTGACTGGTTTGTATAACCTTTGCCATTCTGTGAGCTTCACAGTGAGCTGTGTTTTTAGGTGTTGACTCAGTCTCATCCACTGTTGATGGACTCACACAAATGGGTTTGCTGTTCCTTTGCCAGTCAAAGTGAAAAACAGAGCCTTACAGGAAAATGTTTGCAAACACACAGGAATACTTAATGTTTCAGCATTTATTTTGTGGAAGCTAACAAAAACCCAGGCAATAGTTGACCTAATTTCTTTATTAAATCACCAAAAAGAGTCATGAAAATTATATTGTTTGTTGAAACATTTTGTTTGAACCTGTATGACTTAGTACTTGCTAAACACATTGTAGTCTGCAGCCCTCTATTACTGCTCATTGTCTGATTTCTCAACAGTTTTAAAAAAATAAAAAGGGGTACATTTTTGGAGTTTGAACATAAATGTGGATTTGCAGAGTGATGTTTCTTTGGTCCATGGTTATATTTCCTTATCATTGTCAAAACTTTGTTTCAGTTTATATTATTGTTCAACAAAAATTTGACATTTGTTTATGACAATATCAAGATATTTTTAAAAAAAACACCAGATATTGATTACATCACTCATTTTCTTCAGTGTAACTTTCCAGTATTTCCTCTGAACACTTTATACTTTATGTTCTTGAGCTCAAATTCTCTGACAAGTGTCCAAATGTCTGTGAGATGATTTGACATGGAAGAATCCTTTTGCCATGTCATTATCAAGCCATTATAGTAAGTAAAGGCAGGAACATTTTGCTTTCCTTTGATTAATAAAACCCATAATACGTTATCCAAATTTGCCCACAGCTCAGTACTGAATGGTCCCTTCAACTCTAAAAATTATTTAAGGAAGCCAGTTGGAATTTGGTATCAAGCGAGTCAATCAAAAGTCCTCATTCGAAATAATGCTGAAGTTGGTCATTTTTTCTATTAATGTCAGCAATTAACACAGTTGAAGAAGATGAGTTAGGGTGTGGTACCAGTCCAAAGGTTGAGTACACATGATAGAAACTAGTCTTGTCGTAGAGTATTCAGTTAGCAAGCGGCAGGAAAACACGATATTACCCCAGACATGTCTTCTCACTGCTTGTGCAACACTTCCTTCCAAGGAATTTAGGATACTGATGAGTTGCTTTGCTTTCGCTCACCTCTCAAAATTTGTCCCTTGAAAGTATTCCCCAGATAGCCTAGGTGTACTCAAACTTTTGACTGCAACTGCAGTTGTTCCGGAATTGCAAAAAATTGAGGAACAACGATGGCTTGCTTGCTTCTCTTTATTGTCCAGGCATGGTTTGGCATCACTTTTAGAATCTATATATCCCCATGGCAGACTATCTGTTTTCGCAGAATTTTTTTGCTCATAATAGCCTGTTTGTTGACATACAACTGGAAGCCAGTTATGAGCTGTTTATTTTGTCAGGAAATAATTCTGTTTTATTCTTTATTGTATATTGTGACATGAAGTGAAAAAGTTTTTTTTTTATTATTATTTATTTATTTATTTTTTAAATAGTTCCGACTGGTGTTTTTTGCTGAAATAATTCTTATGTTTTGCTTTTATGTGTTACGCTCATAATTTGTTACAGTTATGCCACTTTAATAGAGGATCTCTTTCTGTCTACAAGAGGAAGAAGAGAAGTCAAGAAAAAATTAAGGTTAAAAAAGTTTGAACTTTTTAAAATGTTTTTCAAAAACAACCAACCATATTTTCTCCATTGGTTTCAAGTATTGATGAAGTCCTCACTCATAAGGCATTTGCTGCTGCAGTATAATAAAATACACCAACCCAGAAGTGGAACAACCAGTCAGTCTGACTCAACTAATCACACCGATTTTTTTCGGTCCGATCTTATTTAATCACCTGGCCAACATTGTCATTTAAAACTACTTATGTTTTTTTTTTTTTACATTTACACAGCTATTCAAATGCAGTACATACCTCCAAGGTACAAAACAGGGCCCCTCATGAACTGATAGCGCAGACCCAGATCAATTACCTTTTCTTCAGAACTGGCACATTGTTCTGAGCACTTTTTAACAAACTGTCAGCTGGAGTGGTATTGATTAGAATTTGTTTGCCTTGTCTGCTTTTTAAACCCTGCTGACATGCCCTGGACATCCCCTCAGTTCTGTAATAATGCACTTAGTACAAACAATTGAGTTCTTCTAGAGGTTCTTGCACTGCAATGTTAATGTAATTTGCTCATATTTCTCCCACTGCAAGTGAGCTGCTGGGAATTAGAGCATCAGCAATATAAATAAATGCTATGTACATGGGCAAATAATGTTTCCTTTTATGGACGCGCTGTGTAAAATAAGACCAAAATAGGTGTTAAGAGCAAAAAAAGTTTATTTGCAGTTAGAAGAAAAACTAAACAACTAATGCTTTTGCTTAAGGACACAAAATGTTAACCTGAAGGTTGCTGCTAGAACAGTTTGACCTTAACCGTTGAATTTGACAGCAGAGCACTGCTTTCAGATTTTACCATTACTTAGATCTAGAATTCATCCTCCGCTCTTACAGAGCTCAATTTTGCAGCATCATAGTAAGAAAAGCTTTGCTTAAATTGCATTTTTTGACATTCTGCACTTCTCCATAACTGGGCACCTTTTCTCCATGAAGTATTACAATCTATTGAATGTATAAATGCAATTTATTTTTATTTATTTATTTTTTGTTTTCAAGTGCAACTCATGTGGCTAATGTTCTCCTTCAGTGTGTGGTCCTTGTGAACATGTCTGTCTCTGATGACAAGGCATGGTAATATGAAAATTTTATAGGGCTTCTTCAGGAGAAGTTTCTCAATGATCCCTTACCATGCGTACTATTGCCCTGTAGAAATTCTTGTTGCTACAAAATCTAAATACGTAATTCCTCTCACCCCCATTTTTCTTTTAGTTTTCTTTTGCCAGGAAGAGATAGAATGCAGAGGTGTTGTCAGCTTTATATTCTTTTCTCCTGTGTGTTCTTTAGCATAGGCCCAAGCTGTGGTAAAGGTGGTTGAGGAGTGTTTTTTGAGTGACAATGTTGAGCCATTAGGTCAGAAAAGCATATACGTCCTCTTTCAGCTGGAGACAGACAGCCACGCTTTTCATTCAGTTTCAAATATCAGTTTGATCTTCAAGGGCATTTTTTTTTTTTTTTTGACAGACAGATTTAAATAATGAATTAAAGGAAATGACTTGTCAGCTGTGTCAAATGTATGAAAGGCATAAGGTTATAACAAAGGGTCATGTTCAAAGTAGACAAGTAAGGTGAAGACTGCTTAGAGCACTGAAATTTGAGTATCGGAGAATAAATTTTCTCTCCAATGTATATGGAAATCTGATTGACCATGACATTCTGGTTCATGCTCTGGCACACCGTGTTAGATGAAATAGGTTATATGTGACACATTTCCTCTTAAAACCACATAAAAGTGGATTATACGCAAATGGACTAACGGTGGATTCAGTGGTTCATGGGAGTGTGTGCAGTTTCTGCCAGTTAGTGGTCACACACAGTGATCTTATACCTCAGGTCTTTACTACACCTCTCTAGGGTACAAAACTCTTCCATTTGCTTTTCATTCTTTTCAGTGCTCTCGTTTTGTTATGGGCAGCAGGTAGAGTAGTGGCTACAGCTGCCGCCTTTGAACTTGACAGGTTTGGAACCTACCTCTGACTGCAGTACCCTTGAGCAAGGTTCTAACCATAAAGTATCTAGGTGTACAAAAGGGTAAATCACTATAAATAGCTTATAACATTATAAGTTGCTTTGATTGATGCATCTGATGAATATAAATGACAGCATTTGTATTTTAGTCTAAAACTCTATGGATTTTTTTATTAAATTTACTGATATCATTGAGACCTTAATCTATTCACGAGGTTCTAACACCTGAGTCACAAATAGCATTATCCATTTACAATGCAGAAAAGTTCCAGTGATATAGGCTGGATTTCAGATTTTTCTTGAAAATGTAGTTATCTGTTTACCAAAAGTAACCAAAAGTATTTATCAGCTACAAACATTACAGAAGACGAGAGGTCATTATGATCATAAATGCTCAGTTTGTGATTCCCTGCATATAGAACGTTGGTTGTGGGATGAGGTTGACCACAGGACCAGGGCTGAGGATGTGAGTGTTTAATAAAAATGAGATTTTTTCACACAAAAATGCTGATCAAAATTGTGGCCTGAGCCCCTTTAGCGCAAGTTAACAGCAATTTTAATCCAGTGCTCAGAAAGGAAGAAGCATGAAATGAGAAAAAGCCACGAAACCATCAGGACCAACAACTGTTGTCTTCCAGCAAATTCCTTTCGGTCTTTTTTCTCTTCCAGTTTCTCATCAGCTGCTTCATATAATGGTCTTTATTGTCTCCTTAATAAAAGGCAGCTGATCTTTTTTATCTGGGAGATTTGGCCCGGGGCAAGAAGAAGGGGGTTGTCTGTCAGGTGGATTCCTGCACTGTACTTTGGTCCTGTATTTCACAGGCTCACCATCTACTGTTGTGTTGAATTTGTGAGTTAACAGTCTTAAACCAGTTCAAAGTATCTTGGTTGGCGTCATTTATGGAAAAGTGTGCTATTTTTGATAGCTTGTTTTTTTTTTCATCTGATGACTGGATTTCAGCACCAGTGGTTTCAAATTTCCTCCAAATGAAATTTTGTAGCTGGCAAATTGAGGTTTAAATTTGTTAAAGTCACCATAATAAAGAGGAACCATGGAAATAACTCACTTTGACATGATGCCAAGCTAAATGGACAGGTACCTCATGAGGACTCTAAATGTCTGCAGTTTTATTGACCGTACATTGGCTGCCCTTAATATCCATCTGTTCTCTTCCTCTTGTTGTTCTGGTGAGATGTCTGGTGTAAACAAAAACAAAACAAAATTAGATTTTTAAAAATATGCTCTGTTGTTTCAGCGATTTTGCTTGTGACGTTCTCGGCTTCTTAACCTTGAAATATTTGAGATCAATGTGTGTGAAAAATGTGGCACAAATGATGCTACCGCTTACTATTAAGTACTCTGTTTAATAGATTTGTTTACATGATCCACTGTTTGTCTTGTGGAAACCTCAGCATTGTTGTGTCGCTCGATACAGACAATTTAGCCTTTGGCTGTGATGTCACTTGACTGGAACTAACAAGCAAAGGGACTGACGTTATTGTCAGCTCTTCTGCGATCAAACAGATGCTTAATGTGTGGATGGATCACGTTCAGCTTCAAGTTGTTAAGCTCTTTCGTGATGCTTAAGTACTCAAGTGAAATTATAAAGCGGGATTGTACTATGGGGTGAGAATGATGAGGATGGGTTGAGTGAGCCGTGTGGGTTCAGACGAAGTACACGCATCTGCGCTGGACTTCTTGGCAACCTGGGGACAGTTGAGGGGGGAAAAAATCTGCTTAGCTCTTGCCAAACTCAAAATCAAAAAACATGTAAATTATAAAAAGTCCTCTAATTCTGTTAGTCAAAGTTAAGGACAAACACTGGTATTTTCATTAAATCAGGGCCTTAGGGTTCTTGCTTCTTTCCCAAGCAATGAAAGGAGGCCCGTTCATAAGCCAAACTAAAGTACAAATTTGCGCTGCGCTGAGATGAAACGGTGACATTGGACAGGAAGTGAGTCAGGCACCCTGTGTGGCGCCTGGTTACCTATGCCTGGCGTGTGTCGAGAACAAACTGGCTTTTATGTTCCTCTACTGACAGGGCAGTAATTAGAAATCCGTAATTGCTTCCACTGAAACTGCTTTAAAAATCGTAATGAGAGGTTTCTGAGTCATCTTTCATTGTGCTGCTTCCCTTATGCTAACAGCACTCAGACTGAGGCTGGCATGGGAAACGTACCATCAGCTGTTCCCTGATCAGATGCCAGGAGGGACTCCAGCCTGTGCTCCCTACGCCCCACCCCGCTTGGCTGTGCATCATACGTTCTTTTTCTTCTTTATACCTGTTTACTCTGTATCAGCAAACTAGAAACATAGTAAAAAGTAATAACACATATTTATAATCATTAAACCATTTTACCGGTGAAGTGGTTGTGTTTAGTGCAAGTATTGTTAGTTGCCACAGCTGGTCACAGTCAAGTGCGAAGGGGAAAAAAATATCTATTGCCAAACTTTACTACCTGTATATCGCTAATGTGTGCGCCATCGTTTGTTTATGAAGCATATAAAACAAAAAAAAAAAACAAAGCCATGCATAACGCACAAACAGATAAAAAGAGTGAACTTTATAGATATAGAGATGCAGTTTTCAGTCACTTCATCCTGCTTTTTACTGTTATGTCAAAATTTCATCTGTCTTTATTGTATTGTGTTTTATTTAATCATTTTCATGTATGTTTAACTGTAGTACTCTATATAAACAATATGTTCTAAATTATTTAATCACTAATTAAATATTGTTCATATGTCCATTACAAGTAACTGCTCTATCCTGCTTTATCCTTTATTAGAGTCATGGCAGTCTGAAATCTGTCCTGAAATCATTAGGTCCATCACAAGGTGGCCAGACACTGTTACATTATGAGCAATTTAGCACAAGTAGTTGACCTGAAACACAAGTCTTTGGACTGTGGGAGGATCTCACGCAGGCATGGGAAGAACATGCACACTCCGCGCAGACTCTGAGTCAGAATCAAATCCGCACCCAGACAACGCAGGTGTTATAAGGTGCCAGCACTACTTGCTGTGCCTCCATGCATTGCATGTACAGCTGTGCAATACTAATACAAACTTTTGTGTAATGTGTCCTTGTTTGAGATTTGCCTTCCTCTAAACATTTCATAAAATGATGAAATTATAATTGCGTATTTTTAAATGAGTTTTTGTCTTGTTGGAATAAAGCAATTTTAGAGCACCAAATTGAAAAGCTAATGTTTTTCCTCACATACCAGAAACCATCAAGTGGCTCATCCATTTAAAACCAGATCAGTGTCACTCCCAGTTGCACTGCTGAATTAGTCGGTTCTTAATAACACCTTTCTTTCATCCTGACAGCAGCAGGTGGGAGGAGGGTATTTGAAATGGAACCAAGGAGAATGCTGAAGTGTTCCTCTCTGACAGAACAGCCTGGTCGCTAGGATGGTACAATGATGTCCATCCACCAGCTGCCCTGTTGCTGTTGCTCCTGGCTGCTTGGGACCAAAAAAGTGATAGACAGCCCCAGAACATGTTGGTTTCAAATAACAGGGTGCACCTCAACCTTTCTGATGGTTGTTTAAACACATTGACTTTTGAAGAAGTCCTACCCTGTAACTAAAAAGCTTCTATGATTATGTTTTTTGGTCTACAGCACTATTGCAGTGGTGAAATTAGGAGAGAATAACAGGACCTCTGTATCCTTCATACAATAAGTGAATGTACAAACTTAGTCTTTAACAATAGCACATGCATAACCAGTTTGCAGTTACCTAAGGATGGGGACTTATTTTGATAATCTTAAAAATCACAAATTATTTCCATTCGTTCATCCATAAATATTAACTGTTTTATCATGGTCAGGGTTTTGGAGGTCTGGACCCTATCTCTGGCTTTGAAACAACCCCTAGATGGGATACCTGGGGCCACAACTTATTTTTAAGGAAAATTTATTTTCTTCACTTTAGGGATAATTTGGTGGAAATTGTTCCACTGGTAAGAGGATACTGAAGGTCTTTTCAACAGAAAACAGTCACTATGCACATGTAGCTGTACTTCATTTTATTTCAAACACACTTTCCCTAAGGCAGAAGAGTCTGTGTATACTTGTTCCCTTTTTTTTTGCGTGTAGTGCGAGGTTTTGGTGAGAAAGAGCACTAAACCTGAGAAGCGTAAAGAAATGCATGGATGTGACACATGTAGAAAAGTACTAAGGAAAAGTCAATGGGTGCTATGGTAGATTACTTGGTGTTCAGCGTGATGTGACCTCAAACTTACCATCCCAATCTGGTATTAAGCCAGGGACATGTTTAGTTGCTCGTAGTGCCGTCTGGGTACGAGGGCTTGTTTGTTTCACACCTAATCGGTCCAGGTGATGTGAGGCAACAACGCTACTCAATGAGCCACTGTGCCACCTGTAACAAAAACAGTACTTTGGTTTCAATTGTAAAAGAATTGACAGATTTTAAAAGTTTTCAGATAACATTTTTTTGTGAAAACGTATAACACTTTTCCCTTTGTGAGAATAAACTGATTCCTCACAATATTTTCCTGCTATTATTTTAATTATAATTTTTTTTTCATAGATTAAATTTTAAACTTTTGACTCCACTGGCTTGTCCGTACTTACCACTTACCGCCTGTGGCTATGTGGTGTCACTGGCAATATGAGAAGCATTTCTTTAAAAATGTCAGTTGTGGACCACAGATCCTAGCCCCTCTCCCAGCCTGTACTGAAGTATGAGGAAATGAGCCGGAAAGGAGGGTGCATGTCCCTAACCTCCATCACGCTTTGTTGTATGATTCCATCCTGTGGCTTTCTCTCTCCTGCTGTTGTTGAAGTGGCCCCTCACAGCGGTAGGCTGGTCTGAAGCCATGGTTTTGTTGTTCCAGCTGTTTGGTTGGTGGGGCAGCCTGTGGGCAGCCCGCATCAGTGTGAGGATGGATAGTCGAGTCCAGCAAATGCACGGCTGTAGAGAAACATAGCGCTTCTTTGTTTCCATAGTAAAACATCACAAGTTGTTTTCTGCAGAGGTCCTAACCTTTGAATGGTGCAAAGTATTCTGCAACTGAGAATTCTGATAGCACTAAATAGCGCATTTTTGTCAGGAATTGAAATTCTCTCGGTGTAAAAACGCTGCCTTCTGCCATCTTGGACAATAGAAGCTCATACTGTGTGCAGTGATTGGTGTCTAACTTGTGGCTGGTATTTACAAATCTAGCTGGAAGATTATGAGAATATGTTATGACTCAGCTGGGGTCAGACATAATTTCTGCCAAGACATTTTACTTTCTGTCATAATGCAGTATTATACATTATACTTAGAAGAGCATTTGATGTTTCTTTTGTACTCTTTACTGTCATTAAAGAATTCCCTTAATATCGTTCATTTACAATGTAACTTTGATGAATCATTTTAATATGTTCTCGCTTGATAAGGATAAAGTACTTCAACCAAGAAGGAAACCGTTTTAAAACAATCTAGTTCAGTGCATAATGCAATTTTTTTTTTAGCGCATTTGTAGCAAACATGTTTGGATTAGCACTTTTTGAAAATGAATGGGTGGAAGTGTGAGCGGTTGCGTTTTAATGAGCTCGTGCATTATGTTGGAGAAATAGTTTCAGTCACAGACGTAGCTGATTGATGTTAGTCGCATTATCCTTGTCATTTTTGGCAACGGCGTTCATGAACGTGTTGTAAACATTTCATAAGACAACTCTGAACAATGCTGCTTTTTCCTGCTACTTCAGATCACACCTTACCTGGGCAGCTTTATTTGTTATTTTAAGAGGAGCTGGAGAATTTAGCACAGATTGTTTAGCTGATTAAAACAAACTAAAATTCGTACTCCTTGTGAAATCCTGGCTTTTGGTAACTGAACGTTTTTGACATTTCTAGTTTGACCGTGCATCTCGAAGAACTTTTTTGCTTGTTTGTGATTCCTCTCCTCGTGCCTGTGAGGTGTTGAAATGCCCCAGGCATTTTCCTACCTTGGGTCCTATGGAATTCTGTGGCCAGTTCATCAAGCGCAATGGCATGGGGACTTTTTTTTTTTTTTTTTTTTTTTTTTTTTTTCGCGCTTCTCCCAGTTGCTGGTGTGCAGCCTTTACAGCAGAAGTTGCCGCTGGCAGATTAAACGCAGGACTATGACTCCCAGGGGTCCTTTTACAGGTAATGAAGTTGAGAGGGGAGAGCCAGAGCCCTGGAGCACCTGCTTAGCAAAGAGCCCTATATCAAGGGTCTTAGCACAGTGTTCAGCACTGCTGTTTTTGACACAAGACCCTCCCTTCCACTGCTTTCACTTTTACTGCAGTTGTTGTGACATCAAGTCTTCCATTCTCACTATTATATAACAACATTTTGGTAATTGAAAGATAATGCCAGAAGGCACTGTTTATTAAGGCACTGTAATGATGTTCTGCAGGTGTGCGGAGAGGAGAAAGCTGGGGACTAGGTGTGTTTAGAGGGTCTTGGACAGGTACACCAGAATGTCACAGTG
Source organism: Heterotis niloticus (assembly GCA_018136845.1). Classification (NCBI taxonomy): domain Eukaryota; kingdom Metazoa; phylum Chordata; class Actinopteri; order Osteoglossiformes; family Osteoglossidae; genus Heterotis; species Heterotis niloticus. The sequence goes on from CM030896.1 coordinate 25,423,983, forward strand.
AAACAAGAATCACCTCCTTGACAGATTCCTAACAAGCTTGTGATGGTAGTCACGGAGCAAAGCAGTCCAAAGTCTACACAGTGCCCAGTCTACTGCTGCCCTCCCTGAAACAACATCCAGACCACAATGCTCTGACACCAAGGAACACCATATGGCCACCCAGAGTGCACAGGGAGCTTTGCCGCATCCTCTCTCCTTCCAGAAGCAATTCCACAAATTCTGCAAACAATGAGCATGCATCACCTGGCATGTGTTAAGCAGCTGGGCACTCAACACCCCAGAGGTATGATCATGAATCAGAAAAGCAATAACAAAGGAAAAGTACGAAAGCTACAAAATATGGGCATGGCCCAGACAGACTGATCTGTCTCCATGAAAATCTCTCATTTGTGATTTAAATGATGCCGACCGGAATATCCACATCATTCAGTCGTATTTATTAATGTACAGAAAGTTGACTATACGTTACAAAATACAACAAAAAATTGAAAAAGACCCTAAAATATAGTTAAACAACAAATAGGTTGTCCATAGCAATCGAGGACTCATCTGCGGGCAAATTTGTGTATGATTGCATTGCTTTTGAGCATCGCTTTGGAGACGATCTTCTGCCACTGCGGTTTAACAATGAAAGTCTGCAAAATCATACAGCATGCGGTTCTGCTAAACGGTTGAAAATTGAAGAGTTTTGGCTTGTCCTGCTTACATTAAAACCCTGACGGACAGCCAAATTGATTTTTGCTATAAAGAATCTGATTCCAGGAAAGGCTTTCAGCATAGATTGAATACATCCATGACCACTTTTTCAGTGATCTTGCAACTCATGGCCAGGGACTTTAAAGTAAGCCGCCTTCAGCAAAGATAAAAAAGAATCGCTGTTTTCTCATACCTTACCCCCTGTCTCTGTCACAGTTGGTGTTTTTTATGAATGACTCTGAAACACTGTAAACACTGTAAAGTGCATTTTCATGGCAGGTTACGTGAAGATGTTACAAAGGTTCAGAAGTGCAGCAGCATTATTAGGTTTGTTAGTGGGGAAGTTTGTGGCGGAAACACGATTAAGTCATAATGTGTAAAGGGGGATTACATCAGTGAGGTCTATCCATGCTGAAGCTTGCCTTAACCACCACTCACAGCCATGCCATTTGCTATCAGAGCATTCTATCTCTGATTCTAATCCCTGTGAATTGAATTCCCTCTGCTTGTCCTGCTCATCTACCAGAGGGATTAGGTCTGCAGAGCACAGACCGTACAGGCGTTTGAATGCGAACAGGTTTCGCCCCAGAGGCCCATTCCAGGAGGAGAGGCATGCAAATAAGCAGACAGCAAATACAGCAGCAGAAAGTCGTTTCTTTGATGGGGGGAGAAATCCTATTCCACCAAGGAGCTGCTGAGAGGTGCTGAGACAAGGCTTCAGAGTGATTGTGAAGGGAAAATGGCGTACTTTACACTCCACGATTGGCCGGGTAGTGTGCCTCAATTTCCCTTGCCGCAAAGGAACTCTGTGATTGCAGGGCATTTTGCACACATCTGCATTTACAGTTTCTTTGCAGAACATTTATTTATTAATTGCTTTGACCAGGTTACATCATACTGGTAACCGCTCCAGAGGTAGGTCCACAGACTCCAGGATAGATTATTGACCCCCGTGACCCTTCTTAGGGTTAAGTGGTTAATGATGGATGGATGGATGGATGGATGGAAGTTAAATATTAAAAACAGGTCCCACAACCATAGATCACACAAGTACATTTAACTTCTGTTCCTCGCAGACTGCCTTAGGAAAGTTATGAGCAGTCTTTTCAAGGGAATAATAAGGGTATTTTCATACTACTTATCCTAAATGAAACTAACAAGAATTTGTTGAATTTGAGGTTTCTGGCAAAATTCCTCCATTCAGAAATGCTTGGAAATTTTAGAGAGCATTTTAAATGGCTAAGAATCTTAAGATTTGTAGCTGACTGCTTTCTAACTGCATTTTGTTCATAACCGTCAGAAATTTTTAGAAAATAGTTGACCGATATAGTATGATAATGATTTGAATCATTTCATAAAATGATGTGATTGTAGAAAAGATGAACAATGATGTGAAAATGAATTGTTGATTCACAAATTAGTTACAGGGTTTACATCGCTTGAAGTGTTAGCATCTTTTCTCGTGACAGCACGGCAGACTTCGGAAAGCGACGAAGATGCTGTCAGGAAAACGCTGCTGGTTTGCAACTATGACAGTGTACAGCGCCACAGGGAGTTCTGATTCTGAAGGCTGACATGCTGTTTGTTTAAACTTGGTTGGCAAAGTGGAATGCAAATGTTTGTTAGAGTGCAAACATTGTTAACATGTGCTACAGCTAATTGTGTTGTATTTAGGTACTTAAAGTGATCAAAGTACAGTGTAATATGACATTACAGTGAGATATCAGAACAGCTGAGGGCCTGGCTTACTGAATGGAGGATGTGTACTGTATTTCCTAGAATAAGACCATTCTGCCAAGTCAAGTCGGTTGATTCATCTATTTATTCAAGGGTCCGAACGCGGACAACAACATCTATGTGTAAGAAAACAAATCCTGCTACTCGAATGACTGAGGATACTCCAGAAACAGCTTTTGATAATGTGTCTCTGTTAATAGAATCTCTCTTTGAGGCTGCTTTTATGATCTTGCATTTAAAGCAACAGCCAGGTGGAAAGAGAGTGGAGAATGGAGTTACATAAAAAGGTGACGAGTTCTGAAGGGACACCACTTAAATATCAGTGTTGTCCCCTACAGATAGAATCAAGTCTGCTGCCTCACTTTTCCAGACAGCAGCAGTTTTAAGGAAGTGAAATAGGACAGTCTTGAAATGGCACATCTTCATCTGTCTGGGATCATCTGCATGCAGTGAAACTCAGCCAGCACAGTGTTTCTCTTCATGAAAAAATCAGGCAACAACCATGACAGACAGCTTATTGTGCAGCAGCATCATCATGTGTGCAAAAGGTGATCACATGAAAAAGTGAAGTCATATGGCTCCTTGAGATGGACAAGAATGAAAGTTGAAGCGAGCTGATCCCAGCTGCAGAATTTGTTTCAAAGGAGAGCATTAAGTATTTCTACTTTTTCATAAAATCCTTACAGAAAAAAATTTTTAAAATCTTTTGGTTACAGATCCAGACTGTGGAAATATAATAAAACTAATAACCACAATATGTAAGATATACTTTATTTACTTTTGAATTCTCATCAGCTAAAAATATATCAGCAGTGATGTAGAAGTAAACAACTGTTCAGCCCCAGCCTGCATTTTTGTGCTGCACAGAAAGATTTATATCGATTTATCCACATCAATTTTATTATGGCACATAATGGTCGTATTAGGATGGAAATGATACTACTTCTTGTCCATAATGTGGGCAATTAAATATGACATGAAGAAAAAAGCAGTAGAGCATACAAGTGTTTTGTTTTTTTTTATTTTTTTATTTCTTTAACCATTCCAGATAAATTATAATGAACAATGTATTTCACTTCAAGGGAAAATAACGTTTCATTCACTGACTTTCTTGCATAAGTTTGTTTCCTGAAAAAAAAAAAAAAATCCAAGTTTGTTATCTAGTAGTTTGACACGACAGTCTGGAGAATATTCTGGAAGCCTAGAGTTTTAGGCAAGCAGGGTATAACCTAGTTTGGATACCAGTCCATCGTAGGTGAGCCACATAGAAACTGTCGTGCAGTGGGCAATTTTTTGGAGTCCCAACATGTCTTTGAACTGTGGGAGAAATCCAGAGTGCTTGAAGGAAACCATGCATGTGAGAATGGAGAGAACATGCAAATACAGGCTGAAAGGGTATTCAACCTTCTCTCAGTTGTATAGTCCAGGTGCTGAGTCACATTTACTACACGCTGTGCCACCATGCTGTCTGTTTTTCAATATCCATCCATCCATTTTCATTAACTGCTTTATCCTGGTCAGGGTCATGACAGTCCAGGGCCTATCCCTGAATCATCGGGTACTGGGATATGATGCAGGAGCTTAGTGGGGATGCCAGTCCATCATGCACATATTCATATGATTGGAAAATTTACCTGAAACACAAAGGGAAAACATACACATCTACAGAAACTGAGCTGGATTCAAACCCACGTCCAAAGAGCGAAGCCCCTTGTTTTGGAACATTTTTCCAAAAATCACAGAAGGATATTCTCCCCCTCTGTGATAGTGACTCTAATATCTCAGGAAATTGCACCATAGCTTTTTTCAGTTATAAATATGGTCACAAAAATTTTGAGAAAGGAAATATTTTTGGAACTGCATATGCCAGGCAGGTTCATATTCAGTAGAGAACTGAGAAAAGCAAATGTGGAAGCTCAGGACAGGTTCAGGTCCCCATGTTAAAGCACTTTTTACTGTTCAGTGGCCAGTGAAGCAAGGATTCGGCCTGTGGAAGTGTGGGCTTGGTGTGGGTGTGAGGGTGAATTTGATTATGCTTCTGATGTGAGAAGGAAAAGATTGGCTGTGGATGGAAATGTCGAGAGGCTTGGAACACAAAGGTTGAGAGGAGATTTACGTGCAAGAAAGTGACACTGTAAGTTATTATTCCATCCACATTGAAGTTTCCCCACAATGCACTCACAGCTCTAGTAGCTGACTGATAGCTCCAATTATGACAGGTTTTTAAATCTCGTTGTCATAATACCCCTGTGCTTGGGATCATTGCGCAGTGGTGTTGCTGGGGCAATTGGTTTGTTTGAGATTTCTGTGTCAGATGTCTCTTTCAGCTGTGGGGCTGAAGGATTTGCCTAGAATTTTTTAACCTTATGCTGCACTGCTCAAATGCTAAGGAAGATAAAACACAGAAAGCATTTGCCCCAGAGATCATATCTTGATGACCAAAGGGAACGAAAACGTCGGTTTGCAAACTAATGTTTTTCTATATGTGCTATATGTGCTGATCCTTGGTTCTGCTGAAGCAGACGAGACTGGCGGAGAGCAAAGTGAAGCCTGTCCTTCAGAAGTATCTACAGTCTAATTCTTCAAAAAGGATGCACTTGAATTGTTCTGTGATCAGCCACACAGCCACTTCTTTTTGTCCAGATTGCTCAGAAACTTGTTTGTTTTGTCATGCGAGCCCCTGGAGAAGTGAGGATCGGGGAAAATATTGAATTACCTGCCGTAACCGAACGCGGTATGGGAATATATTATTCCCCTAGACAATGCAGGTATTTTGATTCTGCCTGTTTAACTGTGTTGTGCTCTGAGCAGTCTTACAGCCATTTTGTATGCGGTGCTTGGTACAAAGTAGAAATCTGAATGTGGAGCACAGAGAATATGTTCCTCATGATCAGCATAAAAGTTATTCAGGACATGGAGCTTCCATCACCGCAGGGTGATAACTTAGTGAACCCTTCAGAGATAGGGGACACTGAAATGTCCATTCAGATTGGGTACCTTTGCAGTCTCAATGTTTTGTCTGGGATGCCAAAATTGGGATGTTTTGAACCCTCTCTCTCCATTTCCTGGTATAGATCCAGAACCACCTCCTTTCTTCCCCTGAACCTTTGAATGCTGTAAATGCTGTCGCTAATGCACTCAGGCCTCGGTGTCATTGCTTGTGGAGGAGATTAGAAGTGGCACATCTTTTGAAGCTTATTTGTGACCAGCCCTGCAAACAGACCTTAAGGGACAGTCCCTGCCTTTATACGTGATGATGAGGGTATTCTCCATGACTGGCGGTACGGGACATGGAGCTGGAGTGGACTTCATCTTTTATTTTCCTCCCTGTGTGTCACAGGTGACATCGCTCCCTATTTCAAGACAGAACCCAAGCCATCAGAGATCCATCTGGAGGGCAACCGACTGGTCATGACCTGTCTAGCTGAGGGCAGCTGGCCACTGGAGTTCAAGTGGATGCTCAATGGCACCGACATCACATCCTATTCGCCAAAGTACAAGTGAGTGCTTTGCATTCTGGGATTTGGTGGTATCTCCCCATCTTCTAACCACAGGTGAAGTGGAACTGGTACATGGCAGTTTATATGGAGGGAATGAAACAGATGATAATTTGGCAATCCAAAAAAAATGCAAGTCAGCATTCTTGTGTTATGTGAGTAAATGACAAAGAACTAAATGATCTTTGTGTGATTGTACCAACTGCCTTTTACCATTTCAAACTTTTAGTGCATGTACATTTGTTGATTTGTCAATGCATTTGTGTATATATGGGGGGAGAGGAGTTTATTGTTATAGCCTGCACTGATTTTTTTGATAACTATCCTTGATTTCTCATGAAAGAGGCATAGTTCTTACTGACAGATTGTAAATTGCTTCAGAGATTATTTTTAGAAAGATTCTACTTAAACATATTTGCTTGGTCTGATAGCCTTCTCCACAATATTTGGAATCAGTGTATATTCCCTTTGTTAAAGCAGAGCTTATTAGGAAATGTTTCCTTCTTTAGGACCAGTTATCTTGACTGAACTGGTCTAGAACTCATCATTACCTGAATGATAAGCCTCTCCAGCTGTTGCAAAACAAGGAGGGGTAGCATTGGCCTTTATATGGAAGGAGAACAGAATGATCTGTGCTTCTGAGAACAACTGGTCCATAAAAGTGGATGTCACTCAGCAGCTCCAATTTCTCAGGGAAATAACAATACCCCCCCCCCCCTTAAGGCCACATATTGTTAGAGCAATCATAATAACCATCTCAGGGGAGGAAAGATTTGTTGATGGCACCATGGGAGCAGGAGGCAGAATTATTCAGAGCTTGGGGCTGAGTACAGGCAAAGAGGATGGAAGGCAGTGCTCTGGTTAGTGGAGGTGGGATGCAGAGGCTTTGTTTCGAACATCTAACCAGTGCCTCCTGAGGTATATTAGAGTGACAAACCTGTGGAAGACACTGAAGGAGCTGGTTAAGGAAGCAGAAAAGAGAAGTTTCCTGTTGGAGCTAAGAAGGAAAGATAAAGCTGGGGAACAGATGGTTTGTGCCTCACAGCTGTAGGTTTTGATAGGTAATGTTGAAGGGAGACGTTTGTTTTGGTCATGGAGAAAGGATAGCATGTGGAAGGGACAGATCACAAAACCAGCTGCGGGGGGTGGCCGGGAGGCGTTCCTCTCGCCGGCCTAATACTAGGAGATGTTCTGGGATTAATGGTGAAACTGATGAGGGGTGGCTCCCAGCTGATGACCCTGAAACTGACCAGAAGGTACTGCTGAGGTGTGACTGGCAGTGATGCCCTGCAGATATTACCTGCATACCTAAAAACTCTTCAGTCATTATAAGTGAACTGAAAGACTTGAGATTAATAATATATTTGTTTAAAATGAGTTATATGTGAGTTTGTGTGTACTGTATATACACACATTCACACAAAATTGTTAGTCCATAGAGTTAAATTAATAATATAGGAGAGACTCAGAAAGTAACTCATTTTGAAAAATAGTTACGACCAATTGTCACAATGCAGAAAAACATTAACTTCCATCCATCCATCCATCATCATTAAAAGCTTAGTCCTGAGTTGGGTTGCAGCAGCCTGGAGCCAGGCTATGACTCGCTACCCTCGAATGGGATCCCAGTCCATTGCAGGGAGGATACACACACAAGAAAACAACTGCACACTATGGGCAATTTAGTGTCCAGTCAACCTGAAGCACATGTGTTTGGACTGTGAGAGGAAACATGCAAATTTTACACTGAATGAGCTGGATTTGAACTCAACAGATTTACATTCACATCCTTAATAATTAAATGAGATTAAATTAGATCACAGTGAAGAGACATTTGTATTCACCATTAAAGTATGTGTAACAAGTTGTAAGGAAAGAAACATAAAATAAAAAATGTAAAAAATTGTGATAGAAATGTAACAATAAAAGTAGGCTTTTCCTGTTGCAAGTGTACTGAAGGAAAAATAAAAGGCAATGATGTCAAAAGTTATTCATAAAAATACACCTTCTGCAAAAAAAAAAAAAAAAAAAAAAAAACCCAAGTGCAAGTAATAAAGTAAATGGGCTTCCCCAGTCTGCCACTTTCTTACTTTCCAACAGTCGAAGGATCTCAAAGCACATCTACAGTCTTTCCCAACTCATCTTCTCCTCTCAATCCAGGGTTAAAGGTTTTTTAGTGTGGGATTATGGTTGTGAGATCAGTGTTATTTGATATTAGTGGAGTTATTTCACACTTCAACACATATGTTTGAATTCTTTGTGGCTTTGTAGCAACTACTGAAACAGGCTGTTGATATGAAATTGTACTAAACGGTTTGCCCCACAGTTAGACATAATGACCCAGTTATACTTAATGTAATTTTCGTGTTCTTTGCGAATGCAATGAGCATATATACTTCTGTTGTAACTGCTTCACATACCTGGTATTTAGATTTTAGTTGTTAGCAGAAATATTATTTGCCAACAACAAAAGATTTTTTTAAATCAGGAAATTAACCTGAATACTAAATAAAAATATCAGAATATTCATGTGTCCCATTTATTTAATACTAGCTGAGTTATCTGGCACTGCCTGGGTTGAAAATATGTAGTGGGGAAAATGAAAAAACACAGTCACCAAATTATTTTGCCATTTGCATGGTACAACAAGTGGTTCTGTTTAATACATAAGTATTATTCCCATCAAACAGGTGGACATCACTGAAAGGGATGCATGCATCAGTAGTAGTTGTATTGGGAAGGGGGAAAAAACAGAATATCTCCTTCTTTATCTTTAGGCTGCTCCCGTTAGGGGTCGCCACAGTGGATCAACTGTTTCCTTTTCTTCCTGTCCTCTGCATCTTTCTCTGTCAGGGGAAAAAACAGAATATATATTGTGAAAACTCTATTATCCTTACATCTCTGATGTGAGCCACATGTTTGTCATATATATAATTCCATATTAAATTTATTTTCTCAGATATAAAAAATACTAACCCCCGTGGTACAATCTACAGATGGCTCTGACAGCAGTGCAAGCACTGGCCGTAGTGATGTGCACACAGTAACAAATTATGTATTAGCAAACTTTATTACCTTTAAATTTTTTTAAATTAGTACATTTGTGTGTGAGAGCATATGTGAGCAAATGTGCATCATCATGTGTTTGTAAAGCATGTGAGACCTCCAGGGTGCGCCTGTAAGTGAGAAAATGCATCTCTGTGTGCGTGTATGGAATGAGAAAATCTGTCGCATACATGCACTGTGCAGGTGATGTCACGCAGATGTCTGTATTGCCAAGCCTTGTCAGGGACTGAATTTTACATTTTCAAAATAGTAAGTTTTTTTACGTTTAATTAAGTTGACTATGCAAAAGAAAAGCTAAAAAAGCACCTGTGTGCCAAAGTTCAAGTCTGTGGCTTGAAAAACAAATCCATTCATAAGAAACAAAAAAAAGCAAATAAATACAGATTAAACTTTACCGGTATGTACACCAATTAGCCACAATATTAAAACCGCCTGCCTAATATTGTGTAAGTCCCCCTCATGCCGCCAAAACAGCTTTGACCCATTGAAGTGTGGACTCCTCAAGACCTCTGAAGGTATTCTGTGGTATCTGGCACCAAGCAGCAGATCCTTTAAGTCCTGTAAGTAGGGATGTGCAGCCTCCATGGATCGGACTCGTTTTACCAGCACATCCCACAGATACTTGATCGGATTGAAATCTTTGGAATTTGGAGGCCAAGACAACACCTTGAACTCTTTATCATGTTGCTCAAACCATTCCTGAACAATTTTTGCAGGGCCACTGTCATCAGGGAATGCCGTTGCCATGAAGGGGTGTATGTGGTCTGCAACAATGTTTAGGTAGGTGGTAAGTGTCAAAGTAACGTGCACATGAATGCCAGGACCCAAGGTTTCCCAGCAAAACGTTGCCCAGAGCATCACACTGCCTCTGCTGGCTTACCTTCTTCCCATAGTGCATCCTGCTGCCATGTCTTCCGCAGGTAGACTACACACATGCTCCCAGCCATCCACGTGATCTAAAAGAAAACTTAATTCATCAAACCAGGCCACCTTCTTTCATTGCGCCACGGTCCAGTTCTGATGCTCACATGCCCATTGTAGGTGCTTTTGGTGGTGGACAGGGGTCAGCATGGGCACTCTGACTGGTCTGCAGCAATGGCGCCCCATACACAGCCACCTGTGATGCACTTTGTGTTCTGACACCTTTTTATCATGGCCAGCATTAAAGTTTTCAGCAATTTGTGCTGCAGTAGCTCTTGTGTGGTATCGGACCAGATGGGCTAGCCTTCGCTCCCCGTGCTCATCAATGAGCCTTGTGCGCCAATGACCCTGCTGCAGGGGGGCATCTAAATATGGACCTCCAAAACATACTGTCTGAGCAGTGTTGCCCAGTGGAACCCATGTACATGTTTGATCATTGCCACTGACACAGTGATGTCTTGCTAGCATAGTTACATTGATAGGGTTAATGAGGGCTTTTTGTAGGTTTCAGCGAATTGAGCAGATGCCAGTCTGTATGTGGACTGTTCTGATGCCAGGACAACATTCGCAAGCAGTGCAGCCAGTGGGCCCTCCTCTGTCTAAGTGTTTAACATCACTCCTGTCAGGTGTACAGTGGGATTAGATCAACACAGAGCACCTAAGCACTTTTTCCTGACAAGGAGGTTGCCAGCTCATACGGTTGATGAGGCCTTATAAACAGCAAATATAAATTTGCTAAAATGCAATTGTGTAAGTAGACAAAAGTTCAAAATATGGATAGCTCAACCTGTAGAATGCACTAATAATTAAATTTCCCTTATGTATCATTTACTAAAACATTCTCACTCTTTCATAATAGACAGTATACAGCAATGCCTCAAAAAGCAATGCCTCCCATAGTTTGGTTTCTCAATAGCATTTTTTTTTTATCTTAGCCCTTTGATTAATACCATATTTTTAAAATGTCAGAAATATTTTGGAAGTTTTTTAATCATAATACTGTTTCCTGTGTTCACTGTTATTAAAGGTATGACTGATGTGGTGCAGTTGTGGTACAGAGGCAGGACAAATGGCATCAGGTTTCCACCAAAAAGGACTTTAATAAATCCAGGCAAACTACCCCATCACCACCCACCTTCCAGCCCTACCCTCAAGTCCTCAGACCCAGTACTTAAATATTGTCCTGTAATGGCCTGAGTGACTGCACCTGGCCACCCTAAAGCCCATTTAGGGCTGGGGAGGGAGGAGCAACAGGGAGCTATCATCACGATGACCCTGCCCCTGTCCATTTAGTACCACCCACCAGCTCATGCAAATCTGTTTTGCCTTTTGCTCTGCATGAGCTGTTTTCAAGCTGCATTTTTGGTATATACTCTAGCAACTACTGCTTACTTTCTTGCAAGCTGTGCATTTCATAAGAATGCATTTAGAGCATTAATTTAGGTATTTTTGTACACCTTCATAAAGTTGAGGGAATATTATTCTATGCATAGTCAGAAACGTTGGCAAAACTTTTGTGTTCAGAATGACACCAAAGGTGCAACGGGTGGTGTAATGGTGAGCACTACCAACTTTGAACACAAAGCGGTTAGGTTTGAATCCCATTTTTTGCTGTAGTATGCTTGAACAAGGTACTTACTGAAGTGCCACAGTAAAAGTTGTCCAAATGGGTAAAACATTGTCAGTAGCTTATTGCTCCAAATTACTTTAGAGAAAAGCATCAGCTAAATGTATTCATGTAGAAGGAATGAAAGAAAATTTCTTTCATGCACCATTTGTTTCTTGAGAAATCATTTGAGAAACAACATGTTACGTATTTCAAACAATATGTAGAATTGCTGACTATAGTGTGAAACAATTTGAAAAAAGTAATTATTTTGAGGTTCAATAATATGCTTTTCATTGAACTTACAGTAAGTGTGTGGTTGTTTTGGCAAGGTCTGCGTAAGCAGATGGACTTCCATACATTGTGGATGTATTGATACCACACATGAACCCAATTTCCTTGTGCAATGTGTTCTGAAGCACTGTTCACTAAAATCTGTGTTTTTGCTGTCAAATGGTAGTTTTTAAATATCTTAAGACTGGAATATGTGCACTACTTCAGAAAGGTCTTGAAAGACAAAAGATTGATGTGGGTAATTTTGAAATTGCCTTAAGCATCGTTGAATTAAATGGAGGTTTTATTGTATTTTATATAACATCGTGCCCCATACTGCATATATTATCATATGTGTTTCTTATGTGTAACATTTCGAAGATTACATTCAGTCAGATGTATTCCCTAATGAGAAAAAGAAATAAGCAGTGAGCGTTTCTACCAGAACATTTTATTAGTGTTTTGTTTTCTTAATATTAGCTTTAGGGAAGTTAGTTGGGCTTTTTTTTTTATTTTTTAAATTAAGTCAACAATGTTTAAAAAATCCATTATATTTGTTTAGTATGAAAATAAATGAATCAAGTCATAAAATCTTCCTCTGTTTATCCTAAGGTAGTTTAGTTTTATATATATATATATATATATATAGCAAAAGTTCAGCACACATTCAGAATTCAGGCATCCTGAATTAAGCTCAAGGAATATTTTGCATGCGGGATGCAAGAAACTTTTGGCCAGAGCAATGACAAACCCTCCTCCCACCTCCTCAGAACAGTGCTTTAAGTGCAAAGACCAGTCTAAATGCCAATATTTGTGTACATTGACCAATGAGCACTCTGCGAGACATGAACATTTTGTAAAGAATAGGAAGGTACGTTAATGCTGTCATTCACCAATACTGAATAAAAAAATTCACTATGGGTTTACTGTAAAGATATTTAAGCCATGAAGTAATAAGATGTAATTTCTGGTCTAAGTGGCATATAATAAAATACGTGGAAATTAAGAAATTAGCCTGGTACCTCCTGGATTTCTACTGATAGATTAAAGATTGACCAATTTTTGTGTAGGACAGTTTGTAGCATCTTGATCCAAGGACAATGTTGAATGTTCTATGTTAAGTCAAGTGCTGAACTTGCATTGCTGTAGTAAAATTTATTTGTTCAAATTTTAATCAAAATGCATAACAAAATTTGTATTTGTTTGTTTGTCTGTTTGTATATGCTATATTCATCTATCTATCTATATCTATCTATCAATTTAATTATTTAATTATTTCAATTATACTGCTACTAATAAGGCCCTGCAATGGACTGGCATCCTGGTCAGAGTGGGCCCTGCCTTATACACTCTGCTTCTGGGACCACTATGACCATGGTTATCAATAACAGAAGGGTTGTTTGTTTTATCATTAACCCAGTGTCTGAGGAGAAACTAACAGTTTTTGGCTCCTTAAAGACCAACAAACATGAAGGTGCACACACCTCTGAGAGCACACTGTGACATTTCAGCAGATTGCATTGTGTTGTGTACTGGAGTATTTGTCATTTTGTCAACACTGAAACTTGTTTGGAAAATGCCAGCTCACGCACACGCTGTGCATCTGCTCCTGGAATTTCTGTGAAAAAGGCGTTTGGCCGAGGCCTGACATTCGTCAAGCTAAACAAGGCACGAGTCTTTGTGCACAGGGAATCCAATGCCATGCTCTTGCAAGGGCCCTGTCTTCCAAGAAATCGCCTCGCCCCCAGGTTTATAGAAGCTCAATAAACAGATGTTCCAATATGTTCTTGGGAGCGTTTAATGTTAGTGTGCCAGTCTTCCGTTTTTGTCCTTTTTATAAAAAACACTTGACATCAGCAGTGAGTGTGGGTAGCTCTGACTGAACTTTACATTTCATGTTCCACCTGTGAGGATGCATGCTGTCGCCAAGCATTCCTGTTTCATCTCACTTACCAAAAGGATAGTGTTCAGGTCATTCAGTGATACCAAGCTATCCTCAGTGATGCAGTAACTGTATTTTTGACACTCCCATGCAATAGAGTAGCACTTGCAAACACTGACTGAGGGGAAATAATAAAATAAACACCTTCTGTAATCAGTGGGAACACAGAGTGGGCATTTCAGGATGAAGCATTATGCTCACTTGTCGATTTGGCACCCCCAGGTATACCATCCCATCCCTCCAACCCTCAGACATGGGGTTCTACCAGTGCGTGGTGAGGAACAGAATGGGGGCACTGATCCAGCGCCGTGCTGAAGTACAAGTGGCATGTGAGTATGCTGTTAGTGAGCAACACTGACTTTCTCAGTGGCATTTCCAAAGCCATCACTTTGTTTCAGTATTACAGCTTTAAAAATAGATCTAGATTTTTGAAGAACAGTTAAAAACAAGCTTTTCTGAAGGTGTGGGATTTGTTAGTGGAAAAAAGCATCACTTTTTAAAAGTAAAGGATAACAAAGTTTAGTGTAATGTATTTTAATCTTTTATTTATAAGAAATGCATCGGAGAGGTTTTTTTTGTCCCTGAATCACAAACCATGCTTGTTTTTTTGCAATACGCAACAGTGCAGTTTGTTACCCTTGGTTAACCCTTGGGCTACAGAATTTACTTTTTGCCCTCTTTTATTTCTAACCCCAGACTTTTATTTCTGAATTTAGCAATATTTTTAGCTACTTAGTTCAGCATGGCATGATTCCAGGTTGCTTGGTGACTCCTGTGGACCCTCTTTCCTCCACAGACATGGGGAGTTTTGTGGAGACGGAACAGCGGAAGACGGTGCCGCAGGGCCGAGCTGCCATTCTCAACTCCCCGGTCATCAGCTGCTTCCCCCGACCGCAAGTCACATGGTTCCGCGATGGGTACAAGATCATCCCCAGTGACCGAATGTGAGTAGACCTACGCTAGTTGGCTACCCCTAGAGATGTCTTTCTTGAAGGGGAGGTCAGCCTAGGGCGAGAGGGTGTAGACTCATTAGTAAGGTACCTCACAGCCTGGCCTGTCTCCTCCAGCAGCAGGCCCCCATGATCTGCACTGAGCGCTATAATTGCCTGCTCATCTACGAACCCTGTAGTTCTACACCTGTAATTGCCTTGGGTTCTTCCACTCGCGCGAGATGCAGAGTGGTCCAGGTGGTGGGGTGGGGTGGAGGGAGAGGGAAGGTTGTACAGAACAGGGCAACTTAGCAGCAGTTTTCCAAAGAACTTCCTGGTACCCCACTGAGCAAACCCTCCTCCCACCTCCTCAGAACAGTGCTTTAAGCGCCTATTCACAGGCACCCCTCTGTGCTTGTATGGAACATTTTCATTACTTGCATGTAATTTGTGGCCCAGTCAGACAGAGGGTTCCGATTCCCAAAACAAAACTAATATTCAATCCAAGAGAAGACAAATCAGTTACCCACCTGGCCTACACACAGTTTAATGATTTCTTTTTGATCCTTATTGTTCCTCAACAAAACTCCAGGCTGCTTTGAAGATGATGGTTGACCGATTAGGATCTCTCTATAAAAGGAAGCTGAAATGTTGCTGCGCAACCGGCATGTGAATTTCATTCGTTGCGTTGCTATTTCTGCTTGTACACAAATTGCCTTCGTGAATCTCTCTGTCATTTTGAGGTAGCTGAGGGCTGTGACCCAAATCAGGTCTGCCCAGGAGAAGCATGGAAGGTTAGGTTTCTCATTTCACAACTGTAGACTGAACAGACTTGCACTGTGTACAAGTACAGCGGTGAAGAGAGGGAAAGGAAGGGAATGATGTACTCGAGAATTTGGCTGCAGGCTAATGTATTTCCATAACAGGACAGTTGTCAACTCTTATGACAGATGTCTTAAAAGACAAAACCAGCGACTTGCAATATCACCCTGATGGCTAGAGTACAGATCAGTCACAAGGCTAAGCGAATGTTCGCATGCCCTTATTTTTGCTTATCTTCTGAAACTAATCTTATGTTAACTTGCTTTCTATGGATTCAACAAAGTTGTTCTATATTGATGTCTTTGTAGTAGACTTCAAAAGCCTATCCTTGTCATGATTATTGTGATTCTTTTTCACCGAATGCAGTGAGCACATTTCTGAAAATCCTGATGCATGGTCTCATCTGACACGCCTGGTGGCTCAACGCGTAGTGCTGTCTCCACACAGATCCAGGCTGTGGGCTTGTTGTGTGCCTAACCGGATTAGCAGTTATTGAAAAATGGATGAGCAGATGGAAGTTTGCCCTTATCTTGGAATTGTATCATAGAGCATCTAGTGAAATAACACTGGCTGTGTGCATGTTAACACCTGAACTTTAGATTTGGTTTTCATTTATTCCTTTTTTTTTCTAATTTTTTTTTTTAACCACTGATGTGGGAGGACTTTCAGGGGGCATCTGTTTCCTGCTCCTGTTTGAGTTACAGTACTACACTACGCTGTCACCGACTCTAACAGAACCTCAGTAATGACAGCCTTGCTGCTGTCAGAGAACCATGGGCCACAGGCTGAAGATTCCACAAGTGGAAATCGAGCTGTACAAGCAGTGGTTGGCATATATTCTTATTCCTCACACCCAGCACTGTGTAGCGCTGTGACCAGGTGAATTGTTCAGCTGTGGCCCTGTATGACCTGGGTCTTCATAGAATTTCAGTTCCAAGCATATGTCAAAGCTCTGTGTTCCAGTGACATTTCCTTAGTTCAGCCAGTTTAACCCCCTAAGTAAGAACATCCATTAGATGGGTGGCCAGTTTTCACAGTCAGACACTCAATGGCCTGCAGCTGGTGGTGCTGAGCTCTGGTCCTGTAGAACCTGAGTGGGATAGGGATGGACCGGGAAGAACCTATAGATCTCCTATCTACATGTCTCCAGTCTGAATGTCTCTAGTCTGACAGTCACCAGCCTTCAAGTCTCCTCAAGTCCTCGGAGAGCCTGATCCAGGGGTTACTTTAACAAATGATGCAGAAATGAAACTGAGTTTGGGAATAGGTTTTCCCAATTCATTTATTTATAAGAACCACTGTGACTTGCTGCAGTCATGCTGCTTTTCCATGACCTACAGGACTGCTGTGTATAATCCTGCTCAGATTCATTTGGCTCCATCCACAGTAGCATGAGGAGAGATGGTCCAAACCTTTACCTTTTTTTTTTTTGCTCCGCTCCCATGTCTGAACAGCCATTTGAGACGACAGCATTGTCACATCCACTCAGAGAGCTATAATGATGCTATTGATCCCAAGACAATGTGAGTACAGAATGCTGCACCCTGATTCTAAAATGCTAGTCCAATTTTCAGTTAGCATCTTTGCTTATTATTCACCAGTTGAAATTTTATTTATACAGGTTTAGAATACAAACATTGTTTTATCTCCTTAAACATGGTATTCTAAACCTGTTGTGTACGTTGCAATGTAAAGGAAAGTGAGAAAAGGAAAGGTTTTTATAGCATTTTTAATATGTTAGGTTACTAAAAATGCTCTAGTATATTAAATTGTTCCGTTCTTTTTATGAATTCCTATTCACGCACTCACTTTTGTTGACTGCTGGTCCTTGACTGGGTCACAGCCCTTATATGAAATTAATGTTTTAAATATAATAAAGCCAGCCGCAAGGGGATGCACAAACTAGTGCATTTCTTTGTGGCGGTCCCAAGCCCAGAAATGGAGAGGGTTGTGTCAGGAAGAGCATCCGGCGTAAAAATTTTGCCAAACTAAATATGCGGACAAAAATAGAAATTTCCAAACCGGATCGGTCGAGGCCCGGGTTAACAACAACCGCCACCAGCACTGCTAGCCGACAGGGTGCTGGTGGAAATTGGGCTACTGCTGGCCAAAGAAGGAGGAAGAGAGGAGGAAGGCATGTCCGGAGGAAAGAGGAGAGGAGGAAGGTTAAGAGAGTGGACGTGAGGATAGGAACTTTGAATGTTGGTAGTATGACTGGTAAAGGGAGAGAGCTTGCTGATATGATGGAGAGAAGGAAGGTTGATATATTGTGTGTGCAAGAGACCAAATGGAAGGGGAGTAAGGCTAGGTGCATCGGAGGGGGGTTTAAACTGTTTTACCTTGGTGTGGATGGGAGGAGAAACAGGGTAGGGATTATCCTGAAGGAACAGTATGTCAAGAGTGTCTTGGAGGTGAAGAGAGTGTCTGACAGTGTGATGGTTATGAAACTGGAAATTGATGGTGTGATGATGAATGTTGTTAGTGCATATGCCCCGCAAGTTGGGTGCGAGATGGATGAGAAAGAAGAATTCTGGAGTGATATGGATGAAGTGGCAAAGAGTGTACCTGAGGGAGAGAGAGTGGTGATTGGAGCGGATTTCAATGGACATGTTGGTGAAGGAAACAGAGGAGATGAGGAGGTGATGGGTAGGTATGGTGTCAAGGAGAGGAACGCAGAAGATCAGATGATAGTGGATTTTGTAAAAAGGATGGACATGGCTGTGGTAAGCACGTATTTTAAGAAGAGGGGAGGAACACAGGGTGACGTACAAGAGTGGAGGAAGATGCACACAGGTGGATTATATCTTATGCAGGAGGGCCAGACTGAAGGAGATTGTAGACTGCAAAGTGGTGGCAGGGGAAAGCGCAGTTAGGCAGCATAGGATGGTGGTTTGTAGGATGACATTGGAGATCAAAAAGAGAAGGAGAGTGAGGGCAGAACCAAGGATCAAATGGTGGAAGTTGAAAAAGGAAAACTATAAGGTGGAGTTCAGGGAGGAATTAAGACAGGCATTGGGTGGCAGTGAAAAGTTACCAGTGAGCTGGACATCTACAGCAGAAGTGGTAAGGGAGACAGCTAGAAAGGTGCTTGGTGTGACATCTGGACAGAGGAAGGAGGACAAGGAAACCTGGTGGTGGAATGAAGAAGTACAGGAGAGTATACAGAGGAAGAGGCTGGCGAAGAAGAAGTGGGATAGACAGAGAGATGAAGAATGTAGACAGGAGTACAAGGAGATGAGGCATAGGGCGAAGAGAGAGGTGGCAAAGGCTAAAGAAAAGGCGTATGGTGAATTGTATAAGAGTTTGGACACTAAGGAGGGAGAAAAGGACCTGTACCGATTGGCTAGGCAGAGGGACCGAGGGGGGAAAGATGTGCAGCAGGTTAGGGTGATAAAGGATAGCGATGGAAACGTACTCACAAGCGAGGAGAGTGTGTTGCGCAGATGGAAAGAGTACTTTGAGGGGTTGATGAATGAAGAGAACGAGAGAGAAAGAAGATTGGATGATGAAGGGATTATGAATAGGGGAGTGCAAAGGATTAGCAAAGAAGAAGTTAGGACAGCTATGAAGAGGATGAAGAATGGAAAGGCTGTTGGCCCAGATGACATACCTATGGAAGCATGGAAGTGTTTAGGAGAGATGGCAGTGGAGTTTTTAACCAGATTGTTTAATGGAATTTTGGCAAGTGAGATGATGCCTGGGGAGTGGAGAAGAAGTGTACTGCTACCAATTTTTAAGAATAAGGGTGATGTGCAGAGCTGTAGTAACTACAGAGGGATAAAACTGATCAGCCATAGCATGAAGTTATGGGAAAGAGTAGTGGAAACTAGGTTAAGAAGGGAGGTGACTATTAGTGAGCAGCAGTATGGCTTCATGCCGAGAAGGAGTACTACAGATGCGATGTTTGCTCTGAGGGTGTTGATGGAGAAGTACCGAGAAGGTAAGAAGGAGTTGCATTGTGTCTTCGTGGACTTAAGAGAAAGCATATGACAGGGTACCTAGAGAGGAGCTGTGGTATTGTATGAGGAAGTCGGGGGTGCCAGAAAAGTACGTAAGAGTGGTACAGGATATGTACAAGGACAGTGTGACAGTGGTGAGGTCTGCAGTAGGAGTGACGGATGCTTTCAGGGTGGGGGTAGGACTACATCAAGGATCAGCTTTGAGTCCTTTCTTGTTTGCAATGGTAATGGACAGGTTGACAGATGAGATCAGACAGGAGGCACCGTGGACTATGATGTTTGCAGATGACATTGTGATCTGTAGTGAGAGTAGGGAGCAGGTTGAGGAGACCCTGGAGAGGTGGAGATATGCTCTAGAGAGAAGAGGAATGAAGGTCAGTAGGACTAAGACAGAATACATGTGCATAAATGAGAGGGAGGACAGAGGAATGGTCAGGATGCAGGGAATAGAGTTGGCGAAGGTGGGTGAATTTAAATACTTGGGATCAACAGTTCAGAGTAATGGGGAGTGTGGAAGAGAGGTGAAGAAGAGAGTGCAGGCAGGGTGGAGTGGGTGGAGAAGAGTGTCAGGAGTGATTTGTGACAGAAGGGTACCAGCAAGAGTGAAAGGGAAGGTCTATAAGATGGTAGTGAGACCAGCTGTGCTTTATGGGTTGGAGACGGTGGCACTGAGCAAAAGGCAAGAGGCAGAGCTAGAGGTGGCAGAGTTAAAGATGTTAAGATTTGCATTGGGTGTGATGAGGATGGACAGGATTAGGAATGAGTATATTAGAGGGTCTGCCCAGGTTAGACGCTTTGGAGACAAAGTCAGGGAGGCGAGATTGCGTTGGTTTGGACATGTGCAGAGGAGAGATTTGGGATATATCGGGAGAAGGATGCTAGGGATGGAGCTGCCAGGCAAGAGGAAGAGAGGAAGGCCTAAGAGGAGATTTATGGGTGTGGTGAAGGAGGACATGCAAGTGGTGGGGGTGACGGAGAGAGATGCAGAGGACAGGAGGAAGTGGAAGCTTTTGATCCGCTGTGGCGACCCCTAATGGGAGCGGCCGAAAGAAGAAGAAGAAATATAATAAAGGCTTCTTTAGTTACGTGTCTGGTATTTGTGACGTATCAATGTTTTTTTATGTAAGAAGCTAATATTCATTAGGCAAGCATTAGCTGCACCTGCAGTAATTCAGTTTCAACAATCGATCTTCAAGTTAGCAGTGGCTGCACGTTTGAGTTTGCAGTTATTTAAACAAACAATATTTGCTAGCTTAGAGAACAAGAACACACTGTTGAGGTAACAGATACATCAAAGCCAGTTGTACTTTTTTTGCCTGTTTCATTATGAAAATTCTCACCTGAAAGTGCCGCAGCACTGGCAACATATTACTTCTTTGCAGTTTGTAGGGTTTGACGCAGTCCCGTTTTCATGTATCAATTATACCTTTCAGTATATTGCCGCTTAATGTTAAATTAAGCTTTCCTTTAAGTCTTGGTAGTACAGGAATTTATGTGTGCTTTTTTTTTTTTTTTAAACACATTTTCAAATTATTTTACCCTTAGAGATGCACCTAATTAATTTGCCTTTTACACTAAATATAAAAACATTGGAAGGAATCTACAGGAGCGAATCACTAAACTGCTTCAAGAGGTTTTAATTATTTTAAATGTCAGTGTCTCTTGAGAAAATTAAAATTGTTCTATGCTACGTAGAAGCTGATTTTTCATTAACCGCGGCTTTAACATGCGTGTGACTGTGCCGCAGGATTTGTGTTTAAAAGGTTATTGCCTCTTGACACTGTCCATGTTTTGTTGGTACTCTGCGGAAGAGGTTTATTCTTCTCTTGCAAATGCAGCAGATGAGCACTTTAATTTTAAAAGTAGCATCGTCGTCATCATCATCATCATCAAGATCTGGCAGGATCTGCTTGGATTTAATTCAAAGTAGTACAAGACGAGAAGCCGCTCACGTTCTTGGAAAGCGGGTTTCATTCCAGATTTTCTACTCATTTACTGCGCTGAATCTGGCACTAAGGGTGTGCGTGCGAATTGTGGATGAAGCTGACGCGCTGGATAGTACGTTGGTATTCCAGCTGAGGTGCAGCATATGCGGAGCAGTGGGCAATGCTGAAATTGTATGCAAACACGACAGCTTTAGCGTTTTTCAAATCTGCCCGTTCGGTCTGCTGAATTACATTTACCCGAAGCAATTACGCCGTGGCAAATTTCGACAGTCGTCAGTTTCCACAGTCGTGCTCAAGACCGAGCACAAGTGAGCCGCTGCTTTTTGAGCTCCTACCAAAAAAAAAAAGATTCATTTAACTCAGCATTTCATAAAACTTTTTTAAAAGAAAACACAAAACAATAATTAAGTTCTTTTCACCTTTCTTTGCCTATAACGGTGACCCTTTATTGGTGAGATGTTGAGTCTCACGTACATGCAACTGTTTTACACGTTTGTAGTTGCCCTCTGTGTTATAATTATTTTCTTCTTCGGTGCACCAACATTTGCTTTGGAGGAACCAATTAACACGTGCAAGAAGGTGTCTGACAAACGCAGTCTCTCAGATGTGTCGGTGAGCACAGGAAGGAAAAAAGTTTCTCGCCATCTTTTTGTGGACGGAGTCAAATTCGGTCAGACATCTCTGGAAGTTCACACCGAGGGCTTTTTGGAAGCAGCAGTGAAACAGCGGTCGCTGCAAAGCCGCCTCTGTCTCCCCTTATACTTTGAACAAAATGTTCACTGTTTAGATATTCCACTCCAGCGCTGGACTCCAGTAAGAAAAAGACGCGTGACAACAGTTAATTATTGATAATACTTTTAGGCAGCATCTAAATACATCGGGGCATCCTATATTAAACGTTTTTACGGCTCCTTGTGCATTGTTCTGTGGTTGAAGTGATTCCGCAGGACATAAACAGAAATAGTTTTGGCTGACAGCTGTGGGCCAATTAAGTGCATGCAAGGAAAAAGTTTAGTTTTATACCTGTAGTTTTAAACACCTGATCTACTGGAATGCCCTGTCTGACTTCATTAAAATTCTGCTACGGGCATGAAATAAAAAAAAAGATTTGTGAAAAATGAATATCTCAACGGTGTTTTTTTTTTTTCTTCTTACTCTGAACAGAATATCTTCAGCAAAAATCCAGACTCAAGCTAATTTTTTTTTTTTTGATTCTGTTTTTTGAATTTAGCCATTCCCGATCCTCTCGGTAATTGAAATGTTCCCTTGGTCTCCCAATGTAGCGTGAAATAACAGATCGTGTGAAACGACAGCGGGATTCCACATCAAAAGTTGCTGCATTCGATTCTTATCAAAGCCCCTGCTGTTCAGCTATCGAGTTTGATGAAGATCCATTTTGTTTGGCAGAAGCATTGTTTTTGTTTATTGAATGAAGTACAGGGGTTGAGCTTACAGTGTCATCTATTCAAAGGAAATAGTAAAGGGAGCAGTTATGAATATTTATTCTTTGCACAAAGGTGTTGTGACAGCGCATCTCTGCCATGTGCTGGTTTTCACTTCTCAAAGAGCTGACATGATGACAAAGAAGTAAGTTTTTTTCATCAACTAGTATATTTTCTGCATTAATGAGAAGGACCTTTAAACACATGTTTACTTTTCCATTGTTATTTCTGCTTCCTGCTTATTTGCTTTTACCATCAATTAATTTTATCTAAGCTATTTATAACATTCCTTAAGTAGTTAGTTTACCCATGGTAACAGGCGTGATCCTGAGGGCAAAAGTCGCTTAATATTTAAGGACAAAGTCTCTGACTGTTGTAATTCAAGGAAATAAATTCTGTATGAGTAGGTAAAAGTTGCATTGAGTAAATCCATTGCTTTTTAGGCATACATATTGATAAAAAAAATGCTGTTCTTACAGAGCACTGCTAAAACAAAGCTCACACAATGCAACTGTGCGTGTGTGTGTGTGTGTGTGTGTGTGTGTGTGTGTGTGTGTGTGTGTGTGTGTGTGTGTGTGTGTGTGTGTGTCAGCCAAGGTGCTGTGTAATGTGGTAACTGAAGCAAAAGCATTATTGGCCCATAGACTGCTCTGGACTGTCCACCATGACTCATTTCTCCCTTTTTAAATCAATACCTCAGAGTGGTTGGCAATGTTAAGGTAACAAGCAACGCAACCCCAGCATGTTTGTCATACAAATGAATGTAAGCACAAGCCGGATGGACTTAATTCATCAAAAACAGAGTTGATGTGCTTCTTGTAATTTTGCTGTTTTCTCTCACAATAAGAACATGGCCTTGTATGGTGCTTTTTGTGAATTTTAAAGACTGCACACCTCTCTGTTAGTTTGCCAGAAGGGACAGCAGCACACTAATTTAGTCCATAGATTTGTAACCTGATGATTCCTTGTTCCTTGTTCAAGCCCTTAGAGAGAACCACTGTATTTTCTGCAGTATATCTCCTGCTACACGACAACAGGTGTACAGGTTTTAGATAAAAACCAACCATCAGCTAAACAAAAAACAAGCATCCTGTGGCTCAGAATGCTCAACTATGCTGCTGAACTTAATCCCATGGTCAACAGTGAGGTCACTAATAATGTTGTTTGATTTAAGGTAATCAGGTCTTTGGACATCCATACTGGCCACGGTGCCCGTACATCAATGGCCCCTGAGAAGTCTTCATTATTGAGAGCTATTATTAGTCTTTCAGAAGCAGAGACACACAGAGCCGGACCTTCTCTGGTCTAGCTTTTGTCTCTCTGGTTAGCTCCATGCACACACTTTCCATACTCCATGTATGTTTGGAATGTAGTTTCAGAATTTGCTCTTCTATTTAGTTACGATGACTCGTCTACAGGTATTTTGAACAGTACGGAAGGTAATGCAAGTTCCTTTGTCCTAAGTTTTCACTTCCTTCAACTACTGGACTTTGTGATGTATGGTTGGACAAATTGACCCCTGGTACAATGTTTGACAAATCAGAAAACACATCTGAACATGGTTGTGTGTCATCATTTTATCACCTTGTCCTTAAAGCTAAATGGAATATGCAAACAATGAAGCCACATCTAATGGCAAAGGGAAAAGCTAAGCATCTATGGGTTTCTTGCCATTTTCCTTTCCCTCTGCTGTGGTTTGACAGCCCATCACACACCCACAAGATATTCAGAAGCGCGTGTTGCCTTCTAGACTGCACGATAACACAAATAAAGGAAGGCTTTCATCATGTTGCTCTGTGTGGGCGTTGAGCTCACTGAGATGTGCTCCCTTGAACCGTAGACTGTTGTGAGGCAGGAACCAGCTCGTAAAACCCCATGCAAAACAAATGGAAGAGAATTCCCACCGTAGCCATATGAAAGGTACACATGGAGCTCAAACAGTGATCTGTAAACTGTGATCTGATGTCATTCTTGAATGCGGTGAGCTGTGGCATTTTCAATGGTGAAAGTGAATAACAGTCTTCACAGACTACCTGCTGAATTTACACATAAAACTGATGCGGTAGGTTTTTAAGCCTAAGTTTGTTATTTTAGCCTAAGCTGCAGTTTATGTAAGTTGCAAAGATAATTTCAGCTTGTTCAACTCTAAACTCCTGCTTAAAACTTTAGTAAGATGTTTCTGCTCTATAGCTGTGGTAATGGTTGGAGTATTAGGGTTTTTTCAGATATGCTGCTCGGCTATTATTATTCTTCATTATTCTTTGTTTACCTGACATCTTTTTCAGCACAAAATGTTACTTTTGTATACTAAGCCACTTGCATTTACAGTACACCTATACCCCGTTTTTTGAGCCAGTAGTTTCCGAATTCCCGATATGCCAAGACGAATCCAAGCACATCAGCGCAAAATTCGCAATTCTCGCAAGTACAAGTGCAAAGTGAGGTGGCAGCACTGCACCCAGCATCCACGTTCTCACTCTTTGCCTCGTGTGGCTCGTGTTCAAACACAGTTTGTGCTTTTATGATTTTGTTTTCCACTTACGTTTGGTTAAGATCCCCAGTAAAAGTTTGTTACAGTAGGAACATTTTATTGCTTTTTCTATTTCATATTGCTTTCTTTTCTTAATTGTTTGCATAAATGTTCATTGCTGTTACTATTATTAATAGTTATTTTGTAATGTTTTATAGTGTTCTTTATCAGTCTGAAACAGGTATTTTAGGATGCTATGGAAAATTGGTGTAGTTAGTTGAGGTTTCTTAGATGAACCTGGAACGAATCATAATTTTTCTCATAGGAAATAATGGAAACAGCTTTCCAGTATTTAAATTTGTGGTATTCTAGACATTTCTAGGAACCAGTGTCACACTCTGATACCAGGGCGTAAGTGTATTTAACTGTCTAATCAGTATTTTGCTCTAGGGATGAGATTTATAACAAGAGAGTTTTTGCAGGGCAGTATCTATAAGCATGAAAGGAGATGCTGTCACCATGCAATCACACATTGCACGCACTCCTGAGGACTCAAACATATGACCCTGGCCTGACTAGCAGCACTTACTCACAGCTACTGCAGCTGCATTACTCATGGGAAGGGTACCATACAGCTGAGGTGGAGAACTGACAGAACGCTGTGCTCATGCCAAAGTGAGGCCAGAGACTGGCCTTTAAATTTTATCCACCTGTTGAAAATGTGAAGGATGTTACCATACCTGATACCATATTTGCAGAGTACTAGCAGAAGTCTTAAAAAGTAGTTTATTTATTCATTTATTTTCACTTTCATTTACCAAAAAAAAAATTGTGTACATTGCAATTGTTTAATGATACCAAAGGTCAGTTTGAGCAGATTCCAGTTGATGGTAAATGTGAAAATACAAGGGAGCTTGAATAAAACTTGACTCAGCTTATGATTTTGGTTGCATGTAGAAGTTGTGGTATCTCAGTGATACGGTGTGAATAAACGGTTGCTTGCTTGGCAGTGCAGCAGTCAAAGTGCAAGACTTGGGAGAGAACTTGAGAGCTGTCCTCTGCAATGAGTATCTGCTCCACCATGACAGATAACAGGGAACAACTGAGGGACAGAAGGAGAGTTCCCTGCCTTCACCCCGTTTCCTAGAAATTACAAGCCAGTTGCTTTATGCATAGTTGATGATGTAGAGTTGCGCTTTTCAAATAGGATATTTTTAGACCAAAATCGTTCAAGTTGAAACAGATTCGGCATTAACTATTAATTATAGCAATTAATTGTGCAGTCCATTTATCAAGCAGATAAATGAGTGCATTATGCACACTTTGAAACTCGAAAATAATTCATTCTCTGCAATTAGAAAGCACTTCTTAAGAAAAATATGAGGAAAGGTCAATAATAATCATCCAAAACACTGTCAACTTTTCACAGCGTTAAGCTGCAAATGCGCTTCTGCGCCGTCTGTACCACTCCACACTCAATAAGCACACTCAATAAGGATGTCTTCATGCAGAGAAGCAGTGTGGACAATGAGCCAAAAATCCCATCTCTTCAATAAAGGATGGTCTGGTGCCGATCAAAGTGAGTCAAATGTGTGAACAAACAGCCATTAGAGCAAGGATGCAATATCTCCCTTCCGGCAACACGTAGCGTGAAGTCAAAGTGGATTTACTATCTACCGCACTCAGGTCTGGTTGCTGTTTGCCTGTCACATGGTGCCTTGTGTCTTGCAAAGGGTCTACAGAATCATTCCAGAATTGATGGGATGCATTTTTTAAACCCAAGGCTTCCATCCAACCTGGGAGTGGGTTTCCAGTTTTTTTGCCAATCTTAATATGCACCTGCTTAAAGGGAAGGTGGCTGCACTTTGGAAAAGTTTGCATCAAGTACGGGCCCCCTAGCTAAATGTACCATTTAGATCCAAGTGCGCTGTTCTCATTTTAGTGGGAATATTTAATTTTATGTTTACTTGCTATGAATACTCAAGTTAGAAAATTTGGAAGGAGAGTAATTTCTCCGTATGTTTATTTATTACATTTTAAATCTATTTCCATCATTTGTCTGTGACCAAAAAGGAGTGACAGACAAATGATGTAGTCATAGTGCGAACATCACATGCATTTCCGTGTCCAGTTTTTAGCACCCAAACAGGACAGAAGCACTTTGGTGAAATGCAATTTTGTTTACTTGAAGTTCTATGTTGCTTTACAAAAAAGGCTCTGTGAAATGAATATAATGTAAATGTTAACAACCTGGATAGCTCCTAAGGATAGGAGCCATGTGTTTTTTTGCTCCAGAACTCTTATCAGTGCCATTCCATACCAAAGTGTAAGTTTTAGAAGCCACAAGTTCTTCCATGAAAATTTAATTTTGCTGCAGTTTGAAGTGTTTTTTTGTACAGCTTTTCCTCTTTTCATTTTTCTTGTACATGCGTATTGTTATAACATCTCCTGTCCTGTTTCCTTTTGCAGTGTGGAAGAATATTTCTGAAAACATTTTTTTTTCTTTACATTATTTCTCTGTGGTTTCAACACAGTATTTCGTTTACACCTGTATAACTTGTCAGGGATAAATAATAGTACATTCCTTTCGCCAATTTTTCTGCTGTGCTGCAAGTCACATAAGTGTTCACATACGAAAGTTTAATTTTATCTTTGTGTCCTCCTTGTCTGTCCTTTGTTTTCACTACTGATTTCTTGTAGTACATTTGCCCTTGAGTTATGCACATTTTCCAGTTTGTTCATTTTTATTAGAATTTCCCTCACTTATCTATTTTCTATAATTCCTCTTTGCCGTGAACAGAATGCAAGCAGCATTTTCCACACTCAGCCGCTGGCAGCACTCAAACTTAATAGGACAACCTGTTAAAAATGCTAACTCGATAGCAATAACAATAACAGCTCATATTAGGTGTTCCTGAGTATCAATCATCAGTAGCAAGATATGGAACATCGCACATGTTTGTGGGTCTGGCTCTTTCTGTGCGGTGTTTGCACGTTCTCCAGCAGGCAGGCAAAGTTTCAGTGACCTGAGGCCAAGGAAGCAGCCTGTCTCCAAGTTTTGAGGACTTGTGCTATACAGCATTCAGACACACGTGCCAAAAAGTTAATCTTGTTTATTCTATGAATCCTCACTCGAGACTGAAATAAGTTTATAAGCCTGGCTGAAGGATATTACATGATATTATATTGTATTGTATTATATTACAGTACACTGCATTATGTTACACTGCTAAGAATTACCGGTTTACAGCTTCCCTTATACTGATGTGATCTGATAGTACCCTTCAGTTTAACTTTTTTATAGCAGATTTGTACAGAATACAGCCGATTACAGCTGAATGTGTATTTTTTGGGGATGGCCAGGACATGATATTTATCACCCCATACAATATTTTCTAGAGGGCATTTCAGGGTAAATATTGATATTTTTGGATAACTAGCATTTCACAAAAATGGTTCAACTTATTTATCCGTCTGTATGAACGATAAGGTTACGATATGAAGTTTTTAACATTCTGCAGCGTTGACTCGGGTAGCTGAACACTTTGAATGGTGCATGGATTTTAGGATAGTTTATTTTTATCTCCTAACTATTATCCATGCAGTGACTGGTGTGAATCAAATACAAACTGCCTGTTTTTTTGCAGGTGGTGGGTTTGCACTGAAATCGTGCAGCTATGAATTTCAGGCCGAGAGCTTATTTGCTTGCTATTGATTTATAGTGCTGGATCTTCTTGCATATAATTAAAATCTCTCTACTAAGCAGTCTGCAGTGTCCTTTGACACCGGGCTGGTCTCCAGTTCCCTGTCACTCTGCCCTGCTTCCGTCCTGTTGAGCTCACAGGAGCGACTCCGCTGTTCCTGTTTGATGTATCCTCACCGTGTTGTGTCATCTCGTGCCGAGGATGAAATGGCAGCGAGACACTTAGCAGCTCTGGCATGATAATTGCGTTGTTTTGTTTTCACGGGAACCGAAGAGAGATTATATGGTGAAGATGGAAAAAAAAACATTAAATCACTCCTGTGTTGTATAATGAGTGAGGATTATAGTAATTTAAGAAAGCTATATTTTTCAAGAGTCTTAGGGAAAATTGCATGGAGAGGTGAACATAATCATTGCTGATGATTATGCCGCTGAAAAGAACCACGCTGAAGATTTATGCCGTCCATTTTGTGTTCTGTGATGTACTTAGGCCAATTCGATTGTTTCTTTCCTAGTCCTTTAATCGCAACCAAGGAATCTGTTTTCCTACGTATCACAGACCCTTGACCAAGAAAATGTGAGCATTTAGGAAAAAGTAGATGTGCTTACCTTCCATAGACATGTCAAATTTGATGTATTTAAATTGTTTCTAAGTGTATCTTAAGGGACTTCTGTGAGAGGGGAATTAGATGAATTTGCAATAGAAAAATATTCAGAGGCATTGCATTTTTATGTATTTATATGTATGCCCCTACAGCGAAAAAACAACATTTCATTGTTTCTGAATAACCATCACACTTTTGTAACATTGCCTTGTAAATTTTACATTATCTAACCTAACACCATCTGCATGGAGATTTTACAGAACAGTATGACAGCTATGATCAGACTGTACACGTGTGCAATATTATGATGCAGAGTTGACCGGATTTCACCAATGAGTCCAAAAATGATTCCCAGACAGTCCTGATTAAGTCAAGAGTACAAACTATTTCTCAAAATATTATGTTTACTTTATTTTATAAATTTGCGTTTGTCGGCACTCAAAAATAAGTAATAGATAATTATTTTATATTAATTAAAACGAGAAAAATGTTTTGGTTTTCCAGTATTGCCTGGTGTTATTTATTTTTAACACTGCTCTTACAGGAAGAGGATTTGATTCAGGGGATATATATTTCCATATTGTACATAATGAAATGGCTTTTTGACATAAGTGATCCCATTAACACATTCAGAATTTTAAATCTTCACATGTGCACAGAAATTATGCTCTAGTGATTGAGTTCTAAAATGATCTTTTTTGCTACTTTATAATTATTTTCTAAACTGTGACATATTTTGTATTAGAATATATTATCATTTTCTCATGTATTGTTGTTAATATGCTTACATTTTTTTAAATATATAAAAGTAATTAGAGTTTGTGCAATGACGCAAGTGTTCCCTTATCTACCAGTTAGCACTGAATAAACTATTAAAGTGTAACCTGGCCAGCAGGTAGAGTAGCACAGTGGTTTAGAACATAGACTGGCAATGTGAATGGGACCACTTCAAGTCACTTGAACCTGTATTTGTACCTGTGAACAAAGCACTTCAGGTTAATCCTGGTCAGGGTGGCGGCAGTCTGGAGGCTGTCCCAGAATCACTGGGTGCTAGGCTTTGAATCTGCATCCTTAATGGGATGCCAGTTAAGCTGATTTGTTCTTGTAAAATATCCATCTGCTTATATAGGTACACTTACAAACGGCTTGAAATAAAAGGCTCAAATAAGCAATAAAATAATAATTTGTATTATAGCAGGACAATGCAGCACTGTTTCAGTCATGCTGTCAGCTCTCAGAGTTTCTCAGGTTCACTAGTAAGTGTAGGTTGCCAATGTTTCAGCAACAACTGCAGTGGCTTATAAATGTGTTTAGAAAATATTTTTTAAACATATCTGTAGACAGACAACTTATTTTACTTTGGAAAATGTAGTATAGGTGCATACGAGTTCACAATAAACAGAAAAACTTAAAAAATTCTGCAACTATAATATGTAATCCAAGCAATGCTGATAAGGCTCTGTACATTTTTTTTGTTTGAAGTGGGCAAATGATGTGCAAAACAACTGCTGAGTGTATGTGTAAAACAGCAGTTAAGTTAGTAGAATGGGGAAGGCAAATCACATGTCTACAGAAAGAGTGATACTAAAGATAACATGCAAAATATATTACATTCCATCCAGTCCTTGCGGAACCAAAATGAAGACAGCAGGGATGAGTTTGCATGTGCTGCCAAGCAGGTTTGGTGTCTGCTTTTGTTTGACTCCTGGGATTTCATTGTCTTGTCACCTGTTTTGCCCTGAGGGAAAAGTCTGTTGGGTAAGTTGCCACTACATTGTCCACAGCTGCTCTGCCCGTTGCACTCTTGGTCCTGTCAGAAAGTGAGACCTGTTATTATGGTCACAAATTAACATTGCTTTGCAAGAAGTTTCTGATATGGGAGGTCTGTAAAATGGACCACATTTAAAAAAAAAAAAAAAAAAAAAAAGGCTGCTTTATGTTTATAGTAATGGCCGTCATTTGCATTTGCCAGCAGCCATAGTAGGACGGAAATGCTGGCATGAATCTCCAAACTAACTGTGAGTGAAAGTCACAATCACAGCTGAGCAGCTGCAGCAGTGCCCCAGGTATGTGTGCCTTGAAGGCACAAGGTGGAAGGAGTTTGGGTGAGGGTGCTGTGGAGTTTGATGGATGGCTTTGCTTCCCTGCTGCAAACAGACTAGCTGTTCCCATAGAGGCTCAGCACCTCATACAGCTTGTGGTTAGAAAAGAGCTCCATCACTGCACACA
Organism: Heterotis niloticus; assembly: GCA_018136845.1. NCBI lineage: Eukaryota > Metazoa > Chordata > Actinopteri > Osteoglossiformes > Osteoglossidae > Heterotis > Heterotis niloticus. The sequence continues at coordinate 25,455,826 of CM030896.1, forward strand.
TGCTTGCCCGGGCAAATTAGCGATCTCATGCAAAGCATTAGCTTCCCACAATACTGCAGAGGGAGCTGCCTCTTGTTGTCTGTCTGCATTATGCATGTAACACCCTACTTGACTCAAGTGACATATAATATTATCCATGCAAAACATAGTACAGTCAGATATCAAAGCAGGAATGAACTTTGGAAATTGTCAACCAGGCCTGCTATATTTTGGGACTTTCCTCAGCAAACACTGGGGGCTCAATGAAGGAATACAGCTGGAACCAGACTTCCGTTTGTGACTTAATTTGTTGACTTAACCAAAAAAGCTTTTACCAGCATGGCACAAGCAGCAAAAGCTTGATAATGCACACAAAACTCCCTTCATTAACGGATTAGGTTCTTCATCAACCTCTTCAGAGTCATGGTGGTCCATAGCCTCTACTGGAAACATTGCACGTGAGACAAATGTACCCAGTTCATTACAGGGCTTTTATTTTACCACCTTTTATGAATTAAATCTAAATATAATAACACGTCTTCTGTTATCCAATTCATCGTATAAACATGGGGGTTTTTGTCAGCATTCGACCACTTTTCAGTTCTTCATGTGATCAATATTAACAGATAGATTTCCTGGTATATTTCCTGCATGATAAGTTCTTTAAAACTCAAATGTTGTTTAAATAAATAGAAAGATTTTATCCCAAAATTACTGGGTGCTAGAGTAGCCACATATGCAAACACTTTGGGTAATTTTGAGTCACAGATTAACCTAAAACACATTTTTGACCAATGGTAGGAAACCCACACTGATGTGGGGAGAACATGCAAATTTCACACAGACTAAGCTGGATTCAGACCTACACCCAAGTAGCCCTGGAGCCCATTCCTCCCTGCCCCGCCATGCTGTCCGATGTTCATGGTGCAACACAATAGACAAGTAAATAAACTACGATGTGATACGATGATACTGAAAGTTTGTATCTTCAAAAAATTTGCAGACTAGTCAGACCGTTAATTTGATTAGTAAAATTGCATATTTGATATTTTCATGTGAAAATGTGAGAGGAATGCTATGAAAAATGTAGCAACTTAGAAGTAAGCTTAAAACTGTTTTTTTAAAGCATTGATGTTAATGCACATGTTTATATTCTGCATTCATTTTAGCTTATCGTTGAGTGCCGAATGTTTTGCTTCCACCTGGAATGTGTGTCTGTCTCCCTTAAAATACCTTTTTCTCATAGCCTTTAGCCTTAATACCCGAAGACTGAAATCAGTTATTGTCAAGTTAACACTAGAAAATGTATTACGATCATAATCTCTCATTTCTGCACAATAAAAGTAAAAAGACTGCAAAGCAAGATATTGCCCCGTTGAAATTAATTTTAAAGTTTTTTTTTTTTTTTTTTTTTTTTAAATGCAATTTCAGCTATAAAATATGTAAGTTACTGCAGCATGAGGTTATTTTTCACAGCTTATGGGCAGATTCAGGTACAGTCGACTGACAATATTTAAGGCATCCGGCAAGCAGTAATTACAGCTGCCGCCCTGTAAGATTTCCCTATCTTTATGTGAGTTAAAATAGCGGTTTCAACTGGGATGTAAAAACAGAGGAGAAAAGAGAAGACCGTATCTCAGTCATTGCCCAAGAGCACTTAGAGAGATCTGCTGTTGTCCATGACCGGTCTGTCAGTGTGGGGATAGTGCATGCCAGGACCTGTCGGCTGCCTAATGAGGTCATAGCTTTTGTGACGGAGGGCGGCAGAGTAACAGCCTTATATTAAAGGTCTTATACTATGTTGGCTATCCCTGGCAGCAAAAGGAAGAAGCCTGTGAAAGGCACTGCTAAGGCTGTAGAAAGAGCATCTAAATGTTTATGGACCAGGAGAGGTGAGCCATGGGTGCAGGGTAGTACTGCAGGCCACAGGCCAGAACCTTATGAACCCTGGTTGAGTTGCCTGGGTAACGGTGTCTGATGCCCAGACCCCAGGTTACATCACTGATGTTGTGTCTAGGTGCAACCATCATAGTGTTCATAAAAGCACTGTAACATGTTGCCTGAAACTCATGTTGGTCTAACAGGATTAACAATTAAGTAAACAGAAGGACTGCATCACAAGTAAATTTACTGTCGGTGGTATCGCTGCTTTAAGTTTGTATGGTCATAATAAGACCTAATGTGTTGTGTGTAAAAAGAACAGGATGTGTTGTAGAATGAACATTTGCATATATCCGACACAGATCAGTTAGGCACATTGGAGTGGGTCTGGTATAGGAATTAACTACTGTAGGTTCCAGCCAGTAACAGGTGGACTTCACCTGAAAATAATCAAAACTTTATCAAAAACTTACAACTAACATTCTCAGCCTTCATAAACAGGAAAATGACCTTCCTTCTCTTCTGATTTTGTCTTGATTTTTAATAGCTCCCCTTGGATTAATTGGATACACCTGGTGCTCCTTTCTTACCAACAGTCCATCCTCCAGGTACAGCCATCAGTGTGTGTGAGGGAAATGCAGTTTCAGCTGCAGCCTGCCTCAGTCAGCACAGCAGGCTCTCGGGTCTCATTAGTCATTTATTGTTATTAATGTTTTGTTTTTATCACTTTTAATTATGGAAGAAATATGTAGTTAACACTTAATGTTGCATTTGATATTAAATTTAATGTACGATATTATGCTATAACATTGTAATAACTACTGTTAGCTGTTACTTATAGCTGCAGCTTTTTCAGAGACTTTTATACAGCTGAATATTTTTCTGGAGCAACTGAGGTTAAATGCTGTTCTTTAGGGTACAACAGCAGGGCACAAAGCATGTGGCTCATCCGCCAACACTTAGGGTAGAATTCTGTTTTGTACCACACTGACTAAACTTGAATGATTTAAAAATGATACAAAAAGTGCCGTCTTGTCTTTGCTCAGTAAAATTGAAAATATTTTAAAGCATTTTCAGTATTGTTGGCTTAGGTAGTAGCTGGAAATGCTTTTTTTTCTGACTCTATATATCTAAATATGCCCAGATTTTGAACCGGTGTAAAAGTGGTTTAGTGAGGCCCCGCTCGGCTGTCCCCCTGCCCCGCCCGCACTGGCATCACATGGGTGTGTCCTTGATGGTCCTTTGCCATGGGAGTACTCTCTTTGTATTTGCATATATTTTAATATAAAATATACAGTAGGTACTACTGTTCTCAAAACCTCTCTATAATATCGGTGTCTTTTAATACTTATCTTAGAATGTAATACCAAACCTATTTGTTTCACTTGAAACACATTCCATTATGCTTGCAATCATCATTCATATAGATAGGAAAGACAAATTTTCTAAGCCATAGCTAATTAGTTTATTAGTATAGCCATTGTAGCAATTTATTTTCATTCTACTGTGCGGTAGCCACTTGCTATTTTATTTCATTTTCCTACCTCTGGGTATTTCATTGTGACAATATTACTTTAGGTATTTTTCCCCTTTTGTTTCTCAAACTTCAGTGGTCAAGGCAGTGACTGCCTCTCACTTTATGGTCTCCGCCTGGGTGAACCTTAATTAAGAGCTGCATAGTGGCGGTTGTGAAATATCCAGCATTCTTTCAACATCTACTGGTCTGTGGTCATTAATGTGGCTGTGAGTCAGCGACTTGGTGAGGCCTTTGCCTTAATTCGGCTACAGTGGTCTCGGTGAAATAGTAACTTAAGGCGGCCCCGTTCTCACCAGTGAAAATGACACGAGGGTCAGCATTCTGTAAGTTGTAAACAGGCGCTTCTTAACATTCCTTCAGACGTCAGTTGCCCAATTAAGTACATTTTTTAATTTCTTGCTCCCTATCACTGCTCGCTACTGACTGATGCCGACACTGGATCCTCGTGGTACAAATATCTGATACTTTAAGTTACATTTTATTTACACATCTGTTATCTTAAAATTGGCTTTTGTGGATCAACATTACTTGCATCTCCATTTCCAGCCATTAAGTATCAGTAGAATGCAGTCAGACAGAATAGGAGTGTCCCTATAAGTGCTGGCGATCAGTAAGATATGGAACCCATGTTTATTGGATGAGTCTGTTAACAATCCACACTGAGTAAGTGTTTACGGGATGGAAGTGGCCACAGATATGGAATAAGACACCAGTCAGCAGGAGTCACCAACCAAAAGAACTTAACAAAAGGAACCCCAAACAGATCCATAACTAACCATATTCCTCAAATCCGTGCCCCCACTCTTCAAACCAGCTATCGCCGCTGTTTTTTTTTTTTTTCCACGTGTGTCAGCACGTAAAACAGTAGATATGTGAATATTCATTTGTAGAAAGTGGTGTATGTTTTTACAGTCGTTCATAAAATATTATTTTCACATATTTTTATTTAATTCCACACACGCAAAGCTGAAAGAAAAGAACACTATTTTTTTAAGGTAAGGCTAAATTCCCTTCAGAGAACGCTGCGCTGATGCATAGTGTATGCTGGTGAAAATTGAATTACTCATAATGCTGTTTGATTTTTGTCTGCAAATCAAACTGTCAGCCCCTCAAAGCTAAACAACCAGCAGTAAATGTGTGGTTTTCAAAACACCCCTCCTCCCATCCTACGTCACCTCCACCAGCGCCTGTTGGCCAAACAGACTTTATAGTAGCCAAAGTTTTCACATTAAACCACTTCTTGCTTATCCGGTCATATATTTCCCACTAAATCATGCACTGGAAACCAGCCGTGTTGAGCAGCAATAAAAGCAGTAAGACACAGACAATGTCCGTCTCGGTTAGAAATTCTGCTGCGATCAGATCCTACACAGAGCCGTTTATCCAGCTACAATGATCTGTGTAATCCTCGTTCTTAACTGGTCAATAGAAACTCTGTAAGCACTGTCGTAAAACCGGGGTGTTATCGACAAATAGGTTTAACGATGCTAGGATTGTTGTTCAGGTGCATTTGGCCATGAGGTTCCACCAGACAACTTGATTTCTATCCATCATTCCTGGAATATCCCATGCACATCTGCATATTCCAGCGTTGTAGTGCGGCAAGTGGCTTAACACAGAAAAGTGTTAAGATAACCAGACTATTTATCATTTCAGTTACTGCAGTAGAGATTTGGATCATTTGTCTTTTGTACCTATGGAGGACCATAAGTGCGCATAGAACAAAGAGTAATCCATTAATCATTGAAAGAAATTGAAATACAATGCATAAAATAATAAAGTAAATGAAAATATTAGAATGATACAAAAATGTCAATACTTTTATACAAAAAAATCCATGTATAAATACATTGTCAAGCATATTTATGCCAATTAAAACTCAAATTAAACTTTATGTTCAGATCAGCAACTTACTTTGCCTACTACTGATTTACATAGTTGGAAAAGTTATGACATGATGGTTATAACAGATAAAAATATCAGTATCCATAAAGTGACAAAGCAGGCTAGGGCATACCTAAGGTCAAACAAAGGTATACCTACATCCCTCAACCTTTTTGGTGGAAATTAGTTAAAAGTAGTAAAAGCTGTACACATGTTCACTTTGCTAATAACAATAGCTTTTTAGTAGATTTATTACAGTTATAAACTGTTTTGTTAACTTTCAGAAGTATTACAGTTTTATAAAATTGCAGTTTTTTCTGCGAGAACGTGTCTTAATGTACTGTATGTTATGGTTGTGTTACATTTAATGAAGCACATGCTCTGTTGTGGATTCTTTATTATTTTAACACAAAAAGGACAAGAGCTGTTGGCAAGACTCCACAAGTTTACATATTATGTCATCATGTCTCGGGTTCAGATCAGTACGGGTTCCAAATTTGGCAGCACCATTCCGGTCGGGTTTCAAGGTCTTGCTATCCATGGGCTTCAGTTTCTCCCCTTTGCTAACCTTGAGATTGCTCAGAAAAAATATTGCCAGTGCTTGCAAAAAAACAAAAGAATAATGATTGAAGTCACTCGTGAGGAGCTGTATATGTTTTTTAAAACCCTCAAATTACCTTTTCTGAACTCCCCAGTAATATTTCATTTCTCTGTTGTCTTAATGCAAGATGTAACCCCCCCCCCATTCTTTTAGCGGAATTCTTCACAGAAGGTAAAGTACCTGTGAACTTTACAAACAGATTTCCAGTGTACTTCTGGAAGAAGACAGTTTTTTTTTCTATTCTTCTTTTGCCAGATAAATGAGACGTTTGGTATGCAGGCTTTTTTTTTCTAACAAAACAAAGTGAAATATTGCTAAATAATTCATAAGTAAATGATGACACTTTTTTCTGAGACCTTCGAAAAGCCAATTTACAATTAATCCACAATATATATTAGCCTTTGCACATGCAATTAATCACTGGCGCAGCAACTCTCAGTAGTTACTAGGCAGTGCTGGTTGGGTTGTGAGTTTCTCATATCCTTGGTGGAGTTTAATATGCAGACATCCATGCCTTATCCTATTTTCGTAATGTATGCATGTCAGAATTTTCTCCAAAGCCCTACGGCTTCTTAGTTTTCATTAAAAAAAAATCTGCAATGTGAAATTGGTTGTGCCATACGGCCGTGTAATTAGCACTGAGGACAGTTGTAGAGATGGCCACGAGGGTACACAGTATTTGTGATTGTGACATCTGTAACCTTGTTAATATCCATGCAACATCACCATTTAGCAAAATTCCTAAATGCCTATAGGACAATTATAGTTTATTGTTTTGGAGTAATGCCTTGGAAAAGTATTCAGACCCTTATCAAAGCACACATTTAACAAAATAGTGCTTTGATATTACTTACCGTGGGATATTTTAATTTAGAATAATAGCACACAAAATTAATTTTTAAAAGTTAACATGAGGTTCTCAACAGAACAAATGTTAAATAAGGATTTATTTGTTTGTTCGTTTGTTTGTTTGAACCTTTGTGCTCAATAGTTGGTGCAAGCACCTTTAGTAGCTATTACACTTGTATTGTAACTATATTATCTTGTTATATGTATTTACTATACTTCCTGGCCAAAAAAAGTCACACACTAATATTTCACTGGACCGCCTTTAGCTTTGATTATGGCAAGCATTCACTGTGGCATCATTTCGATTAGCTTATGCAATATCACAACAATTATTTCCACCCCGAGTTGCATTAATTTTTCGCCAAGATCTTGTATCGAGGAGTCGGACCGCTGCGTAAAGTCTTCTCCAACACAAGATCCCAAAGATTCACAGTGGGGTTAAGGTCTGGACTCTGTGGTGGCCAATCCATGTGTGAAAATGATGTCTCTCTCATGCTCTCTGAAGCACTCTTTCACAATTGAGCCCCATGAATCCTGGCATTGTCATCTTGGAAGAAAAAATCCATTGATGGAAAAACCTGCTCATTCAGTATATTCAGGTAGTCAGCTGACCTCATTTTTTGGTCACATAACCTTGCTGAACCTAGACCTGACCAACTGAAGCAACCCCACATCATAACACTGAGTTAAATCCAGGTGGTGACTTTTTTTTTGGCCGGGCAGTGTATATTGTTATATTGTAGATTTGATCATTTTTAACTTTCTTGATAAATTCTTTGCTACTATTAGAATATCATGCTATTAACATAGTCATGATTATATCTTGTATATCTTTATATAAAGACATCATCTGAAGATATTTACAGTACAGCTGTAATGATAAGAACAACTAACTTATTGACTAACCAACTAATTAATGACCAGTAAATATGTATCTGAAAAGTACAGTTCATTGCTGCTTATACAGTATCTAAAGAACAACATTCAATGATTTGTCATGTAAGACATTTTTAAGCAGGCATTTTGGAACACCTAATTTGAGCAAATGTGTGAGCTGGTGTTTTATATTCTTAGTTTCAGTCAGGGTGTTCCAAAATGGCTTATTTTTCTCTGAATCCTGTTTATTTGACAAGAGCTTGAAACTCCCATATTAAGGTATTCTGTAACGTTTCTGCTGTGTTAATCTATTGTCTACAGACACTGTGGAGAACAGGCTTGCCTATGAGAAATTGTTGCAGAGGGGTAATTTTATAAACATAAATTGATAGGCAAACTAATGTGCATGTCATTCTTTTTTGTGTGAGAAAAAATTATTAAATCAGTCCGAAATATGAGTTCTAAAAAAGGTGTTAAAATAATGGTATGGTTATATTAGCAATATTAGAAAAAATATATTCAAATATTTGGTATTGCTTCTTGTTGTACACCTACTGGAACGTCAACATATATGTTTAGGAGTTCTGACAAAGAGAGCTTTTACCTGTGTACATAGCTCAGCTTTAAGAGAAGTGAGATTTCAGCTATTTATATAGTTTTGTGTTCATTTCTAGAAATTGGAATTGTGTGAAATAATTCTTTAACGTCTTACCCCTTTAGTGATGCATTAATGCATGTTCCATTTTGTTAAGAGACATTCATGCATAAATTTCACAAATGCAAATATCTGTTTTTATTTAGGTTTTTATGTATTTCTTGCCTGCCTGAGCATTTCACGCTTACTGTTTATTGACTGCATCTATTTATTTTCTTTAACTTTTCATAATTTTCCTTAGTGCTGTTAAACGTTCATGTCATAACTAATTTAATTATTTAGTATATTTTTACTGGTAGCATCTTACATACGGAATAAAAATATAAAGGTTAACCCCGGTATGTGCAGTTTTGCTCTGATACTGCTAAGCTTTTAATACCAGCTGCCAGTTGGCACAATAGACAGAGCCGTAACATCTGCAGGAAATCAAAAAATTCAGAGTTCCTGTGTTGCTCCAGTAGCTCTTTCCTGTACAACACACACACACACACACACACACACACACACCTACCTTGTGATGCAATACTGTGGAGTTCAGTACACTGTTGGGAACATAATTTCCCAATATCTGTACAGTTTCTTTTCTCGTGTTTGCTGTGTTTCTGCACGTTTGTGGAATGTCTCCATTTTAATCTCATAAATAAACTATAATCCAGGAAAATGGGCCTAAAAGCTATAGAAAGGCTTGTGGAAAAAAATTGAAAAGAAAAAGGGTAATGAGGATAGAAACAATGCCTTGTGTGTGCACTGAATGCCACAGTTCTCTGTGTGCTGTGCTTCTTTGTGCACTCTGTGTGTGTACTGTGCTACCCTGCTGTGCTGTATGTGCTCCAAGGTATTTCTCACAGCATTTTAGTGGTACTTTAGAAAATAGATTTGTGGTTTTTGGATGGACTTCGAGTACATTATTATTTTACCCATTTAAAATAATATAAAGTAGGATCCCAGTATACCCAGTTTTAATTTGTGCTGTGTTTTCAGGAACTTAAGAGTGAAAAATGGGGTATACCTGTATATTACTGCAGTGCCACTGCCTGCCATATACATATTGCTGCTTATGATACTATTTTAAGACAATTTTCTGAAAGGAGATGATGTGAAAAAGCCCAGCTGTGTCTGATAAAATAACTTTTTACATTCTGTGTTTTTCCTTTAAATTCGCTAGTACGTCCTGGAGGAGAAAGGGTGCCTCGAAAGTAAATTTGAAGGACTGAGTCAGTATAGACACTTGTGTGGAAAATAGGCTTGCTGTTTTCTAGTGAAGAAGTTCTGGCTGAGTGGTAATTTTATAAAAGCATAAATATATCAGTTATATTTCTGCAGTTCCTTGTGAATGTGATCTGTGCTGTGGCAAATGCTTGAATTTTCTCTGATATTGATGGTGATACTTCTACATCAGTTTGATGCAGTTTTGTGTATTCAGTGTTTACTGTTCATCACAGTAGAGGATGAGTTACAAACTACTTAATATAGAACTGAAATGTAAACTTAAAGGAAGTTGCCTGTCCACTGCCATTCTGTAGATTAACACCAAGCAAATAGTAAAATCCAAACGTGTTCTGTAATTGATTGCACAGAAGGTCGTTCACATGTCAGGCAACTCCTTCCTTAAGCTGTTCCAGCAGACACAGCTCCACATTCAGAAAATATGTTAAACACGTGAGGTGCCTGGCTACCATCAGATTGCATGACAATTGCATTGAGGAAGTAATTTGGATTCATGCATGTGGACCAGAAGGTATATCGCATGGCGGGAGTGGGGAAGCACGGTGATCATGTGGGGTCTCTATGGGACTCAACGTACTCAATACTAGGACTGTTAAGGAAATGCTCAGGACTCATTAGATTACTAACAGTAGATAACTTGTAGGATAGCTATGGTCGCCTCAAGAGGGATAATACATATCTGCTTCTTTTAAAGTAGAATCGATTCGAGGTTGAAAGTAGCGTAGACTAAATGTACAGTTGTGCCCCCGTATCTGCTGATTCAGTATCCCCGGTTTCAATTATCCACAATTTATCTCAGCCTGAAAAAAAGGAAAATTAAAGAAACAAAAGCTTCATAAGTTTCAAAACATGTGCCAAGGAAGAATAGGTTATAAGCTGGTGAAATCCAGCAGCCCAAAAATGTCCACAACTTGACTCATCTACCTTTATCCCCGTACCCATGCTTCCCCGCAAAACTTCCCTCCATTGTGCTTCTAGCGTTCTCGCTGTCCGCATTATCGCAGTGTTTGTTTTCAGAAAGCCCTTTATACAATTTATTATTACTTTATTTAATGTTGGTAATGTCTTACTGTGTGAAATTTATCAATTAAACTTTAGCCTATCTATGTACATTACATGAATATCACGCTATATATAGCATTCGGTATTATCTGCGGTTTCACGTAACCGCGGTAGGTCTTGGAATGTAATACATGCGGATACGGGGCCACTACTGTACATCTGTTTTTCTCAGTTATGCCCCTAAGGGGCAAAAGACACGTTTTAGACTGGTGTGCATGCTTTCCTCGATTTCGGAGTCCGCTCTCATTGCTCATTTCTCTGAAAGGGAGCTGGCTATTGTCTGTTTCTTCTTTGCTGTTTCAGATTAATGGCATCTCAAGATGGCAAATGAGCACAGACTGCTTGACAAAGAGACCCCTAGCTGCCTTTTTTCCCCCCTCTGTCATGCCTTTGAGTGCCTTACAAGCATGTTCCTGAGATCTGACTTGCTGATAAGTGCTGCATCAAGATAGACATGCCAGGCTTTACTGCAGAGAACATGGTGAACATAGCCATTTACACGCAATCAGTGAAGCCCACACTCCTATTTAATTTAAATGGAGTCCCACTGATATTGGCAAACTCTATTTCTGTTACACATATGGGAACTTTCCACATAGAAAAAAGCATTACATGTCTGTACTGAAGACTTTAAAGGGCTGGACTAAATATAATCATATTACTATGGTGACATGGGAATAGGTAACATTGTTCACAGGTGAGCCCACTTCACTATTACCATCTATCTCCCATATCTGACCCTTACAGAGGATCCCAGCCCTTCCCTTGTACTACAAATAAAGTGTGTTTGATTTCTACATCTTTCACAGTTATGTACATTCAAGTAAGCATTGTTCTCAGTGTGTCAAACAGTTCAACAGAATTTAAGTAATGACTATCCAGAGTGTCAGAGAGAGTGTCTGAGGTTTTGTATGTATTGGGCACGGGTTAGAACACCGTAAAGCCACCCCTACACTAACAGGCCTCTTGGACTGGTGGGGAACAGTGGATTAGAGGGGTGGTAGACAATGAGGGATCAGTTTTATCATTCCAGGGTCAATGATACAGAACCATCAGACAGGCTGACAGTGACACTTTTGCGAAGGTTTTCTGACCTGGGATTGCACACCTTTAAAGCAATATGTTTCGGTTTTTATTGTTCTCTGCAAACATTTGCAACCGAAGCGGGCCTTGTGGCTTTATTAGTCTTTTCCTTGCCCGTACTTAGACCTTATTGAGCTCAGGGCAATTGCAGCAATTATTGTGACAACTCCTTGTTCACCCTGCACAATTAACATTTCTCCAGTGAGCTGTTTGATATCCACACATGTTGACCGATGGCTTGAATAAATGCCCGGGTTTTAATTGTTGTTTCTCAAGCGAAATTCAAGCCTATGTTGATCTACTTGGTTAGACTAAGACACAGATAAAACCCGGCACACAAAATTTTTATTTACTATTTCGGTTAACTAAAACTTTTATTCGGCTCAGCTTAAGATCCCATATTTCTCAGAGTGATTTAACCATCTATGCAGTTTGCTCACATTCACTGAAGTAACAGGAGAAATGTTGTGTTCAAAGGAATTTCTGTTAAACTGTCATATACCAACTTTAGTTTGGAAAAACAACTATATTTTAAAAAAAAAAAACATGTTTAGTCCTTCTTGTAGACTTTTAACCATCAACATGTTACTGCTAAAATGATTATTTAGAACTGAAATTACAAATTTTATCTCAATATCTTTACTACCCTTTGAAATATAATGGCAACTGGTTTTGTTCAGATGCCAGTTGTGCTTTTGTAATAAGCAGCACCTCAACCGGGTCAAAGCTGTATGCCAGCCACCCTATTGAGTACACTGCGGGTGGGAATTTAGGAGTTGCTTTCCAACCTTCTTTGGCATTTTATCTTTGTACTGTGCTTCTTTACCCCCTCTCGTTCACAAAATAATTTTCCCGTGGCTCTTTTTTTTTTTTTTTTTTTTTTTTTTTAAGTATTGCCTGTTGCCAGTAAGTAACAGACTTGAATCCTTGTCTACATGTTTAAAATGGTACTGCTGTCAAATGCAGAATTTCTTCAGAATCAACATCGGGTTTTGCTGGAAATGTCTATCCAGTAAGGAGCGATGTCAGCATAATTGGATAAAGGAAGGTTCACTGCTCCATGCTTGCTGTTGCCTGCCAAATAAATGTTTCATCGAAAATTAATTTTTTGGTTGTCAACTTTGCTGTGACCACAGCTCACAAACTTTAACAAAACACAAAATACAATCATAGAGTACAGTGGTATTTGAAAAGCCCAGTACATTAAAATTTCACAAAGGTTGTCATAATGAAGCACATCTGGGGCAAGGACCGTGTTGTAAGGTCCCCGCTTTTAAAGATGGTATTACACGGGGTAGGGGATATAACTTTGACTCAAACTCCAAAAATATTTCACTTGTACAAAGATGTGCAGGGTAACTGAGGAAGTCCATATAATCTGTGGTGTGCAACCAGAAGTTGAGCAAGGCACCATGCTGTTCAGCAGTGTAGTTTGTGTGTACATTGCTGGGTTGTAAATAGTCGATTCTTCCCCTGTGAGTCATAATGTTCCAGAGATGGCTGTAATTGCCGAATCCGACGCAAGAAATGTCACACTAAGCCTCTATGCTTCTTTATCATGAGGACCTGGTGCCCTCCACTGCACCCTTAAAAGTTGATGTCATCTTTACCCGAGAGGTTCCAGGTTGGCCATTCACTGGTTTCACCTTGAGGTCAGAGGAACAAAGAGTAGGAGGTGTCTCTTAGTGCAACTGCTCCCATAGAGGCTTGATTTGTCACACTCTGTGCAAATATTTTTGGGACATACTGAGCTTTATTGCTGTATTTGCTTTAGAGGACCTAGCTGGAGTAGCAGCGCTGTTATAATGCGGAGACCCTGCAGAATGTGAATGGTACACAGCTGAGAGAAAGTTATCAAAAAAAAAAAAAAAAAAAACTTTTTATCTTCTCAATAGCAATACTTTAAATGAGATTTAAGGGTCACATTCTTGTCATCTTTGCCATTAATCCAAGTGTGGAGATGGGTTTTTCTGGTTTGGCACCAGGTCCAAATGTGCATTGCTGACATTTCAGTCGTACTACCGTATGTCTTAAGGAGGGAAGCCTGTTTTCACAGTTTGGTTTGTGGTGCTAATTGAAAACATACATTCTGTGCAGCAGAATTTGTACAGCAGCTGCATGAATCATTCATTAATGTACTTTTGCTGCTTTGCGTGAGGGGCCTGACGTAGCACTCCTAACACCTTTGTGCTAATGTCCACTTTCCGGTGCCAAAGGGATGGCTTTTTGTTGCACTGGTTCTTGCTCACTATAATGGGCCTTATGGTAAAATAAGCCGTGGCAGCACAGTGTGATATATGTAAGGCCCCTGTCTGTGAGTACATTTCTATTTGTGTCAAATGATAAGAGTAAAATCCAGTAACTCTCATAAATCAGGCTACAATAAAAGCTTTCTGTACTGCGTTCTCCATAAAGCACATTGTTACAATCCTTCTGTATTAGTTTTATTTGACAGTTACTCTTAGTTTGGCATCAGTTCAAAGTGCTCTTTGTTGTTGTATGTGACAAAAAAACTGACATGTACTGTATGCATGTTGTTTTACAAGCACGAACACTAGAGATGGAGTACTGTGTAGTATTAATTTATTATTATTTGCAAGAATAATGTGGTTTGTTTCACTATAAAATTTTAGGTAAGACAACTCCTGTGGCTGGTGAAAATTTTTGTACCAGCAAGTAGTAATAGTTTTGCCAGACTAATTTTTTCACCTCAGCTCTCTTCTTCATGCAACTTGGTAACCATTTTTTTTTCCATATTTTATGACCTTTTAAAATTCCAACTTTGTGGCCTTTTTAGACAGCTTGCATAGATTTATTTAAGGTCTTTTAGATGGTGAAATATTTTAGACAGACATTGTCACAGTCAGTTTATGTTCCCATGAAGGACATCATCTGGTAATAATGTAGTAATTAAAGTGTCAATTTTAAACTTGCAGTGAAAGTGCATGAAGGGCCTCAAAACTCACTTGCAATGAGTGTGTTTTCCACTAAACTATGGAATCAGCCCAAAAGTTGTGGTTAAGACAGGAAGCTCCACTTTCATCCAAAGCCAGAACAGGTGCAGTGGATGGCCATGGTTGCATTTTTTTTTTTATTTTTAAAAAGGTTACCTCCAATTTTCACTTTATTAGCACCCTTAAATTGTTTCCCACTTCAGCTTCCTGGGCAGGCTGCCTTTCTTCCCACAGTATCCACGGTTTGTGTGTTGCTCCGTGTCTTTGGATATGTGCAAGTCCCATTCTACAGTCAGCATTAGAGATTGTGCTTTTAAGCAGAAGAGTATATGATAAAAGCACTGTAGTGCAGTTATGTGGTGGAAAAAAAGTGATGTAAGTACTGTAACAGTCTGTTTTTATTTGTTCATCATTCTAAAGGCACTTCTACCTTGTTTCAATCAATAAAAGCTGAATGATACGTAGATCTATTTACTCATTAATGATCTGGATTTTGTAAAAACCTCAGAGCTATAATAAATAAAAAATTGTCTTTAACACTTTGATCCATCCATTATCAAAATATGTTTGTCCTATACAGGGTCGCAGTGAAAGAGGTCTGTCCCAAAAACAGGACTCCAGTCAGAATACAACCCTAACATGGGTCCACTATACCACAGTGAAACTGCTTTATTGTTTTATTTTGTTGCTCTGTATTAATCTTATAAAATCAAAATGTTAAATTATTTATATTACTGAAAATAACCATGCATCAACTTTACAACCTTCCATTCGCTCCTACTGACACAGTACACATAATCATGTTTGTCTAAAGGACGAGTTCAACTTTATCATTTACAAAATCAATGTACATTCAATAAGACAGTTATCCTCTAATTTATTTACGGGTAAACTCCTGATAGTATCTCGGATATAGCTATACAAAATAAAAAATAATAAATAAAGCTTTAAAATTTGTTTGCATTTTGAGCTATATTATAATTAAAACTAAGTTGAAAAAATGCCTGGAAATGAAAATACTTATTTTTCCACAGTCCTCTTACAGTTGATTTAGATCTCATAATATGCCAGCTAAAGGCTATAAGTGCAAATGCAGGTACAGTAGTTTCCTCTCTTCAACAGAGGTAAATTTCAGAAAATAAGAATAGTGAAAAAATGCAGGTTTATAAATAAACTGAAATATTTGGGTCAAAATGTGTAACTTAAATGTTCACAACATGAGGTACAAGTGTATCAACACCATATTGGGAATATGAGTTCCTGTGGGTTCATTGTAGAATGTTCATGCTGCTTGTTTTTCCACAGCATCCAAACAACATAGTAAGATGAGGGTGAATGTTACCATAATGCCCAAAGATGTTTAAAAATATATATAATACTAAAAAAAATTATTTTGTTTCAGTAATCTTACATTCAGTGAATAAACAAATGAATTTTCCCATCCAGTCCTGTGTGCTAAGTAAATTGTTACCTGTTACTTTGTTTACCACTTCTCCCCTTCTGAACCTCCTTATTCCTCCACCCTCATTACCGACAATTTTGCCTCCTTCCTTAGAGACAAAGGTAATTTCCTAACAAACAGGTTCTCAACATCTACTTCCCCCGTTGATGTCAGGATTCCCTGCAAACCCTCGTTCTGAGCATTTCAACACCTTTTGTAAAGTCCCTGACCTCTTGCTTGCACATAGAGCAACAAACTGCTCCCTTGATCCCATCTATTTCCCTCTCTTGCAGTAGATTTCCCCATAGCTCTTTCCTTTTATTTCTTTCCTCTTTAATGGTGCCATAGTAATATCCTGCCTGGACACTTACAACTCCTTCCTCCTCAGTTTGCTATACCATGTATGTCTTTGCCTCAACTCTCTCATTGGCTTTTTGTTAAAAATGAAGTTCAAATCTTTGGTTACATCCTACCAGAAGGTTAAAGGATTTGCCCTTACACTTACTAAACCTTAACAGTCTCTATGCCCCAACAGCAATGATAAACTCCCTTTCTAGTCCCTTGGTGGTCTCAGCCACAAGTTTTAAATTTTCAGTTTTGCTTCTGGTTTAGTAGAATGAGCTCCCTCTCTCCCTCAAGTTGTTTTCAGTGTTCACCAAGGGTCTCGGAACGCATCTCTTTTGGACTGATTTTTCTCCTGATCTCCTTACAGCTCCATAAATTTGCATCACCTCACCTGTCACATTCTCCGTTGTATATCATGTTAGAGTCAATAAGCAGCAAACTGTGTAATGTGTACCAATTAAAACCATGTAATCTGATATACAAGCTGGACTAACTGGCTTGTTTTGGCAGTCGTGTTTTTGTACTTAAAAGAATTCATCTGCTGTGAAATACATTTGTGATCATTCTGAGTTGTGTGTAACTTTGGAGAAAAGTGCTTAATGAATAAATGTGAAATGTGCATATAAAAACCAGGTTTGCCACCCAGTTTTCAGCTAGGGCATCACTTTCTAGGCAACGGTTACAAAAGTCTTAACCCAGGCTTTAGTGGAGAGACAGTTGGGTGATCAGCGACATCTTTTGTGGCTTCCAGACTGTCGCTAGTGAGAGTTTAATAAATTTGCGTTCAATTTTCTTTTGTCATTTGGAAATATGAAAAACAGAACAACAAAAAAATGTTTCCAAGAAGCTCACCCTCTAAATTTAAGTTATGGCTTATTATTTTAATAAAGTAGGCAGATTCATTGCCTTGCTTTTACAAAGTATTTAATCCCAGAATAAATCTAACAGCTAATTATTTTTCTGTCAAAGGAGACCCTGTTTTCACAGGTTCGCTTGGCAGAATTTCAGTCCTGCTAATACATAATCGAAAATTTTCAGGCATTGCAACACTACTGAGGATGCGGTTACTACAAATATGAGAAAACAACACCATTTGTCTTAACTGATTTTACATAGTAAATGTGTATTATTTTTTATTCTTTTTTGTACAGAACACAGAGCATTTGGGCAACATTGAACAGTTCAATCAAAGACACTGGAATGGCAGTTATAATTATTAATTGAGCGTGCAACAATGAGAAATAAAAATTTTACCAGCGTTAAACTGTTTACCACAGTCAAAATAAGGTAAAAATGAACCAAATGATCCACGTTTTTCCGCATTATATCGCTGTACCATCAATGTGAGCTGCTGAGAATTGTGATTGTGGAATGCAGCTATTATGTTTAATGCCATTGCCTGTTTTGCTATAAAGTCACAATAATCATTTCGTGTTGAAGTGCTGGAAGCATGGTATACGGACAATGATTTTAATGTCCAGGAGGTACTGTAATATGTAAACAGATTTCCATGCTATCGCTATGATCTATTATTGCTGTATTTACTAATTGCTGTAACTACTGTACTAGTGACTATATAAAACTATGAAAAGTTACTATAAAAATTGGAAATGATTTTCTGTTTCTTTCAGACATGCTGTTTGTAAATGTATGCTGTATATTTAATCCCGATTTAACCCAGAACCATTTGTTCATGGCGTAATTCGGAGTGCAGGTATGCAGTTGCTAACTAACCGCATGTCTTTCCTGTCTTTCATTTCTTCTCAGAGCTATAACAATGGACAACCAGCTTGTAGTGCTGTCAACAGCTGCATCTGATGCAGGATGCTACTATGTTCAAGCTGTCAATGAGAAGAATGGGGAAAACAAGACAAGCCCTTCGATTTACCTGAGCATCGCAGGTATTTGGAGACAGAATGTAATGACTTTATATAATGAAAATTTATTCAGTTTTTCAAATTCTTTTAAGGCTAAAATCAGGTACAGTACCAAATGAGAAAAGACCAAACAATAACTAGAATTCTAGGAACCTCTTCCATTTCTGAAACCTTGTTAATTCATCAGAAAAACTTTTGACATAAAGTTTGAATCTCTATGTCAGTGCTAATAGACATTGGTTTAGAGGTCTCACAATTTTGCATTATTGTCTGATGTCCCTTTACTTTCTTTAATAAGTAGAATATTCCATTCAATTCATTTTTATAGAGACATTTGGGTTCAACATTCATTGATTTTTCCTCCTCTGGTATTGATTGGAAAAGGAGGTGTTCGGTGGTTTGCTTGTTAAAGATTCTGATTTGTAACATGAAGGTTGTGCATTTCAAGTCCAAGTGTAGTGCCTTTATAATAATGGGCTAGCATGAGTTGTTCCAGTAGAGTATAAAGCTGTATAAATGGATGAATTTGTCTCTTTGAATGAGGCTGTCATTTGAGCAATGACATAAAGACATTCAAATGAATAGTGAAGGCCGATGATTTATGAGGTAACCGAGGTATTAAAAAGCAAATAAGACTGGGACACAGCTAAAGATGTTCGCCACCTTGTCCAGCAATTAGCAGTCAATGGGGTCTTCAAAGGTTTGCAGACATACGGATAGGCTTTGTGGTATAATCTTTCAAGAGCACAATATGTAGACAGGGGTTAAAGAAGCAAGATTGTCTGGGCAGAGACTTAAGCGGTTTTGTCTGAATTGAAATGTGATTTAATACTCAAATGAACATCTTTTTCTGCATTTGACCTTTCTTAAGAAGGAGTCGTTAAAGAGGGGAGACATCATTCTATTGATTTTCTTGTCTCTTTCCCCAACCCCTTCATTTTGCACTTTACCACATCAAACAATAGTATTGAGCTGTTGAACAGGGTACAGTGTGTAATCACATTCATCTTAATGAGTTTTTTTTTTTTTTCTCTTTAAGGCATTTGAAGAGCAGATATAAAATCACAGCTAATAATTTTCTGCCTTTAACGGACAATTGTCACTTGACCTATCCATTTTCAGCGTATTGAAGGAATTGTTACGGGGTATGAAAGCGAGATTTGGAACGATCACTAGACTCAGATATGGAGGGTTTCATTGGAATATGTTCTAATGTGGATATATATTTTTCTGACAGTCATAATATGTCTTGTACAGCATTAGCAGCCAAAAGCTGGTCAGAAACTGGTCAGATGCATAACTTTTGCATTATTATTTTCACTTTAGATAAAGCAAAAAGCTATGGTGTCTGGCAAAAAGTTGGTGACATGGGCATCACTGAAAATCATAAAGCCTATGAATTTTAAGATTCTTTTTTTTTTTTTTTTACACTACCATAACTACCATCACTACCATCACCTTCAGACTTTGAGTTTGTCTTGATTTGTGCACAATAGAGATATGGGAGGTTTAAGGATGACAGCCATGGTTGGACTTGTGGCTTTTTTGTTTTCATTTTAATGTGGTGTAATCATGTTATTTGTAGTCACAGTCTTTCCAAATGTGTTCTTTTATCCCACATGAACAACACACGATCATTGTCTACACTGCTTTTTTCTACATATGTCTTATCCATTTGTTGTGAAACCTTTGGAAGAAAAGCAGCTGTAATTGGCGCTGCTTTTAATGGCCAGATGTTACTTGCAGCTGTTATGTTTCGAGATATGGCACTTGCAGTCTCATTCAGATGCTCCAGAGGTGACAGCGGTCACAGGTTGCTGCAGCTCACCTGTGGCTATCACCTGAGGTTTGTGGTCTGTTAGTGGTCCCTGTTATAGGTTATTATTCCCATTACTATTCCCTTTATGCTAGGGATTTACCCATCAGGAATAGGACAAAAATTTCCCTTCGAGTTTTTAGAGCATGACATTGAAGGTGACTTACCGGCTTCACGGTACAGACAAATGTTATCCAGATGTAGTTTAAATGAGGAATATGAAAGTGGAGGCAAATCGTATTTGTCTAAATTTTCACTCATAGACACATGGTAAAGCACGGATAGCTCTATTTTGTCTGTGTTTTTGTACAGAAAGCATTTTCTTCATCATCGTTGTGATCATGGCCCGAAGAAGATTAGAAACTGGAGCTCTTGATTCAGGCTATTAGTTCATATTGATATCCACACCTTAACAGGCCCTGGCATTGTATTTTGTTTAACACTCAGCAGTGTTTGAGCTATTTGAAAGGAAATGGTATTAGACTTACCTGCTCAGTCACTATTTGCTGTCTCTAATGGTCTCATTTACAAGCAACTGCTCTCCCTCATTACTCCTTGCTGATGTCAGCATTCGCCTTGTAAAATGACCAACATTGTCTGGTAACTAAGTCCTATTGAGTTTTTGGTTGTACTGTAGAAGTCGGATGAGGCTGACTAAGTTTTCAGCCAAGTGAGCAGGAGGCTTGTGTGGAACCTTAAGCAGTCCTTCTAGGCCAGCAGATGTTTAGAAGCTCTCAATCACTACCCGGTTCCTCATTGGTACTGAAAGTTCAGAGGCGTCATCCATCTTCTACAGATGACTCTGTGATTACAAATCTATGTAAGACTCGGAGGTCAATGTCTTTGCAGCAGACGGAGAGGCATATGGATGATTGCTTGGTAAATGTCTTTGTAGAATAATGAAGTTGAGATTACAGCAGAGTTCACACACAATTTGTGATAGTACACCCTTAATATCAAACGTTTTAAGGATGAAGCAAAAAGTCATGAAAATATACACCACTCACTTTCCTAAAATGCAGACATTTTATGGATGCTTGCACATAGGTACATTTTTCACAGTGTACACTTTATACCGCAAAGAGAAGGTGCTGTAGTTGCCTCCTGCTAAACATTTGTGCAGGAATCTTGTGCAGTGCAGAAACGATTGTAAGGCGTAGTGGCTGCAAATTGGACAACTGCATTGTCTTGCTGTGAACAGCCCCTTTCCGCCTTATCCCAAAGATGCTGGATAGGGTTGAGATCTGCGAACTGTGCAGGTCACGGAAGCAGTGAAAACTTGATACTGCAACCACTGGCTAAGGTTACGATGAAAGTGTAAATAAATGTAATTTTTTTTTTTTTTTACCTACAGTTGAGTTCCCTAGATTGTTGGAACCTGTAACCTGTACCTACCATTAAAGTTAATGGGCATTTGCTTCCCAATTTATAGTTTTCCAGGAAATCCTTGCATTTGTAGGTGAAGGGATTGCTGTGAGCTGATTATTTGACTTTAGAACTTTGCCATATAGAGTAAAAATGTACTAATATTTTTGTTTTAGCTTTCCAAGTTTTTATTTTTTTCTATTATTTACACAGTATTACTTTCAAAGCAGGCTTATGTTCCACAGACTTCCTAAAGTCCATCCACTGACCCCCATATGTGTGGATGCCAAGTTACAAACCCTTGTAATAGAAGAACATTTCACTTTTCATCTATGTGGCAGTGGGTGTTTTGGATGCCTGCACTGCTGAAAATTCAACTATTCCGTGAGCAAGGAAAAGGGCTATGAAGAACAAAAATATCATGGTGTTCCTTCAATGGTGCTGTTATCCATTGCCTATAAAAAGCAAAAGCCCTCTGCACTGACTTTCACAGCTGTTCCTATTGATGCTTGTTTCATGTTTCGCCCCAGGAACTTCCAGAATTCTCTCCCAATTCCCCACTAAAAAAACACCTTTCTTCCTTCATGCTGGCCTTAAGGGTAGAACACACCAAGCCTCTCGACTTCTTTCAACTTGGCTCTTCAAAGCTCATCTATTATTTTTGAATCGATACGCCTACGTGGATGAGGCTGTGACTTGATATTTATGTACTGTATTTAGCAGAAATGCTCATTTAAAATGCAGCAACAAGCACATTAAAATGTTTTGGAATTTCAGTCAAGAGGCTTGGCAGCACATCTGGAAGAAGATCTCATAAATACTTCATTTACATGTCTTGTTTTTAACTTAAATTTCATAATGTAGTTATGTTTGTTTTTTTTTTTTTAAATTTTGGGTTCCTATTCCACAGTCAGATAGAGAGCATTAAAATGAAGGTGTATGATTTGTTATTGCTAGGGGAAAAAAGGCTGTAGCTTTACTATTTTATTGCATCTGTATCATTAAAGAAAAACATCTTAATGAGACCACAAATGTTTTAATTATAATAGAAAAGCAAAAACAAAAAATACCGCCACACTGGGATAAAATCTGTGTGAGGTGCGAAACAAAAACATTTATAAACAGAAAAATCAATGAATGATGGATCAAAATGGCATGCATATTCCACCTCCAGATAGAGGAATTAGAAGTTGAATCGAGGTGATGCAGCACTGGGCCCCATCCAGTGCTTCTGTATTAAACCTCTCCTTTCCCTTCAAGGAAAACCTGCAGGGATTTCAGAGAGACTTACGCAAGCTTTTCTCATTCCTGAGGATAAACAAACCTAAGATGTTTGCACATGATGTCGCTGAATCCACACACCCATTGTGAACATATGCAACGATTTTTAACGATTTTACAGACAGAGGTGAATAGTTTAGAGATTATAACTGTCACATTGGATATTGGCCAGACAGGAAAAAATGTGAGTAAATAGTTTAACCATTGTGAGGGGGTTAGGAGAGATGCTGGCTATGATGGTGTTCAGACAGGGCACGTCTGTTAAGATGCTCAGTGAACACAGCCCTGTTAGGTGTGCTGTGGACATTTCTGTTGGACGGGGTTCCCTCTCGTAGGATTTTTAAATGCTTCTGTGGCATACAGAAGGTTGAGAACTTCCTTTCCCACTGCCCACTGTGATGCTACTGTGGTTATGATGCAGCAATTATATCATTATATGTAATGTCCAAGTTCTGGTGGCTTGCAACCACAGCAGTGTCACTTGGCAACCAGTCTTAGAATTTAATGAGTGTACCAAGCGATACATGAAAATTATATGTGTTTATACTGGCACATTTGCTTTGTGCAGGTAACTGTCATTTCCCTTCAAACAGGAATTTGGTGATCGCCCATGATGTTCTTGTGTGAGGCAGAGGTTCTAGAGGGTGCACCACTAGACTCAGGTCTTGTTGACACTTTGGCTGAAACACATTAGAACCTCTGGAGAGAAGGCAGTAGATAATAAGCCGCATGACGGTATTCAGAGAATGCCACCCTAAAGATTTAATGAGCAGTCAATTTATACAGTGAGCTCTCCTGGTCAGGGATTAGAATGAAACGAAATTTTATTTCTACTGTTCAAACTTTCCCAAGAGCCAGGGATGAAAGTCTTGATCATTTTATATCATCTTCCCATTTTTCAATTTTTTTATTTCACTTCTTTGAGTCAGGTTTTACTTTAAGTCCACAAGGTAGGTGTCGATGCTACTTTGCTTGACCATAATATGAGTTGCTGCTTTTAAATAGTTATTTCTTCAGCAAGTGTGTTCCTTGAAAGTTTTTATATAGTAAGTGCAGTATAGTAAAACAACAAAAGTCCAGTAAAAAACACAGTAAAACCTATGGTTTGAGAACAAATCACCTGTACTTTAAATAGAAATCTTGACAGAGAAAAATGAAACAGCTTTTATATCTACTGTGTTGTTTATGAAGACCTCTGTGAAGATGTCGTCATGAACCCTGATCCAATTCCTTGTAAAACACACCGCATTGGAACACAAACTTCTTTTCATTTTAACTGTTATTTTCAGATATATTTTCATATGTAACTTTGTGACACATATACAGTATAGTGGAGTAAATTGTGTGTTAATAAGCCATCAGTTTTGGGCAGAGAAAAACTGATTTTGTTGTTGCTGCAGTGATTGTGTTGTGAACGAGTAGTTTTTTCTTGAATGAACAGGCTGTTGCTTTCAGGATTGGAGGGCCGCAGGGTGCTTTGAAATATTTGGAAGCGTATAGGACACAGTAAGAACATCTTCTGTTACCGTGTGGTACCTTGTTAACTTTATTCATCATAAAACAGAATATAATCCACCTCTAACAGGGTAAGGAAAGAAATATTTTGTTCTGCTTGAAAAGGAATGAAATTAAGGCTGAGTCTGTAAAATTCAGTATAACAAACCAAGGAATGAAGTCGAGGCAAAAATGGTATATTAATAAAAGAATAGATTGTTAGTCTTGTGTAAAAAACAGTGAATGTGAGATGGAATTAATCATTTTAATAAGCGCTGAAAGCTAAGAGACCTACACTGGGTCTCAGCGAAGGGTAAATTCCTCAATTTAATTCTGCCATCCATGGTGACTTGGAAAGCATTCAGCCAGGTTAAGTGTAAATTTGATGTATTTTTAATCAAATCTTGTCCATCTGTGATCGGTTCCAGTAGCCGATTGCATTGAATTGTCCTGGTTCCCCAGCATTCAGTGCATTGCATTTATCTATTTGATTAATGTTTTCAGCAGTCATTCAAAGGTCTGATTTCTGACGCACAATGACATGTTGCTGTGGTTCTATTGTATGTGTTGCAGGAGGAATAAATGGGGGCCATCGAACGCCTGCAGTAACGCAACTCAACTGCGTAAATGAAAGGCAGCTTGGTTTTCCTCAGTAACACACACAGCTGCACGAATCAAGTACCAGACATGCCGGCAAAACAAAAAACTGGACTGATCGAACTGGTTTTCATATGCATTTAATATGGCTTTAAAAACTATGTGTAAATCAGAAAGATAAATTCTTTGTTATGCAAAATTCCTCTGCATACAAATCCAGTACCAAAAGCTGATAGAAGTACAGAATTTTAACCAAAATGTTTTTTTGATTTTTGTTCATCTTAGTGTCCATAAATTTTACGTACTGAGGATGGGTGTATTTTTAGTTATTTTGTCTTGCAAAATTGTAATGGCAAGTTTGTCGCGGACCATTTTTTGGGAATAGTTGGGGATGGTTTTCCCGTTGTATTCAGGCCAATGCCCAAGGCAATTCTATAAAACCACTATCAAATGCAGGAGCAAGCTTGGAACAGGATTGTATTAACACTGCATTAAATAAGGCAGTTAATATAGTTTTGTAGAACATATGTTGAAAAGGAAGTTACTCCTCTCATCTAGGGGCTGATTTTTTTTGTCTTTTTTGTGTGTAGGCCTGCAGTCAGGTAGGACATTCTGCTTTGCAGAACAGCTGGGATCCCTGGAGTGGAGGATGAAGGGTTTTCATTTTAATTGAGTCTCAGAAGAGCTTTTTAGGCATTGTCCCTTGGCTGCTTCCCTTGCCGCTATAAGAGCAAAGGCTGTGTCTTCTGCATACAGGCCGCCATATAACTTCCTCGCTGCGACTGACTTTCTGCAGAGGGTGTTGGGTGTCTTGCAACTCACTGGACAGGCATGGCTCAGTGCCCAGTGACTCCCCTGGGGGCCTCCCCCAGGCTGTCCCCACAGGATTCCGCATTATCTGCGTGTGTCGCATTGTGGTCCCACTGCAGGTACAGTGATGCTTGACTGCCTTCCACAGTAGATTTCAGCCTGTTTGACAGGAGACGCGCAGAGGACGATGCTTCGAAACATCTGTCAGACCAGAAGTGCTCAGCTCATATCAGATATAAGGTACACATCCTGGAGGCTCACCAGGGACCACAGCAAACAGAAGCAGACGGTATGCAGCGACACTCGGGTACTGTGGGAGAAATTCATAGAGCACCTTTTGACTGACTCTCACTTTAGATATAATCTGCCTTCTTCAGTACAGAAGACTTCCTTATCTTTAGGGTTCCTCATTTGGCCTTTTCTCAGCAGTCCATCGGCAGTAAATACTGGGATACATTTATGGGGTTCAGGTCTATCTCAGATGGACCCCAGATGAGAATTAGAAGTAAAGCAGAATCATAAAAAACATATAGCCAAGAAGATGTAGGAGATTTGCAGAATGCTCTATACAGGACTATTCATTACTTCAGTGTAAGTGTCTTGTGATTTCTCTTTAAACAGAAGATAAGTTGAGCTGCAGGTTCCTTGCTTATTTTGTGAAATGAAAAGGCTTGTGCACGGCCAGTTCCCTCTAAAACGTGTTTCATCCGGAGCTGCCGGGCTTCTGTGCCTCATTCCCATTCAGTTGTAATATGCTCTCCACAGAAGCCCTTCTGGCACAAGCACTTCCCTGGCCCTGATGATAAAGAGGTCAGCCATGTGCGGTGAACCCCGGCCCTTGCCATCCCAGAGCATTCCTGCCTCAGCGAATGGTCACCTCATGTGGCATCAATGAAAGTCAGAAACAAGGCGTGCTTTTTTAAATGAGAAGCCCGTTTTAATTTGTCAAATGCCAGTTCACCAATACAGATTTAGCACAATTCGGTGTCCAGCAGGCAGATGAACCTAAGATGCTTCAAACACAATTTTCTGCCTGGATGGTGTGGTGTAAGTGGGGTAAGGGCCGCAATACTTAGCATTTCGTTGCATACCATACCCACACAAGGAAGATCATTCCAGACTCAGCGGGATTTCACGGTGGATACACGCTAGGAAGACTGCTTCAGCAGCTCCTCTCCAGTACGCAGTGCTGCTCAAAGATGGTTGGTTTTCGAAAACTAGACAGCAGTCATCCAGTGGGTGTCCATCCTCTATCTCTTTCTAATACTGTAACTCCTCAGAAGAGGAGGCAGTAACTTCGGGGTACTTCCATGTAGTTTGTCCCAGGGGTCTGGGACTGACATTTTCTCTGAGCTTGACTGCATCCTTTTTTGTGTTTCAAAAAAATCAGTCCTTTTGAGAATAGGACCATACTGCCAATTTCAAAACGTGCAAGATCAAGATTTTTAGCTCGATTGCAGAGTTTCAATAGCAACACTTTTTGCATTTGTAACCCGAGGTTAAAACTACACTGATGTTGTGCTACAGGCAGGGCCAGACCTTTTCTTCCTGATTTGCTCTATTGTACCCTGCAAGCAATGTGGCCCACATATATTGCATCCTCACCCCCTGCACCACAACACAGAAACTTTCAGATGAAATGTACACAGCAGCAGAGGCTACCGAGCACAGATGGCACCTGTTCCATTTGTATTCTGCAGGTGAAGCCCGAGATCTCACAATATCATGATGATGGCTGACTTACTTTGAAAGCAAACTGCAGAAAGCCATTCCGTAATGTTATTTGAGACAATGGATGTTAATGCAATGACGATAGAGAAGCACTTACTTTAATATAATTGGTATTTTGCCATTCAATCCCATTCAGAAGCTACTGCAGCAGTAACAATCAGTGTGTATTTCCTGCACTGCTGAGGATTTCTGTGGATGCATTCGTCCATTTGGTTAATGTTTCCAGCAGTCACGTGACACCTAGAGAACACTAATAAAAAGAGCAGAGTGAGATTACCGCTGCTAGTATTTGTATTTAATAACGCAAGTGAGTGTAGGATCCTCAGTTGCAAGCTGTTTTCAACACACTGCCTTTTTGGGATACTGGTTGAAACAACATGCTTCCTGCCATTTCCTTCCCATTGTTTGTCTGTTGGGAGCTGTTTTATTTCTGTTAAAGGGTAAATGGGAAGGAAATTTCCCATTAGTGGATATTATACTTCTGGTTGCTTCCTGGCAGGATGATACTCTGGCTCAATGTTTGCACTCAGCGAAGTTTGCAGAGGTGGCAGGCGGATGGTAGATGGAGCTTAAGACAGGGGGCATCCTGTTTGCAGCGGGGATTTGTTTCTGAGGTATGGCCTTGTGGTGGTCCATGCTGCCTTAGTTAAGGAGAACTGGAAGTAAGAAACAGAAGCCTGGCTTCACTAAGATGCCAGTTTGTTAGAAACTCTGAAAACCTCCTTTGGTCTTCAGAACAGCATGAATTCATCTGGGCATGGATTCTGCAAGATGGCAGATGTGTTGCGCAGCAATGTTGTGCCGTGATTGGGAATGATTGCATTGCACAGTTGCTACAAATTAGATGGCTGCACATGCTTGCTGCGAAAGGTCCTTTCCAGCTCATCCCAAAGATGCTCAGTAGGGTTGAGATCCGTGGACCGTTCATGGCTGGATAGACTTTGCATGTTAGCAAAGGAAGATGAGCACAGGAGACAGCGTAAAAGGAAGCCTAGGAGAAGATGAGACTATAAAAGGGGAACGACTATGGAAGGGCTTGGTTATCGTCAACGCTATTTATTTCCCCTACTGATTCTCATGGGAGTCAAGTGTTCAGAATGACAGAATAGAAGGCAGGGATGAGTAATGTTTGCAGTGATGTTTTGAGTTTCAGAATCTTCACCGGCTAGAGACTCCAGTGAAAGGAAATGCAATAATGAAGCCTTGAAGGTTGCTTGTATCACTGGGGCCTGGGGAGTCGGGGCACCGTGGCGTCTCCTTCCTTGTACCCCATTTTGCTAGGGCTCACAAATACAGGTTGTATAAAGGGGCATGGATGGCAGAATTTGTTTTCATGTGGCCTCCAGTGTGAATCACTTATACACCTGAACTTCAACTTACAAACACAACTATATGTTATTTTTTAATTGTTCATAAATCCAAGGTTATTTTCCCTATTTAGTCACAAAAAATTGTTTTAATAACATGTATTTTCTTGGCTTTATTCACAGATTATACCCTTTAAAACCTTCAGATTAAGTTAAAATAAATAAACAATATAGAGAAAAAAATTCAGGTAAAAATGAAAGAATTTTAAAATTCCTGAAAGTGAAAATCATCATTTCCATAGCCTTCAATTCAATCATGTCGTATTGGTTTCATTTTTCTTTCCGTGCAGTTAAAAGCTTAAGGATATGGATATCCTTTGATTCGTTTGCAGGTTATGTGCTCTACAAATCTTGGATAGAACTATAATTAAAATACATGCAACATTTTGGTTAACGTAGGACCGAATTGCAATTTTAAATGACTGAAAATAAAAACACACTATCTCCACAAATTTGTATTCAGTCCTGATTGTTGACCAGTTAGACCCAAAAACATGTACAGAGTTCCTCAACTTGTTCTTGATAGCAAAAACTCACCAGCACCTTTTCAAGATTTGATTGAAATTAACTTGATCCTGCACTTGTATTCTGTCTGATTGTTTTGCCGCTAACTAATGGCTGGATGCAGAAACGCGGGTTGCTTTCCCTTCACAATAGTCAGAAATAGAAAACATTAAAAAAAGATGCTATTAAAAATAAATTAAATGGAGAATGTTTGTAGCTACAAAAATTGGCACCTTGGACATTAACAACATCCCTGTGAATCACATTGAACTGATCCAGCACAAACGCTACTTCTCCTTGTGTCTTTTCACCTCCTTTGTGAAAGTCTGCAAGTACTGGACATTGGTGTAAGCAAGTCAGTGATCCTAGAATCCCTGAAGGAGCAGAAAGGCTGAGGCTGCTCACAGGCCGAGGGAGATGTCTTCTGTACCGCATCTTTGATAGGGGAAGGATTTGTACGGCAGACATTCTGCTGCTTCTCATATCTGATCACTGGACCTACCTACACGTGCAAACTGCAGAAGCTGTGGTAATGAAGCAGCAAGTGACAATGCTTCCTAAGGGGCTGCAGCTGGTTAGCGAACAGGGACTCTGTGAGACTAATTGGAAATCCTTTATGGTCTGTCAGCGTGTGAAGGAATGTGCTGCCTGCTTGTGCTTTGTGAGTGTTCTTAAAGGTTACAGACATTAGCAGATGCAAATTTACTTTTTATGCTCTCTACTTTAGTAGTCATATGATGCACACCCCCTCCCCCCATGTCATACGTTTTATTTTAGTGATAAATCTTTTATAAACTTTTTTTAAGCTGGATTGTACTGCATTATAGAATAGACGGTGTTAAAAATTGAAAAAGTGCTCTACTTTTTTGATGTATGATGTCTCTTTTACACATGCTGTTGTGGCAGTGCAGAGCCTATCCAGGAAAATTGTGGGAGGAACCTGGAGGAAACCCACATAAACACAGGAATATGCAAGCTGCAAAGTCTTTTCACAAAGGTGATCAAACTTACGTTCTATTGCAAGGACGATGCGCTATGAGGACCTACCCGACCACCCCAGTACCCTCTGTGGTTTCTCATGGATCTTATACTGAAAAGTCACAAAGTATAAGGACTGCAATGGACCAGCATCCCATCCAAGGTGTTGTTTCATAGCTGTACATCCAGCGTTTCCAGGATAGGCTGTAGGCCACATGACTCAAGCAGTTAACCATGATGGATGGATGGATGGAGAAAAAAGATCCAAAAGGTGATTGCAAGAGTGCTATACAAAGTTCTGACTTGCAAAGCAATATTACATCAAATCTATTTTTATAGCATGTGTATAAAATGAGTGTTTCTTGCCTTTGCCCATATTTTTAATGTTACATTTAGCAACAAGCCAGATTTAGGATATTGCTTTTCCCTCAGTGTAACTTGAAGAGGTTTAGCTGAATAAAGCAAGGTGTCCAATTAAAGTAATAAAGGTTATTGAGGCAAAGGTCTTCCCTTTAATCAGACACTGATCAAAGCCTACGAGCTGGTATCCATCCCCATCTATTGCCTGAGTATTTGAAATTCTATTAGAGTCAGGAAATTAGCAGCTATATCACTATAAAACCTCTCTTTTGCCAAAAGGAAAGCTGTCACATTTTACTTGGTGAAATATTTGTCTGCAGAATAGAGCCCAGTATATGCCACATTCTGCAAGAATTTATTTATAAGGACATGGCTAGATACTAAAACTAAAAACAACCGCCATCCTCATTCTAACCCCTCCTTGTCAGAACAGGTTTGCTGTTATGTATGATAGTCATTTAAATAATTTAAACACGTTGATGAAATGAGTTGGATTCCTGAATGAAGGTCATAGTAGATATGAGGACTGCACACACGCTTATACACATATGAACTGTCAGGATATTATGGTCAACATTAAGGTGCACAGCCACTGGTCCTGCGGGGTTCACAGGTCGTCAGAGCCTTTGCAGATGTGGGGCCTGACAAGAAGGCAACTAGTGCATTCGTGACATAAATAGAAATGCATGGGAAAAAACTTAAATGCAGTAAATGAAGTGAATAATAAATCCATTACAGTTCTTTAGCTGCTGCCATTGAGGAAAGAGTAAACTGATTATCTAATGTACCTCATACATCAACTACAATCCTACATATTTGCTTCTGTGGCCATCGGTCCAGTGCTGTTTCCAATGGGCTCATGCTGGCACAAGTGTTGATGCA
Organism: Heterotis niloticus; assembly: GCA_018136845.1. Lineage (NCBI taxonomy): Eukaryota > Metazoa > Chordata > Actinopteri > Osteoglossiformes > Osteoglossidae > Heterotis > Heterotis niloticus. Next base: position 25,487,262 of record CM030896.1, read on the forward strand.
GTTGCCCTTTTAGAACAGAATAGCCTTCACCTCAGCCACGGGCTCATCGTTCCATGGTTCTGAGGAAGCCCCCGGTCCGAGGGCTGAAATGAGATCACTGCACCAAAATCTTTCTTTGCCACTCACAGTTTGTCTGTGAGAAAACCCTCAACAAAGTGAAGACTGGCAAATTTAAGGCGGGTTCGCTCCGTGCTGTCCTACCTCAAAGAGGTTCCGCAAGGTCAAAAAATATCCAGACTAGCTGGGCACTGAGGATTTGGTCACTTCTGACAGAGTTCACCGGATGCCACTTGGAGATTGTTAGCGCTGCATTTCAGTTCCATGGTCTTGAGAATTTAGGTCTTTTCCTGGGGAGAGAGAACAACTTCTGTCCCTTGGTGGCATAGTGAATAATTTCTAATTAGACGGTTTACTGTCATCGCTTCCATGTGTAACTTGCGAAAGGTTAATTTAATCATGTATTTGCAACCTCTGATCAGCATCCATTTCCACAGAAAAGGGAGGAAGACTTTAACTGGCTTCATTAATAGACACTGACTGTAATTCAGCTCCCTTTTCGTAAAGACACGCGTGTGTTTCGCCAACACGTGTTGATGAGAGACTGCGTTCCACATTATTTTGTTGCGCTCTTCTACTCGCGGGGCATGCAGTTGCGTGTCATCTTGTTTATTTTTTGTCAGTTTGTGCCAGGAGAATGTGGTGCTCCCGCGACATTTAGAACCACGGACAGGGGGGAAATCATAAATTTTGTCGGGTTAGGGACCTGTCATTTTGGATCATGTAAATCTGAGCAAATCGGAGTTGTTGGTGAATACGTGCTCCATCTGCTGTCCACGTCTGCCCCTCTCCTCTCCTTCAGCCCCTTGTGCTGTGCTGTTTTGTTGCTAAGAGAGGAGAATATAATCTTTGACGCAGTTGAACCATTTTTTTCTTCTTCTTCTACAGTGGATGCCAGTGTGCAGGACTCAGAGAATGAGGCACAATAGGGACTCTTATTCAGTCCAGCTCATGATATGCCTCAGGTGTCAATCAGCCAGGTGAGGGCAAGTAGGCAGAATAGCTAATGAGGTGGCAAAGGGGCTGTGGTGGAGACAGAGGAGTTGGGGGTGTTGTGAGACACTTTCATTCTTAATGACCTCCCTGCACACACTCTTCTTTATTCTTCTTTGCTGTGTGAGCCCAGTATCAATTTTTACTGGTCTCTAGAGCCAAACAGCAGCTAGCACTAGCCTGTCCTTTTTGTTCAATTGCTGTTGAAAGCCACTGTCGAAAACCATCCTGAAGGACTGTGTTCAACCAAATGCTCAGGATGTACAGACAAAAAATAAGTTTGGGCAAATATGTTTTTGGCTGTTGCAGATTACATTTTGCACATTGATCGTTGACAAGTTGTATCTCTATGACTCATAGTGTTAAAGTTGTAAAAACATTGACTCCTTGTCGAATGAAGTTTTACCTTCCCTGACCCAGGGAATGGCAATCTTCTGTTTCTGCTTCTGTTTAATATAAATGTATAGATCTCTTAAACACTTTGAAAAGACTTTCGATCAAAACTTTAACCCCAGTGTAGATAATAACGCTGTCTTTTCTTTTTCATTTTAAATCTGTTATTAGACCCACAACTAATGTCAATTTGCAGTGCACAAAATATAAGAGGAAACATTCAGTTGCTAACAAGTATTCAGTTTGTGGGTTTGTCCTGTTTCTGTCTTTGAAGTGCTGCTTCCTGCCATTCATATGGAGTAGTGAAACTGTGTATGAAAATGCGATTCTAAAAAAGTGGAGGATTGCGGTCATACAGAATTGCATTGTCTCCATCCGCCGTGCTCTCCTGGACGAACCTTTGCAAAATAACCCCAGTGTGATGACATTACCAAGCTCACACTGGTTTAAGAAGGCCTAAGTAGACATGATGCGAATTCAGTTGACATTGTGTGCTCCGCAGCCCGTGAGCAGAGCTTTAAACAAAAGTCAATTTAAGTGCAGAGGCCATTTGTGAGACAGGCTATTTCTCTCAGTAGCAATAAATATGACCTATTTACTAATGTTACTGTAATATTAAATGGCCATTAATAATAGTCTACTACATCAGACCATATTAGACCAGAGCTTAACATTACATTAATTGTCAAACATTTTTGGGATTTTGGTCAGGGGTGGAAGGGAATATTGAATAGTAAACTCATGGATTCACTGGCAGCTTGGCCTCTGCTAATAAATGAAGAACAGGGTTGCAGAAGACAGATACTGGCTTAAATCCTCTCTTACTTGCCCCAAGTTTATTGCTTCTTGTTCTTCAGTCCCCAATAATTAAACACAAACTGATATGTCAGCCTACATTTATTCCATCAGCATGGCTATTCAGCTGAAGCCACCCAATCCCTGAAACGTAAGAAATTAAATTAACACCCCAGGGCCAAAGGAAGATATGATTCCTACTGGCTCTTCTGAGGAGAATGGCGCTACTCGCTGTCTTATGGTAAAGGAGCCTGGCTCAGAAGAGAAGGAGGGAGTGGTGGGAGATACCTAAAACGGAATGCTCCACAACCCCAAGATCATACAGCCATTGCACGGGGTCTTTCAGATTGAAGACCTGGTACATACTATTGATTCAGAGGCTGGGAAAGAAGGTACAAGACCATGAGGAGATGAGTCAGCGTGGATTCACCCAATAAAACAACAGCACTCAGCCAGGCTGGGGTTGCAGAATAACAAGGGTGCCACCTTTATTTCTTGTCTCAACTCACGATGGAGCTGCTAAGCTTCTTCACGTTGCACAATGCCAGTTGTTACTTAAACAGCATATTACTGCAGGTCAATATTCTCCGTCTCATCATGTGTTGTCAATATTTAAAATGTCAAGGAACCATGGTACTATTAAAAGACATTAGACTTATGATTTTAAACCCTGCAGAGGATCTCACGTGTGAGTCACACACAGTGCTGCACTTTCTTTGCGAAAAAGCTTTTGCATGCAATTAAATATAGGACAGGCTTATGCAAAATATATAATGCCAAGCCCTGCTGATCCCACTGGAGCTCCTCATTCGATCCACCTTCAGGCACATCTTCGGCAGTAGTGCTTGAACTTCCCACTGTGCACTCTTTTCTCTCATTGCACCATATACCTTTTGTTTGTAATGAGCTTTTCATCACGAGCCAGTCCCGTCATTACCACACCTCGTACTTGCCTCGCTTCTTCCACCTTCTCCGATGATTCGTTCCCACCATATATGAATACAAATGTTTGTCTCTCTCTCACCCTGATACACTAATCCCCTGGTACTATTTCGTAGCTGTGTTTTACGCTATCATCTTTTGATCCTTTCGTTGTCAACCCTGTGATTTATTTATTCAGTAGACATTTCAAACACTTGATCAACGTGCTTCTGGTAGTTTGTGAAGTTAAATAAACACTGAATTGACCTATAAACTGTGTCAGGACTCCACTGTCTTATGCAAATTAAATGTATGAAGAGCCACTAGCTTACCTGGCTACCAGCCAAGGCAAAAGAAATCGATTTTCAGCATTCTGACTGTTCGCCTGGAAGAGCATGCACTTCTGTGGGTGTGCTTTGGCCCCATTTCCAGTTCATCGCAACTGCAGTCCTGGGGGCCCACACTATTTTCATACCTGTTTCCTCCACCGATGAACTAATGCAGTTAGACAGAATCACAATTATCATCCCAGAAGAAATAGAAGGAAACACTTAACTTCTGGCAATCGGTTATCCCACCTCTGGATTAAGCTGAGGTGTGGGTGAAGATACAAGGAGTTATTCTGTGTTTGCTTGACTGAGCTCATTGTAGCCTAGTCTGGAGTTTGTTTGTTTGTTTGTTTGCTGTGAGTTGTCGCATGCTTGTCTGCTCTCCTCTAAGGGATCCATCTTTTGTTTTTTCACCCATTTCCTGATTTATGTTGGAGAGATATTTGTTCATAAGACATTTGCCATGAGCAAAAAAAAAACTGTAGAAAGACTGAGTCAGTTTGCTAATTGTTGCTTTTGAATAGCTTGGCCTTGTAGGGATGAAGTAGCTCAGCTGAAAATGTGAGCTAAATTGGGCCTAATGTTTCTCCATGAAATGATGGAGTGTGTGATTATTTCTCTTTCATCTTTTTTTTCTTATGCCTGCTGGACAGCAAGCAAGAAGAACAGGGGATCACTTGGTAAGGTATTTTGTGAAAAGCAAGACCTTTGCTTATTATTTTTTTTCCCCAGCTCCTCTAGCTTTATTTTCAGGGTTGGTTTTTAAAGGATTGGGGGGGCTTTTAGAGTGAAAGTATAACCGAAATTCTCAAAGTCTCTCTAAGTTTACGCAAAGGTACGTTATATGAACTTGTCGGCTGACTGGTGCCGCATCCTTCTCTGGTCCATGGTAAATTTGGACGTTGTCAGTGTTACTGTTAAAAAGGAAGGGCTTTGCTCCAATGCCCATCATGTTTCACATCGCCTTAGCTATGATGACTGGGTAACTTTTTACAGCTGCAGTCAAAGCTGGCTAGACCGATGCTCAGCGAGAACTGCACAGCATACAACAGGCATTTTTCGACACAGACATGCTGTCGCCTGTTCATTGTGCCTTATTTGCAGCTTGAAATCAGACTGTATTTCAAAAATTAGAATCGTTTCACTTTGTCTGAAGATTGCATTGGCTAATTGCAGGTTTACATTGAGAGATGGGGTGGGTGTGTTTTTCTTCCAATGGCTAATGGATGTATTTGGCTGCGAAAGAGAGACTAACATTCACCATATGAGCGCTGTCTTTATTCAGACGTGCTGGACGCATTTCAGAATGAAATTACAGGCATTAATACGGAGCTACTCATTCATTCTAGGGCCTCAGTCCACAATCAAGTGTTTTCATAGACTTCAGCTCATCCTTGGCTCAAAACCAGGTCGAATTTAGCCAGCGAGTGTTCACTTTTTTTGCTTTCTCACCATATGCCTGGAAAGTGATCATCCCGTAAAAAATCAGTTCCCAGCTGTCAAGGGTCCGGTTGATTTTCCTCAAATGGAGGAATGATTTTGGTCTGAAACAGAGATGCTTGACCATCTGTTCAGATGAGACAGGTGGGGAACACTGAAGTTGTTCCTGTGTTTCTTCCTAACTGCTTACGAAAGGTTATTTTAATATCGTTGTGTTATTAATCAACAAGGTAAGCTGTTTAGAGATCTTAATTCTGTATGCACATTGTCATTTTAATATCATCTTAAAAGATAATCTTATTTTATGGCTGTTTAATTGTTCCTCTTAAGTAGTTGCCATTGCATCACAAGGCGAGGAGTCTTCTGAAAATACACTGCTCAGCCAAAAAAAAGTCACCACCTGGATTTAACTTAGTGTTATGATGTGGGGTTGCTTCAGTTGGTCAGGTCTAGGTTCAGTAATGTTATGTGCCCAAAAAATGAGGTGTGCTGAGTACCTGAATATACTGAATGACCAGGTTTTTCCATCAATGGATTTTTTCTTCCCTGATGGCACGGGCATATTCCAAGATGACAATTCCAGGATTTATCGGGTTGGCTCAAGTTGTGAAAGAGGGCTTCAGGGAGCATGAGGCATCGTTTTCACACATGGACTGACCACCACAGAGTTCAGACCTTAACCCCTTGGAGAATCTTTGGGATGTGCTGGAGAAGACTTTATGCAGCACTTCGACTCTCCCATCATCAATACAAGATCTTGGCAAAAAAAAAGAATGCAACTTTGGACAGAAATAAATGCTGTGATATTGCATAAGCTTATCGAAACAATGCCACGGCAATGCGCGCCATAACCAAAGCTAAAGACGGTCCAACGAAATATTAGTGTGTGACCCCTTTTTTTTTTTTTTTTTTTGGCTGAGCAGTGTATTTAAAATGTGTCCATGCAAAAAGAGTGGGAAAGCCTTAATATGCACTATACATATAAAAGAAAAATAGCCATGTAAATAGAAAATGTAGCCATACGAGTCAGTATTTAGTGTATGAATTTCAACTAATATTTCACACTAGTGCCTCAGGTCCTAGTCAGCAGGTGCAGAGCATGGATGCTTTAAATTTTGAGACCTCGTGGACTTTAAGAGGACATAATCTTGTGCAGTTTAGTCAACTTTGGCTTTATAGATGTTCTGTGGGAAATTATGAGACCCCGAGGCTGGAGCGCTTCGCATTATTTCCACCATCCGGCAAAAAAAGATCATCAGTGGATTGGGTCAATTTGTAGGATCTCTTCCCCTAGGTGGAAACTTCAAACTGCTGGCAGTTCTCTCGTCACCTGTTCACCTCTCATTAGAAAATCCAAGGTTCTCTGCCTTGCTGTTAATGCTGTGTGGAAACTATCTTTCCACCACGAACAGATCAAAAGTCTTGGGTGTTTCAGTTCCCTTATTCGTTTCCCTTGTTATTCCTGCAAATGTGCTTAGGAACTCAAGACAAACAGCTGTAGTGGTCAGTGTGTACATGTGCTTCTAAATTCTATTAGTGTACTGGCCTGCTAGGATGCTGTTAAAAAGCTCAGCAGCAGAGACTGGTCACAGCTCAGCACTGTTGAAATATTTTGTTCCATGGCTTTTTTCTGTTTTGAGACTTCCAGCACTTAACAGGGAGAGAGCCTGTAGAGGTTGGCATCTTTTCTGACAGAATGGTTTCGAATCATTTCTGAAGCGCTTTGATAAAATCTGTTCATCGGTCACGTGTGTCTGTGTATAGATCTTGAGCGTCGCCACATATGTACCCTTCTGCTTAGAAATGTGTAAGTGAAGGCCTGAAAAACGCTGGCTTCAGCCATAACACTGCTTTTGTTGTTTTCTTGACCTTTAATAGCTTTTCTTTTGCAGCACCGATATGGATTTGAATTGTGATTTAGAAGTTATTCTTCTAAGCCTTCAGAGGTTAGTTTTCAAAGTAGATGCAGTTATTATTTTGAGAAACCACATTAAGTCTCCTAAGAAGCAAAGTCCATTTCAGTTTATCTGGAACTTAAAATGTTTTGAAAATGATTGCAGCACAATTAGGATGAGACTAAGGGAAAACTTTAAAGAAAAACAGTGTGGTGAATGTGGTAAATCTGAACTGAGATCAGGTTATAATGTGTCGATCTATGCACAAATTGTGTAAACCAAAAGTTCTGTCCAACTCTTTAAAAGCTCTTTAAATATTTATTTCTATTTAATTTTTTATCGGACTTTGTATTCCGCTGTCAAATGAAGCTCATCAGTTTTTCCAATGAGATGAAAATCTCCCAAGATCATTTTAATTACCTCCCCGAAATGTTGCTTCAAAGACTTCATGAAAGAGTGTGTGCATAGGTTTCAACATCTCAATTCAATTTTTGCATTCATGTCTTTGCATTTCAACAAGTTGAGCACTTTTTCCATTTTAAAAGGCAACCAATTCTGCTAGTACTGTTTCCAGTTTCTTTTTTCAACTCTGTCTTGTTCCTTTTCTCTGGAAGTTCATCACCTCATTTAAGAAGCAACTGTGTTTTAAGACATCAATTCACTCCCCTCCCCGTATAACTGGGGGAATTTTTCATTTCCAGACACAAGGACCACCTGAAACGAATCCTCTGTAATCCTTGCAGTGGACGCCACGCAGGCAGCACAGCTTCATTATGAAACATCACTGAACTTGTCGATATTTTTTTAATTGCGACTATTATATTGTGATCTTTTTTAAAAAAATCATAATAATTTGCAGAAGCTGATGATATGTATTAAATATTCAAACAAGTGTCTTCCAAGATGCCAAGTCTTTCTAGAGATGCTGCTCTCCCAGAGTCCATCAGTCTACTGGGGCCTCTGTCTGTGGGTGCACATTTATTCATTGCCCTCTACGCTGAGGTCTATCAATAATTCAACGTACCAGCTGTTCACTTAGACTTCCCCCATTTGGGGAGAAATGGACATGTTTAAGAGGTGATTGGTTAATGAAAGATCACGCACTGATCTGAGCACCGGACGCAGCAGATTGCATCGTGCTGTTTTAACTATTTATATTAAGGGATCGGCTCGTATTTGCGCGGCAGAGAGGTTTGCAGATGTTTGCTCTTTCTAGCTGAAAGCACTTAGAATAATCTGTGCACATTTAATGGTCAAGGCAAATTCTTCATTTTGTCACGGTTAATTCATAAGGGAGGTTAGAGATGAGAGATAAGCAATACCGGATGTTTTAGACCATGACCTTTTTGAAAGAAATGGCCCGTAGTAATGCTGATAGTACATGATCTATTGGGTTGTACTTGCTAATGCCAACAAGCGTGGTCTGGTAATAGCACATCGCAACGCGGGCACTGACATTATCCTGTCTGTCAGCACAAGCAGTCAGTACATCTGGGTACTTCTGTAGATGCCCTGCATGCACTGATTTTGATGTGTGTAATGAGCTCAGATCTAGTAACCCCATGTTTCTCCTTCTGTAGATCCGGAAGCCTCGGCAGACCCCGTGGCCCCGGTGATTGTGATTTCTCCCAGGAATACTACTGTGGTGGCTGGAACAAGCGAGGCCACGCTGGAGTGTGTGGCCAATGCCAGGTGGGTCCTCAGATGGCCTTTCAGAATGAATGTGTTCGTGTAGCGAGGAAGGGAAGATTGATATGCATTATACACGTACAAAAATAAATGTGCATAGATGTTTTGGTCAGTATTCATGCAAGGGATGTCAGGTAAAGGTTTCATGCAATGTAAAGCAGTGATTTGAATTTCAGGAGATGTACAGTTGACATTGAGAATTTCTCCAAACAAATATATAAAGATTACAGAAATATACACCATAGAGATTGCAGGTTCTTTACTAAAAGTCGGTAGAAGCAGAATATAGCTATTAAAGTTTGAAACCTATAAGGCTGTAAAAAGCCATCTTTTCCAAATATATTCGAAGCTTTGACTCTGTAGACATTCTATGGGAAAAGATGACAACCTAGGCAGGACTTGTTAGGCTTTCACAAACTGATAGCAGTTTAGTTTTCTCTTCCTTGTTATTGTCTCAGTTGGAGGACTGCTGTCATCCCAGTGAGTTGAGGATCTCGAGAATGTTGCATTTTTGTCAGAGAATGCCAGAAGGTGAAACACACCTGTTGATAAAGGCTCTTAACAAAGATGCAGTTAACAATATGCTTCGATTCTGAGCGTGTGTCTGGGCTCCAGAACACCCCCTGCCACACCTGATGCCAAAGTCAGATGCTTGGTTTAATCAGCATTGCTTGGCTGGGCTCCCACTCCCCATGGACATCACTCTCTGAGGGGACAAATTAGCTGCAGTCACCTAAATACTCTGGTGGGTGTCAGATTTGGCAAAACATGCTATAGATAGAATGGAATCAATCTTACCGTGGCTGCAGCAAATTAAATATCATTATTTAGAATTTATAACCAGGGGTAGTAAAATGTCAAGTGCCATCTTTTTGTCTGAATTATTATATCTGAGCATAACATCTACAAATGACTAAGCTTTCGGCTTTTAAGCAAGCCGAGAGAGCTGCAACACGTAGGATTTAATCACATTCTGTTTAAATTACATTTAATTGTGTAAGAAGTCTAGAAAGGAAAGCAAGCAAGCATGAAGCCTCTAAACGTTAATCTGCTTTCCTATGGACATACACATGTTGTAAAACTGCACTTCCTGGCAGGGACAGCCAGATCACTTTGACATGGAAACAAAATGTGATAAACAGCTTATCTGCATAAACAAAATCATTACATTTAAATAGGCTTGTTGGTGTCTTCGAATGTGAGATGTGGATGTGTAACAATAGTAGGCAGTATGGCAAAGTGTTACTGTCTAAGCAGTTTTGCCCTCCACCAACACACACCTCGCTACTATTGTTGTGATGAAGACCTGTGGAGAAGCTGAGCATCACCTGGAAGCGGAATGGCATGGATCTGCCCAGCTCTGTGGGCACATTTGGCAGGCGGCTGACAATTGTGAATCCCACCTCCGCTGATGTTGGGCTCTACGTGTGTGAGGCCACCCTACTAGACAGCAGTGTGAAACCTGCAGAGGCCAGAGCCTTCCTTTCTATCATAGGTAAGCCCCGTCGTGTCTTACTGCCTCTCTCAGAATGGCACTGTGAGCTTGTAGCAAGGGGCACCCCCTGCAGTGGCACTGTTAACTGACATGCTGCACTGATGCACCGATGGCTGTGATATATTTCAATGTTAACATGACCAGAGTAGTCTGGCTACTTGTCCCTTTCGTATTTATCTAAAATAAGCTTCCATTCTGGCAGTACTGGACAACTGAAGGAAGGCATACAGAACTCCAACTTTGTTATCATTTCGTTTTGTGTAGTTCTGATCCCTGTTTTTTTCTAGCTTGACTTTTGACATCTGCTCTTATGATCGTAGTGAACAGTTTCTCATTCTGTGTGTCGAAACAATCCAGGGATGAGAACACAGGCCCATTAGGTTTTGTACTGTTAAAAACTGCTTTCTAGCACAGTTGTTACAACCAAGAAAATACTTAAGGTCACGCTCACATACTTCAGAGGGCCTTACCTGTAGAAAATGATTATTTTATAAAGAACCCGAACTTTCTGTACAATAAAATGTTCCTTTTGACAGTAGTGTTTTTCTCATTTTGTTTTTGCACAAGAATATGTATATTGCTCTTGTTAACCTTTGGATCCTTTTCTTCAGTGTATTTGGGTGAAAACCAGAACATTGTGTGTTGTATGCAGACCTTGATGGACCCCATTTTTTTTCTATAAGTGTTTTTATTTTTGTACTTTGTTTATACCGAATCGTATATGTAACTTATTTATCCCCATCTTTTCTATAAAGTCAGCTACTATATAACAGTCCAGTCAGTCAGTGTTTCTGCAACTGCGTTACACACACTGAATGTCGGACGTATTAAGGTTATTTAAATTCTTATTTAATTAAATATTTAAATATTTCTTAACAAACATTACTGTTCTGGGGCTTATTATCCTATTATACACTGTATAAACAAAGAAGGAAACAAATAAATAAAAACCGAGTATGTTGCAAGATGCAGGCATATACTGAGCAGGACAGATGCACAACCGAGTGGTAGGGATCATACACAGTGGAGGTGAAAATCAAGGTAGTCCCATTGGTGATGAGAGTGGGCTATGACCCCAAAGCTGGAAGAGTGGCTCCATCAGATCCCTGGAAGGATAACATGGGTATCAGTCCAGAAGAGCACAATCCTAGGAACAGCAAAGATACTGCACGAATTTTCAAATAGCGCCACAGATTGTCAGTGGGACTGAGGTCAGGGCTTTGGCTGGGCCACTGAAGGATATCCAGTACTAAATGAGACTTTGGTATAGCAAGTATCTGTAGATCGAGCATTTGCAAATTGAGGGATTACTGTATACCGTACCCCCTTTCAGTGGATGTACACTGAATAGTAACGGGATAATAAAAGAAAGGGGATTGTAATAAACAGTCTTGAATATTTATGACACAGCCACTGTATTCAGTATGAAAGTATTCATTTGTAGGCTAAGCTGACAGATATACCTGCTATTGTTTGACAGATAAAAGACCCATATATATGAATAAAGATGCAGGCACATGACACAAAGAACAAATTGTATTATAGGATTTGGATTTAAGTGACTTCAAAAGATTAATGGTTGCTGTCAGTGACTCATAGGCTAGGTTTTGGGAAGTGTGCAGGTGTCTTTATTGTTGCCTGCCTAACTGAAGTCAGTTAATATGTATAGTCATCTGTTCTCACAAGTGCATTTTCGCTTTTAAAAGACCTGATTGGGCACTTTCATTTTGAGTGACAAGATATTTCTTTGAGTTTTACTTAACACAAATAATGTTTCTGTATTATAGATTATGTATGACAATACACATCATATGAATAAATGGAACTTAAGTTGGTGATATTGAACAGGCAGACACCATAGATAACAACATGCCAGTCACAGTCCAGTAGAAAGGTGAAGTAGAAAAAAAAAAAATAAACATATAGTATATCATCAAACTTCATGTAGTGCTGTGTAAACAACTTTACTACACAAAAAAAACTCATTTAGGGTGAGAGGTACCTCTGTGCTAATTTCAAGTCTATGACATGAAAAACAAAGTCGTGCCTAAAGAATAAGCAGACAAAAAAGTAAAAGTTTTATAGATACAGTATACAGATGGTCATTGGGATGCAAAAATATGCTAACATAGCTTGCAATATACCTTGGTTGTAACAAGTACTTTCAGAGGGAATGTTTAAAAAATACACTTCTCAAATAAGAATTCATATGATCCTGGTTTGCTAGGCTTTTCAAAATCATCATTAGTTGTCTTTATTTTCAGTTATTTTTCTGTTTAGTAATCTATTCATCCATCCATTTTCTGTTCCATCCATCCTCCTGAGGGTCATACAATTCTTTGGTCATATATTTTGTATTCCCTTGAACACTGAGTCATCTACTGGGGCTCAAATTACTTTGTGATAAATTGACTCCTCCTTCCCAACATTTTATTTATGATGTCTATCGTCACAGAAAATGATGAGATTTTGTTGTGTTGTTTGTTTGTTTTCTCTCAATAGAAGCCCCCTACTTCACAGCTGAACCCCAGAGAAAGATAATGGGAGAGGTGGAAAAAAATGTTGACATTCTGTGTCAGGCTAAAGGTGAGTGTTTGGCCAACCTCTGACATTACAGTGACAAACCTTTGCTTGTTGGACAGTGGTGTCCCACTTGGTGTTCCAATTAATCCATCAATTCAGAAGCATTAAATTTTGCCAAATTTTATAGTAATGGTTTCCTTCAGGTTCTTGTATGTGAGGAACAATATATAATGATCAGGAATTTAAATTCTTCTCTTTGTTGAAATAGGCACAAGATCATTTTTTTAAGGCTTCACTGTTTTAAAAATACTCAGATTTTAAATGTAGGAAACAAACAAAACCTTATAGGCATGTTCCCTTGACTTGTGAGTCCATTGGAAGGGCTTCACTGCCATCTATCTCTATAAGGGTCAATACTGTGCAGAGAGAGTGTTTGAATCATTTCCTTTGGTCTTGTGGGAGCTTATATACAAACCTTCAGTGCCTGACCACTAGATATTGCCCCATTTATGGCAAAGAAATGAAAAGAAAAGTATCTTCTTTTTATCCTCTAAAGAGTTTCTGAGAATTATGGGAAGTTGTGAGCTTAGATAAAATATTCATCTTAATATAAGAACTAGCTAAGTTACTTGGCATTGCCTGGGCCAGAAAGTGGAAAGGTAAAAAGGAATAACACATTACATATCACCAACCTCTGTTACCCTTAAAGTAGTTGTATTTAGTAGAGGAGTATTGTTAGTGTTGCTGGACAGGTGGATGAAGGAGGAAATGATTTGGTCATAGTCCAGGGGAAATATGGACAGAAGAAAAGCAATAACAAAATAAATGTCACCAAAATGTATTAACCTTACATCAGTTATGTAAGCAATGCCATATTTATCATGTACAATTTCTTATACCTCACTATTGCAAGTGTGTGTGTGTGTGTGTGTGTGTGTGTTTACCTCACTTAGGATGAGAAGTACCTGTGTGCCAAATTCCAGTCTGTGACTTGAAAAACAAAGCTGTATATAAAGAAGAAACAGATGAACAAACAAACAGAAGCTAAGCTTTATAGATAAAGATAAGAAAGCGATAAATCAAATATTTTGTAAATACTGCATTCTGCTTGTCTTTTTAGTTTCCCTGCCAGAGATCCATTTTACTTTCCTGAAAATATTTTTCCTGTTTGAAAAATTCAAACCTTAAAAGACTGAAATCATGGAAGGCATGGAGAAATATTAATGAAGTTTATTCCATATAGTCTTTATCTTCACAGAAAATTATGAACCTTTAATTTGTGATTATATATTACAATAATAGCATGTTTTGTATATAGTACCCGTGGGCAAGATGCTTAACCTAAATTAGCATTGTAAAATTATCCAGTTGTATAAATTTGTAAATAACTGTAACTTAATTTATAAACCTAATATTCTAAGTTGCCTTGGACTAAGGCATCAGTGAAATAATAGATAATGACAATATGAATGTGTTAAGCTTTCAGAAGCTTTAGAAATGTCTGCAGATTAGGTATCAAAGTACCTTGTTTTACACAAAACACTGCAGGAGGAAACCAATATGCTGAATAAAAAGATTCCTTTCCGGCTGACCAAGCGTCAACTATCTGTCTTGGTGCTACTACAGTCACTACTGGAGCATAAGCAGACATGACATTCTTCACTGAGCCTCCCGGGTATTAAAATGGGTAGCAGAGAGGCTTTCTCAGAGGTTATGAAGCCTGACAATCGTTTTGTTCGCAGAAAATAATAATTCCACGTTCACATACCTGTGCGGTTCAAAGGGCCACTGTCAAAATGTGGATATTGGCATAAAGGGGACCACATCTCAGAGCTGCATTCAAAACATGTTGCTTTACTTTGTCAGCGCCCGGAGTCTGCCGAATAACCACATTTAATTTGCTGCTGCTTTGTGTTTTTGAGGTAAAACTTTTAGATAAAGGGGAAAAAATAATAATCTAAGACCGAAAGAGTTCCAATATGTGCTGGATGAAAATGTTTCTGTTTCTCATGGTTTTCAGTACATCTGTATCATATAATTTTGTATTAACTATTCATTAAATGGTGTGAAATATTTTTGCCTGAGAATTCCATCTTTGGTGATACTGGGCCATTAATGCTAGCCAGTAGAGGTATGCGCTGCATAATGATGTGCCGGTCAACGACGAACTACATACATAACGGTGGTCCCATAAGATTATATGCACTAAATAATACTTGATGATAATAATAATAAACAACTATGTTACAGGTTTATGTATTTACTATATTATGCTCTTTCTACTATATACTATTAAAAAAGTTTACTGTAAAACAGTATGGCATATTACATCGGCAGCAGCGTCATACGTCTCGTCTGCTGTAACATGCTGTACAGGTTTATAGCCTAGGCTATACCATATGCAATAATAATAATAATAATAATAATAATAATAAAAGTCTTAACGGATGTGATGCGGCGCATGTCAGTGCAATGATGTTTGCGGAGTGATGAAATCGCCTAACAAAGCATTTCTCAGAATGTATCTCTGTCGTTAAGTGACACATACCTGTACAGACAGCCCCAGGAGCCAACAGAGTTTAGGGTTGTGGCCATGAACGGGTTTGGAAGAGTGTTTGGCAAATATCACGACATTATAGTATTTCTTTCCTGTGGGCTTGGACCTCACTACATATAGACTTTTCACCTCTTTGGCTATACTTCTCATCCTAAGTGAGGAAAACAAAAGAAAAATTATACCTAAAGGGAACATTAGGAAAGTGGGGGGGATTCATCCTTTGGCTGTACTTAAACATTGATAGCTTTTACAGCCTTATTTATTGGTGGTGTCTTTTGCTCTGTCTGTTTCTCTGTCACCCCCACCAGGAGTACCTACACCCAAGCTGGAGTGGTACAAAGACTCAGTGCCTCTCAGCAAGCTGAGCAACCCCCGCTACAGGGTGATGCCCAGCATAGGCCTCCAGGTCAGACGGGTGCACTCCAATGATGCTGGCGTCTTCCAGTGCTTTGCCCGGAATGCAGCAGGGGAGATCCAAGTTCACACATTCCTGGATGTCACCAGTGAGAACCACACAGCAAAGCATCATCACAGCAGCTCTCTGTGCTGCTATCTATCAACTCCATACACAAAAACCCTCACAAACAGGCTGTTTTGTAATGATCCCATAACATCCCATACAGCTAAAAAAGCATTATTTGCACATAAGAATACAATATACATAGTTTTATATACAAAGTTTAATATAATGTCTTCTACAATTTTCTTAAATTTGCCCATGGATGTTTATTACATGTTTAGTTTATTGTTGTTTTTCTCTGACTTGTTAACCTGCGATGGGAGATGAGGGGCTGGAAATTACCTACGAGAGGCGGAGTGAGTGTGTGTGTGTGTGCGTGTGTGTGTGTGGGGGGGGGGGGGGTTGTACTATCCTTTCTCAGGATTACAGAAATAAGTATGGACTGACTAGGTGAACATGCTGTCGTACTCAAACACACTGTATCACAAGCCATTGTTGCTGTTATTCTTTGGACACCCACCCACAAAAAAAGGGATAATTTTCAGGCTTTTTCATGTGATAAAGAATGAAAATTGTATGTAATTCATAGGTTCGTAGGTTCTCGTACAGTATTGGCCGTGATTTCATTGTGTGATATAACTCAGTACTGAAGTTGTATAGCGTTTTCCACAATTACTGAACTGATTTTGAGGCAAAAATAGTTTGTAGAATCAATACTAGAAACAAAACTGGTGTTGACCCCTGCATAAGGAAACAGTTTTTGTTGTGGTATATTTCTGCTTTGCTATGAAATGGCAAAAGCACCAGCCTGATGAAAAGACAGGTGGTGGTGATTTCACTAGCGGTCATCTTCTGAGCACAGAGCATCTCATATTGACCAGATTTGTTCCGAATTCTGTTTATGGTATCATATTGATTGCCCATCTCAGAGCATTTATTGACCAACGTAATTAAAATGAGGGAATGCCGGTCAATCCCATGGGTTCTCATATTCTTTCACCACACCAGTTTCAGGCATAGGGTGACCTCAGTTTAGGATTATGGATGACTCAAGGGACAGCTGTGATCGCCTTTGCCAGCGCGGAGATTTATTCGTACCAGCTCAACCACCGTTGCCGCAGTTGCAACATTGCACACGTTTTAAATTAAACCATCTCTTTATATTTAGTAATACCCTCACTAGAGAAAATAACTGGAATTCTAAGCAAACTGTGCCCCAGGTTATGAAAAATGTTGGTCTTTCATGTGCTAATGTTGTTTTGCACTTGTTCCATCATCCACCAAGACAAATCACTTAAAAACCAAAGGCCAGTTATCCTAAGCAGATATTTCTTTCTCGAGTAATTGTGTTTTGGATGGTGCAGAATCCTGGTTCCCTTTTTTTTGCCCCGGAAAAGGCATCCAACAATCATAAAGTCAGTGAGGTGTACGGCAAATTAGGCTGTGCTGCTGTTTTTTTTTTTCTCCACCTCAAGATGCAAACAGGTCTGTGAAGGCAGGGTGTCCAATAAGCGCTGATTTCAGATATTTCTTCTCATACTCTGTGACATTCCTAAAAGACCCCGTGCTCCTTAGGTACTGATGTAGACATTGATTTACACATTCTCTTCTATTGCCTCTGACCTGCAGAGAAGTGCTGCTCTCCATTATACCATCTAATTGGGTACACACAGTTGGTTCACAGTGAGCTCCTAAAATAAATGCAATCCCTCAAGTTCTCCTCAAGTATGGGAAGTAAAAAAAAAAAAAAAGGATGTGATATTTTTCTAATGAAAGCGGGACAATCCGGCAAATGTTTGCTTCCGCGAGTTCTGTCTGTTTTACGTTTGAAAGCATTTGACTTTTGGAGCTGGAGCGCCTGTCAAAGGCAAAAGGAGGAAAAGGAATTCAGGCTGTCATCTCTGGGTCCCGCAGGTATAGCCCCAACGTTTGAGAAACTTCCTGCTGACATCACTGTGACGGATGGTACAGCAGCCACCTTCACCTGCAAGGTTTCAGGAGCCCCTAAACCTGCCATCACCTGGAAGAGAGGTATTCACGGTCCCCCTGTATTTTGAGCATATGGCCTCAGTTCATTTGCTTAGCATTTCTTATCCATCACCAGAATGCAGTAAATATCTGAAATGTATTTATTCAAAAACCAGGATTCCTGAAAGTGTGTATACAAGCATTTCACCATTTATAGCATTTCTGTGCTCCTGTTGAGCCAATTTTTGCCAACCACTGTCTCTAAGTTTCTAGTTTTGTCATCACGAGCACTGCAGTAAGACTGCACAGACATTTAATTAAAGGTCATAAGGATTTTGTAAAATTACCAGTGGTCATAGTGAATTATGCTTGTGCATTGTTTTTGTAGTTAAACATAACATGTCTGCAGTTAGCATTTCTACCATTTTAACAGTATACATTCATGCAGGATGGGATATATTTTTGTCTACATAATAACCATTTCATAACATTGGAGCACCTGTTTCTGCTGCTGCTGTCATTACCTCAGTACACACTGTAAAAGCGTGTGCTGAGGTTTCTGCTCAGGAAGAATGTGTTATGACATTACTGTACATTCTTTTTTCTACTGATGGGCAACAGTAAAGATGATCCCTGGCCAGTACAATGCAAATTTGGTCATTATTTCTAAGTGTATTTGCTTTATTCATTAAGATACTGTCATAAGAGTTCTAAGTAGGAGAGAACACTTAGGGTACTCATCATAGGCCAACACCTAACAAGGTTTCTCCGGGGATAAAAGGCTCCGAAACGGTCATAAAATTATTCAGAACCCAGAGAGCAGACCGGGGATTGTGCCCTTGTCTCAGAACACTTGTGTACTAAGTATTTTGTGTGTTTGTGTATGTGCCTATGCAATCTGTTCTTTTCACAGATTCTCAGGTGCTGGCAAGTGGATCCATGCAGATCCCACGCTTCACTCTGCTGGAGTGCGGGGGTTTGAAAGTGGACCCAGTGCTCCCCCAGGACACAGGCAACTACACTTGCTATGCAAGCAACTCAGAGGGGGCCATCCATGCCAGCGCTGCGCTTACTGTGTGGAGTAAGGCTTTCATTCATCGCAGACCACACCCATCATTCCTCCAAGCCAGTGTTTTTCAATCTTTATCCATGGCCATACCCCAAGGACTTTCAGAATTATGCTGGACATCCCAGAATAACAGGTCTGCATATTTACTATACATAGTGTGACAACCCGCCTCAACAGTGCTGCAGACGGAGCACTCCAGTGGCAGGACTATGGAACAACTTTATTTCTACACAGCATGTCTGAACCAGGAATACCCACCACACTAGCCTGACTGTGGTGAGGGTTAATGTCAGGAAGTGCCTCCAGTCATAAAATTCTTGCTCTAGACACAACTTCTCGCATCTGTGGGCAAAGTCTAACCTGGGGTTCTTTTGGAAAAAATGCTGTGAAATTGAGAGAGTAACTCATGTGACTGGAGAGTTTGACAAATGTGAGAATTTGAGGCAAAACTTAATGTTATGTTTGCCATCACAGAAAAAAACTAGCCTCGTATAAATAAGTGGTTGCAAATTGCAGCAAAATAATGTTCAGGCAAGTAAAGCAAGTTTTCTTATGGTGAAGTCCAGAAGCTGTCCACATCTTTCTCTGTGTTTCAGGGCTCCAGTTGTGCCTTGTCTCTATGAACCTCTGTGGGTTATTCATCATTTTCAGCATCACTTTGAAATTATTCCCCAGCTTTTCTGTTTTAATGGCCATGTTTAGTAGAATAATGTCAAAGATTATTTGGTACTGTAATATGCATCAGGCAGTTTTTCTCCATAAACTAAACACAAAGGCATAACAACTGCAAATCATATTTTTTAATACTCCTCACTGTATAAATGTTCTGTAACAACCCAGCTGTAGAATTTTGTGGACACAGTGAACACAAACAGCATCAGGAGTATTACATTCAGGACATTACAGTCAGGAAATAAACATCTTGCACTTCCAGTGTCTAACAAGCAAGTCAACACCAAAACTCACTGCACTTTGTTTTACTTCACAGGGACTGTGCCAACCTGACTTGCCGCACACACACGGTTGAACACATTCCCCACTGTTATAATGCAAATATAGCTTTTTACATCTAATTCATCTAAAGTTTTTTCTGGGTTTGTCTTGTACTTGGACAATTTTGCACTTGGACACCATGTTTTGTAGTGTTCTGTTGCACTTGGACAATTTTTGTCTTTATGACGGCAATAGTTGTTTGGGGGGTTCTGGGAATGTTAGTGAAGTGCAGCCCATCAGAGAATGGAGTTATGGAGCAAAGGGTGGACAGTGGGGTGCTGATGAGTTCTGAGGTGTGTTTTATTTTTGGTACTGGTTCTGTGTCATCAAAAAGAAACATTTTTTTTGGTTCATATGCTTTTAATAATAAGTCATTGTCCATATTTCTTGCCTGCATTTCTGTTACCAAGGGTGCTGTCATGTAGTCACTTAACAGATGTTATGTCTTGCTATGAATTTGTTCCTCTATAGTAAATTAAAAATATGAAGTAGTTTTTTTTATTATGGAAAGGCAAAATTAGTGCAATGTCTTTGCTACACCGAGTTTGGAAAGCTGTGCTCTAGGCCATGCTTTGCTGATCAACGTGATTGAGTAATGGTGTCCCCTCTCAGTCACCAACCCTCCTCCAAACACTTAGACAATGCCACCTTCTGCTCTTCTACGTTCCCTCTGAGCAAGACATGTTTCATGCACAGCTGTTCTATTAAATAGTTCAGCTGCATTTTTCTCATTAAAAAAAGTGACATCTTTAAAACTTTGGTTTGTCCTGTATCCAATCTGGATTTGTACTTTAGGATGTTTATATTTAACTTTTCCTTTTCCCACGAGTCTTTTGATGAAAGTCAGCGGTTTTCTTCTGTTCATCAACCAAACAGATATGTGGTTATAGGTACACTTTATGTGTGGCCGTTCTGTTATTTTTACATACTTTTGGACTTTATCAGCTAACCTTTTTTTTTTTTTTTTTTTTTTGTAGGTCGCACTTCCATTTCCCAACCACCTGTGGACAGACGAGTGATCAAGGGAACGACAGCTGTGCTGGACTGTAGTGCTACCCACGATCCCAGAGTGTCTGTTAGGTGGGAAATTGACCAGTTTGTACTATCTGGATAAAACACTGAAGCTGCAGTTTAACAGAGAGTTAATAAAGGATCCTTCTCTGCAGGTATGTATGGATTAAAGATGAAAGTGAAGTCCTCCCTTCCACAAGGGGGCGCATTACTCTAAGGGAGGGCTCCCTACACATCAGTCAGACGTGGTCAGGGGACATTGGAGACTACACCTGCAATGTCCTCTCTCAGGCCGGCAATGACTCCAAATCAGCCCGTCTAGAAGTCATGTGAGTGTTCACCTTTCTTCAATCTGTCACAGTGTTATGTCTCAGCCAGAAAGTGTCAACAACAATTCATCTTATAATTCTCTGCAGGACAGTTGGTTGCTCTTTAAAGGTGATCTGGAGGGGGCCTTTTGACTATTGCAGGCAACCATGATGGTAGATCTCTTTGGAGAATGCTGTAAACACAAAATCTGCTGCATTGTGTGTGCCTCGAAGTGCTGTCACCAGGGGGAAGGATGGAAGTGGCCACATAGCTCAGAAACCACTGGTTGTCATTGTACTCCAGCTTTTTTACTTGTTCCATCTGGGAGTGGGTTATAAAACTTCTCTATTATTTACCATGTTGTCCTCCACCCCCTGCTGTTGGCCTTGTTTGCTGCTTTCCTCCAGGAGAGTCGTCGGCATTTCTGTACCGTACCGTGCTCTGTGCTGTCTGGCTAAAACAGACCTTCCGTGAGTTTTATTCCTTGCTTGACTGTGGAACTTTCCCGCTTCTTTTAGAGTTTCATGTTTGCCCAGCATGGCCAGTGGAGCAGCACCAGGGCACTGAGGCTAATTCTAAAGTCTAAATCAGAGAGAATTTGCTCAGGTTTTATTTTTCTCACAAAAAAAATGCAACAGCAACAGCATAAAATGAGTTTCAGAAGTAACACATAGTTACAGGACCCAATTTAACTTCAGTATCTTGGTAAGGAGTGCTTCTGCAGAGAGAGAAATTAGAACTGGCCCTTTTTATTAAGCCTGTTGTTTACAGTGCT
Source organism: Heterotis niloticus (assembly GCA_018136845.1). Taxonomy (NCBI): domain Eukaryota; kingdom Metazoa; phylum Chordata; class Actinopteri; order Osteoglossiformes; family Osteoglossidae; genus Heterotis; species Heterotis niloticus. The sequence continues at coordinate 25,508,934 of CM030896.1, forward strand.
CGGGTTATGGCCTGGAGTCAGAGCTGCTGGGAGATCCTGTTAGGACTGCAGTTTGGTCCTTCCAGAAAAGCCTTACCAAGCTGTGGCACACAGAAGTCTCAATGAGAGAAAATGAATATTTTAGGACAAAATATAAGCACTGAACACTGTTCATTCTCATACATTTAGTTATTGAGTACAGTGTTTATTTGTTTAAATAATGAGCGCCATCTGTACCACCTTTAAGAGGCATTCTGTCAAAACAGGGCAGTGTTAATATAACAGCTAAGTGAAGCCGCATGGTCGCTTGCTGAGGCTGCTTGGTTAGTTCAGCAAAGAGAAGTAGACCTGAGACACATTAGAGCGCTATGGCCCACACTCACAGTGTTAAGATGAATAAAGCCTGTCATAGCATTTTGGATGTGTGAGGTTGTTAAATGGTGGGAATGTGTGTCTGACTGTGTTTGGGTGGGTGGGTTTGTGTGTGTGTGTGGGGGGGGGGGGGGTCATAGCATTACATCAGTTCCGGGCAGTATTTCATTTCTGTTATGCCCACATGTTTGTAATCTAAAGTGTTCCACTACCTTTGAGATTCAAGCCGCATCAGTCTGAAATGTGATGGTCAATTATAGTTAAATTGTTATTTATTCACTTACTGATAATTGCCATTGAAGTTCTTTTTAATGAAACCCAACAAAAATTAGAACTCTGAAATAGACAAGCAATTAAATATAAAAAACAGCAGAGCTGTTATTGTTTGTTATAGGTTAGTCAGTTAGTATGTTTTATATATACAGTATAAGACGACTGGATTCCTAGGGATGAAATAACATAATTGTGTTTGTGTACAGCTAAGGAAATTTGCCAATTTGTAGACTGGTGAGAAGGTGATGGCGACAGGTTGTCATTCACCAGGAGGTAGCCGTGGTTCTGCACTTGGGTTTTGTCAGTCTTCTTCCCCACCTTTTCGGGTTTTTTTCTGCATTTCATCAGCTCATAAGAAACTAGAACTGCCAGGTTTAGCAATGCTTGTTGAAGGCACGTGCTTTGCCTCATTGAAAGAAACCTCAAAAAACTAAAAAGCATGACAGTTTCTAAAAAACGGATTATTTCAAACGAAATGTAAATTGCATTTTGAGGCAACTAGCAAAACTTGTTATCAGACAACAGCAGGGATTTTATTCTCCCCAGAAATGATTAATCAACCAATCGAAAAGAGAAAAGATGAACGGAGACACGAGTCTGCTTCCAACCGTTCAAGAGAGTGGAGCGGAATACGGAATTGGAGAATCCCTCTCATCTGCTTTGAACTTATTTGGGAGCAGAGGAAATTCAGCCACACTTGAGGGTTGGGAGGTTGGGAGGCCCGTCCAGGGGTTCTAGATTCTCCGCTGTGTAACAGGTGAGAAGCAGCAAACTAACTTGGATGTTGTGTTCTTCCCTGTTCTTTTCCTCCCCAGCGAGCTCCCTCACTCACCACGCAACCTGCAGGCCAGCCTGAATATCACTGACAGTCGGAGTGTGGACCTGAGCTGGACACGGCCCTTTGATGGCAACAGCCCCCTGTTACACTATGAGGTGGAGCTGTCAGAGAACAGTGAGTGCAACGTGCCATATATACAGCCCCAACCCCACACTCCACATATCCCACTCACATCACTTTGTCATGTCGGTCACCTGAGGATATAAACATGAAGAACCTTAGCTTAGTGTAGTCCAGGCCTGGAGTCATGTCCATGTCAACAATATTGTTTCCTTTTCTGTTCTCCGGCTGAGGTTTGAAGGGCCCGAGTTGAGCCTTCACAACCATGCCAGGATTAAACCCATAACAGTGGGGCACATAGACTGCACCAAGGAGTTGTGCTGTGTATACTTATCTGGAATAGATTGTATGCAACTGCATAATAGTGTAAAATTTGATGCAGGCATCTGTTATGATATTTAATAATGTTAGTTAGTCTCAAAGATAACTCTTGATGAACATTTTATAATACTAGCTGAGTTACTCAATGCTGCCAGAAGGTGGAGAGGTAAATAGGAATAACACATTATATGTTACCATTCAAGTGGTTGTATTTAGTACATTAGAATTATTAGTGTTGTCAAACAGATAGATGCCACAGAAAGCAACGCTGCTGGTCATAGTCCAATGAATATACAGTATGTCACTAAACTTTAATGCCTTTATTTTAGTAACATGTGCAGTGCTCTGTGTGTGTGTGTGTGTGTGTGTGTGTGTGTGTGTGTGTGTGTGTGTGTGTGTGTTTGAGTATGCAAAAACCTCTCTTAGATTAATTTCAACTTTGGCTTGAAAAACAAAGCTCTGCATAAAGACTAAACAGATAGACAGAGACTGACCTTGACAAATGTAGAGATAAGGCATTGGTCAGTGTGTATACTGATAGAAAAGTAATCATTTTTTAAGTTACTATAACCATGTAAAATAGGCAGACCTTCTGTATTTACTTAGTGTATTAATACATACCCAGAAAATCCTGTAACAGCAGTCATCTGTGAACGAATTCTATTCCAAGAGAGTTTATGAGTTGCAGACAATGGGGACAAAGTGATGTTTGACCTAAAAGTTTTAAATAGTTTGCATTATTCTCATTTAAACAAAATGTTGACTGCTGAATGGAGGCAAAGCAAAGTCCTGAATCTGACCGATTTTCACAAGAGCTTCAGTAGTAAATACTATCGCATGAATGTCAGGTCTCACTGAAACTGAAGGAGATGGGAAATGAGAGTTTTTAAACTTAAAAATGGATTTTAAGGGAAAAAACTGCATTTCTTCTAGTCCACTAGCCCGGCAAATTTTAGGCAAAAATACTCACCTATTTAAAAGACTGGCACCTGCAGATTGACATTTTGAATTTTGAATAGTGGCTTAACCAACTCAAAAATAAGGTTTTAAAACTGCCCAGGAAATGATGGCATTATTGCAAGATTCACATGAGTTCTGAAAGAACAATCAATTCAGGCTTCAATGCTAAAATCATGGAGCATGGAACATGTTTTTTTGACCCCTACGTCACCTCTTGACCCTTCATAATTCCTTATTCTTCTTCTTTTACTCATGAATTTCAGGGAGCCAATGAAATGCCAAGACTACGCTTAGTCGAACCCCTCTTTGCCACACTGCCAAGATGCTGATTTGCATACGCTATGGTAGTTTTTAAGGCTAATCTACCATTGTCAAATTGCTTACTTTATGCTAAGAGGGGGTAGAAAGAAGGAGCGAAGCGAAAAGAATGGATGAGCAAATAAATGAGAATCCCGGAGAAGTGTTTTGTAAATACAGCCAGGCCCCCGGGCGACACAAAGATTAATAGGCCGCAGAACATGGTTCAGTGCCGTGCCACATTAAGCGTCTTATGAGCAGAACGCTGCACCGCGTCTGTGGGGCAAACCTCTCATGCACTTCCTTCAGCCAGGCTGTGTGGGCTCTCAATGTTCTCCTTGTTTGGTACATGTCAATTAAGGCAGTAGGGTCAGCTGGCTGTGCTGAAGTCAGGTGTGAAAAGGCATGGAGGGCCCATGCTAAAGCAGTTAACTGCAGCTACATAGTAGATTAAATGTTTTTTGTAAGAAAAAAATTCTCTCATCGGTATCTAATTCACTCGCTTCTGAAGTTATCTGTGGTGCAGCGAGTAGTGTTCTTGTCTCACAGCCCCTCACCTGTTTGAATGTGGGTTCAACTCTGGCTCCGTGAAGTTTGCATGTTCTTACCATTTCTGTATGGGTTTCATTTGCATGCTCTGGTTTCCTCCCACTGTCCAAAGACATTTATTTCAGGTTAATTCATAGTTGTAAACTGTTTGTAGTGAATGACTGTGTGTGTGTGTGTGTGTGTGTGTGTGTGTGTGTGGCCATCTTTGCAATGGATTGGTGTTCCTTCCAGGTTTTGTTTCATAGCACCCAATGATTCTAGGATAGGGCTGGGATCACTGTGACCGGAATAAATCAATAGTTGAACAAATGGATGAACTTTTCTGTCATTTTCTGTCAGAAGAACTTACGAACCAAACCAGGCCGGCAGCTGCCATTGACAGTATCAGATTTACTCCACGCTTCTATTAGACAGATAGCTGGAGTCTCACTTGTGTAGTCAGTGACAGAGTCCCTGTTTCTGCCTCATTATTTAGTGACTTTTGTGGTCTGCTGCCGTCAGGATGGAAGTCTCCCATCTAATGTTCTTTGTTCAGGGAGCCGTGCTCATTTGCGTACACTTTTGTATGAGTCAGACTTTTATGAACTGGTCATTAAGTATTAACAATACCCTGGTTGTCTTTCTCTCTTGCTTTTGGCGGAATGCATTAGCAGTGAAACAAAGACTTATTAAGTCATCTCGACAGCAAATACATTCAGCATGAGCAAAGCTGTACATCTGAAATCCATTAACGTCAAAATTATTTGTTTGGCTACTGGAATAGCATACATTATTTTATTTTTTTTATTTGAGGTGAAATATGTACTATTTTTCCTTGCGCTCCTGCTATCTGCTTTTCAAAGAAAGGAAATGTGCTTATTGTACAGCTAGGCAGTGCAAGGGTTAAAGGGCTGTGTTGCGCACCATAGTCACACTCCAATTCAGGTCTCTTTGTATAACCAGAACACAAACATTATTATTGTATGTGCTGGCATAGCTAACAGCTTTGAATAGAAATTTCTGTCCTGTGCACACAGACACACACAAACCAAAAAGCAGTCCTGTGCTCCTTTCTTGTTTTTTCATAGGATGTTTTTGTGATTTTGCCTCCTTGGGAACTAAGAATCTTGTTTCTCCCCCAACTTGACTGCAGACTCCCCATGGAAGACTTACCTCCCCGATGTAGACCCTGCCCTCACGGAGGTTGTGGTGAAAGGGCTGACTCCCGCGCGCACCTATCAGTTCAGGGTGTGTGCCGTCAACCAAGTGGGGAAGGGTCAGTACAGCAGCGAGACCAACAGGTACGTGCTTTTGCCTGCAGTCAGGTACTTCCACGCCCAGCTGAACATTTTGCGTCTTTTGAAAGCCTCTTCCTTTTGAAAGATGCGCATTGAAGTTGGTTCGAGTCCACAAAACTCCAAATTTTCCACCAAATTGCATCTGAATTGCACTCATTAGTGTTACTATTGATTGTCTACCTGTTTGGGCCCTGACTGCTGCTCAGTTTCGATTTAGTTTGCTGTGCAAATGTTGCTCTTCTGTAGGATGTGTCTATGCACAGTTACTCAGTACAGTTTCATTTTCTGTCAAGCCCCCCTGAACTACTGCTTCCTTCCAGAAAGTTACAAATCTGTTTTTTTGGTTTATGCTAGAGATGTTTGTACTGCTGTTCAAGTAAAGAGTTCCTTGAAGAAAAATTGCTGATCGCAAGGGAAATGTGGCATTATCTGTATGCTTTTGGAATATATGGCATACATTTGTCATAAATCTGTCATTTATATTCATCATGCATTATTTTACATTCCCCCATCCATGTTTTTGGAAAAAAAGGAACCTCTTCAGTGAATGTGGAAAAACTGAAGTGTCTGTGGTTGGTGAGCTGAGCTACCTGATCGCTCACCTGATTACTTACTGGTCCTTTTGAGCCCAGGTCTTTTAGCTCTGTGCAAATAGTAAATTTGCCCCCTAGTAATGGAGACTGTGAGGTAATCGTGTAAAAGGCCAGTAAAATCAGGGGGGCAGCCCTTCACTGGAAACAAAGGAGACCCAGGAGTCAGCAAACACCCTGGTCTGTGTTACAGCACATCATCCCCGGTGCCCTACAAAAGAGAATAAAATGCTATTGCAGCAGGAAACAAACTCAATCAGTTCCCAAAGCATTCTGCCCCTCTGACCCTATTATCCACTTCTGGTCTTGTTCAGGTCATTCAGGCTAATCAGATTGCCGCTGACCATGTGTCCTCATAGACAGGCCTGACCAGATATAATGGAAAGTCAAGATTTCAGCATTTTCCTTTTTTTAAATTCTCAAACTGGCCACTGACAGCAGTAGATTTACAACCAATCTATACAATATATTCTCATAACCTAGTTTAATCTGGGAAATCCAATATTGATGAAAGACTTATTAAAATTTGAAACCTCTACTACTTAACTCTTGCATGCCCCCAATTAATACTTAACTTTTGTATGCATATGTATAAAGCGTTTAAAGTTTCATTTTAAATTTTTTTTTTTTTTTTTTATCAAGCAGTTCTCATTACTGCAGCGTAAGCCAGGTTTGTCAAGTTTTGACATAAATAATTAAGGGTATACACATGTTTGAAAGTTTCTCACTTCCCAATACAGGCAGAGGCCTGCTCTGTAAAAAAACAAAAAAAAAAGGCACAAAAAGAGCACTTCAGCCATCATCTGTTTCAGTCTTACAGCCTAGATAGATAAGAAATATGCCAAAATATGAGGCCTTTCACACTTTTTCACTTTTTCAAACTTGGCTCTTCACTGCTGCTATTACTGTATTGACAAATTCCTTCTTAAAAAGTGTCTACAAATTCTCAGGTGACGAAACTTTAAAGCCTGAGTCTGTACACAGGCTTGAAGCACCTTCCCAATTCCCTGTGTCTTTATATCTGTAAAGCTCTATCTCTGTTTGTCTGTTTGTTTCTTAGACACTGCTTTGTTTTTCAGTCCACGGACTTGAAATTTGGCACACTGGAAATTCTCATGCTAATAGAGGTTTATGTGTAGTCAAATTCATCATACTTCAAAAAGGCTGCTTACTCTTTTGAAAACATAACATTTAGTCTTGCTAATGGACTTCCTCGCCCCCCACAAACACACACAGATGCACAAATAGGAGCACAACCGCTTCACACACTATGAAAAATGCTGAGATACATGCCATACATGTTTGTCACTAAAATACACAAAAAATGGAATAAAATAAAGTTTGGTAATATATAATTGGTTATTACTGCCTACGCAATAGTCTGTACATGCTGTACACGGTCCACACGCATGCACACACAAGACACACAAATGTGCTAAATTCAACAAGTTGTAAGATAATAAAGTCTGGATATATATAATTTGTTATTGTTGCGTGCACATCAGTACAGTTGGCATGCCTTCACGTGTTCACTTAAAGTTTCCCATAGCTGTTATATGTGAGCAAATGAAAATGTGAAAATTAATAAGAAATGATACATTACACACACACAGATAGATGATGTACAGGTAGTAAGGTTTGCTGCTATATATTTAATCTTTTCCTTTACACTTGATTATGATGTGCACACATCACTCTGTGGCATCCACCCGTTTCAGAGCATAAATAATATTTACTTTAACTGTAAAACAATATGTAGATTATGTGTTTTTGGTTTTTCTTTTCCATTAGTCAGACATGGGGGACTCAAGTCTCATGATTCAACTCAAGTCAGACTCCAGTCATGAATTTAACAACTTGTGACTTGTTTGTTAATTAAAAAAAGACTCGACTTCAGACTGATGACTCGGAGAGTCTTCACATTTTTTAATTAAATAAGTTTGTTTTTCTCTCTTTTACAACCTAATGTTAGTTCTTTTGTTTTATTATGTGAAAAGTCACTTTTATGTCCTTGTCATCGTTTGTTGAAGCGTGTTTGGGTGACGAAACACACACTCGGCCCGTATCAGACGTCGACGTCAATGAGCACGGGGCGAACCATCACCGTGAAAGGTGCCTTCCCGAGGATCAAGTCTTTTGGACAGACACGATATGTTGTACATCAAAGTACAAAAAATGAATTTCGGCATGCAAAGTCTGTGATTCTAGAGTCAGTGACACTGCCACAACAACATCCAACTTCATCCAGCATTTCAGTTTCCATAAAGAAAGGTTAATTTTTCTTTTTCATACACTTGTTAACTAGCTAAGTTAATGTAGAGCTCCTCCAGTCATAGAAGTCTACATTATTTTATACAGTCACATGCCGTATGACTTGACTTGAGATTTACTTGTGACTTACTCCCACCACTGCCATTAGTAAACTTTTTTGAACTGGGAATTGCTGGGTAACTAAGCTAGTTTGTGTATACAGTAAATCAGTTGAGTATTATGGCTGCTACTCCTAGTTTCACTTCTTACCTTACAAGCGCAACTGGGACCATTTGTCTGTGTAACAAGATAAATCCACATTCACTTTTATCTCTAAGTCGCAATCAAAAAATGAAAAATGCAGTTTTCTCTTCTATAAGGAGTGTAATTCATTCCTGAAAGTCTGGCTCGAGGGGGAATTCTCCTCATAATATTAACACCTAATTTCCATGAATTTGAAAAGAAAAATAAATAACGTAAATGATAAAAATAATGCTAAGAAATAATGCTTAAGGATCAGGAATTTTTCAGCCAAACATGCCACATTTCACTCTTATCTTTTCAACACTGACAAAATTTCATTCAAAACCAAGGCCAGCAAGCTGGTACTACTCTGGACACCTTCAAATCCAGGTTTAGGATCCACACATTGAAAATAACTTAGGTATTTTTGTTTCCTTTATTTTTTGTTTCTCCTTTCTTAATTATTTTCTCTTCTTTATTATATCTATTATGTGATTCTTAGTCACCATGATACTGTGGCTTCACAAGTCTGCTGTTGCCTATAAGGAGTTTGCGTGTTCTCGCCGTGTGCGTGCGGGATTTCTCTGGTTTTTCTTATCTCAAAGGCTCGTCATCACAATGTCCTACATTTAAAACGGCTGAAAAAGTATAGCTTCCATGACGTGCTATTGTGTTATGTGCTATATGTTTCCTTCCACATTTCTCCCACAGAAGAATTTAAAATGTTCAGGAGAGGAAGGATACTTAATGAGAGTGTTATTTAAGAATGTGTTGAAAAGTTGTTGACCCTAAATACTGACTATTGTAACACAACAGAATTGGGAATGAGGATGGGACTGATTCATCACATAAATAAGTGCAGCATTCTTCAGCATCTGTTCACTTTCTGTTTACTTTATTTTCTATGCAATTGAAAAAGATTAACAACAGACGCTGACTGGTCCTTCATTTATTTATTAGGTAGTTTCTGTAAGAATCAGATGCAGCCATAAAAATGTGAAAACATCCTGTAAGACAGAACTCTTGTTAACTTAAAGCTACATTAAAATTAAAACTATTTTATAATGACTGAAACAAAAAATATATTGATGCTGCAAAGTCATGTTCAGTGCTGACAGATGGCAATAAACATCCTACATTCATTAATGTGTTATAACTGGGTCTTGTTAGTCTGCTGTAGAAGCCAGATGAACTGATCTGGTCTTACATTCCTACTCTTTCCAGTTTGCGGAAATGCAGGTTACATCGGCCCAATAAACAAACAAGCAAACAAAGTAAAAAAAATGCCATTCAAAGTAAATTCCTGGAAATTTCTTGTATCTTAGAAAGTTAATATCTTGATTTTTTTTTTTGTGTGTGTGTGTGTTACACAAGGAACCAGGGTACAGGTCACTGCTGCTTCACAAATGTTCTGAAATAAATAAGTGGAGAAATTGTAATCAGAAATTAAGCCAATTAATTGTTAAAATATTTGTTTGTAAAATTCAGAAGGCAAAGGACCAGTGTGTAAACTATTCCTTTTCCTCCAGTCTCAGACAGGTCAAAAGATTCAAAGATTCAAAGAGATTTATTTGTCACATACATGGTAACCAGGTATGCCATACAGTGAAATGCGAACTGAATCGACAGGAGACTGTGCACAGTGACACTCAAAGGAAATCTAAGTCACACAGCAAATAGACAAGCAAAAAAAATGAAACAGTACATAAAAAATAAATAAAGTTGAATAAAATTAAATATTAAACAGACCTTAACAGTGACAGTAAGGGGGGGGGGCAGTTAGAGGATGTTGTAGTCCGTTGTAGGTCATTGTGCTGTTTGCTGTATTCACTTTGTATTGTCAGTTCAAGTGGGGAAGAATTACTTTTTTAGGCAGGACTGTCAGCAAGTTTGCACCACAGTTGTAGAATTCCATTGTGTGCTTCGATGCTATATGGTTCTTTCATGAAATTGCCATTAGCTATGTTCTAATCCCCGCACGAGTGTAGATGACATTCTAATTTTATTAAATTTAAAGTAAGTCTGTCAGACTGAATTCTTTTTGGAATCACAGATTACAGCGGGTGTGGAATGTTAATGTGCATCTCGTGACTAACTAGGGTCCATTTCTTCCCCTTCAGTCATTAAGCAGTCCTGTCTGGCCTCAGAGATCCTGCCGGGAGTTTTCCACTGGTGCTGCTAACCCACTGTGCCTGCAAGCACCCGGCACAGAGAGGGGCTGCTGCTTTTGCAAAAGCACTAAAACCCCCTCATCTTTCATCAGCTTTAATAAATTGGACTTCTGTAGGTTGGCAGGGGGGCAGTGGTGGGTGTTTGCAGGGCGTCTGTCAAGGAGCTTTATCAAGTCTGTTTTTTTTTTCCACAGTCTTTGCTTCTGCCCTGATCCAGGAACTTCTGATCTAACGTAAAGAATTCCGAATTAGAATCCCGAAACAGAGGCTAAATCAGAATACACTTGACTCACATGCATGCCAGCAGCATGGTGGTAACGGCAAGCAGTACTTTCCATAATATGTCCACAAGATGTGCTCTGTTTAGCTGGAAACGTTAAATTCCCTTCAGCGGGGGCACATTTGAGCTCAGACATGAGCTGTGGTGTGTAGTGGGAGCTAATGGGCCGCTGTGTCCCCGCTGTTTATGCTAAACGTATGATGCGTTGTGGCAGATGCACTTTTCTCTGTAAATATCCCTGGAAGGAGAGGCCATCTGAAAGGAGCGGCAGACTGGAGCAACTCACCCACATGGCCATGATTAAGCAGATTTGCAGAGCAGCTCCTGTTGTATTGCAGCGTGCTTTTTGATTTTGAAGGCATTATTCAGGAGGAAGAGTTCCAGGGATGCATAACAAGTGATCAGATACTGAGAGAGAGGCAGGCATAAAAATCTGAAAATTGCCTGAAGACCTCCCTACCCCTGCTTCCACCTACCATTTTGAAAATTCTGAATTAATTTTGCAGCACAACTAAGTTAACCTCAGAGGTACAGAACACTGCTGACTGTGCCCCATCTGAATTAAACATAGGACTTTTGTCAGTCTTGGGAACTGTGTGGTGCAAGCGGTGTTCTGTCATATATGGGTGCCTTACTGCTGCTTCTTAACAGGCTAATGCTGCGTGAGGAGGCTCCCAGTGCACCCCCAAAGAATATTGTGGCCAGTGGACGGACCAACCAGTCCATTATGGTCCAGTGGCAGCCCCCTCCAGAACCCGAGCTCAATGGTGTACTCAGGGGATACGTCCTCAGGTAGGTCAGACAAGACTTTGCGCACGTTAAGCCAAGTATGGCCTTTGTGGCTTCAGACCAAAAGGCTTATATTCAGAATTTTACAGCATCCTTTCTTTTTAATTGGTTAAATAATTAATAACTCAAGCAAGACACTGCTGTAATGGTTTTAACAAAGTATTTCTGTGTTATTGGCTAAAATTCTTTTGCAGAGATGGTCTCTAGTGCTTTCTTGGGTTATGTTTTGGATGTAACCAAATACAGAAAGAAAAAATAAGTCACAAGTCATTCTTACAGGCATATTTAGAGAACAGATATGCTTAAGCGTATCCAGTAGATTTTTTTAAGGAGTCTTGTGTTCATGAGTTAAACATCAAAAATGATTTTGTGCTCATTTTTCACAAAAAATGTAAAAATAAAAAAAAACATGGTTAGATTTCTTGTATAAAGAAACATAGCTTTAACTCCTGGACAGTGCTGTTGTTGGATGCTTGTAAACATTTCCAGAGCTGAAGGAGACTAGTGACCCTGTGGCCTTAGACTGCTGGATTGTCCACCCCATCACCCTGCAAGCTCCTTAGACGTCTTGATTTATTCTCAGATTAGAGAACAAATGATTTTCGGCCAATGAGCAAATTAGGGGACCCAGGTGTGGCTGTGGTTACCTCTTACAGCCACCAGCAAGAAGCAATGATCCATTCCCCAACACCCCAAAGTGAGGCAAAAATGAACCCCAGCAGACCACAGAGCATCGTCCAGTGTTCCACAGGTCGTTCTTCAGTCTGGTGTGATGGGTAAAACCAGCAGGTATTAAGGAGTACAGGTACAGAGTACCTCACATATATCCAGAAGGAAGGATAGAGGGCAGCTGGGGGAAGGAGGAGGTTGCGCTCAGTCCTCCCTGAGCATGTTAAAGGCGGGCAAGGTTTAAATAGTTTTTCCTGGACATTAAAATGGTATTGCCTAATGAACTGGGTTGAGCCTCGAGGGAACGGTAAAGTCAGTGCTCTTTAAGTTGCAAAAAGCCCATGCAAACTTAAGAATTTTTCATGGATCTCCTTAAATAAAAAGGCAAGATTATAACAATTTTAACTGCACCTGTCTACAAAAGTTTAAAGTGCTGAATGCGTCTCTTCCGAATTTGGCATTGTAGACTTAAATATTAAGAAATTATCCTATTATGTATGTTACAATCCATCTGTAATGCTCCATTAAGCATTGAAGTAACATGGCATGAAAAACGAAATGCCTGCCCTTTACCGCCATCAGACATGGTCTTTAATAGGTATGTGGTTTCTCGATAAAGACCGCAGTCACTTCTGCCCATTATTGAGGTAGACAGAAGACAGTGGAAAATTTTTCTGCTAATATTCTCTGCCTTTTTTAACGTGTCACTTTAGATATCGCCTTGCTGGCCTCCCTGGAGAGTACCAGCTGCAGAACATCACCAGCCCTGAGATCAACTACTGCCTGATTAGAGAACTCATCATATGGACGCAGTATGAAATCCAGGTGGCAGCCTACACGAGTGCGGGCCTGGGTGTGTATAGCCGGCCTGTGACGGAGTACACGTTGCAGGGAGGTGAGTTCCCCTTGTAAAACTGTTTCTTCTGCTTCACCTCCAGTGTCTAGGCCAAGTGTTTTCCTGCTGGAATTGTTCAAATCAGCTGCTGTCACGACTGCTCATCTTGTGTCAAGGTCAGAAGCCCTGGCATCTGCTCACATCCCAAAACTAACTGTTAAGCTGGGCACAAAAGAGAGTACCTGACTTTGAAGCGAACACAGCCAAAATAAATAATTCAGCCATTTTCTCTTTTTTACATCTGTGAGAGCAGCTCATTAGTTGAGCTGAGGTTTGTGCTTTAATGTCATAATGAATTCCTGCTTTTTCACCTGAGTGGGCTTGCACGTCATAAACCTCCGATTTTCCTTTCATTTGCGATAATGTGGAATGAGGGTCATTCTTCGCTCTCATTTCTTGTTTATGCTGAAGAGCCAACTTTTTCAAACCTCTTAGCCCGTGAGTGACCATTGCTCCTGTAATACTCAAATACTCCACTCTTGGCAAAGAGATGCTGATTGCTTTTGTCTGCCGCTGCCGTTGACTTTTCAGGTCACGGCAGAAACATTTCCGTGCAGATTATACATAAAGATCTTTGAATTAGAATGCAACACTTTTGATATCGACTTCATAAGTATTCTGTTTCAGATGTGTTTATGAAAATGCGCTGCTTTTCTTAAGCCCAAAGTGATACAGAAAGCTCACGTCATGTTGCAAGGTTGATTACAGAATTTTGATAGAATATATGAAATATACACTGCCCGGCCAAAAAAAAAGTCACACACTCTAATATTTTGTTGTACCGCCTTTAGCTTTGATTACGACACGCATTCACCGTGCCATTGTTTCGATAAGCGTATGCAATGTCACAACATTTACAGTGGGGGAAATAATTATTTGATCCCCTGCTGAATTTGTAAGTTTGCTCACTTACAAAGAAATGAACACTCTAATTTTTATGGTAGTTTCATTTTAATGGAGAGAGACAGAATATCGACCAAAAATCCAGAAAAAACACATTACATGAAAGTTATAAATTGATTTGCATGTCATTGAGTGAAGTAAGTATTTGATCCCCTACAACCCAGCCAGAATTCTGGATTTTTTCTGGATTTTTGGTTGATATTCTGTCTCTCTCCATTAAAATGAAGCTACGATAAAACTTAGAGACTGCTCATTTCTTTGTAAGTGAGCAAACTTACAAATTTAGCAGGGGATCAAATAATTATTTCCCTCACTGTATTTCCGTCCAGAGTTGCATTCATTTTTTGCCAAGATCTTGTATTGATGATGGGAGAGTCGGCCCGTGGCGTAAAGTCTTCTCCGACACATCCCAAAGATTCTCAGTGGGGTTAAGGTCTGGACTCTGTGGTAGCCAACCCACGTGGGAAAATGATGTCTCTCTCATGCTCCCTGAAGCACTCTTTCACAATTTGAGTCAACCCGATGAATCCTGGCATTGTCATCTTGAAATATGAAGAAAAAATCCATTGATAGAAAAACCTGGTCATTCAGTATATTCAGGTAGTCAGCTGAGCTAATTTTTTGGGCACATAATGTTGCTGAACCTTGACCTGACCAACTGAAGCAACCCCACATCATAACGCTAAGTTAAATCTAAGTGGTGACTTTTTTTGGCTGGGCAGTGTATATAGACTAGGTGAGCTACATGACATTGCCCAAGTCAGAAAATGGAAAGGTAAATAGTAATAACACAATATATATTATGCCGAACTATATTACCTTTAAAATAGCTATATTTAGCACAGGGGTGTGCATGCTGGTGTAGTCTGATGTAAAGCTGGAATGGAAAAAAGTAATAATATATATAACACCAGACTTTATTATATCAGTAATGTATACAAAGATGTTAAGATTTGCATTGGGTGTGACGAGGATGGACAGGATTAGGAATGAGTATATTAGAGGGTCAGCCCAGGTTAGACGCTTTGGAGAGGCGAGATTGCGTTGGTTTGGACATGTGCAGAGGAGAGATTCTGGATATATCGGGAGAAGGATGCTAGGGATGGAGCTGCCAGGCAAGAGGAAGAGAGGAAGGCCTAAGAGGAGATTTATGGGTGTGGTGAAGGAGGACATGCAGGTGGTGGGTGCGACGGAGAAAGATGCAGGGGACAGGAAGAAGTGGAAACGATCCGCTGTGGCGACTCCTAACGGGAGCAGCCGAAAGATAAAGAAGATATCAGTAATGTATACAGCACTTTGTGTGTATGTTTGTGTGTGATGTTTAATTTCTCATTTTAACAGTACAGATTCTACAAATTGTTTCTATTTGCATATGTATTACAGCAACTGGTTTGCATCCTTGTTTGGCATCCTATAAAGCAAAAAACAATATGATATAGATGTAGTGTTTGGTGCATAGATGCTCACATATAACAGTTAGTGGTTCCTGTTTTTTCTAGCCGGGAGCCCATTGCATGTTTTCAGGACATCGGGACTCTAAACTGATCTAAACTGGTCACATTTAGTATGGGAGGTACATATCTGCGTGACCTGTTCACTCCCATGAGAAGGTGAAGCATAGGGATGCCATAGAGCGATACGCACTAGTGACTTAGTAGTAATAACATTAGTAATAACAGACTGTAATAACCAATTATTTTCACCATGTTTGCGTGTGTGTGAGAGCATCATGCACATGCCATTTGGGCAATGTGATCTCCTGCATATGATGCTGTCGGTGCGAGTGTATTTTTGAAACCATATTTCAAAGACTAAATTTTAGGAGTGCCCTTTTTGGAGCTTTATAAACTTGACAATATAGTATATAGCATCGTTGAGACACTGGACCTCACTAACGTTCTGCTAACAAGGCTATAGTAGCAGGGGCATAAAGTGATGTCTTATAGCTGTAGCACAGCATAAAAACCTTTCCAGTGTCACTGCAGTTTTTTATTTTTCACGTTTTTTCTTTGTAAAAATGTGTATGTGTTCCTATTATATAACTGAAAAATGGATAATAAGCCTGTTAGCATTTAATCATAAATGTTTTCAGCGCTTTCATTTCTCCTTATTTTTTTTTTTGTTTTTTTTTATATCAAAATTGCTACTGGCTGATGTCACATCAAGTACGTTTCAAACATGTTTGTTTCAAAGTAAAGACTTCCTATATAAATAAGTATTTTAAATATCAGATTAACTGCTGTACACCACAGTTTCAGTGCCAGGTTAATATCCATTTCATTTAAGAATTTTGTGCAGCACAGAGACTGCTCTGCTGAATAATCCAGGAGGCTTCAAGTATCCAAGACCCTTCAGGGACACAGGTTTGAAATGTAGCAGCAGCGCAGGGGAACACTGCTAGTAAACAAGGGGGTCCGGCTGACCTTGGGTCCACAGAGGGAGCTGGGCACAAAAAGACTTGTATGAAAGACTCCCATCAGCCTGCTCAGGAGACTGTGGACCACTCACAGCATTTCAACTGATATTTTTTAAACTTGGATTTATTCATTCTTGATTAAACTATGCTTAAAATATCATCTTTTGTTGTAATTAAGGTTAACTGTTGCTTAATCTGTCAAGCAGTCAAAAATATGAATCAGAATCAGAAAACTTTATTATCCCAAAGGAAATTGCTGTGCATAGTTTTAAGAACTAGAGTTACATGTATTTGAGCTGTATGGTTTTTATTATTATTATTATTATTATTATTATGAATAATTATTTTTCTGTATTTTTATTTTTAATACTTCCACTTTTGTTTTGTCTGTACCTCTTATTTTTTTGCATCTGCAGTCTGTAATTGCTTGTTTTTCTCTCCATTGGCCAGTTATGAAGAACTATATGATAAACAATGAAGAAAAGAAATATGCTGTAGTCATTTTGGATTGTTGAAAAATTGAAACAGACTTGTTCAGGAAAAAATATCTTAAGGTAGACAATTTAACCAATCCATTGCCTGTTTTCCTTCTGAGCCTCCTATATGTCTACAGTCTCAAATTTTCAGGCATGGGAACCGACAGTCTGTTGTTTGCCATTACAGCCACAATTTGTTTATTAGTGTGAAAAGATACGTGACTGTAGTACGATCTGTTGAAAATGCACAGGTTTTCACTGTAAACTTACCCCCAACCAGCCACCATGGGCAAGCATCACCACCAATTTCACTGAAGTGCACCAGGGAACCTTGCAGGCTGGGTTGGAAGCCCCAGGCTTCAGCGTCAGAATTCTTGAGCTACGGCCTCCCCAGCCATGGTAGCCATGCCTAAAGGCCATACTGCTGACTCCACCAGCATGCGTTTCTCCATTAAAGCCTATAGACCATGCCAGAGAGTGACACACAGTTCAAACAGGGGCAGAATGATTAACAACACTGGCACATCACTGATTTGGAGAGCAGTCACATGGGGTCGGCAGGATTTATACTGGATTCCAGGTTCATGAGCCCAGTGCATTTGGAGCTGACAAGTCATTAGACCTCATTAATTTCCTGCTTTATTTATATTGTTTATTTAATATTTACTATTAATGTCATTATTATTTTGTGACATAAAGGCAGGCTTTTTACATTCTCTGTGAGAGATCTTTTTCCTTCTTCTTAAAAATGTTTACTTGCTTTCAATTGCCTCCAGTTCATATTCCTTTTTATAATACAACAGCCCAAAGCTGTTGTATCTTGTGCAATGAAATTGTTGTTATTGGGGAAACTCTTCTGTATCTGTGTTTATCGGTGCCCCTTAATACAAAGAAAGGAACAAAATGTGAGCTTTTGGGTCTGTTAGATGTGACTGATTTAATTTGCATATAGGGAAAAACTGATTTATACACATTAGGCAGTTATTCTAATATAAACAAATCCTTCTGTTTTGCTTTTTTTTTTCTTTTTAAGGTTTAGAGCAATCGATAAACATATTTTGATTTATTCTTAATACACTGTGTGGCCAAAATTATGTGGACACCTGAAAATCACACCCATCTGTACTTGTTGAACCTCCCATTCCAAACCCATGTGCATTCATATGGAGTTCTTCCCCCCTTTGCTGCTATAACAGCCTCCACTCTTCTGGGAAAGCTTTCCACCAGATTTTGGGAATTTGTTCCTATTCAGCCACAAGCGCATCAGTGAGGTCGGGCACCGATGTTGGGCAACAAGGCCTGGGTCACAGTTGTCATTCCAGTTAATCCCAAAGGTGTTCGGTGGGGTTGAGGTCAGGGCTTTGTGCAGCCACTCAAGTTCTTTCCCACTAACCTGGGAAAACCATGTGGTTAAGGAGCTCGCTTTGTACAAGGGGGGCACAGTCATACTGGAGAAGGAAAAGAATTTCTTCCCCAAAGTGTGGCCGCAAAGCTGGAAGGACAGAACTGTATGCTGTGTGGGTGCGGGTGAAACAGCTTAGCTTGGTCATTGGAAGGGGTGTCCATGTACTTTTGTAAGTCTTCGTTGCAGTTTTTATCATAATATTGAACTGGGGTCAGCATTACTTTTTCCTGACATCCTGTCACTTTGTAATCTACAGTCATTCTGTGCTTTCAGCAGCAGAAAGCAGAGGACGTTGTGCTCAGGCTTTCTGTGCTTCCTTGCTCTTGAGACCCCCGCAATTGGCTCACCAATATTACCCATGTAGCTTTCAAGTGCCCATAGAGCAAATCAAAGAGATGGCAACTATGTGGGAGTCCAGACCACAGATTTTATGTCACTTAGTTGTTAGAAGCAGCAATATGGGACCTGAGGTGTGCTGTGAAGGAGTGCTCTCGATCGGGACAGTGGTTAAGAAGCTGTTGATGGCTTCTTGTCATCCTGTTGTCTGTTTTCAGTGCCGACAGCTCCTCCTCAGAATGTGGAAGCAAAGGCCCTAAACTCTACCACGGTGAAATTCACATGGAACCCTCCACCACAGCAGTTCATCAATGGCATCAACCAGGGATATAAGGTAGGCTTCAGTAACCCCACAGTAAGTCAAAAAAGCTCACCGGCTTTCTCTTTTTTGCACTGTAAATAATTTTCCATAGCGTGGGTATGGTGGTATGAGATGGGATATTGCTGTTAGATCAGCTCTTTTCTGGCTGTATTAAACAAGCAAGCAGTTTAGAGGAGAGCATTTTTCTGTTTGAACTGAATGAGCTGCTCCTGTCCTGACTCCTGTCTCGATGCCTCAGATGGATCATTATTAGTATGCAAATGATGTTTCCTGTAGATACATACAACTTTTCAGGACTTTACCAGCCCTGTAAAGCATTTTGGAAATGTTGCTAGAAATTTTGGATTCAGACTGGCTGTTTTATAACCTTTAGATAACCTTCTAGTGAGACTTAGTTTCTCAGGACATCTTTCAGGACTGTCTGCAAGTGGAACATAGAACCATGTTATTAAGCACTTGTACCAAAACTGATATTTAACTATACCCAGAGATTTGAAGCTCAGTCACATTTAAGTACAAATGTGATGAAATGCTAATATTGTGGTTTACTCAGTAACAATAATTACCCAACAGACCGGCATGCCTCTTCATTCAAGGGCAACAGGGAGTGTCATTCCACAACTCAGAGCCAAAAACTGTCCCTGTGGACCCATGCACCTTTTTCACAATCCAGCCCTGTCAAACACAGTGTTCTCTCTGGCAGATCCTGGCATGGCCGGAGCACTCACCAGAGGCACTTACCGTGGTGACTATCACCCCTGACTTCCACGGTGCCCGCCACTCAGGATGTGTTGGTGGCCTGAGGAAGTTTACACGGTACCTGACGTCAGTGCTGTGCTTCACCACACCTGGGGACGGGCCCCGAAGCCCCCCGCAGCTGGTGCAGACACACGAGGACAGTGAGTTTTTCGGGTTTCGACCATTCTCACCCGAACGTTGCTCCCATTTTATGCACAATTCCGACCCTCTTCTTTTTACATTTTGTGGTGTACTATCGAGCATGACGTTAGCGTAGCAAAAAGTGTTATAGAATTTTCTTAAATTTATAACAATGAAAAAAATTCATGTTTGTGAATCATAGAATTCAAATCCGTGAATCAAAAGTGCACTGTAGCAAAACATTAGAAGTGCCTTCACAGGGTGAAGAATAACTGGATAAATACATCATTAACAATTCAAAATGTAAAAAAATAATAATGCTTTTATTAATATTTCTGCTGCAGCTGATTGGTTCCTCTTTGGTCTTTATATGGTTTAGACTTCTGAAAACTCAAGTAACGCATACCACAAGTATCCCTATGTTGAAATGTATGTGAATCAATATTCAGGTTATGTACACAGACATTCATGTGACCTAGCGAGAAGATCAAAGAAGCAAATATAAATTTATGCAAAAATAATCTACCAGTTTAACTGTCTATGAATATTAAAACATAAAAGAAGAAGAGACTGCAGGATAATTAATGCATATTTAAGAATATGGTTGTTTGAAAGTTAAGTAACGTAGCTTTGGGCGCTATGCCTAAGCACCCCTATTGGTTGGTGTTGGTATCGCATCTGTGAATAGTTAATGTCCAACTGTGGATGGGATGTTGTGCTGTGTTCTTGGGGTTCGCCCTGTTCCACTGTGTTGGTAGAAGGAGGTTGTGGTGGTTAACCAGCCCCAGTGTCTGTGCCAAAAGAGTGGCCATTATTATCCCCCGATACTCTGTATTGAATAAAAGGCTGTGTTATGGAGATCGGTGTGATGCCTCTGCTCCCCCCATCCGAGCCCAGACTGGTGCTTGTTAGAGTAATATTATTACACTAGGAATTGTTTCTTAAAGGATTTGTTCCAAATTAACAGAAATTCATGCTTTAAATAATTTGTAATGTTTGCAGCTTGAAAGACATGTTTGTTTTAAAAAGTTAGAAAAAAGTTTTTGTTTAATATAATTTATATAATACATAATTGTTTTTGCGATATTAAAAATTCCGTTTCTCTATGCGAGAAGCTTTTTTTTTTCCCCGCAAAGCAAATCCAGGTGTTTATTGTGTGGAAGAGGTTTTACACTTTGAAAAACAGGTTGTTTAACAGATGTTTTATTTGCAAAAAATCTCTTATTTGCAACCTGCTCATAATAGCTGATGCAAATTCATGTATAATGTAAAGTCTATAAATACAAAGAGATCCAGATGAAAGATGACAAGCGCACAAATGGCGTCATTCTGTCGATTCTGGTTTAATCTCCTGACCACGGATGGGCCTCCTTGTTTCTCTCCACCTATTTACCATTACAGTTGTCGGCGGTTCTCCTTCTCTTTTCCCCAAATGCATTGGTGCAGCTGAGTAATTCTTTACACAAAGAAATGTGCCTGTAAGCTGCAAGTGTGCTATAATTTGCCTTACAGTTATGAGGTGATGGCATAACAAGCAGTGTTGTTTTTCCAGAACCAGGGCCAGTGGGCCACCTGAGCTTCACAGAGATCCTTGACACCTCCCTTCGAGTGAGTTGGCTGGAGCCCACCGAAAAGAACGGCATCATTGTAGGTAAGGTAACCGCTGTATCCTCCCCTCCTCCCAAATGACAGAAACGCTCTCTCACTTAAATGACATTGACTTTTTTGTTCTTACACATGTTTGTCCTCGGCATCAACATTCTCACTGCATTTTCAGTGTGACCTTTCTGAGTTTATTGCCCGCTTTAGTATCAGCTCAATTAGTGCATGTATTACACCACAAGTGTCCGTTTTTGGAAGTTTTCCCCAAGTGTCCTTGTCAGAATGATTCATTGCATACTGAGCTTTTTTTGCCTTACGTGAAGGAGAAACTGTCTCCTGTTGAATGGTGGTCTGGTACAGTTGTGCACACATAGGTAACTTTTGAAAACGCATACTGTTTTAATTTAACACGTATTTTCAGCTAGTACAGCTCTTTTAATGGCTGCGCTTCCGTGAGTCGCTTCATCGGCTGTCTGCACAAAAGCCATTAAGCAGCATTATTACTTGAGCTCTGTAGGCAGAAACACAGTTCTCTGTGTAGTGGTGTGACGCTTTTAAAAGATGGGCTGAGGAAAATGAGACATGCCGGTAATGTGCTACACGTGCCGTGCGCAGTTTTTCGACACGCTGCCATAAGGAAACAATTAATCAGACACATTAAGTGCAGGAAAAAGCACGACGCACAAAATTTAGCGCACGCTAAGTTGTGGCCATATGTTTTGTGACCAGGCAGAAAAGGGAGAGGAACATATTTAGCACTGTTACAGCCTCAACACGGGAGGGAGGCTGAAAGTTGGGGCTATTGCAGTCACATCGGCTAGTGACCGTCTTGGGTTGTGTTCTTTTGGACTGTGGTGCAAGCCCACTCCCTTATGGGTCTCCTCTCTGTGCTAACCTTGATGTATGAGCCCCTTGATGTAGGAGGACAGTCTGTGATTGGAAACAGTGCTGACTGCAGGAGAATATTCTCCTGATAAACAGCGAATTATGCAGGACCTCTGCTGGCTATTAGTCTCGGTTAGACGCAGGTTAGTTTGAACAGTCTGAGGTTCTGTTGACTTGCTTCAGTGCCAACACAGGCCTGCAGCCCACTGATGGACACAAGGATCCTAGTCCAACTTCTAGTGCTGCATCCACTGCAGTGGTTTGAAGGCTGAAGGCAGCATCGTGTCAAAGGACACAGAGTTTTAGCTTCAAGATTAACAATCCAATTGCAAGAAGGACTCCCACTGTTTACCTGGGGCATTATGTACTGCGTTGTAGTAGTCTTGAGCAAACCATAACCAGAAATGCTCTGGTAATATCCATCCATTATCTTTAATCAGTTTGTCCTGGTCAAGGTTGCGGTGTGCTGGAGCCCATTTCTGAATCGCTGGGTGCAAGGCTCGGAGACTTTGAGCCTCAAATAGGATGCTAGTGCATCATAGGGCCACACTGTACTCACACCTACACACACAGCGGGCCATTTATAGTGACCTGTTAACCTGAACTCTGTGGTCTGGGCTCTAGCTCTCCCTGTAGGAATCCAGCTATGTAAATTTAGCATTTTGCATTTGTAAAGCATTGGCTGAGCGACGTAATGATGAAAGCATGTAAAATAAATATTTCTGAGCATGACAGCTTATGAATTCTTATAACCCTGCTGGACTGCAGGATACCAGGTGTCCTGGGAGGTCCAGGGGAAAAACTCCACCCGGGTGACACACACTCTACCCAACACCACCCTGGAGTACAAGGTGACCGGACTCACATCTCTTACCACCTACACCCTGGAAGTAGCTGCCGCAACGGGTGCTGGGATGGGGGCCATCACTGCCTCCACTATATCTTCTGGGGTACCGCCAGGTCAGTCTCCCCGTTATGCCCCGCCTCCACCTGCCCTCATTTTCCTACTTCCAGTACTCTTGAACTCCCATCCCCACTGCCCCTGACCAACAGCTGACCAATAACATAATCAGGGCACCCCACCGATGTTTGATGTCATTTCCTCAGTGTGTCTGTTCAGCTAACCCTCTGCCGTGATCCGCCTCAGTGTCCGTTTAGCATAAGTTTGAGCCTCGCCACATACTGTACTGCTGGTTCAAGCCAGAATCTTTCTTATACCCAAGAATCTCCCAGATGCTTGAACTGCATAAAAGTGGGCTTGCATTTGATCAGCAGCAGTCCTCAGCTTTGCCCCACAGATCAGCATAAATATGAATAATGATTTCCGAAGATGCCATTGTCTTCATGGCAGCTGATAGGTTGTTGCTTCTGCAAAGTTATGAATCAGCGCAAGCGAGCAGAAGCATTCATTTAAATTTGCTTGGGGCAGAGTGTTTGTCACTGAAGAAATGACAAATACACCACTCACTAAAAGCCAAGCAGGATCCATTTTTCTTGATAATCTGACAGTAATGTTTTTGCCAGCACAAGAATTACCTTATTTAATTTTTTCATAAAAATGATTCAGTCAAAATTTAAAATTAATAAGCTTTTTGCCACTTAGCAGTCAGTATGCAAATTGCATAGATTGAATTCACATATATTTTTTGTTGACACTCAAAAAATTTGAGAAGCCCACTCACATCATTCCCCAATTTGTCATTATCATTGACTTCAGAACTTCCGGGCCCTCCGTCAAACCTTGTTATCTCCAAAATAAGCCCACGTTCTGCCACGCTCAAGTTCCGTGCCGGGGATGACGGGAAGACCTCCATTTGTAAGTGGATCGTGGAGGGTCAGGTAAGTGCAAGTCCATGGAAAAAAACAACAAGCTCTGGGAATATATTCAATTTTTCAGGAAACATTTATCATACTGAAGCTCCTAGAACCAAAAAAAAAAAAAAAATGCTGGAGTTTGGTTGTTTGATGCTATTCTACAGTAGTTCTTTTTTCTTATTTGCGGGATGTTGCGGATTGTGCCAAAGGGCCGTTCAGAATGTTTCTCTGTGTCCCTTTTATGAAGCTCACCGTTCTTAATCATTAATATACCGAACATGAATTTGAATTGTTGTATAGCTGGAAGGGACTTGTCAGTATGCCTGTAATGGCCTTCTGCATCTGAGGGATTTAAAATGTGTTCAAAGTTGTGCTGCTCCTGTCGGCTTCAGATTAAACCAAATGCTAAATAACTTGGAAATGTTGCATAAATTTGCTCTCTAACTCATAGGAAGGTGAACACGAATAGTTATCCTTTTTTCTTATTTTGTTTGTTTTCCTTTCCAATGAAACAGTCCTTTGGCTTATCGTTTAATATAAGGGAGAGAGAGAATTTCTTCCAAACATAAATCCAAACTCTCTTTAAGTAGTAACATGAAACTCATGGAACCCAGTGGTTGGAACTAAATGGCATTGATATACATGAAAGAAATTGCCCTTGTAGCTTTTAGCAATATCTGTATTAGCATTAAATATCGGTTAAAGTGCATGTGGGAAAAGTGTACAACTAGCTATATGTCCTTAAAGCTTCTTCGTGAAAGCCTCACCACCGTATTGCTTACTCCTGTGAAATTTAAGATTAAGAGCGCAGCAGTTTATTTAATTACTGTCATATTTTTGCCCAGATGGCCACAAGGTTTACTGGGCAACGTTCTGCTTTTTTGAAAACCTCCTTTGCCAGCAGTTTGCTGCATCCGATAACCCTACACCCACCCCCCACCCATTCAAGGTTGAATCATTGAATATACGGTATTCTTGTAAGATTTTGTGTCACAGTGGAAATGAAAAGCTAAGGATGCCAGAATAGGTGTGCGCAGTCTCCAGCCATCCCTGATTTTATGGATTGTTTATTTCAACACAACGAGGACACAGATAACCCTCCAGAAGTTATTGAGCTTGGGGTGAACTGCAGACGGGCTCGCCTCATTTGGATTCCCTCTGCTCTGAAGCTGTCTTCCGTGTGTCTTAATTCAGCACAATTGTCTCAGCATGCACAGAAAACGGCACAGGGTTCTCACAGTGCAATTACCCCTTCAAAAAGGAGCACATAGAAAATTCTCTTTTATTCCCCACAGGTCTAGTTCACTGGAGGATCTGCTATGTAATGATAAAAACGATTAAACTTGGGCGTTTGTGTCTAATTTAGCCTGCAAAGCAAGACTGAATTGTGTGCATTGATTGTATATGAGCGTGTTTCTCTGTGTGCTTCTGTGTGGGCGAGCATATGTGTGTATTTCTTGTTCATTACTGGGATAAACATGGTCCAGCATTGTCATCGCAATAGAGGCCGGTGATGTTAAACTGACACCCCAACCCAGCAGCCACTGACTCGTGTGCTGAGGGCACAAGAGCAAGTCCCAGCGAAACACACTTCACCGAGGCGCAGCTGCCACCACGTACAGCTACAGTCACCAGCCAGAGATGCTGCTGCTCCCGTATTTATCATGTTGGCACGTGCTTTTACCTCGTGCACCACTTGTCACCGCGGTAACCGATGGGCTGCGAGAGCTTCACACCCACGCTACCACCATCCGGAGAGTCTGTGGAAGGCAATGCTTTACGAGCTCAGACATCGCCACCCCCCCACACCCCTCCACCACCCACTGCCGTCCAGCCCTTGTGCCTGGGGGTGGCTTTCACTCATGTAGTTTGGCTGCAGTAGACTCGGTGTCTGAAGTTGGGCGTTTACAGAGAATTTCCAAAAACCTGTGAAACACAGTCTGGCAGATATGTAGCAGACTTGGTTTAAAAAAGGGTATGAATGCGGGTGGTTGTAAGTGTCAGGCTGTGTACTACTAAAATCTTCAGTGCCCTCACCTTGGGCCTGTAATTAAAGTATGCGGGAGTCGTAGCTTCTTTTGAATTGTTTCCATCATGGAGAGTTGGGGTGTGGTCGAGAGAGTGAAACTGACATAACAGTTAGAACCTTTTCAGTGTAAGATTGTTAGATTGTTTTTTTAGGGTGTACAAATTATTATAAAGGCATTTTATTGGTGTTCTATTCTTGATGATGTAGAATTTTGGTCCGTCTGCTTATGAGAACAACTCCTGAACACACTTGTTTTGCCCCAACTCTTTTCTGGGAAGATGTGCTGTTACCTTATTCTGTGATGGTGCATAGAGAGCTGGTGTATGGTCTTCTGGTCTGTATCATCCATAACTAAAAATTAGTGTTGCGAAACACTGCCCTGTTAGCTTCCAGAGGCCAGTGTGCTGCCAGATGTGTTGAGTCCCTGCCACCTACCTCTCTTGAAGGTGAGCAGCATCGGTGATGATGAGGACTGGAGGGTCCTGTATGAAAAGGAGAACGAGCCCGATGCCCAGGTCCTGGAGGTCCCGGATCTCATCCCCTTCACCCACTACAGGTGAGCCCTGCTTCTGCCGTATTGGCAGCCTCTCGCTGCAGCCGCCCTTGTTTTGCCGGCCTGCAGCAGCAGTTGTTTAAATCTCAATGTTGCTCTGACAAACGGTCAAGTTGCAACAGAACCAATTGCCCTGCTCTTTATTACCCATCAGAAATTAAATGAGGTTGCATTTCAGACTGTTGTGTAACTGCCTCTGTGTTTATAACTCTTAACATTAAACGTTCGGACTGGAAGAAGTTGCCAAGCGGTTGTTTCATAAATTTGGGACAATGTGTCCGTGATGTTTTCATTTTTATTAATACCCTAGTGAAACCATATATAACAAAGCCGCAGGGCATTTGTTCAGTGAATCAACTATGTGAGTTTCGTTGAAACTTGTGCAGTAGGCTTCTTATGACAGAAAAACATCCAGCTAATTTAAAACGTGATAAATTGTGTTGATACAGGACTCCTCGGACAGACACGGTTTGCCATCATGTTGTCTGGATGTAGTGTGGGAAGGTGGCTAGTGGAGCGCACTGACTGACTGTTTGTGTGCCAGGTTCCGCTTGCGGCAGGTGAACATTGTGGGCCCCAGCCCAGAAAGTCAACCCTCGCGTGTGATCCAAACACTGCAGGCCCCTCCAGATGTTGCCCCCAGCAGCGTGACTGTGCGCACGGCCAGCGAGACGAGCCTTTGGCTGCGGTGGGTGGTAAGATGTCTTCCCTCATGCCCAAAACTCCGGAACCTCCGCTAATGGGCTCTGCCGTGTCCTGACACTGCACAGCGGGGACTGATGTTATGTTTATCTATTTGAAGCTTAACTCCTAACTAAGCTACAAAAAGTGGAAAGATATAAAATAATTTAGACGGCAGCACAATTGTTAGTGCTTCTGTACTTCCGCTCCTGATGTGAAAACGCACCGAAAGCGTATTCTCAGTGTGTGGCAGAAGAATAAGACTGTGTTCTCGGCTGCACGGAGAAGTACCTCGTGAAGATGATGGAAAAGTTTTACTTTGAGCAAGACAGATAATGCCAATCATTGGTGAAGAGGGGCATTGCCCTGTTTTACCGAACTTGCTTTGTTGTTTGCGTGATAATGAGTTTCTTGTCACGACGAAAGCTGAAATGGGATCTTTCTCTTTCCAAATTTCCCTAAGTTATTTACGATATCGCATTATACTACAACGCTGGTAGTGAGATGAGCACTACGAGGGGCTCACTCCCAAAATCCAATTTTGAGAGTGAACCACACCTAACGATAAAGTATCGTGGTTGTGTAAGATGTGACATATGAATTTAGCCGAATATGGGCAGTTTAATGAAGGAAATGAAGAGTGCCGACGTGTTCTTGGCTGGAACGGGATTCCTCTATTTGGAACTTTTTGTTTTTTAATTTCGTAGCGAGGCACTTGAGATGTCTTGCCGTCCTGAAATCTTTCTCATTCTCGAACTGTCAGAAGAGTGCATAGTTGTCCTTGACAGATACAAGTTAGCTTAAGGTTTGTTGCTGAAGAGGGAGGCAGGGAACAGTAATGAAAACTTGGGTCTCTTTAAAGATGCTTCGTTTCGGGCATGATCATAAATGGCTCTAATGTGATTATTCAAATTTCAACCTGGAAATATTTCCTCCTGGACTGTAGGTCAGGTCAGTGCCAAACAATGTGTTTTTCTGTAGTGCCAAGTTATCTTGAGGCAGGACTGGAGTGAATGTGGCAGAAGAGGCACTCCAGATTGAAGGGCATG
This sequence comes from Heterotis niloticus, assembly GCA_018136845.1. Taxonomy (NCBI): domain Eukaryota; kingdom Metazoa; phylum Chordata; class Actinopteri; order Osteoglossiformes; family Osteoglossidae; genus Heterotis; species Heterotis niloticus. The sequence goes on from CM030896.1 coordinate 25,537,098, forward strand.
GTCTAAATGGAGGTCTAATGAGAGGGAACTGATCGCCTCCTGCGCTCTCTTCCACCCCACCCCTCACCCCAGCCGCTACCAGACACGGAGTACAATGGCAACCCGGAGACAGTGGGGTACCGCGTGAGGCTGCAGCGCGCCGACTTGCGTGGCGAGCCACGGAGTCACCTGGTGAATGACCGCCTTGAGAGAGAGATCACCCTGGAAGGTCTGGAAGAATGGACAGAATACCAGCTGCAGATTCAGGCCTTCAACTCCATTGGTGCGGGACCTTGGAGCGAGGTCGTGCGGGGCCGCACGCGGGAGTCAGGTGGGTTCTTGCAGAAGGAACCCTTCTTTTGACGCCATTAGGACACTACGGTTGAGCTTGTGATGAAACATAGCCGAAGGTGTTCGGTGCTCTCAATTTACCTGCTTTCTCGCTGGCTCGCTCGTTTCATTTTAACCAACTCTCCGTGCCGCAAAATCGAGCAGCTGGGGCAGAAGTAAATCTAATTTCGGTAGCATGCAACTCACCAAATCTGCTCATTTGCCGGAAGGTCAGCCGCATCGCACGTTCTTCGCTCCTGGCTTTTCAATGTTGTTTATTCCTTTCAGGGTTAATTGTTGATGCCTTTTGATAAGTTTTAGTACCAGGGCCCCTTGTGCCTTAATTAGATATATTTTATAAGTAGGACCTTGGCTGCCTCGCTGTTTGTGTGTTCGTGCGCCTGTAGTTACCCACGTCCAGACGGACACCACTTCACAGTGGTTCGAACCCATTAGTCCCCCCCGCTGCAAGTCGCGCACATGCTCGTGGTAGGGGGCTTTAATGAATGCCGCTAATGAATCCGTCTATCGTATCTTTCCGAAAATTGTCGCCGAAGCACAACAGATACAGCACTCAGAGGGGAGGCTGAAAGGGTTACATTATCACCGCTCTTGGTTTAAGTGCACCCAGCTAATTGAAGTCAAAATCCGAAAAATGACAAAGTTTTTTTTACCCCCTCGTCCACATTTATATTAATTTGGCAACAGGATGGTTTTACTTCATTTTGTCAGCGCCATCCGGTAAAGACTCACTGCAGAGTTTGGCCTGTGTTTTGCTTTCCTTAATGACCTTCTTGCACGTGCTTTTACCATTTCCAGAAAAATAAAAAAAAAATCTTTCTCATTCATCTGAGAGTGAAAGAAGGATTCTGGGATAAACACTGCTTGCCTGCTAAGCCCTAGCCTCTCACTTAAACCCCCAAACTTTCTTGTATCAGAATTGACAATGAATTACAAGGTCCTGTTTTACAAGACATTTACAGTTTATGCTGACATTGTGGAATTATTAATTATAAATATCCAATTAACAAGAACATGTCTCCTCGAGCTGAAACCAGGACAAGATGCAGCACACAATGCTGGTTCTATTCTCATAACCTGGCCTAGGGTTTAATGCTGCGATATTTTTTGGTGGATTACACTTCACCCCCCACCTGTTACAGTAGGGATCCCATTCCTCATGTCCTCCGGTTTTCCCTGTAATAAAAGTTATTCCTTCCACCAGTCCCATCTGGATCCCCAGAGAATGTGACGGCAGAAGCGGTGAGCTCCACGCAGATCCTGGTCACCTGGGGTCCTGTACCGGAGCAGGAGCAAAATGGACACATCTTGGGGTATAAGGTGAGAAAACATAATATTGCAGAATTTCACAAATGCAGTAATTCTCACTGTTACAGTGTCTTGGCTTCTCCCCCCTGTGGTTTACAACAAAGCCACTGATGTCCTTCAGTTCTATTTAGGTGTTTTGTGTTGCACAAACGGAAAGGCAAAAAAAATCCAGCAATTTGGGTGCAAGGACAGCATGAGACTAAATGACCCTGTAGTGTAAAGCAACCAGAAAGAGCTGGTGTGCCGTTTAAACAGTGGATAAACCCAGAGTAAAATGAACGTCTTCAGCGAGTGACTGAATTTAGCCTAAGTGGCGTGCAGTGAGTTGTGTGACTACTTCGCTCTGCTCTTTCCTCACTTTACTTGTCCAACTAACAACTTCGGCTGGAGAGACGTAAGTGTGCTGCAAACATGTCCATTTCTATTTCGTTTCTCACCATGCTTTTTTGGTTGCTTAACGCCTTTAAATCTGAGATAATGCACCGTATCCCAGCGGGCACTTTCCTCCGCATCAGCCTTTGTGTAGACCCAGAGCGTCTGAGGTGGTGTTGAGTTAGTGAGGGTGGTAGCAGCTCTCATACATTAACAGTCACATTCATGCAGTACAAACCTCCAGAATTTGGACCTGCATTGTATATCGACAGTGCATTATTCACAGTGGGCATTCAGCCATAAGAACACCCAACCCAGGAAAATTAAGCAGAGAACCTACTGGAAAAACTGTGTAAGCTCAGCAACCAAGTAATAATATATGGTTAATCAATGAAATGAGCGCCGCAGCAAGTAGCGGTGCTTCATCGCGGTTCTTGGGCCGTTTGTCCATGGGTTTGAATCAGATGCAGTCTGTGCCGACTTTGCATGTTTTTCCAGTGTTTGTATGGGTTCCTCCAGGGTGCTCCAGTTTCCTCCCACAGGCATTCATTTCGGGTTAATTGGTCGGTCTAAATTGCCCATAGTGTGCGCCTACAATGTACTGGCGTTCCATCCAGGGAGGTGGTTCATAGCCTAGCACCCAGCGTTATGGACCATTGCGACTCTGACCAGGATAAAGCAGTAAATGATAGTGGATGAATGCATAATGAATAAAATTAAATTATTATTTAAATGATCATAATTATTCTTGACTTCTCTGTTGCTTATTGCTTTGACCTTTGTTCAATGCTCTGTGTCATCCTGGTGAGAAGATTGCTATATAAAAATAAGTTGAACTGAAACAATCTTGATTTACCTTGATTTATCATGCTGTGGCAGCACAGGATTATATAGATTGTTATAAAAAAAAAAAAAAAAGAGCTAAACCTAAGTCTATCTAAAAGGCCCCAAGGCCTTTTTTATGTTATAGTTGTTGTCAGTTTAATTTCCTGTTTGTTTACTTTGGGTCATGCCGTGGAGTTCATCTGATATAAACTGCGTTAATACATATTCAAGCTTATGTGGAGTAAGGTAAAAATGTAGGAAAGGGACTTTTTTCCTCTTTCAAGTCATGTTAATTATAATTTCTCTCTGCTTTCTGAGCTCTCCTGCACATGTGCACGCGCACACGCACGCACACACACACACACACACACACACACACACACACACACCCATGCTTTGAGTCACGCTGCAGATTTCTTTAACGGTGAATCATCGTGAAGAATATGATTTTTAGCATGATGAAATGTCATGTAAGAGAATGTCATGCTGTGAAATGTGAATTCCCATTCTGTAGCAATTAATTTCGTACATGTGAGACAATGCCCAGTCATTAAAATTGAAGAAGTACATAGTCAGTTGGTTAAGAATCCAGATCTGAGATCATAAGTTTGCAGGATAAAATCTGCCCCACTGTTGCCCCACTGAGAAGAACAGCTTAAACTTCTTCTTAGTGGAATAGTCAGTTCAGGTTGTCCTCACTGTAGGACACAGCAGTGTTGTTTCATTTCTTTAAGGACAGATTAGATAGGAAGGGAAAGATAGATACGAAATGCAGTTAATGAAGCATTTCTTATGCTCCGCGCATCCCACGTTGAGAAGCCTCCGCAGAGCATCAGTTTGCTCTTTGCTGCTGTTTTCTTTCTTGTGTTTTTTACATGGTACAATGATAGGTGTAATGGGGGAGTTCCTAAAAAGTCCAACAAAAAAAAGTCCACCTACATTTGTGTATGTATGTATGATATGAATACAGATCCCAATTTCTCTGAATACCATTGCTAATAAATATTTGTTTGAATGCATCTCTTTCTTGGTCAAGTTTTTAGACTTGCATGTGGCCCACTTTTTATATTTTCTGAGCTTATTCATCCAAAGTTGCTTTAAAATTTGAAACAAACAGCATCCAAGGTGCCCGGGCAAAAAGAAGTTGAGATCTGCATATTTTTTACTGATTTAATTACATCACATCAGTACAAATTATGACACTTTTGCACATTTGTGGGAAAAATATGAAATATGTTGAAGTACATCCAGACCATTTTGGCCAAAAATGTTTATTTGTTTTAAATAAAAAACTAAATCTTATGCTGCTGTGATGTAACAGTATGGAAATGAGTGTGCAGACAGTATTACTGCCTCATGCTCCAGGGATGTGGGTTCACATGTGGGCATCTGTGTCTCTGTTCTACATGTGGTCAAGTTTCTTTTCTCCCACACTGCATAGACAAGGTTCTCTGATGCACTGGTATTCTTTGACTTCATGTCACTGTGCACTGAAACGTGTATGTGCTTGATCATCACACCTGAAACCTCATACCTCTGTGCTGGGGTGTCAGATGTCGTGATTCCAGATACATGTGCGGTCACTATGTAGTTAATATAAAATCTTTGCAGCCTGCCCAAGACTTTCATATCATAAATATATATTTGAAAAGAAATCAATTTTTGGCTCAGATGGCAAAGCTTTGAAAAATTAATTTTTCAAATCCATTCCGTACCGGACATCCCACAGAGGACATGTAGCGTTGTCATTTTCCCCCTCGCGGAAAAACCAGCAAGTCTGTAAACGTGTTAATTGAAAATCCCCTCTTTGGGAAAGCGAGTGTTTATAAGACGGGAAGGCGAGGTGTGAAGCCATATGCTGCGCTTAGCTCTCCCAGTGTTATGTCAGCAGTAATTAAAGCAGCACACAGGATTTATTGCTGACCTCCTTCAACAGCACTCCTGAAATGGGACCTTGAGACGTCTGTTGTGTTGAACGCTGCTTGGATTGGTTAGATTGATATATACATTCTGGTGCTGGCGTTAAAAAAGAACGCTGTTCTGAGTTGTTTGGATTGTTTTTCAATCCTTTCCATTATTCAATATACTAATTATTTTCCTTAACACCAAAATTAGGATTGCGTGCTTGTCTAAGGCCAAACGCTTCACACTTCGCAGCTTAGAGTGATGTTGACAGTGAAGAAATGCAAAAATGCCAAGGAAATGAATGTAGCCAAGCACCAGAAGACATAATCCACCATTCCCGTGCCTGATGGTTTAAAGGAAGAAGAAAGCTGCAGTCCTTTAGGATGGCCATCTAGGATGACACCAGCAGTAAATCATACTACTGTAGGTGCGCTCGGCCAGCGTCCAGCATCACCATATCTCACGTCAGGTCGCATTGAGAATAATTGAAAAGTGCCCAGCAGATATGCAAAGGCTCTAAATAACAGGGCCTTGTGTGCTGTCACCTGCTGCTTTACTGGCAGGCTGGCCAGGCGATGACAGGCTAATAGATCGCCACTTTAATCGCATCGTTCTGCGTGAATGTTGAATACGTCAAGCAGTGTGTTTGTTCAAACTGTGTTTCTGCATGCATAGGCACGTATGCATTTGAATGTATGTGCCAACCACTTCACTTCGCTAAGTGTAACACCTCTCCAATATTGTAACACCTCTTCCAAACCTTCGACTTGCTATGCTGTCTTCTTAAAATTATGTTATGGAAAAGGGCTGGCTGCCATTAACAACTGAAATAGAATAGAAACTTGCGGTTTTGTGTATTTTTTTATTTGCGTAAGTAAGCGAATTAATAGAGGTTTGGTTCTTCCGTTGTTATTGTCATCTCACATCATCCTTCCTCTACAGCTAACTTGTATTGCATGCTTGTGAGCCACATAATGCACAGATGCAACACGGCACTACAGAACACAGTACTTTGAGGTTATGTGCATGGTGTATTTTAAAGTAGACTTAACTTTAATGTTGCTTTACGTTAATAAAAGATAATAAAATAAACTGGGATTGTTTCCTCTCTGATGCCTTGTGCATCCAGCGTATAGGAATGCTGAGACGCTGCATTGTGTGAGCTGTTTGTGAAAATGCAGTAAATACTGTGGGTAAAAGTTGTATAATCTTTTTAGGATTTTAGATTAAATTTTTAACAGAATATAACCCATGACTAGGGTAACAGATAATTCAGAGTTACGAACCTTCCGGTCCAAATTTTGAGGAACAAGCACGTGTGTTTTTGCCTCTTTGTTTGCAGTTGCAGTTGCAGTTGTGCTTGTGTGTGAGCACGCTTGTGCCTGTGTGCATTTCCCCAGGTGCTGTATAAGGAGAAGGATTCTGACTTGGAGCCTCAGGTGCATCTGGTGAGAGGGAATCTGTCACAGTCGGTGCTGCTGCGGAACCTAAGGAAGTACATCCTGTATGAGATCCAGGTGCTGGCCTTCACCCGTATCGGGGATGGGGAGCCAAGCCACCCACCCGTGGTGGAGCGTTCCAAGGACGACGGTGCGTGAGTCTTTCCTCGCTATCTAGAAGCTTTAGGACACTAAGTTTATTTTATTGTAGCTAAATATGTCAACTTAATATACTTGGGGAGAAGCACAAACAAAAATCCAAATTTCCCTAAATCCTGCGTTTTTGACTTTATGAGAGCATTTACTTGCAGTTTTCGACATCGCCATTGTACACAGAACTGTAGGCCTTTGCACGTCCTAAATGAATTAATTAAACTGTGCATCCCACACACGGTCCAACCAGTGGAATTCCAGAGACTGATGTACCCAGTACTGCAAATGCCTTTGGGCAGCCCTTGCAGAACTGACCCACTGACTCTTTCCAACTGGCCAAGGGCTCCATCCTCATTCAACAATGCACACAGCTAGACTGCATCCAGCTGGGCGCCATCTCATCGCCCTCTGTCATGACACCAGCTGTGAAACTCAGTGCTCAGTGTTCTAGGGCAAGGGATGCTGCGCTACAAGAACAGTGGATCCTGCAGGCATGGGAAGGGGGAGGGGGGATAGGGCATTGGAGCACAACTCTCCGGGTCCTCAAGGTGCATTGCGGCACTGCATGGTCTCAGCCTCTTTTGTACCATTGAGATGCAGCCGGGGACACCTCACGCAGTGAGAGTCTCCATTCAAATCTAAATTTGTAATCGCAAATAGCGTGTCTGATACCCCCTCCTTTTTTACAGTGTTTATGATTAAATTTTTATTGCTTTCGTGTAAAATCAAGTTATAAATACGAATGAGCTGGCATTAGCTGAATGGGGGAAGGCCCCAGTATAAGTGTCATCAACTGTGGCTTGAAGAGCAGTAATAAAGTAAGAATCGATTGGATGTGTTTACTGTTCCAGCAAAGCTCCTGGACTTTTTTTTTGTTGTATTTTCATATTGCAAAGGTTTTGGTAAACTGTAGAGCTGTAGAAATATGTATACAACTTTGATAGAGACATGTATGTAGAACAAGGTGAGAGAAACATACCTGTTACTAATTATTAAAATGACTAACATAAGCTTATAAATGTCAGATACTTAAGAGATACTGGATTGCTGCAGTACAATTGTGACACTTCTTAAGGAGTTGCTTTTCTACTTAGTTTTTTTTCTTAGTACTTTGACAGTGTACCTATTTGAATTGTGCAAATGTATTTTGAACGTGACCCCACCACCATACAGCAGATACAGTCAATTCACCATATGGAAGCAGGTCTGCATCAAAACATTTTTGGAACCTCTTAAGGACACGTAAGGCATAATTTGCTAAGGAAGTGGAATCAGTAAAAGCAAAAACAGATTAAAAAAGAAAGTACAGAATATTCTGATGGCACAAAAATAGCAGCCTTTGTAGAAACACATTTATGATGCGGCAGTAAAAAGGTAACTTTCGTAACTGTCATCTGTGGGCAGGAATGCATTAAACCCGGTGCTTCAAATCAGTGGATGTTATGGCACACAATATGCAAAATGGAAAAGGATGGGAAAGACTTTATACAAAGAGTTTGCAAAAAATGTAAACTGTTTTCCCCCAATTTTTTACTTGTGTACCAATATATCAGCTCGGCTTCTAGTATAAAGAAAAAAAATTGTTTATACACTGTATCAACAAAATATTTCTGCCGTAATGCAGCCATAACTATGCTTTTAAAGTAGTTCAAATTTAACACAATAAAACCTTTCACCTTGTAAATGACCAGGTAAAATCCAATAGATGTAAATGTGTAAAATACAGAAATTTCATGAAATTCACCTTTAAGCAGATGGAAGGTTTTCTCCCTTCTGTGTACGTATTGTCTTTTTCCAAAAACTCTGGTCTCACATATGTCTGCATGTTTTGCTTTCCTAAATTATGGCAACCAAAGTTTATCATAGCTTTAACAGCAATGACAAGTGAATGAATTGCACTGGGGAGTTAATTAAAACTTTAAAAGCCACTTCGTGTTGCCTCTGCACCTGCCAGCATGGCACAAATATATCAGAACGGGATCGAATGCGTCAAATAAAGCTTCATAAATAGGCAATGTATAAATGAAACGTAAAAGTTTTCCAAAATTATTAAACGAACCCAGAAGTAACAACGTAGTACATGATCTAAAAAATCCAGCCTCTGCTTACATAAGGTTAACTCAAAAAGTTAGCCCAAATTTCCACCTACTTGATTGTGGGCTGCAGCTATTTTTAATAAAAAGAGCCGATATGAGGATGTGACTGCAGTAAGTTCTGTAACCCTCGGGCGCTGTGTATTTTGGATAACCGGCCTGTGTGCTGACCGACGACCGCGCATTCTCCACTCTTGTTAAGGCTTTCTTATTCCATTAGTCATTTCAGAGATGCCATTTGGTCAGCCTTTATGTCCATCCTTATAATTTCAGTTCAGTTCATAATTGCTCATGATCATTTGTTCTGTGTTATATCTACAACTAGAGCCTCCACTAGGTTTTCAAATGACCAACAAATTGAGCATTATGATTAATTCTCATAATTGGTCTTAATAACTTCAGATCAGCAAAGACCGTGATGAAGCAGAAGACTTATTTTTGTCTAATTCAACCAACTTTCATTACAGCTCAGGAAATATTGTTCTGCCTTTTTTTCAAAGGTTCACCAAAAAAGTGACAGTATTGGCAACACCCAAGTCCCCCCCATGGAGAGCCTGGTTTCTAATTATGCTTTTTAATGTGTAACCATATAAATGGTTATTAGCCCAGGGGGTGCCGTGGCTTCTTGGTTAAACCCAGGGGTTCTGTGTCTGGGTGTGAAATGATTGATTCTGACTCAGTAGCATCTGCCCAAAGTGCTGAGTTGATCACTTTAATCCTCACTTTAGATGTTTGGGTTCTTTCCTTTCTTTCCCAGCCAAAACATACAGGCAGATATGAAGCAGAATCCTTTGATGCACAACTCATTTTCTTCAGACTTTGGTGACCAGCAATGCTTTTCAGGCTTTGGAACTGCTGTTCAAGCGGCGTTGTTCTGATTAGGACCTCATAACACCTAAGTGGAGGTTAATGTGTAGGAAACAGAAGCAAATACTGTATTACCAACAAGGCAGAACTTGACACGAAAACTAATTATTCACACCTCGGGTTATCGATAACGCAGATGTGATTTAGCTCGGGTATGCTTGCCATTGTCGTGTAGACAGTCTGAATGAATATATCAGCTAATAAGTTTGACATATAGTTAAATAATACACCATAATAATGCACAATTTATCTGACTAAATGTCCCTAAATGTAAACTCAAAGCAGGGCATTCGGGTTAGAATTAAAAAAAAGAAGTGTTAACATAAATCTAAGCCGAGAGGTATCAAGGCTTTTTGCATAATAACACTGAAGAATGAGTGTCCGGTCTGCTAAAGCTAACAGCAAAGCAGAGCACTGTCAGTCAGACCAAAGAGACAGGAGGAAGTGTGGCGAGCTGGAGCCATCTTTCCCACCCCGTGAACACCCCTGATCCCGGCTCTCCTTTAAATTCATATTAACAAGTTTTGCGTTGGGCTGCCGCTCTGTCTCTGTGTGTGTGTGTGTGTGTGTGTGTGTGTGTGTGTGTGTGTGTGAGCACAACTGTACATCTATGGGGATCTGGGATTACATGCATGGATGCGTTCATGTCTACATGCCATCATCTTTTGTTGCTGTGTCTTGTCCCCACTCTCACTACAATGTACTTGAGCAATGTAATTATCGCAAATTGCTTCACTAAAAATTACCCAGCTGTATAAGTTAGTAAATCATTATTCTGCGAGTGAATAATTGTAGAAACCTAATATTCTGAGTCATCTGGGACAAAGGTGTGAGCCTAAATAAAATAGAATACGTATTAAGTGAGGTATCGAATGTTACGAATCCCCCAGAAATGTGGTCGGTGCCCTTGCTCCTGGAGTTGTGTCCCACAGCCTCCTACCTGTTATACAAGCGTGAGCGTCTCACTCAAGTCAGAGCCCCAGGTCAGCATTTCTGGCCAAATATAACCAGGTTCTCCTGGACAGACATTGCTAACAGCCAGCTATGATAAATAACAGTGCTTGGGAATTGTGTGGCAGTGCAATTGGGCATCCCGCCACCCCTGAAACGTCCCTCTGAGAGCAAACAAACTGTCCCTCTGGATGTGCACAATATTCAAGGTGCAGAAAGGTGAGACCTTCACACATCTGAGCGCTGTGACAGGTGCACAGGAGTGGAGCTATTTTAGCACTGTGAATTAACGCCTTGTAAAAACCGAATGGCTGCAGGCAACTGTCTAAATTTATGTTGCACACACAGCGTCGATCACAGCTGAAAAGAGAGGTCACATCTTCAGGTAGCTGCAAGCTGTCATTTCTGTAAATTACATGGTGAATTTGGTTTTGTTCAACAAGCAACACCAGTGCAACTGTGAATGTGGCTGACGTGTACAGAGAAGTTAAGCTGATCACACAGAAGGAAATAGCCTCAGGCGTTTTGCCATTAAATTTTAAAGTCTGTTAATTGTCTGTTAGAATGTGTGTCGAGCTGTGGCTCTTCTGTAGGGCAAATTGTGTGACGTCTGTAATAATCACCTATCTGCTCTCCGGGACCTCAGTCCCTGGACCCCCAGTGAGGCTGGTGTTTCCAGATGTGCGTCTGGCGGAGGTGAGGGTGGTGTGGCAGCCTCCAGAGGAACCCAATGGGATCATCATGGGTAAGAACCACGCACATACAAAATTTAAATTACTTTAGCTTCTATTTCATCAGCAAACAATAGAAAGAATGTACAGTGGAGCTTAGCTTGAGTTGAGGAAATTCTTTTGTTTATATATAAGCAACATGGGTCACACAAACATAAAAACAGTGTATATTTTATGAACACATTGAGATAAATGAAGTGCCACTATTCGGGTGTCTAGAATTAGAATGAATTGGAATACAGATTAAATGTAAATTTTTTCCAGCAGAAGGGAATTCATTCCATGGGTCACTCGTGTACTATTTTTATATAGGGAACTTACATTATGGACCACAGGAACAAAATATTACCAATATAAACAAAATTAAAACAATCTAAGCACAATAAAGCTAACGCAGCACACAAAATGTTTTGAATGCATAGCTGAACAAGCCAGTTTAATGATAGCTGAGCGCACTAAAATCCTCCAACTTTTAGTCGGAAATAATTTTATAGCAGTACGGCACTGTAACCCCAGTTACAGCAGCAACGAGAACGCACAACCCAGTGACGCTGAGGGACGTGTTCTAGATTACAGGTTCAGAGGAACAAAAAGGACCTTGAAAAGTACAGACATATATGAGCAGAAGACCTACCATAGAAAGACACCATCCTGTGCCAGGTTGTACATGCAATGCACTCCGCACGGCCTCCTTGGCGCAATCTTTACTGCTTCTTTAATATCTAATATCGTACCCTTGCAGCATCCATTTAGCTATGTTTCCCACCACTTGCAAGAGCATCGATTCAAGACATAAGACACATTTTTTTCCTCTACGGACATGAGGAAAGGGCAGCTCAGTGTCATGAGCTGGATCACCCGAGGCCTCGTTGCTTCAGAATAATTCAATGTTCAGGCCAGGGGAACATTTCTGCTGCAGTAACATGATTAAAAGCGACTGACATCCGGTGCTGGGTAGGGCCACCAGAGAACTTCGCCATGCCTAGTCACAGCGCCTCTGGAAATTAGTCTGGGGAGCAGAGCATAAAACCTGAATGTGATGAAATACATTCCTGACACTTTGGGGTAAAGACAAAGTTTATGGTTTTAGTCATTTTAAACTCCCTCAACTGTGACTCTGCTCCAGAGCAAAATTGGGTTTAAACTGTGATGATGGTAAATATCCAGCAACAGGTACATCATTGCAGGTGATATTATAGGAGGTTCCTATTTAAGCAAATAAATAAGAAATGCATTTTTAAGCCTTTTTTTTTTTTTTTTTTGGTATTTTGAGCTTGCTGTGATTAATGGTGCCTCAGGGATTTCAAGGTATGAAAAGGGCTTTGTGTTTTTCAGAAGTTAAGGATAATGCTGGTCACAGCTGGCCTGGTTGCGCACATGAGCTGGTGGAGGAGGTGGTGTGCAAGCACTGGACCGTAGCGTCAGTTCACATTTAACATTTACGTGCATCATAAAAATTGCATTGATGTAAATAGATCTCAACAAGCCTGGCAAAATAAAGGCCTAGCTGGAATGATTTTTTTTTTTTTTTGGTCCCTTCGGAAGCAAGTCTTGGCAATTGTGCACGCAACATGAGTCTTGCCTGCACTTAAATCCGTGAGCATGTTGCCCTCTTCCTGCGTCCTGAAAAACACTCGTGGGCCTCTGGAATGAATCCTGGAAGAAGTGCCAACCTTATTACGCCACCAGGCCACACTTCTTTGGAGAAGATATATTTTTACTTTTTGCACCCTCTTAGCATTGTACCTGCTTGATTTTTTTTTTGTCTGTTTGAAATGCAGCAAAGCAGAAGCAGTTAGATGTAAGCCTGGTAAACCCATTTTCCTTATAGTCTGACTCAACACATAATCCCGCTTTGAAAAGCCTTTGAAAATCAACTCTTTTTCTCACACACCAAAAACTGAACAGGAGTGTCCGTCAGTGTCAGCAAAGAGCCATGCAGGTTTGAATTTGCTGCTTGCCGATTAATCCAGGTTTAATGGAACTGAGCTAACAAACACACGGGGCCAGTTGGGAAGACATGAGCGAGGTGCGAGACTTTTCACACGAGATGAGCATCGGAATTCAAAAGCAGCTTCTCGCGATGTTCTTCTAAAGACAAAAATGTCAAAGTTTTGATCTGCACCAAGGTTTACTGCTGCCTTTGTGTGCAAAAATAATTTTAAGTACAGGACTGTTTACACATTTGGATTTGTGTAAAAGAGAATAGCTGGGTAGAAACATGAACATGCATGCGTTGGATGGGTTTCTTGCTTGTTGCTGAAGGGGCAGGCAGGATGAATGCTGCTCATGTGGCTGACTTTTAATTTCTGCTCCCTTGCTTGATTTGTGGAGTTGGCCTCTTTCCCCCGACAAAGGCTGCTTAGCTGCCCGTGTAATAGTGGGAGACATATTTCCCCCACCGTATGTAAATAATGAATATATGTGTGAGAAGCTTGCTGCAGAGATTCCACTAAGCCCCTACTTGAAGTAAATTTTACCTCATCCTTTTTGCCACGCAGCTTATTTACCACTGCTCTCCTGCCATTGTGTGCTAAGTAAATCTCAGATGATACTCCTAAATAGGCCCCTTGTCATGCTGATTTATCACAAGAAACAGCACCCCATTACCTTTTTTAAAGTCCAGAATTATCTTATAAATAAGTGCCTTTGCGTAGCTGTGCCTTGGTATAAATTCGCAGAGGAGTTGAAACTAATAGGAATTTACTGTTCTGACTTTTTAATGTTATTTCCTCTTTACATTGGAAGGAATATTTTTAGTCAGCACAAATGTGAGCCATTGTAGTTATTCAACCGTCTAAAATGGTGCCAGTAATGTTGATAGAGCACAAGGAACGCAATTACACTTCGATGGGACCATGGTGCGGTGGAGCCACACAGCTCCCGATCTGTGCATGTTCACAAAGATATCAATCCAGCTCTCTCTCTCTCTCTCTCTCTCTCTCTCTCTCTCTGTGTGTGTGTGTGTGTGTGTGTGAGAGAGATTGCTCTACCACAAACTGGCATCCCCTGTACCCTACCTTGCACTCCATAGATCCGCTCCAGACCACCCTACACTGGACAAGAACTTATTGAAAATGAAGGAGTCACGGAATGAGCAACATATAGTATCATTTACTGTATATACTGTAAAATATTCAGTGTATACAGTGTTGGTGCAGAGTGTCAACAAAAGGCTGCACAACAAGCAGAAAGAAAATCCTACTCTGTTTCAACAGTCAGAAATTGAGTTGCCCCCCCCCCCCCCTGGTCTGTGTGACCTGCAATTGAGTGCAGTCCAGCCAGGATGTTGGCAGTCGGTTTAGGATGAGTGAGTGGCCAGCGAGTTTGGAAAATAATAACTCCAGGAGTGTGTGAGTGACGATCCAACCAATTACAGTGCCTGCCGTCTGGACTGAAGAAGCCCTTTTTGAAATAATGACGCTGGGGAAAACATGCTTCGGGTCACAGCGCAGCAGTAATAAGTGAAATGATCTGACTGTTCTTCTGCAGTGTGCACCCAGCAGCAAGTTTGGAAATCCTGCACGTGGTCTAAGAGGTCTCGGGCTGCTGTGGGGAGAAGTTCTGGTGGTTTGTATGGAGGTCTTATTGTGAGACACCAACCCTGGACAGCTTGCAGTGGTCCTGGAAAAAATATCCCTTGCTTTAGGCCTATTCAGTCATCAGAGATATCGCTACCCAAAAAAATTTGAGGATTTTGCAGTTGTACTAAAGCAACCAGAGGTACATATACTGCCACGTGGAAGTATGGTATCATGTTTCCCATTATCTAAGATTTTAGGCACTCCCAGCTAGAAATGTGATGTTTATTAGCCAAAATTGCTTCTTATCAACTGTGATGTTTGAGGTCAGATGTTGGTAACTGTAGGGCCTGGCCCATTTTGCCCCCAAATACTTTAAGAACAGGACTGTGTATATCTGTCACACAATAAGAAGGACGTCTTCGGTAAAAGCAGAGGGGGAAAATGTAGCTTTCATGAAGACAAATGACTGGTTCATGAAATGTGGACAAATATGTGTCTCCTTTTTCACTTAGAGAGTACCGATGTACACTGAGCATCCTGGAAAGAAAAAAAAAACATTCATATAGACAGAAACAGCAGTTTAACAACAGGTTCATAGAAATGGCTTATAAGATCATAATCAGATCAAGGATTCCACCTGACTTCTCGTGTGTGTGTTCCCATTTTTCCAGGATACCAGATTGCTTACCGACTAGATGCCGGGCCCTCCAGTACTTTCACTACTGTTGAGGTGGGGCCCAGTGCCAGGGAATTCAAGGCCACAGGCCTTGCCCCTGACTCGGCGTACATCTTCCACATTTCTGCCAGGACTCAGCAGGGCTGGGGACCGCCTGAACAGGCGCTGGTCATCACCACGGAGAACCGAGGTGACCGGGATTCCCCCAAGTGCTGCCACTCGTGGTCCAATATATGTTTAAGCCTGAGTTCCTTAGACAGCCAAACACACACATAAACGTGGTGAAAACACATGGGCCACAAGGCTGACACCCATATATGTGAATAGGAGGGAAAACTGACAATCTTGTACACAGTAAAACATACAGTTACCGGATAGTTGAACACACACTGAATGCTCTGTTAAATACATGGTTCAGTACTGTTGTCACACCTGTGGTCAAACATGTAGTAAAACACATAGTTACGAGGGTGGTCAAACGCATTAACCACATGGGGTTGTGGCCCAATAGTGCGACACAAAGCACAGTTAACATCCGTGCCTCATATGTCCTGTTTTGTTGTCTCAGTTTGTTTAATTTTCCATTTGGTAATTTCATTCCTCTTCTGGAATTATTTTCAAAATCATGATGATTCTACAATGTCACAGAGCAGCTCTTCTCTACCTGCCCTTGCCCTAATAGCGCACTTTGGGTTTGAAAAGTCAATAGGGTAAATTTAGCTACATCTGTTATCTGCTATCATGAGATACTACTTTTTAACTTTAAGGTCACCCTTGGTTTGTGTCAAAGTTCAAATAAGAACACAGAGCATTTTGAAAATTAGATAACATTTCTGGAAGAAAAGAATGAACATGAGAAGCAAAGGAAAGGATTTGTGTGCTTGTAAAGAAAGGCTCTGACTTTGTTAGAAAGGTCAACGCTTCTGTTGATTGACTTTTTGGTGTGGGGATTTCAGGATTAATGCTTTTTTAAAGCGTGGACATAGGGGAGGTGTAAGAACTCAGAAGTGCTTGGTTAGAGTTTACATATTCGGACAAAGAGTAACATGAAGGGAAATGTTGGCTGGAAACAGATGCTGATGAAACAGTACTGATTTTAAAACACTCCATAGACAGGCAGAGGACCAGCAGTGGGCCTGATCATTGCTTGGTTTATTACATGAACGACATCGCTTCTCCCAGTCCATGTAGCTGACCCATATGGTAAATGCTAATGGAATTCTCTAATGGTCTGCTCTTTGGGAATGGATGATGTAACACTTGAGGGGGCCAAACCAGCAGGCCTCTGTGTTCCTGTGTTCATTCCTATGAATCGGTACACCATTTCCTTGTATGTGTGTTTATAAGGTGTTAAGAGTTTAAAAGCATGTGAGCATCACTCTCCTTTCCATACCTGCATTATAGAGCGGCCCCAGCCTCCCCGGAAGTTGACTGTGCCCCAAAGTGGGGTGCAATCCCGCAGCTTCCTACTGCACTGGGTCCCGGGGGCGGATGGAGCTTCCCCTGTGCGCTACTTCACCCTGCAGATCCGAGAAATGCAACACAGCAACTGGACGGCCCACTCCTCCACTATCGGCTACAACTGCACTTCCTGGATGGTGGACCGGTGAGAGCCGTCGTGCAACAACCACCCTCCTCATAGGGATTTGAAAAGTTTACTGCTTTGTTCCACGCTTTCTGACTGACACGCGTTTTAGCTGCCGGTCCATTTCCAGTTCATATTTACAGGAGCAGTGCTCTAAAACTTGAACTATTAAAATGACCTGTAGTGAGGGTGAACCTGTAACATCTTATCCTTTGTGTGCCCTGGCTGGTGATATCTACAGTGCGCCATAGCATTTACGCCACACTGAGGCACATCTGCCTTTAGGAGGGATCAGTATTCCAGCACTGCAACCTTTTGCTTAGGTAATTACACTCACATGGCAGCAGCAAACATCAGGTGAACTTCACAGCAAATGGTAGGTATACCACTGAGAAATGTTATTAAAGGATTATGATTATATATCATGCCGGATTATCCATGGTTTTTTACAGCTAACATGAAACTCTGTGCATTTATTAGGCATGGAAATCTATTTCTGTATTGTCGGTGTATAATAATGTATCCTGATTTCTCTTAAATAGTTTTTAAATCTCTTTTTTCATTCTGTGTCGGCTTATTTCCTTTCCTGCATATAACCTATATCCTGTAATATTATAGCAAGGCAAAATTGATTAAAAATGATTGTATTAAATTGTTTTGTAAAGGGGAAATGGCCTTTGGTACCCCAGTGGATGGTCTTGGCGGAAAGAGGCGTTGGCGGGGTTACGTGACTTCAGTAACCTCTGGTAACCAAGGGAGACACTGACCTTGGAGACAGGCCACCTCTGTGAAAATAACAATGGCCTAAAGGAGAATCATCCAGCAGGCTGCTGTGACATTCTGCCTCTTTCATTTTGTTGCTAGGATATTAATAAAAGCCCAAATCATGATTTATGGAAAGTTTTCTGATTTAGAAAGTGGGAAGCAATATTGAAAATAACTGGTGCCAGTAGCACTGCATTCAAAATGAACTTCAGGAGGAATTGCTCAGACAGCAGTGAATGTGGACTTTTCGTGCATTCTGATCGTGATTCCCCCTGTGTTTATGAAACATTTTTTTAATTTGCGTGTTTTCTTTGCAATTTTCCTTGCTGCTTCCCAGCCATCTGTTCTGAAAACAATCACTACATCACTAGAGGAGTTTACATGGTGTTATTTGTGTTTCTGTTAGCATAGCTAAGTGCCAACGCTAAGGTGTTACTAAGTGACTGCATTTGCCCCCAATGGCAGAGGTTCTCTGTAAAGTTTCATAAGCAAATTTCATACCAACTAACGCATTTACAACAATAATCACAACATATTCTCTTGTCACGTGACCTAGAAGCATATGTGCTTCATCTCTAACATTACAGTTTCATGCAACTTGTAACCCTTCTTATGCACATTATTTTCGAGATGAATTGCTTCCGCTTTAACTGTATTTTGCTTTTATTGCTACAGTCTGTTATTTCGAGTTTTTATTCTATGCTTGACCTTGCATTTTGTTGTACTTTGAAAATGAAACATAATTATTGTCTTTTGTCTTTGAAGTCACAAAACTTTCCTTGGTTTCCTTGGCCTGTCTTCGGTTTCTGTCATCTTCACACTTGTGAAGATGTTCCTGCTCCATCTCCTTAGACTCTGACAGCAGTCTGGGGAAAGACTGGGGTCCAAGACCCCTTTCTAGGCAACTTCCATTAAAGAGCTGCATCATTGCTTTGCACACTTTATCACGCGGTAGCCTCTGTAGATCATGGATCACCCTTCTTTGTTATCCAGTCAGCTCTGGTGTTGCTAAGCAGGACGCTCATAGGTGCTGAGGCAGCACTTCTGCCTTTACACATACAGGCACACTGTAGCCTCAGTGAAGGCTAGCAGCAGTACCACCCACTAGATTCAGTCTTGAGTCTGGAAGAAGCTTTTGAAAATCCTTTAATTTTGGAAACAAAATACTTTGTACTTCAAACCTCTGCTGTCAGCTTAATACACCTGCTAGTGTTTTGTTTTTGTATGTAACCTTACATAATTCTCTTGAAAATAAGTGATTTCTGCTGCTATTTTTTTAACCAAAGCCTTCCAGTTGTCAGGATGGAAGTTTTGCCAATTTACCTTTGACCAACGCCCCCTACCAAGTGAAACTTGGCCTCTTTGTTGTTGGCTGTCACATTGATTGAAATGTGACCTCTGTGCATAGTTCATTTAAATTTCACTGTGCCTTTGACCAACTGAATTGTCTGCTCTCTTGGTTTACGTTTGGCTTTGTAGCCAGCCAACCGCATAAGAATCAATGCTAAATTTTTAATGGTTTATGGGTAAGAACAACTTATTTAATTTAAGTTTGTGTGGAAGCCTATGTTTTGGAGACTCGCACTCTGGCAACATCTGATGTGATGTGTTGTTCCACAGGCTGAAGCCCTTCACGTCCTACAAGCTACGCATGATGGCGACCAATGATGTTGGTGACAGTGTTTACAGCACAGAGACAGAGAGCATCACCACTTTGCAGGACGGTCAGTGCTGGTGTTTTGGGTCACCACACAGTTAATAAAAAGAATTGTTTACAGCCTCAGGTTGAATCAGACCACAGCAGAAACACAAGGAGTCTCTGGGGCCACAGCGTTGAGCTCTGTTGGGGTGCCTGATATCAGTGCCAGGCATTCATTTATGGGTGATTCTTGGATCAGGCTAATATATCAGCCACTCTTTTAGAGCTGCCTCAAAGCAATATACTGAGACAAATAAATGAAGTTTTTTAATAGGCTTCCGCTAATAAAATTTTGACTTATGCTAACTGTCAAAACTATACAAATCTAATAACTCTTCCTAAAATTGTTATGAAGCAGGTAAAGCAGAAAACCTACAGGTTAATGTTGCTTTGCTTCTGTGTCATAGCTCAGAACATTCACCCACATCCCCAGCACACACACATACACACACACCAGCTGACTACTTGTCACTTTAACTGTTATACCCTGATGTTCCTGGGAGGGGAATTTGACATGTCAGAAGTAAATAATGTGCCCCAGTGGTGGAAAAGGGTTTGTGTGTAGATAAGGGCTTATCTGCCCTCCCCGTACGGTGCACAGAATTCAGGAGTTTTTTTATTCTCGAGTAGAGATGTTCGCAAAGACAGGGTCATCCAGCATGTCCAGCTGTGATTGCATCCTTGAGTTTTTTTTCCTCTCCTACTGCAGCTCCCGATGAGCCGCCTGTCATTTTGGCTGTAAAGCCGTCGACGACAACCTCCGTACTGGTTCGGTGGCAGGTATGAGTTACGAGCCTCGACTTTACGTGGTGTCAGCAAAGAACACCTGACAATTAGCAAATCGATAACAAGTCAAACTGGAGGAATAAGTGAAGTTTTGGGCTTTTATATGGCTTTTATTACACCGCGTAGAAAACTGCATTTTCGTCTTCATTACCTTAAACATTAATCGGTTTCCTCTTCTATTGCCGACACCTTGGATTGTTAATCGTGGGTGCGTTTTTTTTTTTTTTTTGGTCTTCTTTCTAAGTCTACCTGCCTTTTAATTCTGGATGTCATTTAGTACAATTATTAAGCTGTTTTGTTAATTAGCTGTTTGACATTTTAATAACTTTAACAGCAACCTTTGAGAAGGAAAATGTAGAGGTTTTCCACAGTGCTTCTTATCTCAGCCTCATGTGTAAATTGATAATATACATTAACCGAGTAAGGGAATCTGCTAACCTTGGTTAATTATGTATACTCTCCAAAGGGGTATTAATTACCTTTAGGAACCTTTATCTGCTGACCTGTGAAGGCTTGGATCATCTCCCCTAAATGTGATTGTCTTATCTGTAGAGCATTGGGCTTCAGCAAGTTAATTACTTTCAAAACGCGCTTTGCTATTTATCTACTGACACGGCGCTCTACATATTAAAGTCCCATTTGTTATTTATCTGTGATTGCAGGGTGAAACTAATATGGTGAGACTGCTTAAAGACAAATAATTCTGCCAAGGAATTTTTCCAACTTTCATCTCTGTTAAAATATGAAAGGAGCGGTCGACCGCAGAGGCAACTCTGACCTTTTAATTCTATCCGGACTGTTGTAGCCTCCTAAGAATGAGACGGTGAACGGGATTCTGGTGGGATACCACATTTACTACCGAGAGCTGCAGTACGACAACGTGCCAGTGGAGCCCAGGACAGCTGCTGAGAATTCCTCCTTGCCTGCAGAAGTGACAGGTGGGATGTGTCCTTCCTCCAACATGACTAATGCATAGCCCGAGCTAGATCTGCCTACATCTCCAGATTTCTGCTTTGTGAGTTTGAGCAGAATATTCTGTCTTGTCCGTTCCTTCCGGCGAGTGTTTTTCATAACTTCAAGTAACAGCTGAAAAAACAGCGTGCGGTTTCGGTTCTGAACTACTTTTGGTGTTTAGCCAAAATGTTTCTTTTCACTAAAAGACACACCGAACCAAGGCCTCGTGCTTAGTCAAGGCCCACGGTAAAAGAGTGTAAACATTAAAAGAGCGTCTTCGGAACATTGCAACGTAGCCTCTGTTCATACCCATTCGGTTGAGAATGTTTTGCCAGTGGATGATTCAGCCCTTGGCTTGGGTGAGGTGAACTCATTAAATGGCAGGTCCGCTAGGTGCGGGATCAGGGCTTTAATCTCGAGCTGTCAGCGCCGGGCACGCCGGCGCACTCGTCTGTGGGAATTAAATCTGTTTTGACAAATTGGACTCTGTGTTGACAACATTTAAATGCACACGCCCGGGGCACCCAAGCAAGGAGGCATATTCAATCTTCCACCATTGGCCCAGACAGGAGTGAAATACCCCTTCCTCTCCTCGGAGATTAAACCTCACTCAAGCTGTCCTATGTATGGTAATGGAAGTCTCCCTCATGTACCTTGTGATGTTCTGGTGTGTCACATAGAAGCAGGGAGGTGAGAAGCAGGCTTTACGTCATAACTAACACCTCCTCCAGATCCCGTGGTCACAGTCAAGCAAGTGTCTAGCATCAACTTTCTGACGTGGAAAAAAGTGCACTAAAATAAAATTCTGAATCACATTGCGAGAAAAATGATGGGCTCCCTTAAAAGTGTACTTGCCAGAGCAACTGGAAGATCAACAGAAGATGCTGTGATGGGAACCTGTTAGCCTAATGCTTAAGAATTGGTGCAATGTCATTTAAAATCCTTGTAAAGTCTGCTTTTTGGTTACTGCAATTATTATTATTGTCGTCAGATATTAAAAAGGCCTCTTTTAATACTTGATTGTATGTTGCAGTTTGTGTTGGCCAGCTAGAGTTTAGCCAAATCTCTTTAAAGTTATTTCAGTCAGTTGACACACTTATCTGTTTACTGCATGATTTCGAATGTCTTTGATGGACTGCTTGCTGCAGATAAATTAGATTTCTGCAAATTCCCGTATTTTGCTAACAGCTCTCACCATTGCGTCTGCATTTGGCTCGTGATCTGAAGCCGCTCTCCGTTCTTGTTGTTTCTCTCAAACAGCCAAGGGCACCTTCAAGACCGTGAGCAGCGCCTCGCTAACAGAATTCGAGCTAACTCGTAAGTTCCTCGCAGCCGACAGCCTGTTCAAGGGTGCCGCGCTTTGAAGATTGAGCAAAATATTCACGGCCCCCCTCCGACTATAGCACATAATCCCAAACACTGTCTCTGCTCATTGTTAACAAGCGCTTGCTGTGATCAGGCTGTTTTGTCTGTGATACCAAGAAACGTGTAGTTTCCACATCCCTGGCAGGCAGCATCATCCACTCTCCTTCTGTGGAGCCATCACCTAACCAGGATGGTATCAGCACTGAACAAAACTGTGTGTTAACATCCTAGAATAAACTGCGGCACAGTTCAAATGTTAACTTTAAACGTTGCCCTTAATGCTGTTGACAACAATCTGCTGTCACTTTAACAAAAATACCTGCATGCTCATATACTTATGAGACATTTTTAGTGGTCCCATGTTTTGTTACAGACGTGTACCTCTAATCAGATGGCCTATTGCAGATTTTGACACAACAATTCAAATGTGTAATTTTATAAATAATAAATGTAAATCTATTGTTATAGTGTAAAAAATATTATTTACAATTCTTGTTATGAACTGAGTTTGTCCTGTTTGAGGTTGGGTGGAAGGAAGTTTGGTGTCAACATGTTATGCTATTGCCAGTTTGACGATGGAGGTTATTTAAAGTTTAGAAACTTTCTGCAAGTTTTTACGGTTGCCTAAATGTCTTCAGATGTATCAAACAATCAAATTTCTGTGACATTACTTACCATATTGGGGACCTAATTTGAAGCATTAGTTTGACACTGTAAGTGTGTTAACACTTTTCAAATGGCCACACTCGTACGCTGAGAAAGTGCTAATTCTGACAGGCACAGGATTAAACGCAAAGGAAGTTTAGTGCAAGCACAGCGATGTAAAAATACCTAAAATTTGAAAGATTATGATATCACTTGCCCCTTCTGCGTTTTCATTTAGCTGATGGACTGTTGGGCTCTGGAACATTCTTTGTACAATAAATGGCAATATTTGATTCAGCTCTGCTTTCCACCACCCTCCCCTTCCTCAGAGCTGAGCAAGTACAAGCGCTATGAGATTGTGATGACGGCCTATAACATCATCGGAGAGAGTCCGCCCAGCGCGCCGGTGGAGGTCTTTGTAGGAGAAGCAGGTAGGACTGGTGGTTGGGCCTGTAAGGTTTGTTTTCCTCGCTGGCTGAGTTCCACTCTCCTGTCACAGCAACAAATGTTGGTTCTGCCTTTACTTCAGCGTTGCAGCCGTGCCAGAATACAAAGCTTGTTGAGTGCACTGATACTTAATCATGCCAATCAATCAGATTTTAATTTCTAGATGTCCATCCTGGCAAAATGTAGGACGTTCGATGAAAAAGCAGTGCATGTAGTCATATAACACTGACTGCTGTTACTGGAAATAACATTAAATATGCAGCATTATCAGTTGTGTAAAATTAATGGCAAAGTTTAAAAATACCATATCAAAGTCAAAAGAAAATAAATCGGTGTGATGGTAACAAAAAAAGGGCTGTAATGAAAAATGTCATTTTACCTTGTCAGTGAATTTGAATTATTATATAATTATTATATATATCAGGAAGATTCAAGTGCATGTTAAATAAGAGTAAGCATCTAACTATTCAATGTTATTTTTTATAATTTTCCCCTCTTATTCATACCTTTCCTTGCCAATGCTTGCAAATTAAGAACAGTATAGTGTATAAAGCCTTACTCATCCTTAACAGTATCAACCTGAGCTGCAGTATAAAGGGATTGCCATCGTGCGGTCTACGAATGGTGTAGCAAAATCACTATGTAGTAATATCAGTGTTAAATGCTGGAACAGTAACCATGGTTTGTAGAACTCAAGTATTTAGCTAGTTTACACCAGGAAAGCTGAAACTTTCTGTAAGGCAACTTGACCGTTCTGACCGCAGTGCACAGTTCCTCCTACTACTCAAGGCCAGGACTGCCAATGAGCAGCCATCTGGATGTGATGGTGCAGGTTATACTTGCAGCCAACTGAGGCATCAAAACAGAGCAGAACTTTCATAGATATGAGGACTGGGCAAGGCATGGGACAGCAGAGGTCTGGAAATGACTGTGGACTGCAAGCAGAAGCCAGCGGTGGAAAACGAGGGAGGAATGTTGTGGTTATAGGAAGAGAACGGATGCCAGGGGGTTCCACAGCTGTAGGGGAATCAAAGGAGAGCTTATAAAAATTTGAATGCTGTGGATGTTATGAGAGTTGTAAATGATGAAACAACATTTATTAACAGGGTATGAACATCCTGTGTGCCCTCTACCTTTGAAAAGCAGTGTTGATCAGCTAAGTTGGTAATGTAACCAATAAATTGCTCATAAACTGCTATTCTAATAAATCGTTCTACAGCTAATGCAGCATTTTTAACGTTACAGTCCGTCTGAATATAAGTAGCACAAATAACCGTGAAAAAGTGTTCACATGGTACCGCTTGAGCCATGGCCCAGTTCCTGGTGTGGCAGCTGCTGCTGTTCCAGTTGAAGTTGTCCGTTTCGATGTGGGCCAACCTCGGCGCTCTGCAATTGCCATGCAAAACATGATGAGGCACACTTGATGTCTGCTGTCTGTCCTTGGGAGCAAACCCATGAGTTTGTTGCTTAAAGGTCATCTGAAGCGTGCTATTTGGGGGGGGTCTGTCAGCAGGGTCACACGTTCATGCCAGAATAAGCTGTTTGCAGACCCCACATAGTGCCGCCCCACCATCCAATGAAATGTGATCGATGTCTCGCAGGCGGAGTGATAGACGTATGAGGAGTTGGCAAAGGCAACTTCAGCCCTACTCCACCTTCACTTATTCATCACTGCACAGCCAGCCAGCAGAACGTGTGCAGACTCTCTGTCCACAGTGCATTCCTCAACCCCGGATAATCTCTGCTGGTCGTAACTGTTCCCGCCCCAAACAAAATGCAAATCAATCCATCTGTACCGTATGTGGGATTATATGTCACTCAAAACTGAATTGAAGCCTAATGAGTTTCTCAAAGCTGAGCAATGAGTCCAAGTTTATTCTCAGATGCACTGGGTCAGTATAGTTCCGGCTCGCCCATCACCATACCATACTGTAGCCTAAATTGTACCAGTAAAGCATACATCTGTAGAAACGAGATAACTTAAAAGTAGCTTTAGATAAAGATAGCACTCATGCAAGAAAGTAGCTTTTATTATATTTTTCATTCATTATCGTTAAAGAGTGATCCTGTGAAGGCTCATAGCGGTCCAGAGTCCATTTGAGAAGCATAAAGTGTGAAACAAGGTTTCTCGGTGGATTGGATACGTGTGCATTGCAAGGCAGGCACACACAAATTCACACAGTGCCAGCAATTTAGAATAACCAGTTAAATTGCAACACACATCTTTGGACTGTGGGACTGTGAGAGGAAACTGGAGCATACAGAGGTGGACTAAATTCCACATCCATCCAGTGAGGCATGAGTACTACCTACTCTACCAACCAATTGCTTCATATAGATGAGGACTGAGACACAGGGAACGAGGTGAGAAAAAGATTTACACATAGTATAAAGAGTACTGTTTTATCAGCGACAAAGTATACATCATCTTGTGTATGTCATCTATGTACGGATCTTAAAAGGATCAATACACAGAGAAGCATAATTTTTATATTGCAGAGTTTTGCGAAAGCAGTTTCCGAATAAGACAAATCCCATTTAAACAATTCTGAATTGCATTGCTCCTTCTTTTTGCATTTTGCCTCTAACTTTTAACATGGCAGTCATAGTGATGATTGTGACAAAGTGTTGTGATGATCAAAAATCTCCTGGAAATGGTAAAAAATAGGCTAGGGTCTATATAGGTTGAAACAGAACAGGGATGCTACAGAATGCTTTGAAAGAAATGAAAGAAAATTGTGCCACAAACGGCATGTTCTTTATTTTCATGTGCTTCACATTTTATTTTGACATAGATTATTTGGTAGGCTTTTCAGTTTAATTCTAATATATACAGTACTGTGGGTTTTTTTTTTCTATGTAATGATTCCTGTATTTTATGTGCTCTTCCCCAACCGAGTTTTTCCCCGTTCAGACTGTTATTTTTATACTAGGACCAGCACACGTGTTGTTGCATAGGATCTCCAGTACCATGTTATAGTGGAACTGACTCTGTTTGTTTCTTCTTAGTTGGGGTTTTAAGGGGGTGGGTTCTGTAGCCAGACGAACACCACCTTAGTTCCTCCCTGGGTCTTCCTAATAGGTCTGTGAACTGCCGCCTTCTGCCTGCTGTCAGGCAGTAATGTGCACAGCTTGATCGCACGGCACGACCTTCTGTTCCACTGGGGCAGATATCTCATTTTGGGAGCCGCCCTTTCGGCAGGCGGGAGGCAATCCGGGTCATTTATAGTGAGAGTCGCTTGTCTCTGGTGCTGCCCTGGTTGCTCTTGCTGCACGATTTATGAGCGCAGACTGGAGCCAGGACTCCTCTCTGAGTGATTGCACACCCACAGGTGAGGACAGAAGGGGATAGGCAAAGCTTCTGGTATCATGCAGGTAGTATGTGGCCTGCTGGAGCTGGGCTCATCCTCATCCCAGCCCCAATCTCAGTCACACCAGTCATACCAGCTCAGTTTAAGACAAGCACCAGGGGTGGCTGCTGAAACAGTGAGACACCACAGAAAAGAAAGTACTGCAAACTGGAGGAGAATTGATTTACTGACTGTTAAACAAGAAAAAAAAGTTGTTTAAACTTTCAGGATAAAGTTAGGCGACTACCTTGAGCTTGTAGTTCTGTTTGTTGTGTACCGAAAAAGTCTGAATTTCCATCTTTTAGGGCCTGCTAGCCCTTTCTTTGCTATTTCTTTGATTTTGACAGTTTTGTAATATATTTATTTATATATTTTGTGATATATACATATACTTTTGTACCTCAGCGTGCCACAAAGTGAACTTTAGACATCATTGGCAGAAGTAGAAATCATGGAAATGATAAAATATTGATATTAGTGAATAAAATAGTCATTTAAATGTGATAATATAAATTTAAGTAAATTTCTACTGCTATATGCAGCAGAGCTCACAACAGATTGTTTTAGATCGATTACACGTTTACAGGCAATTGCTTGAATATCCTACTTGAGCAGATGAATGCATTGCCATGCAGGACATGGATGTGACTTTAAATTTAAAAAGCTGGGAGATGGGACACGTAAGCTGTTGCCACAGCATTTTGGGCTTTTAATTACACTCCAGTAAAGGTGAGCAAGCAGCCAGCGATGAACCTCCAGATGGTAAAGTGGTTATTTACAACCTCCACTTTGCTAGACTGCAAACTTCCCAACAGGTTGATCAAGTTGAGGGTTTAGTTGGGCTTAAAATGCTATCTATCTATCTATCTATCTATCTATCTATCTATCTATCTATCTATCTATCTATCTATCTCTGTCTGTCTGTCTGTCTGTCTGTCTCTGTCTGTCTGTCTGTCTGTCTGTCTATTTGGTTGGTTGGTTGGTTGGTTGGTTGGTTAGCTAGCTAGCCTGGACTACTTTCCCCCTGTAGTCATGTGAGGTTTAACAGAGGAGTAAATATGAATCCCCCTCAATGCTGCCGGGCAGCTGGAAAGGCAGCCGCCGGGCCAGGTTACTCACATTATTATCAGACACAAGTGGCATTCTGGGAGATTTTTTCAAGGAGGATCCAGGTGGAATACCTGGATAAATGCTGTAGACACTAAAAAATGTGCTGGATGATACCTGAAAGGTGTTTTTGAACGCAGTTCCTCAGGCAGGAGTAGTGACTTGTGGGGAGTAGCTGGAGGAGGAGTGTGTGGGTAGTGGCTAACAGACATAAGATGTTCGTGGTGATTGTGTCTCCCTTTTACAGTCCTATTCGAACTTGCAGGAGCCATACGGACCCGAAAATAGGATTTGTGCACAGTGATCCCCCTCTAATTGTTTTGCAAGTTACTTTTCTCAGGTTGGTTTAACAATTTCAAAACAGATTACAGTAGACTAAACACATGAAACTGTCATTTTTGAAAGATGATCATTTCATATTGAGAATCTCCAACCACAGTGGCTTTTTATTTAGTTTCTGCATTGGTAAGGCTTGCACTTTAGCACAGATTGTGTGGGTTAACTTGAGCACCCATTTTTTTTCTTCACCATTATTTTATTTTTATGTTTTTCTAGTGTCTTTCCGCTGCTGGGCTATTAGCATGTTGTGCAGGGATGCTGAAGCACCTGCTTAGATCTTACCGTAGTACAACTTGCTGGAAGGTGCGCGATGGACCCGATTTCCTGTCATCTGTGGAGAGGAATTTGAGCCAAAGCTTTTATTTCATCTGAACAGCAGCAGGACCCAACATATATTCATAGCAGTTAGCTTTACCAAATCAGGCGTGAATTCAGGCAGTGTTTTAGGAGAGCAGAATCGAATCCCTTCTGTGTCCGGGGAGAGTCTTTCAGTATGCTAATCCCTGTAATTACTGTTTGTTTGTATCTAATTGGAATGGTGTATAAAGACCAGTTCTGTAATGTGCATTATCTAAGTGACACATTTGCTATTTGTTTGTTGAATCACATGCTTGTGTGGTTTCGTGTTCTTGTATATCTGGGCCTTGCCATTCTTCTAAAGGCAGTGTTGTATCAGATTCCCCACAGAGGGGTGATGCTTGATTTGCTTGGATTAAGCCTAACTTTAGTGGGAGTGGGGGGGCAGAGATACTCTCACACTGAGCTTTTGTGTCTATGTACCTTATAGGAGGTCTTCCTGCTTGCTCATATACAGTACCAGGCAAAAATGCGAGGACATCTGAGGAATGTTATTAGACCATGCTGGACATAACAGTGAAAGGAAAGAGGCCTGCCTGTGCAGAACTTGCGATAGAAGAGCTGGGAAGACATGTTGAGTGGTTTCCTGCTGAAAGTTATTAGCTGAATGCCCCCATGAAAAAGCTAGTTTCACACGTTTACCTACACTTTTCATGGCTCCTCTAGTCTGTCAAATTATCAGGATTTCTAAAGGTATTTAAGGGTATGTATGCTCTTATAATAATAATAATAATAATAATCATCATCATCATCATCATCCTCCTTTGGACCTGTCATGAGTTTCTCAGAGTTGAGCAGCAAATCTCTGGTGCTCTTGCAGATACTGTATTCTGGTTGCATTATACTGAATGTGTGTGTGTGTGTGTGTGTGTGTGTGTGTGTGTGTGTGTGTGTGTGTGTTATGGCTACATTATAAGGACTCTATGTTGTAGTATCATCTGTTTGACTCCACAAATATTTTGTTTCTGTGGTTGTTTGACAGCCCCTTCTGTGGCGCCCCAGAATATCCAGGTGAACGCACTGTCATCCACACAACTGGAGGTACTGTGGGAGGCTCCTCCAGTAGAGACGCAGAATGGCAACATCCAGGGCTATAAGGTGACCCCCGTGTGTGCACACACACCACCAGCAACTTCTCTGATGTTATCTATTCTTTAGACAGCAGTCATTTGTTCTTTGCCAGCTGCAGCTTTGAGGATTGTCATGTTCACTGTGTATACTGTACAGAATTCAAACACAGCAGTACTTTGCCGGATGTTCTCAGCAAGAATTGTAGATTCCAAAACTGCAGGAACTGGCCACTGTGACATTTGGTCTCATTTTATCCATAATGCTCTGGGTTCCTTGGGTGGAACTGGAAATCAGATCCATTACTGGGAGAAGGACAGCCTGAACGAGACAGAGAAGGTGAAGATCCTGTTTTTGCCGGAAACCACGGTGCGACTGAAAAACCTAACCAGCTATACTTACTACCTTGTGCGGCTGCTGGCTTTCAACGCGGCAGGGGACGGCCCTCTGAGCACCCCCAGTGGGGGGCGCACTCTTCAGGCAGGTGAGGAGCAGTAGTTTGTCCCCCACGGCTTCAAATTTCATCCCAGCGAATCGAGCGGGCATCACAGCGAGGCAGAATGAGGTCCCTAGAGTGTCACTGTGATTATTCCTTCTTGGAGCTTAGCTCACCTTGAATGTTTCAAGGAAATACTGAACTGTGCAAATTAGTGCAAAACCTATAAACCAAGTAAGTTCCTTTGAATAGAAAACGTGCTTAATAGCGACACTAAGACACCAGGATACATATCAGTATTTGTTTGTGATCATGCTGGGGCAGAGTGTTGTAATCCATTCCTGTTTCCCCATCAACATGCAGTTATGCATAAAAGCAATTAATGGATTTCACACCAATCTCAGTAGAAATTAACACCGTTTCTTCTCCTTGTCACCACATGTGGAATGCATTCTTTAGCAGGTAGGAGACAGCATTGTTTACAACAGTAGATGTGCGAGATGAGTCGTGTCATGCAGCATTTTTAAATAGCAACCCACTTTCGGCAACGCCCTGGCCTGAGGCGGACCCCCAGAATCCCCGCAGATCAGCGGGGTCTGTGTTCCCAACAGGGAGCGCTCTCCGCCTCGTCCCAGGCGCTCTTCTACAAGTTAAATATAAGAAGAAAGTGTGGCAGAAAAACAAAGATGTCAGTGTTTTGGCTGCTTTTCTTCTGGGTGCAGCTTCAATTCTTCCAGGTCCACTAAACCAGAAGGAACAGAGCATGTTTGATATTCGTATACTGTGGCTGTGCAGTGCTGTTTGGGCTTGCTTACTAGTCCTGTTAAAAAAACTATTTGTCTCTAGTACAGTAATACTGTGTTCTTGAAAATGGAGATCTTAATAAAACAACGCTACAGGAGGTCATTATTACAGTATATTGCATAAATGTGGCTTGAAAACTGTGCAAGTAACAATGCAGAAGACATTAGCTATACCTTTAATAATGTGATAATAAACGCAGAAAACAATTTGTTTCAAGGGCAAAAAATATCCCAAAATTTTGTAGTGATTTTTTTTTTTTTAAATATGGTGAATTACAATGATAAATTATTCAAATGGATAAAATAAGAGCGTTGTTGCAAAACAGCTTTTTTCATAGAAAAGAAATGAAATAATAATGATTTTACTTTTCTGCATTACTGTATTCATTTTTTACACCAGGGACACTTGAAAGTGCAAGACAAAATAAAAGAAAAAACTTGTGCAAGGCACTAATCCCAAGGAGCTTGGCCATATAATGGCCGTATGATGTTGTTGCTACACTTGAGGAATCCAGTCGACTTCAGAAGCAGACACAGAAAATGCTGTGAACTCTCTTTCAGCCCCCAGTGTTCCCAGCTTCATCAACTTCTCGGAGGTGACTACCACTATGCTCAATGTGTCCTGGGGGGTGCCTCTGTCACCCAACGGTGTGGTTGAGGGCTACCGGGTGGTCTACGAGCCCTCAGCGCCCATTCACGGTAGGAGCCATAATCTGCTCGCCCTGCTGTCCCATTATCCTGCTCTTTGCCTGTGCCTTCCGTCTGCACAGACTGAGCCGTAAATGAGAAGCTTAGTGGCATTTTTGGGCCGAAGGGCCCTGAAAGTACTGTCGCAGAAACGAAACCTCACAATCAAGTAATCCTTTAAAAAATATATAATCACTCAAATACAGTAGCAGTAGCAAGACTTTAGAACTGAAGAACTTCAGTGCCAGTTATTTGAGTAAAGCTGTTATAACACCCATGAACATTTTATAGCCTTATTTTGTTCATTCATCAAGCAAGTCATTGAAGCTGAAAAGCAGCTCCTTACTCATTTTTAACACAAAATGGGCCAAGTTCAGCACTAAGTAGCTTTGTCTTTGTATAGAATTTGCAGCACTTCCATCGAATGCCTTCATTTCCCCCCTGACGGAACTGTGGTGCCGGTCTGTTCCCTCAGGTGTCAGCAAGGTGGTGACAGTGGACATTCGTGGCAACAGGCAGCGCTGGCTTAAGGTGCGGGACCTGACCAAGGGCGTGACCTACTGCTTCCGGGTGGCAGCCAGGACCATCAGCCTGGGGCCCGAGCTGGAGGCCAACATCACAGCGGGGCCCATGGATGGTGGGTAAAGCATAGGGCAGGGGCAGCAGCATTTACACCTGAAAAGCACTTGATTTAAAAGACGTGTCAAAGAAGGAGGGTGGCACTCTGCCAACTTTCACATCTCCCATTTGCATCCCTCCATATTTCATTTTTATTGTTTTAGAAAGGCGCTGAGTGAACCACGACACAGAAGTCTGCTGCGTTTTTACTTTCCGGCTTGCAAGGTCAAGGTTAAAATTGTCACATTGACTATGTTGCTCATTATTGTTAGCCGGGTAGGTGAAGGTGAAGCGCGTGGCAGAATTCTCAGCCCAGTAGCTGTGTTATCGAGGACGGTGTTTGCACCTCGATTTTCAGGTTACACAAAATGACATCAGGCTCTTAGGCAGTCACACCTCTCTGTTTCACCAGCCCGTTCACACTTGACGGGGATGGCTATTTTTAATCGCCAAAGCCAGATTGAAGCACTGTTTTTTCCCCTTTCTGTGTTCAGTTTGCACTTTAAAGAGATGTTCAGTACTCTAAGTTCAAGTGTTGTCTGTTCAGAATATATATGCGTATGTACATAACACAACTCATCCTGCAAATTCCGTGCTTGTCCCTTCACAGGAGCACCTGGTTCTCCCATGAAAACCTCAGTCACAAAGTCTGCCACCATGCTAACTATTCACTGGACAGCAGGAGACCGAGGGGCAGGACCCATCACAGGTTACGTCATCGAAGCTCGCACTTCTGGTCAGTGCACTTTTAAAATATTTCTCTTATGCTCAGTAAAGTGTTTGGACTGTGTTTGTTGAAGGGTGTTGCTATGTCAATTAATTTGATTTATTCAACGATTTCAGTAGAACTTTCTGCGGTTTGATCACCATATGTATGAGGCTCAAGGATTTGGAGACTTTATATTTTCCTTAACCAATAACATTTGCCAGTGAAGCTCAGCACCGACCATGCTTTTTCTACTTCAGTTACTCGTTGGTAAAGTGGGCTTTACCATGTTCAGTTACAGTACATTTATCGAAGTAAAGTACTCAGAAGAGGCTCTTTTTTGAACAGGTTTTATGTAACATGAGCATTATCAGTTAATAATGTGGTGTAATGATGCATGCAAAAATGAACACAGCACTGATGTGAAAATCGGGAAGTTGCTAGCCATCATGTGGACCTCCACAGTGCCATCCATTGTCTGCAGTCTGACACGTGCGCACGTGTGTGCGTGTGTGTGTGTTTGTTTGTTTGTTTGTGGGTTTATGCAGACGAAGGCCTGTGGGATACCTTTGCCAAGAATCTGCCCCCCAGTAGCACATCACACTCCGTCAGCCTGGACCGCCTCAGGCACGGGGTGAGCTACCAGTTCCGGGTACTGGCTGTCAACAGCTTTGGCTATGGCGAACCAAGCATGCCATCTGCTGTTACTTCAGGTAACTACACTCTATTTGTCCCCTTGGGGCCTCTGCAGATGTATGAACTGACAACAGCATCCATTCATCCATCATTTTATCTGCCTATCCTTTTAGCGCTGCTGCCCAGTATCACTGTGCATATTCAAAACGTTGTTCAGTTAGCAATTTTATGATGTTAGACAAATGCAGCTAAACCTTGATGTGCACACTTAAATCAAAATTGCATATACCAGGATCCTATTTTACATTATTTTAAAGCACTCACTTGGCAGACAACAAAACCCCACTGTTCACAGTAGGGAGAGACATGGATGTGAGACAATGTCACACCAGGGACTATACATTCCAGAGTTAAAATGGAGACCCTGCACAAAAGCCTAGAAACAAAGAGAACATGAAACAGGAAATTGTAAGGATACTAGCAAAACATGTCCCTAACAACCTGCCATATTACACTGCAAGGCAATGGGGTACAGGAGGAAGCTACAGGTACAACATGTTAACTTTGAATTTCTTGATTTCTTGCAGACAAAGTTTTAGTGGAGCATTATAGCAGGTGTCTGTTGTGCAAACCAGGGGCTGGTATTAAAAGTTTAATTGCTTTATTATGAACTTAAATATCCAAGGGTTGCACATACTGGAGTTTATCTGTATATTTATTATTATTAAAATGACTAACTTGCCATACCTTATGTATGCATATTCTCACAGAGAAGTTTGTAAGTACTATATGAAACAAAAAAATTCCATTTCATCGTATTTCTTTCAGATTTAAGTTGGTACCAAGGATAATGTGTATATGTCTATAGATCTCCAGGGGTATTAAGTTGGCATTAGATTTAAAAATGGTTCTTCTGTTCATTTAAATCCGTATAAGCATTGATGGTTAGAAAACGAGCAAAAACCAACATGTTCTACATTGCAGTAAAAATGATTATACATTAGTAAAAATAAATCCATTTACTGCACCGATCAATGTGATAGATAACTCACGGCATTGGATGCATTTCTTGTAGTGAAAACACAATTTGTACTAAAATGAGCCTTCTCAGGAACAGAAGCTGAAATCAACAGAAAAACATGAATTATCTATTAGATTGACCAAACGTTCAGCAAGTCACTCTGACCGCCCAGCCTGAAGAAAGAAAAGGTTCTGTTTGTTTGGTTTCACACACTTTTCATCTTTGCTAAGCAAACTGCCACTGAACAGAGCCATGCACTTTAATGGTGTAAGGGTGACTGTAGATCCATCCAAGTGTACACAAGGTGTGCGTGGCCAGCCTGCTATTGTACACACAAATATAATGTCTGCCACCGGTTGTTCAACTCTCATTTAGATTCTGCAAGAGTGCAACAGGACATAGCAGAAGAAGACAGACTTAAAGTGTATATGTAGTTGCAATGATTATTGCATTTATGACAAAAAGCTGAAAATTAAATTTCTCAAAGAGATCAAGCATGTTTACTAAGTAAAAAAAAAATCACACACTAAAGCCTTTTTTCTGGCCCACTGGGTCTGTGGCCTGGATGTTAGGAGAGGCATGTAAACCCTGAGACCTGTGAGCTGAACCTGAGCCCCAAGGTGACTGTGTGAAAAGCGGTTGCCACTAAACCTGATGCCCTCACCCACAGTGGCATCAGACACACCACCTCGATTGACCACATCCTGTTTCCATGGAGCACAGACCTCAGCTTTCGTGGCTTTGCAAAGTACCCGCATAAAGCATTTCCCCTCCCCTAGCACATACCAGTGTTACATGTGTTAACATCCGAAAGCACCCCGTAGTCACATTCAGCTCTGTCTGCGAACTTCGTCAATTTATCTGTAACAACATTACCTGTCTCCTCAGCAGGGCGCAACCACCACCGCACTGAGAACAAGAACGGGAGAGATTCATGTTGAAAGGCTCCTCTGTCAAGAACCCTATATTTTCTGATTAGACAGTGTCACGTGAAAGAGGACTGTAACATTTCCCAGATAAACCCATTTCAACACACCACAATGCAGTGTGCATTTTAAATGCTAAAATCCAGGTTAAAGGAGGGTATATTGGAAAGCATTACACTTTTAATGCAGAACGGTGCATCGTGAGAGACAGGGATTGACATGTGATGCACATATCAGAGGTCACATGGGAACAAAGCTCAGTATTGCCCTGCTGTGCTGTTACCTGTGTCCCTATTGCTTCTCTCTAGAATTAATTCTACCTTATTTCATGGTTCTTTTTTTGCCTTTAATAATCCACAGCCCAGTCGCAGAGCCCATTCTACGAGGAGTGGTGGTTCCTCATTGTGGTGGCACTATGTGGCCTAATCCTGGTGCTGCTTGTGGTGTTTGGCCTGGTGCTGCATGGCCAGAGCAAAAAGTACAGGAGCTGTGGCACAGGTGAGGAGGGCGTGTGAGCGACAGACAATTTGCTTGTTTTGGTACATGCGTCTCTGTCTATGTCCCTATGTACCCATGCGTCTCTGTCTATGTCCCTATGTACCCATGTGTTGTATGTTTCTATATTTGCATTTCTGTTCATTTTTTGTTTGTTTGAGTTTTTGTCTGTGTCCATGTGTGTATTTGTGAGGATGCATGCATGTATCTTTTGTCTGTATGCTTGTGGATTCATCCGTTGTGTGCCATGCCAGCGTGGCCATCAGGGTCCCCTGCTCTCAGCAGAGCCATCACTGATGCTGCCAGTACCTATTAAGTCAAGCTTCCCTTTGAATGGCATATTTAATGTGGGTTGCCTAGGAGATGCTGGCAGCATTTAAATGCAGCGCTGCATTTTGGAGCAGAGAGCTGGCGCCCCACTGCAGGGTCAATCAGCATTGCTACCTTAAGTTCACCTGGCCTGTTTTCAGCAACGGGTGCCTGCTGTTTTAAAATGAGCTAATAACCATTGTGCCTAAGTGATATAGTCAGAGGTCAGTAAAGTGCTGTCTTTTGTTGATGGTTTTTTTTTTTTTAAAACAGTTTTGCATAATACAGAGTTCTGATCTGTGTAGGGAAAGCAGTTTCCACTGTAGAGCAGTCAGTCACACTGGACAACGGAGGATTTACTGCACTGGAGCTGAACAGCAGGCACCTCAATGTGAAGAGCTCCTTCCTGAAGAAGAATGGAACCAGGTGGGGCTAAATCAGCGTTCAGTGTGCTTAGAGGCACTTTTGGATCAGTGTGATGTTCTAATGTGTTAATAAGCAAAGTGGAGTAACTTTCTTCCACGAAAAAAGTTAACATTTGTCAACATGACACCGTAAATGAAGTGAGGAATGTGCAGACACTTCTTGATGGTTGTATGTTCCTGCTGAGTTTGTTAATAAAACACTTTACAGATTATAGGTTCCTACCTCCTGTGTCCAAGGAAATGGGGGCATATGAGCATCGTTCTGTGTCAGGGTGTGCATGTGTGTGAAACAAAAGTGCGCTGGGTATCGGCCCATGCAGAAAACTGACTCTATCCCCAGATCTCCCCCGCGGCCGAGCCCTGGCGGGCTGCACTACTCCGATGAGGACCTCTGCAACAACTACAATGGCGCCGTCCTGTCAGAAAGCACGACCCTCACCGAGAAACCCACCACGATCTCGGAGTCAGAGGTAGAAGCCCTTTCCTTGAAGTGTAACAGATAAATGCCGGTACCCCCTCACTGGAAGGTTGCCGTGTGTAGCCATCAGTATCAGCAAACTTAAATATTAAACTCTCGATTTCTACACTGAATAAAACATAATAGAAGATTGCTAATGGTCACAGTATATATGTCTTTAGGGACACAAACTTTGACCGTGTGGTCGAAAGCACACGAGCTGACATGTGGCGTAACTTAGTGCACCCTGGGTAATGAAATGTAGCTATGAGGTCTGTTGTGAGCAACAACCACGTGCTACAGCAGTGTTCTGCTGGAACAGCGGCTTACCAGAGCATCCGATTGTTTGGAGGCAGAAAAGGGCTGTGGAAGCTTTTCAGAAGTGCTGGTACACAGGAAGTCCCGGTACTTCAAAGAGCGAAAAGTACAAGCGGCACCGCTGTGTACCACGGAATACCGATCTACTTCAAGCAATGCGTGCGTGACTGCATGACCCCATTCTTGCCCCCAGACCTTACGTAACTCTCACTCTGTGTCTCCATGCCCTCGTACCTGGAAGTAGGAGTCTACCCACAGGCCATAAGACTTCTGAACCCGGACATGACATCACTACCCTCACATAATCTCTGACCACTCCGCTCCAACCCCCCCCCCCCACTGTCACTGCCCTTCCAGGGCACCTTAACTGTTCCGTACCATTTTGCCTATTTATTTATTTATTTATTTATTTACTTATTTACTTACTTATTTATCTATTTACTGCTTGTTTCTGTTTCTATTCTTCTTAGTGTTTGGATATGTGTTTGCTTCATTTTCCATTATAGATTGTTCGCACAGTCATCCTGGTTCAGATCGGTGCACATTTCAACACATGGTACACAACCATGTGCTTGACAAATAAACTCTTTTGACTCTTTGAGTCTGAAAATCAGGAAGATCTATGCTGGTATCATCTATATGGCTTTCTGTCTTCTACCAAGTTCCTGTTTGGTTTTCTCTACTGGTTCCATAGTTAGTATATTAAAGTCAGTAAAAATAAGATGATAAGACTCAGGAACATCATGCTTTACTTCCATTGTGCTTTGTGGTGCAGTTTGGGGCAGCAGGTGCTGTGCTGTTTAAAGTTGGTGCCTTCCATGAAAGACAAATGTTGGAATTCTACTGTTCTCTTGTATCCATGAGCAGGGCATTTACCCTGAATTACTTGAGTAAAAATTGTATGATAGGTTGAATTGTGGTAAGCAGCTTAACATTGTTAGTTGCTGTGGACATGAGCATCAGCTAGATGAATAAATGCAAATGAAGCAAAGCTCACCCTGCACTAACCCCTGCCTGCTGTGCCATTGTCTCTTACGCGAAAAGGCCACAGACAGTGAGCCCGAGGACGAGCCACCGAAGCACTCGTTCGTCAACCACTACATGAGTGACCCCACCTACTTCAACTCATGGAAGCGGCAGCAGAAGGGTCTGAAGCAGAGCCTGGCTTACGCCTATGAGGAATGCGCCAGCGGTGACAGTGAGCCTTACTACCAGACTGTGGTCACAGCCCACAACACGAGTGGGGCCTACACGCCTACCGGCCAGCCTGCCCCCGGGTCACGGACACCTGTCACGGGCTTCTCCTCCTTTGTCTGATGCCTTCCCCACTGCGACGAGTGAGCTGGCGGGACAGCCTGGACAGGCCATGCAGGGACCCCTAGGTGACTGTTGGCTCAGCACAGGATGGCAAGAGAACCAAATTTCCTGCAGTGACTCTTCACCCTGAACATGAGACCACTTACTTCTCACCAATAACTGATTGATATCTGTTGATGTTACTGCAGT
The DNA here is from genome assembly GCA_018136845.1 of Heterotis niloticus. NCBI lineage: Eukaryota > Metazoa > Chordata > Actinopteri > Osteoglossiformes > Osteoglossidae > Heterotis > Heterotis niloticus. The sequence goes on from CM030896.1 coordinate 25,576,082, forward strand.
CACTTTGTGTCAGTGGTCATCATGGCACCAAATCATCACCATCCAAATAAACCTGTAAATATCTGGTTGAAATATGTATCTCCTGAGCAGATACATGCAGTTATGAGAATACAGCGGCCCTTCTGCCATGTGAATCCCGTGTGCTCCTGTTTGCAGCCTTGAATTGATGACAGACTTCTGATTTCAGGCTGGGCGTTAGCCACACATGGGGGTGGTATTCTGGGCTCCGTCCATCCTCAGAAGACATCGCTGGAGGTGGTCACTCCTCTTTTCACCTTATTTTGTCTGACCTGAAGACAAAGGTTAGACGGGAAATTGACGTTAAACCAGATTTTAATCAGACGATTGCGAATAAAATCAATGACCTAAGACTATTGCACAAATTACCCATAATCCTTGTCACAAATTGGATTTTGTGAGACAACCGAGAAGTTCGAGAACAGCTGTCAGAGACACGGGACGCATCCATCAAAAGGCCCTACGACTGCAATGTCATGCAAGGGCACTTTTTTTTTTTTTTTTATACGAGTCCATAACCCCACTGCACGTCCCCAAAACGTCACCAGATCTGAAAGTGATCCAGATGACAGGTGTTGAACTTTTTGTTGCGTGAAACCATGATGATTTTTAAACTTTTTTTTTTTTTTTTTTTATATTGCTGAAGGTCAGTTGTGAGTTTTGCAGTGCAGATACTTTGAAGAAACAATTCTTAACATTTAATCTTGATTTTCTTTCTGAAGTTTTGGAAAAAAAAATTTCTGTAACGCTCACTTGAAGATTTTGTATTTGTTTCCTTTTAGAAAGTGTTGATGTTATTTTGATTAAACGCCTGTCTTTGTATATGTGAATTGCAATCTTAAGCCATATGACTATTGTTTTATTGAAATACATTTCAACTTTTCTTAAATTAATTATTTTGCCAGTTTTCATGGGGGAGATGACTGAATTTTTTTTTGCTAGGGTACAAGTATGTATGTTTATCAGATTACATATTTTAGGATTTGTTTTGTGCAGAAATTTTTAACGTAGAATTCTTGCTAAGTCAGTGTATTTAGTGAAACCACTGCAATCTCCAGCACCACCCTTAAGTTCAGAACAGAGTCATCCGAAATTAATATTTTCCTGACAAATGTATATCGGAGAATTTTAAACACGTTGATTTTTTTTCAATCCACATTTGCGAAACACATTGTCATGTAACTAAAGTGAAATAATTGTTCATATTTAAAATTAGGGTGTTTGGTTTCCATCAATTCCGAGCGCAGACCCTGCTGGTGTACACTTGAAAAAGGCATTTAAAAAGAATTGCTTTAAACATCCTGCTGTGTAAATGGATGAAGTGGAACATTTATTTCTTTTGAATAAGCCTCTGCTCACTTAAAATGCACCTATGATGTCATTCTAGGTTTCAACAGAAAGTCATGTTGTGAAAATCTCCCTAAGATCACGGTGCAAATTGTAAATAGCATCGGTCCTCTAAGCACAAGCTAATGTTCAAACCCAACCACATGGTCAGCAGCCCATCTTAGATGCTGTGTGCAGTGAAGCCCATCCTGGAGAACCTGCGCCCTTTGATGCTTTCAGCGAAAATGTACAGCGGCCTGGAATTTCCAAACTCCCAAAGTTCAGAATATGGTGGTAGAAGCACCTTTTCCAGCTTCAAATAGTACCAATTCTTGGCTCGTGTTTTCTAAACCCTTACTGAATTATCTGGTAATTGTGAAATTGTGTATAAAATCACCTTATATAATAATAATAATAATAATAATAATAATAATAATTAGAAAGTCCTAGAGCCTATTCCCACAAAGGCTACGCGTGTCCACCAGAGGACAGCAAAGCAAGACCAACACTTGCACAGCTCCAGCAAGGTGTGTTCCTATTTTGCTCTTCCTTTAAAACAATAAAAGTGCATTTTAACAAATAAATTGCTCACATTCAGTCCCATTATTTCTGTATTTATATATTTATACACATTTATAAAGATGCATTTTAGTATTATGTGAGGCTACCAGAGTTGGAGGAATTTTAATTCATTGTAAATACTGTATAGCTGCTGGGGTTTTCAAAGTACATTGGAAATTCTCCATAGTGAAGTGGCTGAATAAATGTGTGTTCTATCAGCACATACTGTACAGAACATAGGGTCACATGACTTTGCTGATATTTTTGAAATTGAAAATATATTCAAGTGAATAAAGAAAACTGAGTTTTGCAAAAACAAATCTGCTGTCATTACATCTAAAACAACTGTGATTATACATTTTGGCTTTGTTATGTATTACAGTGACATTATGCTGAATAATTTGACTTTACATTTACAGTCATGCTGTGATCCCTATACAGTGCAGTATATTGCAGTTCTGTGTTGCAGGAACTTCAGCATCAGTTTCCCCTTCGTGGCACTAACTGCCCAGTGTGTGCAGAACAAATCAGAAGTACCATCGAATGCTCCTTGCAGTGTTTCGGCAAGATCACATCCACAGAAGCAGGAGGTACAGACCACCCTCATGGCCCGAGTGCTTCACTCCCCTGCTTTTTACCACGATTACCTTTTCCTTGCATTACAAACCAGGAGAAGGGAACTGGGTGAATTCCCAAAAAGGGAACAACGGACAATGACAGTGACCATCTTGAGCTTTCCACTTTTTTAAAATATATTTATTACATTCATGTTTTAGTTTGATTAAATTTCTATTCTTACTTTATCATCAGCTGTATTTGTGTCTTTTTGCCAGCATTTTTGTTTGAGGCAATGTGTTTGTTTTCAGTTTCCCAGCAATTCTTCTCTTGTATTGAGAGTGCTTCTGCCCAGCCTGCGGTCATCTGGTGTTCTACATCACGCGCAGCGACTGTGTGAGTCGAGAGCAGAACTTAGATTAGGAGAACCATCTTGTTTGTCTTGTGATAGCCAGCACGGCTCACATACGTTTGTTCGCATTTTTAAATGATCAGGTGGCCTTTTTGCATATTTGATCGAAAAAGACATTAAGAACAAACAGCTGTATAATATTTTTGCCATTTTAATTGTTGATAATATATGTCCATGTTGACAAGATTTACGTTTTGTGAACAATTCAAAGAAGTGCATTGCGCTGGGCCTCGCAAGGCTGGAAATGGATCCACTACTGACCTTTGCCAGATTTTTACAGGCAATTTTTAAAGGTAAAAGTTCAGTATGGTTGTAATGATGTAGTTTGTTTGACATGTGCCTTTGGGCTTGCAACAGAGACTAACCAGGTCGCTTTTGGTCACCAAATTCTTGCCTTATCACCACCCCAACTGCATTATATTGCTTTTCATGTTTGTTTCTCACCTCAGGTGTTTGTATTGTTATAAATACACAGAGTTCCAAAAGCGGCAGCGGCAAATCTCAGCAACATAACATTTATTCACCAATATTTGTAGAGGAAGGTGGAATTCAACTGTCGCTTAAAGCCGAAAGTCACATAACCCAAGTTCATTTAAAACGAATAAAAAAACCAATTAGACTTCCTGCAGATTGAGCCAACTGATATTAAAGGAATCACTTTTTAAGACTCAGTGACCGTTGACATTGCGAGTCCTGCTTCCTGATAACCCAAATGGACTGATGATCCCATGCTCACAAAAACCATAAGAATGATAGATAAGGATGCAATTATTACTGTACCTCAGTCCGTGAGTTAAAGGTTGTTTTTTATAACGGGAAATAAACTTTAGATGTGTTGCTCCAGATTTCATCTACATGCCAGTTGTATGACTCACAGCAAAAAAGGTTGGTTTTACAGCTTTTTACCTTTATTTCATTTACCTTATAAACGTTACGTAACTTGGCTTTCACCGTAAAAGGCTGACAAATGTGCAGATAACACACTGCTGCCAGTGTTGCCCACCGGAAATCTGTCTTTATCTCAGTTTTAACGTCAACTGTGTTATCAGGAGTTAAAACTGTGAAGTTTTTGTTCGCTTGTAGTGAAAATAATTCAGGGTGGACAGGGCCATCACACACAGTCACACGTTGTGGGCAGTTCAGTCACCAGTTTAGCTTGGACTTTTGTCTTTGGACTGTGGGAGGAAACAGGAGCACTCGGTGGGAACCCACACAAACACGGCCATGCCTCCCTCCAGGCAAATAAGCAAATGGAACAAATAATTAAGTATAAAAATAATTCAAGTAGGTATGCTTTCATTTTTTTTTTTACTTGAACACGGAAATTGGAAGCAGTGAAAGTATCTGAAGAATCAGTTAGATGTGTTGTTGGCCCTTTGCTGGAGACGCACAGAACTGTGAGCTCGCCGACTCAAAAGGACGGTAGGGGGAAAAATCGCACCTCTGCCATCTTGTGGCCAGAAGCAAAAAGTGCATTTAGAAAAGAATAATTTCTGCGCTCGATTTCCCCCGCCAGGTGGTACAGAAAAGGAAGCGATTCCCACGGGTTATTTAACTTTTCCCCCGCTGACGTCGGTCTTTAAACCGCCCAATAGTACACAGCCACGGAGTGACGGTGTATAAAAGAAGTTTAATGACTGTCACAAGCAACATTTGCCCTTAAACGCGTAGCCTGACGTAGCGAGCGTCAAGTCTGGATCTGAAAGCGCGGGTAAACGGGATTTTCCCGCGACCTGGCGCCCTGCTTTGTGTTAACGCGGTTGTCGTCGCCGCCTTTCTTGTGTTAGCCGAAGACAAAACAGTGACAGTTAAATCTTACATTTAAGCTTACATACTTCTTTTTTTTTGTTGGAAACGCCAGCAGCCCGTAGGGGAAAAACATGAGCTTCTTCGCGCTGCTGTCGGTGGAGACGTGGACGCTGCTGGCGCTCCTGTTCACTCTGCTCATGGTGTGAGTGCTGTCTTTTTTTTTACCTTACTGCGTACTTGGAAATACCGTGGTAACAGTGACAGCCCGGCTCATTTTACCGCGGTGAGATACAAGCCGGTTGCAGCGGAGTCGCATCCGACGCGGGTTTCGCTTGGCGCGCAGTCAGTTTTAGGCGGCGATCGCCGGATTTAATTTTGTTCAATTTTTATCTCAAATCTTATTTTCCACTTATTCGTTTTCAGTAGTGTGTATTTTTTCCCCCAAAAAAATCTATAAAGTGAGAGACACAAACGCGAAGGTTTAGCAAATTTAAATGGTTTATTACAACCAAAGGACAGTATTGTAGTTCGAGAAAGTTCCAGGTGAGCTGTGCCGGGATGTCCTGAGGCAACGACAGGCATCATTTGTTCTGTTTTGTATGTAAACACAATGGATTTATGATGGAAGCTGTGGATTAAATGTGCTGTGGTTGCTGGTCTGCCTGTTGGCTCTGATTTCGTGCCTCAGAAGTGCAGAAAACAGCAGAAAATGATACTTGGAGAGAAAATAGCGCCGGAAAGAGGGGTGTCCGCTCAGTCCTGCCGAAGACATAAAGCTGCGCCCCGTGGATGACACCCTGTCCTTACGGATGTTGTGCCGAGCCTTCCATTTGTTCGTATTTTTGTTTGCATCTCCGTGTGTTTGTGTCCGAACTGCAGGTATGGCATCTCACCCTATGGCCATTTCAAAAAACTGGGAATCCCTGGGCCCAGGCCCCTGCCATTTCTGGGAACCTTTCTCCACTACAGAAACGTGAGTTGACTAGAAGTGCAAGCCCGGTGATTTTTTAAAATTTTTTTAAAAATGTATTTATTTTTTGTTTGAAGATGCATAGAAACAAATTTTTACCTTGGCCAAACGCATTATGTGACGATATTTGAGGCTCCTTCTTTTTCATCGTGGAGTTTCTATAGACGCCTCGGTCACCAAATTAGTTTCAAGTCAAAATGGAGCCGAAATAAGGCGTGGACTTCAAAAACACTTGAAGTTTCCTTCAAATTCAGATGGGGGTCTGAGAAGGTGGGGAAACCAGACATTTCAGAAGATGCGTCCATTTAATCTGGACTGACTCCTGTCTCTTCTACACAATAACTTTGACATGAGCCCCTTATATTTCTACCTGTCTGAGGTGTCACAGCTCTGAATGTCGTGTAACGCTTGCCCTGCCCCTGCCCACCGACTGTTCCTTTGTCCTTACAGGGTTTCTACAATTTTGATATGCGGTGTTTCCAAAAGTACGGGAAGATTTGGGGGTCAGTACTGCATGTTTAAGAAAGACGTGATCGTGCTTGCACGCCCGTGAGCACGGCTCCGAATGGCAACGTCCAAATCGGATCTGTGCCGTTGCGGAGTCCAGTGATTTATGAGCGCGTGGTCTTGTTCTTCGTCTCTTGACTCTTATGGTTGCTTTTTTTTTCTTTTTTTTCTTCTTCTCTAGAATTTTTGACGGAAGAAAACCTCTTCTGATGATTTCAGACCCCGATATGATTAAGGATGTCATGGTCAAAGAGTGCTTCTCATACTTTACAAACCGCAGGGTAAGTACAAGGACGCTGGTCCCTGTTAGGTGAAAACAATGCAGCCTTGTTAACTGCATCCTGTAACACGGCATTCGGTTCTTTGTCGTGGCAAAAGGTCCGCATCCGCAAATGTTTGCCGATTCCTTGTCCAGTTTTCTCGATCCTTTTCTCCGTTGCTGCGTTGTTACTTCACTACCGAATGGGTCCCGTTTACCCAAGCAAATTTACATAGCTTACAATTATACACAGCTAAATAAGATATAAAAACAAGTTTCTTAAAGAGGCAGCAGGTTTAGTTTGCCCTGCACGTGGCCCGCTGCTCCATTTCACACTCCCCTGAGTCCAGTAACCAAAGCATGTTTGCAAGTTGGTTGTTCTCTCCAGAGCCTCGAATCATGTAGCAACTCGCATGCTGCCGTGTGCCCCCAGGACCCAATCATGGCTGGACCCTTAGTTGACAGCCTGTCTCTAGCCAAGGATGACAATTGGAAAAGAATTCGCAGCGTCCTGTCGCCTGTCTTCACCAGTGGACGGCTGAAAGAGGTAAAGGGGGTGTTTGGTACAATCGGGCCTCATTTGCATAAAGGTTGTTTGGCCTCTGCACCGAAGGGTTTTTATCAGAAGGTTCTTGTGCCATGCCAGTACCGAACTACCTGAAACGCCTTCCTCGATGAATTGACCCCCGCCTAAATTTTTGAGCTCGTGGCGATCGTGGGGACAGCTGGCATACAGACTGAATCCAACCCTCTCAGATCATAGTTCAGTAGCCCTTATCTCTGTTATCATACATTTACATGACCTGCAGCCAATCCTAAAACGCTTTCTAATCCATGCTTTTGCATATAAAAATGACATCATCCGTTGCTTTTATTTGTGAAGCCATAGATATTGACATGAGTCATAATAACTTTTCTAGTTTTTTCAGATACTGTTATCTTGACAGGCCTCTTCAGTGATGCACTTGGTAAATTACTTTGCACCATTGCACTCTCCTCCAAGACTTACTTTGCCCAATGAAGTCTGTAGCCATTTAAAATAAATAGGAGACTCATCGGTGCATATCAGGAGGAAGTGTGTGGCTGTGTTCACCCATCCAGGTTGATGTACGTAGGTGTTCTGCTTTGAGACAAGAGATCCGATGACTTGTCTAATTGACCACGGGTTGATACAGAAAATGAGGTGAAAGATGTTGTTTATTCTATTTGATGTAGTGCTGATGGCCTTTAGAATTCTGTACTTCATGCAATAAATAAGACTCTGCATTAGTTTTGTATCACAGCGAACAGGAAAGAAGTCGATCCTCTTTCATTCTGTCTTAAAAGGAAAACAAATAAAAGTAGCAGAATTAACATTCCTGTTGTGGTGTACAGGTGTTTCCTATTGCCAGTCACTGTGCAGATGTCATGATGGCCAGTTTGAAAAAGCGAAGCCTAGAGGAACCTGTCCAAATCAAAGAGTACGTACACAAGATAAAATTAATGTGAAGTTCTGTTCAAATTAACATGCATCACAAAATAACTTGCTGTTCTATTTACAAGTCAAGGACTTTTTTGTTTTCTTGTGATGTGTCATGGCTGCAGGTTACAGTGCTACAGGGTGGAATTTAAAACGTGTCAATGAAGTCACATTTACATTTAGGTTATTTGAATATTACTGAGAACTGGCAGTGTCATGTTCATAGAGCTCAGGTACGCTTCCTGAAGGGACTTAAGGAGTAACATGCTTGTAAATAGTCTGTAAGAAACTTCTGGATGTGCTGCTCCTGCTCACCGCTGCCAGTGAGTTGACTTTGGATGAAACCACTGATAGTGCCTACATCACCTCCTCCTACTGCCTGAGCACCTGCAGACCAGCATCTGCTCAGCTTTGTTTTCTTGGTGGTGACAGTCATTGGCTTTGTCACATTTTTATATAGGGGTTTGTGAAAAGGGGAGTGTAGGAAGTGTGTGATTATGTAGCCTCAGATGAAACACTCGTAATAAAATGAGATGAGTCAGAAGTTCTGCAACGAAGGATATTTATTTTTTAGTAGCGATTAATTTTTTTTTATTATTTTCCCCTCAGTATTGTGGGCCCATATAGTATGGATGTCATCACTAGTGCCTCCTTCAGCGTTGACATCGACTCAATGAACAACCCCAGTGATCCCTTTGTCAACAACCTCAAGAAAATGCTCAAATTCAGCTTCTTTAATCCTTTTCTGTTGATTATAAGTATGCCCAATTTTTAAGCAATTTTCACTTGCTTTTTTAGTTGTGCGGTGTTTAATGAATGTGTAGACACAAATGTATGCACACTTTTATACAAGTATATTTTCTGCATATAAATAATGTGAAGACCTGATTATGTCACTGCTAATTATATTTGATGACTCCTTCTTTTCAGCTATGTTTCCTTTTACCATTCCCTTTTTTGAGAAACTGGGGATATCGCTGTTTCCAAACAAGAGTTTGGACTTCTTCTACAAAGCACTCAGGAAGATAAAGGATAACCATCACGAAATCAGGAGTGTATGTTCTGTTCAAATGTAAAATACCTTTGCTTTTATTGCTTTTTTTGATTGCATTGTGTATAATAACAAAAATGATAGGTGTACGTGCGTATACACACACACACACAAAATACCTGTGCATTCCCTGCAGAATCGTGTGGATTTCCTACAGCTGATGATTGAGTCTCAAATTTCAGACCAACAGGCTGATAAAAAAGCCACCAATGAAACTGTTAAAGGTACATTTATTTAGACAATTATTTGCTTTGACATTATCTTCACATTATAATTTATGATTTACAGTGCAAATGAAATGTTATGCTTGAGTGTATTTCAGTAAATGTCAAACTCCTACGTTGTGTTTTACAGGTCTGACAGACCATGAGATTCTTTCCCAGTCTTTAATCTTCATCTTTGCTGGCTACGAGACCACTAGCTCTACCCTGTCGATGCTTGTTTATAATCTTGTGACTAACCCGGACTCCATGAGGAAACTGCAGGAGGAAGTTGACAGGGTTTTTCCAGATAATGTATGAAACAATCCTCCCCGTTAAACAGTCATAAAGCCTGTCAACTCACAGTTCTGATTTAGAAAATGGCACATTTGTGACTTAAAAAATCTTACCATGTAACTCTTAGCTAGAAAATTTGTGTCTATGCACAAACTTGAGGTCTATTGTTAGTTTGGGGCTTTTTTTTTTTTTTGTAATAATCTCTAATAGATTGGGCCTACTTCTTGTTATGTAAAGTTCTTTGTGTAAGATGTTTTAAAATAATAACTGCATTACAGATTTTTCAATAGACCGTAATCCAGCTGCTCTTTCAGTCCTCGGAAGCCTGCCGATTCTGTGAAATAAAACTACTAGTGAACCTTATTTAATTTGAGGTGACAGCTGATGAAACTGGGTTGTTTAATGCATCGCAGCCTCCTAGGCAGGAGCTAAAGCATCATCTTGCGTTATTGTCAGACTGACAGGTAGTGATGTTTCCCATTGTCTGCTCCAGGCCCCTGTCTCATATGAGAAGCTGATGCAGATGGAGTACCTGGACATGGCCATCAATGAGTCCATGCGGTTGTGGCCCCCTGCACCACGCATTGAGAGGGCCTGCAAGCAGACCGTTGAGATCCGTGGGGTGACCATCACTTCAGACACCCTGGCGGTGATCCCGGTCTATGTCCTACATCGTGACCCCAAAATCTGGGAGTCACCAGATACCTTCAAACCTGAGCGGTAACAGCTCCTGCGCTCCATGCTTGTGTGGGCAGTCCTGCAGCCAGTATTACAGCATATTTTGGGCCATCTGTCTGTGGCCACTGGAAATGAAGATCATTAACAAAAATATTTCATTTCACCAAATTTCAGTAGAAACTGTGGCTTAATATTTTGTTTCACATAGTAGCTTGTGTACTTTAATATACATAGATTTCAAAGCATATTCAAAATATAACTAAAGACCCAAGTTATTAAGATACTACTTTGTACTAATTCATCTAAATAATTCAGGTCCGGTCAGTAATCATTTGTTTGCTGTCATTGATTTAAAGGTTCAGCAAAGAAAATAGGGACAGCATTGACCCTTATACTTTTCTGCCGTTTGGAGCTGGCCCACGCAACTGCATCGGAATGAGGTTTGCACTCATGGTCATGAAACTGGCCATAGTTAAGATGCTGCAGGTCTTTGACTTTGAGACATGCAAGGAGACACAGGTGAGTCACAACACTGTACTGTCCGCTTCTTCACATGTACTGTACATACATTTAAACTTGCGCAGTCTCCACCCACAACTTCACAAAATATTTTGAGTGTTTGAGTGCAGAATACACTTCTTGAATACCTTACCTCAGTCTGGTTCTAAGTCAGAACTGTTTGTAAGTCTACCCACTACATCACAGTTAAAGTTTAAGATTATGGCTTAATCATTAAATTGATTCATGTTGGGTGCTATTGAAAACATTGCATAAAGGTGTAATGAATTTAAACAAAAGAACTCGTGCAAAAAAAAGTTCCATTAACAGTAGACCAGTTTTATTTATTTTTTTATTCATATGACATAACATTAAAGCTAAAATCTATTTTAAAGTAACTAAAACAAAAGTTGTTTGGAACCTCTTATTCACCGTTTGCATACATGGTCCGGTGTTACTCCATGTGTTAATTCTGTGCTCCAGGATGAACACAACAATAAAAGAGTACATTGCAGACAGCATTTTACAAGTGGGTCACCTTAAAATCCCTGCTATAGTTTACTGGCCACATACATCAGTCAAACGTGTTTGTCAGATTGTCGCCACCTAACCATCAAAAAGGGATAATAGACACGTACCTGCATTTACAGTCAGCTCCAGAATTATCGGTACCCTTCATGAAAATGAGCAAAAATGAGTATACGAAATTAACAACACATGCAATGGGTGACATTTTGCGCTTAAACACATAGGGACACCAATAAAATTTACACAGTATGGTTTAAAACAAACATTTTAGTAGTTGATTTTTTTTTTCCTTTTTCTACAAAGCATAGGTTTTGAAATCATTGGCTCCCTCACAAATGAAATGAAACTTTCCCAGGAGAGAATAACGGAACTGAGCCTCCTCCTGGAGTGTCTGACATTTCTAGTGGAGTCTTGCACTGCTGCCCCGTGCAGAATTTTTTCAAGTTCCCTTTTATATTCTTTGGCCAATGCGAAACATTGATTCAGTGTTTCCGCCATCATTTCTGTATAGGTTTGACTGAATGTTTGGGGTCATAAACTTGTTGAAATGTCTATGGTTAGAGGCAACAAGGTTTTAGCCCAAAATATCCTGGTACTTAGTGCAATTCATTATGCCATTGATCTTAACAAGAACCCCTGGACCACTAACAGCCCAACATATCAGTGATCCACCAGCATATTTTAGTGTAGGTATAGGTACTTTTCCTTTTTGTGAAGTTGAAAAGAAAAAAAATCAACATACACAATGATCTTTACAGGCATGCATAGTCATATCTGTATACTAGAGAAATTTTTTTAAAGGCAACATTAAAGTTCCTGAACAGTGTGACCAACCAAGCACAAAATTTCATAACAGAAACCATTTTGTTTTACAATTTAGAAACCTATATTCTGCAGAAGAAATTGTATTACTCAAATTAAGTTTTCTGTTTAAAAGATTTTGGTATTGTATATGGCTTCCCTGTGTGTCTGAGTCCAAAATATGACTTATGGTAAGTATTGCTTATTTTATGTATTCATTTTTGCTTATTTTCATGAAGGGTGCCAACGATTTTGGAGCTGAATGTATTTGACAAGTAGTGTCCGTAAAAAATTTTTTTGGGAATTAACAGTAATATAAGTAAATATGCTCAGTAAAACCCAAGGAATGCTGCAGACCAACCCTCCACCCCCACTTCCTTTTCCACTTTCTCCCTCCTTCTTCTGAGTGTTTTACTCCTGGTAGCAGAAAATGGAAGTGTGTGCCGTTTCTCTCTTTAACAGAAATGTTTGAAATAAAAAAAGAAAAGAAAAAAAACAAATACACGTAGAAATGTTCATATATTCAAAAATTTGCAACTTGGCTATTCATATGTACAGGTTTACATAGACTAAGCAAATGTTGTGAAGGACTGAATTTAATTTTTTTTTTTTTTTTTTATGCCTTTTCAGATTCCGATGGAGCTGAATGTTATATTTCAGCCTAAACAACCAGTAACCATGAAGCTTGTCCCACGAAAGTCCTCCTCCAGCAAAGATTAACTCCTGGTGTAGTCGGAATTCTCTTTACACAAGTTTTTGTGCTCCGTTCCAGTTATAGATTTCTTTTCTTATGTACTAAAAGCAACCACTTTAATGCTAAAACAGTTTGGCGAGTATATAATGTGCTATTACTTTTCATCTTTCCACCACTATACCTTTCTGACTCGGAGAGCGCCAGGTAACTTCGTTATTCAGTCGTATAAGGTGTGCACTGTAAAACATGCTCCCTAGGTATAGGGAGTGTTTCAGGTTCACCCCGCCTGCCTCAATGCTGTGAAAAGTAAACTTATACCAGTTTGCTCTATCCAAATAGCTACACTGTTGCACAAGGCTGAAGATTCAGTGCTTACATTACACTTTCAAAAAAAAATTTAAATTGATTTATTACTGCAGAAATGGTGCTGCTTTTGGGATGTTTCCCCCAGATGTTTGACACACCAGTAGACAAGTATGTACGCTTCCAGAAAAGTGTATGTGACGTTAAAGAGGAACAATTAAATATTAATAAACATTTATCACTTTCCCTCTTTGGGGTTTCCAGGTTCCATGTGAGCTTGGTAAAACTTAAAGAAGACAGCCGAAACTTATCCCACGCATCCCAGCTTCAAACAAAGAATAAATAGATGGATGACAAGTTGTAGATGTGGACTCACTTTTTAATTTTACAAGTAATTTCTGTTAATCGGTATAATTAAAGCATTCACTGAAGAGCATTCTTTGCTTCATTCATTGCTTTAACTGTATACAGTGTAAATTTCTACGTGTAACAAAGCTAGTCTTTCTGAAAAAGACAGTTCTGTACTTACGGTGATAAGTATATATAAAGAAACAGTTATCAATCCATGTGAAGTTCTTAATTTTCTAGCCTTTTTATTTTTTGTTGCAGCTCCTTGTAGGTTCCAGCAATATTCTGTCAAGTTGTGGAGAAAAAGATGTTCCAATTTGACATTTTTGGTTTTGGCAGCAGGATTTTCTCCCTAGACTTCCTGGACCATGAGTTTGGTTGTTACCATGCACGGTTTTAGTGAACCAGCACTTCTTACCAAGTGACTTGTGGATTGTTGATTCTTGCCCAATTTCTGACTTCCACACTCGTGTAAGGAAGTGTGGTTGTGTCATAGACCAGTTGCTCGCTCTTGCATCAGGTATATATCATTTCTGATTGCTGAGATCTACCATTTATTAAAATGTTGACGTTTGTTTGAGGAAGCAGCATAAAAATAGCCAAATGTTTGCACGTGGTTTCAGCAACGGAAATACAGATGTTCTTTCATTAATTTCAGTAGTTAATTCAAAGAAATTATTCTGATTTGAAGTGTAGTTTCCTCCATATAGCAGACGTTAAGTCTTAATTTCTTGTTATTACAAACTCTGCAAAAATATTTTGAAAAGTCAAGAATATAATTTATACCATAAAAATATATTTTTTAAATTATTTTAATCATTTTAAAACACATGATTAAAATAGTTTATAATTTTTTGAAATTATCTGTTTTTAATCCAAGCAAATTAGGCTGAAATTTTTTGTATTGCATTGCAAAAAATACATTTTTTTTAATACTTTGAATTTTGAAAATGTTTCTAAAATTCAAGCAACGGTGAAAAAATGTTCTAATTATTGTTAGCATGAACCTATGAACTGCATGACATTAAAACACCTTTGTTTCCAAAGGACAAATTATTTGCTTTACTTTTAATGACGTATTTATTCTTACAACAGCATAAACAAAAAAAGTGGTGAGGTTTCGCATCATTTAGCTCGCACAGATGCTTCTTGTTCAACATGTCACAAAGTTGTATGATGTTCTAACTACGTTGCTGGCTCTTGCATCAGGTGCGTGTTGCTCGTGATGCGTGGGCCCAGCCTTTTAGAGACTAAGTTGCTACCTTGAGGTAACAGCTGAACCAAATAAAATAATTGGCAGCGCTGTCCTGAACTGCAGAACCGCAAGTGCCGTCGGCCCAAGTTCCGGCTGCGTCCTAAGAAGAACGGTGACTCAAGTTGCTTGTGACAGCATTGCATCAGGCTATGATGCCTGTTCAAGAAAGACCCTGCGTCACTCCAAACCAGAATAACCAGCCCAACTGACAATATCCATTTTTGGGCAAAAACATTGCAACTGTTTGAAAACCCAATTCCCTGAAACCGATGTTTATATACAGTGGTAGTTCAATACAAAACATGTCTGAATGTTTTGCATTGTGCTGCCACTGTATATATGAAATATATTACAGAAATTGAGACTGATATTTGGTTCTCAAACTTGTCATCACAGTGGGTTAAAAACTAAGATGCGGGGAAGGAACGACAGATGACAAACCCCACTGAGATGTGCTGAAAAACTTAATTTCTATTTTTTGAGGACGGTTTTTGGGCAGTTCTCACCCTTACCCACTAACACTGTGGTATCCTTCATCTTTTGAGCTCGAATCCAAATGCGTTTTCAGATCCTGTTCACTATACAAGGCATTCCATGAGTATAGTCGATGAAATAAGCAACGCATGATAAATTAACTTTTAATAAAGCATACATTACTCTGATGACCCGAGGCTTGGCTTTGCCTTTCCTGTCCACCGGCGGGTTTGGTAATAAACTTCAAATTGATGTAAATGCGATCACAATTGAACAGCGACATCCAGCGGACGGTTCGGCTGCTCGCTGGCGGCCTTCGCCGGATTCCAGCAGCCGGATTTTTCATGTCGCTTGTACCTTGCGTGTTTATAAACAGTGCGACGGCGACTGGCTGCAGCTGCGCTGACGTCACCCGCAAAGCCCCTTTGCCGAACAGCGCCGTACGACGGCGGGTCGCAAATGTCGTTTTGACACGTCGCACGGTTGTCGCAGCTCCCGCTGCGGGACGGACGAAGGCCGCTCGGCGCTCATTTCCTCGGCCGCATGCGACGCACGTGTCGCCCTGCTCCGGAAGCCGCGACCGCGTTAACCCGTGCGTGACCCGGCCGGGGACGCGGTTGCTCCGCAATTTTGCTCTGGCAACACTAGTGGGCTTCAACGTTTAAATTCCGTCTCCCAGGAAGGAGAACCTGAACCCTGACCGGTGGGGGTGGGGGGAAACTCGACAAAACAAACGCTGGCGTTGTGACTGGAGAAGAGAAACGTGAAATGGAAGGGTTTGAGGCGAGGCGCTGAGGCGAGCTGGGTCGGCTGGCGGTCGGGCTGCGGGCGTCCGTTCCGCGCGCTCCACGCCGCGTGTTCGCGACCTCCCTGCCTCCCTCCCTCCCCGTCGCGTCTGCCCTCCAACAGCAACACGGAGCAGCTCCTGGCAGAAGCGGCGCTATTCCCGGCGTGTTTTCCGAGAAAGGAAAGATGGCCGATGCGGGCGACGACACGGGCGCTCGGGCCTTGCTGGCGCTGAAGTCGGCGCCGTGCAGCCCCACGCAGGCGGCCCCTCCGCCCGCGCTCGCCGCGTGCCCCGCGCCGGCCCTCGCTCGCCTGCAGGGCCGGGACTTCGAGTTCGTCATGCGCCAGAAGGTGGTGACCGTGGGCCGCAACTCCTCGCACGGCTCCGTGGACGTCAACATGGGCCACTCGAGCTTCATCTCCAGACGCCACCTGCAGATCACTTTCGAGGAGCCCGTCTTCTACCTGCGCTGCCTGGGCAAGAACGGCGTGTTCGTGGACGGCGTGTTCCAGCGGAGAGGCGCGTCCCCGCTGCGGCTGCCCAGCCAGTAAGTTTCCGCACCAGAAGTCGTGGTGCCCGTCACGCTGCTCACGTCTGAAGTACGTTTCCAGACGGTTGCAGAAACACAGTTTCCTCAGCGAACTTTTCTTATGTCTCGCATGTCGCTTTCTTCCTAAATTATTGTCGAAGTTTCGAACCTGCTTGGCAGCCTCACGCTGCCGCGTGTAACTTCCTGCCCCTCTGTACCCCATTACTACACCCTTTAGTAGCTGCTGCAGTAGCCCACACAGTACTTGCTTCAGAACTAGGCTACAGGTAGATCGAGTACTATACTGCATAGTACCCCCCCCCCAACAACAACACCACTACCATAGGCAGCACTCAGTACTGCCACTACAGTACCTTCTGCAATACTCACCACACATGGAGTACTCAGTAGTACTTACTGCAGTACTCAACAGTACCCACTGCATTATTGAGCTACAGTACCAGTGGCCCCAGCACATGCAATACTCAGCAGTACACCCCCCCACACACACACACACACACAGTACCAGCAGCCCCAGTACATGCAATACTCAGTAGTACTCACTGCAGTTCCAGTGGCCCCAGCAAACACAGTCCTTGGCAGTGCAGCTCATAAGAGATGGACGTTCAGCTTACTGTACAGCTTACAGGTAAACACTGCTGCCGAATCACTGCACGGTTCGCCACTGTTAGACTTTTAGAGTGTAAACAGTCTGGGGCCACAGTGTGTGTCCTTTCCAGGAAGTAGGTGAACCCTCTGATGCCCAGATCAAAGATATATTTTTTTATTGATTTTTTTATATTATTATTTAAAAAAAAAAACCTTTTAAGCAATTGTCACTGAGTGCCAAAATGTATCATAAAGAAAATGTGAATAAGTAATATGGACTTAATGGCAATAATTGACAAGCTCATAGTCATGTGCACAGTGCTCAAAGCATTATTGAATCCGGGTTACTTGGTTTTATTTGGAGACGTTAATAAAAGTGTGAGACGTTAACTGAATACTGCATCTTCAAGTCTCGAGAGGCAAGCATTTTTCAGGAAGTTTATTGGCAGTATTTTTGTAGTATTGTTTAACATTTAAATTGATAATTTTCCAAGTTATGCAATGCTAGATCATTGTTGTGATTGATTATCTACATTTGCTACCTTGATTTTTTTTTTTTTTACAAGTTTTTTTTTTTTCTTGTTCAGTTTGCTGCTGAATGTTTTGATTTCTATGTGATGCACTTAACCACTTTCACAGGCATGTTCATATCATTCATTATGATGAAAGTAATATTTAAATTAGTGTACAAATTTAATGCATTTTTAAATGTATATAAATTACATAAATACAGGCTTCTAATCCTTTTAAATTATAACCATTCAAAGAGATCGGCGTAGCTGTCCTTTGAGTTTTCAGTGTTTTATACTTTTGTTTTTTAGCCTTTATTTTTTCACATTTATATTTTAAGGCAGTTTTTAAATGTAAAAATGTGTAATATGCATGGATTGAATGTAAAGACTAGTATTATGCACGAGGCAGACGTCACAATTTTTTAAGTAGCTGTAAAAGGCACATGTTTATAAATAAGCTTGTATAAAAGTCAGACTGGTCCAAATACTGTGATCTGGGGGGTACCAAAACTAAGAGGAATAGAAGTCAAGCTAAAACTATACAAGGCAATCCATCTAACCATAACGCATACTGTATTTTTCCTGCCTGGTCTCTGAGATTTAGCAGCTAGAGAATGTGAGGGACATCCCTGTGTCTCATGATTAAGCAGGCTTGCAAGAATGTGAAAGTGAACAGACTTCCCAGTTGGAGTGGTGGGCCCCTGATTTGCTCTGATCAAAATTTTACATTGGTTTCAAATAACCTGATCATTGAACTTGTGTTTCTTTAGAAAAGTGTCTGCTGTTGGGGCACAATGTGATGAGACTCCACTTTGACCACATGTGAGCTGTTTGTATTAACAGTGAAATCAGAGGCGGTTGTTAAGATCTTTGAAGGAGGTGCAGTGGTTTCCCTCTCCGGTTGCGGTTGCTGATACAGCAGTGGGATTAACGTCCACAAAGCAGCTTATTTGGAAGGACCAGTTTGGCAGGGAGGGAAGTCTCTGAAAACAGGACCGGTAGCAGTGGAAACCACCCACCCCTGCATTTTTTTTTTTTTTGTGTCTTTTTACATGTATTTTAATTATGTAAAAGTCTACACGTGGATTATTTTTGATTGATATTGCTTAGGGAGGGGAGAACTGGGGACTGTGGTAGAAAAGATGACTTCAATTCAGTCAGAGGCAGTTGGCAAGGATTAAAGCAACTGTGTGAGTCTGATAGATGCTTTCCAATAAAGTACAAATAAATAAATACTCATTTATGTTGTAATTTGGGTAAATATTTGAAGAACACGGTTCAAGGTTTATATTATCATTTTTCACACAAGATATATGTTTGCAAGGATGTAATGCCACAGTGGGATATGTTTTAAGCTGTACTTCCTTAAAATAGCTTTGCATCAATAGGCAAAGTTTTAGATTGTAAACCAAGTGCAGTTTAGCTGCATTGCCAGTCAAATCTGTATCCTTGTTTGTAGTGGATGTTTTTAAATGTCACACACGCTACAAGTGCTTCCTCTTGTCCAAATTTGACTTGGGTTATATTAGAATAGAGGAAGATGTTTTTTTTTATTATTATTATACTGACTTGTTTTACAAAGACTTTGTGTTTTTGCATGCAGTCCATGTTCCTACACCTTTGTACAAACCCAGCTCAGCTACCTCCCCCCACCCCCCATAAAAAACGCCTTAAAGTTGTTTAGACGGCAGGTCCAAACAAAGGCTTCCTGAAGTTTGTTGTCACAACTGCATTGTTGATTAGCTTTTGTACTAGTGCAAGAGTTCATCTCAATAGAGAGAATTTATGCAGTGTTTATTTTGGGTGGACGTCATTCAGACTTACTTGACAGGATGGTTCAAATATAATGTGCTACACTAAAATATATTTTGATCTACTTTTGTAGAGGCATAAATAGGTGCACGTCTGCACTGGCAGTACGCAGTGGTCCCAGATGTAGTGAAGTAATGACAGTAATGTCAAAATAATTTTGGCTAAGATGAGACTGTTCAAGGAATAGCAGCAGAGCCTTGTAATTTTGTGTGTTTGTTAAATTTTAAATCTTCCTCTGAAGAATCAATTAGATGTAGACTTTTTTTTTTTTGCTATTTTAAGGCCAGTTTCCAACTCATTATTTGTGTTACCCCTGTATAATCAGTTGCTATAGAGATGATTCCATGGGAACGGCTAAATATACCGGCAGGGTAATTGGACAACAAGTGGCATCTGCAAACGCAAAAGGATCCCATTTCTCTGAAACATTTCTTATAAGTCACCTTTTGAACATGATGGGAATTTGTACAAGGCTGTCGTTGGTAATCATGGTAGAAAACTTCACACACAAGTTTCACACTGTGCTCATTTATAAAATAGATATTGTTACTATTGAAGCTCTGTTTTAGTTACTTGTTAACTTCAGACCACAGGGACCCTCTGGAGCCTGCATCTTTCTGGTTGGAAGGTGAGGTGCTTAACTACCATGCCACCTGCTGTATTACTGCTGTCATGCAGTCACTGGGCAGCTGACTTCACTTGTGGGCCAGACTTAAGACTTGACCGGAACAGCGTGACATTCCTGTAAATGCAGTGCAGTGACAAGCACTTTCCGTTGCTGTGCTTCTGTAAATATTTCCTCCTGTGCACCAGACTCATTCATCACGCCTTGGCCTGCCTAAAGACATTTTGAAAGCGCTGGGAACACTGGGAAGGGACTGTTCCCTTCAGTGGTATTTCACTGCCCTCCCTGAGCACACCCCCCCCTTTTTTTCTTTTTTTTTTTTGGACTCCGAAACAAAACTTTATTCAGGTGCATGAGACTAAATATAACACTGGTCAGTGTTGGTAGTAATGAGTTCATTGTGTATTTTTCACCCATTTTTACGACCAGTGACTTAGCAGGTTCCAAGATCAAAGATGCTTTATATGCTTTATGTCAGAAATTCTTCGGTAAAGGAATGCGCTTTTTGATTAATTCATTTTTATACCTTGTCCAAAGAGGCATGTATTTCATGGAGAAGGCTGTGTCACTTTAGATATTAAACTAATAACGGTGAAGACATGAAACGAAATGAGCATAATTGCAAGGCATTGTCACTGCAATAAGACAGAAAACAGGTAAAGTATAGAAAATACAATTAAATACTTTCCAGATTACCTTTATGTCTGAAAATTTGTAACTTGGAATATTTGTGCATTTATTGTCAGAATTTGTAATATACAAAGTGCTAGCTGAAATACCTGGTGCTGCCCAGGTCAAAAAGGTGTAGGGGTGGAAAAGTAAAAAGTATTAAGACATTGTATCACCAAAATGTCTTGGCATTAAAGTGGTTGCATTTAGTATGTAAGTATTGTTAGTACAAGAAGTGTCGGCAGACAGGCAAATGTCACAGAGAGCGTCGTGGACATCGGTCGTAGTCAAGTGGACAGGAAAAAAATAAACATCACCAAACATTGTTACCCATATGTTACTAATGTGTGCAGTGCCATGTTTGTCATATAAACATTTATCATGTTTAACAGCTACTGGCTTCTTCGAACACGCGGATGGGACTGAGAGCAACGTGTGTGCTGGCCGTAGTAATGTGCGGACAGTAATAAAAAATTACATATCACCAAACAGGCAAACACCCTAGAGAGTGTCACGCACTTCAGTTGTAGCCAAGTGGAAGGGGGGGAGTCAGCAAACTTTATTAACTTTACATCACTAATGTGTGCAGCCCAGTGTGTGTGATGTATAATAAATTTTAACATTTTCATTTGCTCACATATTTGCTATTGGCTCCTTTTGATTGAACACATGGATGGTACTTAACATAGTTCAGTTAACCTATACTGGCTGTAGTGATGTGCACATAGTAGCGAAAAATTATGTATCACCAAACTTTATTATTTTTAAACTTGGTAAATTTAGATAATTTGTGTGTGTATTGGTGGAGCAAGAAAGTCTGTTTGCATCTCATACATCAGCGTGTGTGTGTGTGGAGTCTTTGTGGTATTCGCTGCCATGTGCGCGGTGATAATTTGTCCCCATGCATGTGGAACGAGAATATATGTCAGTGTCTTTATGTACACTCTGCTTGTGACGTGACTACCCCCACTTCTCCAAGCCTTGTCAGAGATCAATTTTGAATTTTTAAAATTGTAAGGAGCAATTTTGGAGTTTAGTGAACTTGTCTATGCAAAGACCTCACATATGATGAGAAATACCTGTGCTGTGCATAAAGAACAAAGCAGACTGAGCTTGATAAAGACAGTATCTTACTGCAACTTTCACTACAATACAAACTTGGAATCCAAGGCTTTCCATACTTGGGTGTTACAGTTGGCCATGACACCTTTCAGATAAAATAGTTCTTATATCTTGGAAATGATCTTGTTAGTGACATTTGTGTTGACTTTTGTGAATATGTGAACCAATATATTGTAGCCACTTATCCACAAGGCTGCGTTAGTCTGGAAAGCACTTACTCATTGGGTTGTGTGACATGTTTTTCCCCTTTGCCTGTTTTCCAGTTGCACTTTACGGTTTCCCAGCACAGTCATCAAGATCCAGTTCACTGCTCTGTGCCACCAGGAGGCAGTGAGAGAAGAGGCCCCAGCATCTCCGGCAAGGCCACTCTACCCTCACATCTCGCCGCTGAAAATCAACATCCCCGATGCTGACTATAGGAGCATGATGAGCCCTCTGCCATCCCCGACAGGAACCATCAGGTGCGCCCCGCCAGCAGTCTGTAGAAAGCTGCTAATGGCCTTTGTGCTCTGTCACTCATTTGGTTTGACATTGTTTGCAGCTCAGTTGTACTTCATCTGATTCAGATGAATGGACTGCGTAGATATGTTTATAGAAGCAAAACATTCTGCCAGGTCTTTCCCAGCATTGCTTTTAACTTTGCTCAGACCATCTTCTGACGTTCTGAACGTTGTCTTTTTTTCACACTGCTGTATCCTTTTGTGGGATTTTAGAGGTTGCAGGAAGCTGAATTCAGTTGCCTTGAATGTAAAGATAAAATACTTGTAATGAACTTAAACCATCTAGATTTTATTGTTTTGAAAACACCGTGGACTTAATCGCCATGTTGTAGAATGTGGTAAGGTAGGTAGTGCGGATGTTTGCTAACTGGCTTAATATTGAACGATGAACGTAATATTGTGAGGTTTTTCAAATTTAACTCCACTTGCCTACATTTATTTAAGATGAAAATGCTTCTGAGTAAAGCAGTCAAATTGCTGAACCTAAATTAAATATTAAGCTGTGCCTGAAAAGGCTATTGTGCAAGATTACAAAATATAAATAATAAACAAAAATATATGCATAATTAAAATTTCACCAACCTGTTGAAGTCTGGGAGTCTGGTTTGGTCTTAAAGTGATTCATATCTAAAATGCATAATTTAGCTTCTTGTTGTTTCAGTGTAGGTTGACAGATACTATTCATCTCTGCTAACTGCAGAGTGTTCCGGCGTTATGATGGCTTGTGTGACTGTTATGGCCCTTTCTCCAACTTTTGTGACAGGAGCTGATTTCAACTAAGAAAATCAAACATTCTGCTAACTGCTCACTTCTGCTAATGTTTGCATTTATGTCTGATGCAGCAAGGAGGAAGCTTGGCAAACGGACAAGGAGTTCTTTAAATGAAAACACGGTTGTATAGATGCACAAAGATCACTTCCCAGGATGTTAGAAGGCAGCATGAAGTGGGACGCGATGGTCAGAACAACAGGCTTTAGGCATGAGACAGAAGTTAGCGTGGCAGCCGTCTTGGAGCCCACAGACCCTCCGTGTGGCCAACTGCTATATGTAAACAAATGCTTGTTTGAAGGGGGGACTGCCTGCTGAGGTTGTGCAATCGAAACACATCAGATCTCTTTATGAGACCCAGCCAAGGGCGGATGTTTGAGGTGAACTGTAGTAGCAGTGTTAACCACACACCCTGCTGCTTTTCGTGTGCCATTACTTAATCTCCCCATGTTAGATTTACAATGTACACATTTCATGGTAAGAGTGATGAAATTATTCCCAACTATCAGAAAAACATTAAAAAGGTAAATGTGAGCAGTCAGAATTAGTTGTGTCCGTTATAATGTATATACATCATAGGCAGTTTGTGTTGGCTCAACAACAGGAGGTTTGCATCATTGCTAAACAAAATCAAATTTAAATTTTTAAAACTTCATCAGAAATTTAATGTCACAGTATTGCTGTTTCTGTTAAACCTTATATCGACTCTATTTATAACCCGGGACGTTTTCCTAGTCTAATGTGCTTTTTCCTTGTTTGTTCCACCCATTTTTCCACCTAAGCTTAATTTTTTTTTTCCCTCCCCCCTGTTGGAAGCTCACGTTCATTTCGCAGAAAACGCTGCCCCTGCCGGCCGCCCTGCGCTGCCGTGTCCCACACAAATGTGAGCCAGCATATGTGTGCGCACCAAATATGGCGTGCGTTCAACTCTTTCCACTCCGATTGGCTGAGGCGAAACTGTGTGGTGTTCAGCTGCAGCTGTTTGCTTTTCCTCTCCACCCCCATCTCCTTCGCACACCCCTGTCCGGTACTGGTGTGTTTGCAACCCTTGACCAAACTGCGTGTTTGCTGCACGCTCCTGCCTTCTTCCGTCACGTGCACAGACATATTGTTTAGGGCCTACGTCCCTTTTGTTTTGCGTTCGGAGAAGGCAGTTGAAGGCATTCTGGGATATTGAAATTCCATACTTGGGGTTGGTTGCATAGAAGCATGGCTACGCCGACCACTCTCAACAAACTGTAACTGCGGTTATTACTGCAGAATTGGCGAGAAATCCTATGAGACTTTACCAGTTTCGATTTGAGATGTTTTTTTTGTGCTTCACAACTAAGATGACATGTTGAGCCAACATAAATATTCCACATGAACAACACAGTGTGGTAAAAATGTGCAAAGGGCGAGGGAGAAAAACACCTTTTGAAAAAGCATTTGTTACTAAGGGCCATGTAGCTTGGTTGTTAGCCTCATGTGAACCATTTATGGTGAAGGGTAGAACTGGAGTAAGAAATGCTTTGCAAGCTTCAACAGTAGTGTATGTGTGCATGACAACTAGGCGTTGTTTGAACACGTGTTCGACGTTTTTTTTTTTTTTCTTTCTTTCTTTCCAGCTGAGATTGTCGACCTTCAGTCCCTGTGGAACGTACTTTGACACTACTGAGAAATCCAGGATTTCCTTGTTTGTGTAGGAGTTGAGGGGGGCAGTTGTTTGCATTCAAAGGATTCAGATTAACAGCACCATAACAACAAAGTTACTTTCATATATGACACTTTATAACCCGTTTTCCGTGCTTTTTTAGAAAGTTAAGTAGAGTTCACCGTGTTTACATTGTGATATTGTTTTTAGCTGACACAGTTGTTCAAGAATAGTTTGGGTTAAAGAATTTACAATGATTTCCTGTCCTGTTCCTGTGCGACCACATGTGTATTTCCTGTTTGTTGCTCTCAAAGGCATGATCTGAAAATTACAAATTTTTAAAGATGCTTTTGTTTAACTCAAGTTGGAAAACAGTAAACAATAAATTCATGTTACAATATGATGTATAGAGAGGTCTGCAGTAGTTGCTGTGTAAATCCATTCCCTGCATGCGTATGCTCAGGTGTACATAGCCAGGCCCCCCCTACACACACACACACACACGGGTACATAAAGAAAATGTTAAAAAGGAGCTGCACCTCAGTTCAAAGGTGAGACTACCAGTCTGACTACAAGTGACTGACTATACAGTCATTAGAAATTATTATACCTTACTCAACTCTTTGAAGGTTTAGGTATGTACACCCATTCCTCACCTAAAAGGGTTAACTTGTTGCATGAAATTATCCTACTAAGCAAATTTTCATTAATTTCAGGGTGCATCATTTTTGGACAGTGCAGTGTCACCTTCGGACACTAACTAATAAATCACAGATGAAACGCTTTTTTGAGCTTAGAAGTGGAAATTTTGGTTGTGAATGTAGAATCAGAGCTGGCAACACTCAGGTTTCTTTGTTGTGATTTAAATTTCACTTTTTTCTTTATCTTTTCATGCCGAGTGAGACGCCTTCAACAATTTGTCACTACAAGTTAGTTTCTGAAGTTTGCTTTATTTTCAAAAATTCTACAAATAGCAGAACCAGCTAAACCAGTACTAGTAGTAGCTTTTTGTTTCTCACCATATTCATATTGAGTCAGCTATTCTGAGTTATGTACCATCAACTGTCAGTGTTTGGTTAAAATTATGACTGTGACAGGAAGTAGGATGTTTGAGAAGTTGAGTTTATGTAATAAGCACATGCTTTTAGCAGTGACACAGTGAAAATGTAATGACTACATAGTCGTGCAAAAACTGCTGTTGCAATGAAAAATAGGACTTTTTTTTTTTTTACAAGAATATACTGTATTTTCATAAGCTCAATGCACATATATGAGCATAAGCAAAGATGTAAATAGTAGAAGTGGACAATAGCTGTGAATGACAAAATGGAAGTTGTTATACTTTGTTAAAATTGTACTAAAAATACAAGGACAGTAACTGAAAGGCAACTTCATAAGGATGTCAGTAGAAGGCATTTATAAAATATGTAGTTCTTGTGGACATGCTTTCTCTGAAAGACCATTTAGACCAAAACAGGAGCAAACAATGGGTTGAATAAAGTGCGTTTTTCTTTTGTACGGTGTACCAGTCCTACAGCAATGTTGATATTCAGTAAGCTTGGCTATCAGAGCTGCCTGAGGACTGTGCTCTTAGACATTCATTGTGGCAAGTTTTACCATTTTAACACATTTTTGTTGTTGAACTCTCTGCTCATATAATTACAATATTACCAACATTTGTCTTTATGAGATTGGTTTTATTATTTTTTTGGTGACCCTCGAGCTGCTGTGGTCTTCACCCAGTTGGCAGAATGTTGAGTAAATGCTGCAAAAGTTGCCGTGTAACAAACGCATGAATATTAGGGAGAGCGTAAACATGCATAAAATGATTTTAATTTTTTAAAAAAGGATACTTTCATGTTAATTTTATTTCTATAATCACTTAATTTTCAGCTGTTATTAATGTTTTGGTGTCTGAGAATACACAATTGTTCTATTTTAAAAAAAAAAAAAAAAAAAACTTCATACTTGGATCAGAGAAGTAATTTGAAAAAAGTGTTTAGGAAATTTTGATTAGAAGAAACAGCTGTAGGTTAAGTATTTAAAAAAAATTCACTTATGATGCACAAATTTCATTCCTTTTTGTTGCATTGCCTTTTTAGCTGTAGTATTATGTAGCAGTGAGATGTAACATTCTTTGTTTAAAGCCATTAACTTATCGCCTTCCTGCAGTGTCCCCAACTCCTGTCCGGCAAGTCCACGTGGAGCAGGGTCCTCAGGGTACCGGATTGGGCACAACATTACCTCTGACCTGCAGATGGTAGCTGAATTTGCCAAGGCTGTGTCGGAACAGCACACTGACATGTCTGGAGGCGACAGCCCCAAGGTCTCTGTGCCCTCCTGACTCCAGACACTTGCACACATGATGGTATTTTTGGCTGTTGGGGGACACTCCTGTTACAGATGTTAAGAAGATTGCACATTCTATCATGTGTTTATGTTTTGTAAAGGAACTTCAGGTGCCTTTACTTGACTGAAATTAATATAGGGTAACATTCAGTCCCATAAATATGTGAAAGCAGTTCATTGGGGCAACAAAGACATACACACGTGCAGGGCTTCCTCTCTGTCATGACTTTATCTGTGTGGTGGCTGTCAGGTGGCACTCTAACGTTACTGTACTTGTGTTACACAGGACGAGTCAAAGCCACCCTACTCATATGCACAGCTCATCGTTCAAGCCATCTCCTCGGCTGCAGATCGACAGTTAACACTAAGTGGGATTTATGCCCACATCACAAAGCATTACCCTTACTACAGGACTGCTGATAAGGGCTGGCAGGTGAGTCCATCTTCCTGTAGCAACGTCCACATCTATCGTGTTTCATAACCAAGCAGGTGGCACAGTGATTAAATCTTTAGCAAAGGGGTTGTTTTTTTTTTTTGGTTTTTTTTTGATAAAAGATGCTGCATTTTCAGATGGTACTTTTTGAGAAATGTTATTGTAAATAAGAAACTTACCAAGCATAACCAGGATTAAATTCTGAGAAAGGTCCTGTATTTGTAGTTTAAGAAATTCAGTTAATCTGTGCAGGTATCCAGTTGTGAATATGAAAATAAGCAAGTGACGACAGCAACTAGGATATGCAAGTGTATGACATTTAATAAATCGGATGTTTAGTTGTATGAGATGATTGTACTGAATAGGACAGCAGGTTGAGCCGTTGCCTGTAGTTTGAAAGAGCCATGAAAACACCCAGGTTTGAATCTCCTGCTGTAGTTATCATGGATTCCTCCAGAAAGTAAAATAATTGGCTATACAAATGGGTAAGTCGTTGGAAGTGGCTTATTCCACAAATCCAGCATTGTAGGCTGTGTTTGTGAGAGGTATCATCTAAATGAATAAATACAGTAATAATAATTTCATTTTAGGACTGCAAATACAGACTAAAGTTCACTCTAGTGAAACTGGCACTGCAATTTTGGATTATTTAAGTGTACTTGTCAGAAATGAACTAATTGTGATAGCTGTTGCTCTTTGTTCTACCCTTGCTGTTATGTGAGCTGTTAACCTTTCATGTGATGAAACTTCATCTCATTACTCTTATGCCCCCCACTTTTGTATGGCAGAACTCCATTCGTCACAACCTATCGCTGAACCGTTACTTTATAAAAGTGCCCCGCTCTCAGGAGGAGCCAGGAAAGGGCTCCTTCTGGAGGATCGATCCCACATCCGAGGGCAAGCTGGTGGAGCAGGCCTTCCGCAAGCGTCGCCAAAGAGGTGTCTCCTGTTTCCGCCCTCCTTTTGGACCCCTCTCCTCCAGGTATGACCACCAGCTTGTGGCAGTTGCATTATTCTGGCAGCAGCTACATTCTTCTCAGTCCTGTACATCCTCTCAAATCTTTTGTTCTGTTTGATTGGTTTATTTAGTTAATGTATAATTTTTTTTATTCCTTGCTGCCAAATGACTGGGCAGGACAAAGTAAGTGACTGTCACCTCATCTGTGACCTGGTCATGTACAAGCACCATTTGTATGGAGTACATCTCAGTTTATGGCACAGAATAATAGATACTGTACTTGTTACTCATGAGCAATTGTGGAGACATTGTGTTTGGGTGCTAGAGTACTGCATGCCTGTTTTGAGGTTCTCTTTCTTCTCCACAGAAGTGCCCCTGCCTCCCCTACCCATTCAGGTGTGCTCTCGCCCAATCCTGGCTTAAGGAGCCCCGAGTGCCTGTCCCGGGAGGGCTCCCCAAATTCCCACGAACATGACTTTGGATCCAAGCTGGCATCTGTGCCGGAGTACCGCTACTCACAGAGTGCACCTGGTGAGTTACTTTAGAGATGCTCTGCAGAAGTAATGTTATGTCTTCAGAATCCTAGCAATGGGTGTGTGCCTGCAACTGTGTTCCTGGGATACTAGAAACTAGAATGGGTTCTTGTTGTGTGTTTGAAAAATTGAAATTAATGTCTGTACACACTGTCCTGATGAAGGACCATGCAGGTCTTATTTTTAGTTTTTTAGCCTGATGTATGACTGTGAGAGCTGGACTATTGCTAAGGCCTAATGCAGAGGAATGCATGCATTTGAGCTGTGATGCTGCAGAAAATTGCTGAGGGTTCTTTGGACAGCAAGAATGTCTAACAAGTTAATATTTGAAGAAGTAGAACCAGAGAGCTCATTAGAAGGTATGATTGTGAAACAAATCCTCAGATAGTTTGTTCACATAATGAGAAGACAAGGCTCCTTGAGAAGACTCTAAAGCTGGGGAAAAGCTGAATGCAAGAGGAGAGGGAGATGACAGAAGATGGATAGACAGCATTACTGAAGCAATGTATATGACCTTAAAGGTTCTCAGAGAAGCATACAACAGGAACTTGGGCTGCTAAAGTCTTGAGATCACAAAAGGTCAGACTCAACAGCAATAGAGTACCGTACAAAAGTGTGAGTACACGACTGACTAAACAGACATGAAAGCAATGTGACCCACAGCTGTAGTAGAGCTGGGAAATCATATTGACTGGGTTTACTGCATACACCGTGAAAACCCCAGTTTTCAGAGTGTTCTCATACTTTTGACTGGTATTGTGCATTCTATAGCAGTTTGCCCATTATTTGGGGTGATTTTTGAAGTCAGATCTGAGTTAATAAATGAATGTTCATTAAACTAGTTAAATCTGCTGTGTACTACATCCATGTATGATATGACGAATTGATGAGTATTAAATATGAATTTAAAGTATTTTTACACCTCCGTGGCCGAATGGATGACTGAAAAGATGAAAATATTGAATTTGCGTTACACCCTTGCACGGGAAGGATGAACGAATACAAAACTATTTAAACTGTACTGTAGCCCTCTACAAATAAGGCTATTAATACAATGTGCATGTGCTGATGCTCAATCTGCAGGCTCACCAGTGAGTCCGCAGCCAGTCATCATGGCCGTTCCTTCACATCCCTCTGCCTTGGTAGCCAAACCTTTGGCATATGTGCCCAGCTCTATAATCACCTCCCAGCCAACCACTGGCCATGCAGTCCACGTGGTCCAGCAGGCGCCGACTGTAACCATGGTCCGAGTGGTGAACGCATCTTCCAGCTCATCCAATGGTTACGTCCTCACCAGCAACATAGGACCTGGGGGCCAACAGGGGGCAGGAGAGAGCACTGAGGAGTACAGAGGTACAATGGTCGTCTTTTTGCGTTAAACTCCTACGCATTCTCTGCTGCAACAGTAGGAAGAAAAGGCACAATGGGGTAGAAACGTACATAGATCATTTGATCAGACTTTTATGTGCACAGGGTCAAAACTCAATCGATCAATAAAGTATCATTCACCCATAATGCTTTCATTCAGAGGTGCTTATTTCCATTCAAAGCAATACTTGTCTGTACAGTTTTTGTTTGAATTACCCTTGTTTTTTAATTTGAATGGATTGACTTAGCTTGATTATTAATTACTTGTATCTAAGTATGACTGTGTGATGTGTGCATGTAATTCACTGTTTTGACCTGCTTTTCCTGCTGAAGGACGACACTGACAGTGAGGTGGCCCCTTTCTTCACAGGTGCTGCTGAGGAGAAACCAGTTATGAGTCACTCGCCATTCAGTACAGGCAGCCGCATCATCCAGGCAGTGGGCAGCCATGCTGGGGTGGTCGGTGGCAGCGGCCAACAGACCTTCAGCATTGTGCAGCCAGTGCCTGTATCTCTGGGTCAGCACCAGCTGCCGGTCAGAGCGATCACTCAAAACGGCAAACACAGCTCGGTTGCCCACACTTACGGTACATCTACTTGCAGCCAACTTGTGCCTTAGGAAACTGAAGACCTCTTGTGCTTACTTTGTTGTATTTGTCTTATTTACCTTGCGTTATTAAACTTCCTTATTACCCTGTATTCCATAAAAGACATACTTGGTTAATGCTAATTTTAGGTGTTGACCTTTTTAAAATTTGAGGGGAGAAGGCACAGAAATCAAAATATAATACAGTAGAATCTAATCAAGGCTCCTTTCTTAAGTATTTATGGAGGTGTCGTGGGCCTAGCTCGACGAAACACCGACGAAGGAAGGTGCCCACTTGACAACTCCAATGAGATGCTACACCATCACTTCACTATACCATGCAAGGATTTGTAGTTTGCTAGCATCGGTATTAGGGAGGTACAAGCCTTTGCATAGTGGCTAGATAGGCTTGCTGATGGTTGACTGTGGGGTTGGCGTGGCGGTTGAGGGTTAGGGTAAGGTAAAGCGGGGCTTAGGGTGAAGGTTAGGTAGATGGTGGGGTCCCCTGTGTAGTGCGAATTCTTTTATTAGCACCACGTGTTTGATATGAATCTTGTAAATATACATTTTTGAAATGAGAATGAATTTGTGACTATGGGTTAACATAATACAATGTTTGTGTTAATCATAAATTTGAATATTTGAGTTGTCTTTTACTTAATATATTGGAAGTTCATGTGGGGTCTTTTTTTTTTTTTTTTTTTTTTTTTTTTTTTTCCCCCCCAGCTATGACCAACCCACTTCAGATCCTGGCAGCCCAGGCCTCCACCTCCTTGCCAGTCATCGTGAACAGACAACCAAGCAATGAAGCTGAAGAGCCAGGCAGCACCCCAGGAGAGCCTGAGGTCAAGCGGCCGAGGGTGCAAGACGACACTGTTGCTTCAGTCCCGCAGCCAGTTATTGTGATGAACCAGGACATCAGCGAATAGACCGTCAGCTGGAGAACAAGCGGCAACAGTCAGGAATAGTTTCTCATCGGCCCAAGGTGCCAAACAATAGGGTAGGAGGAAGGGGATCTGTTGATATGGACTTAAACTACTGGAGAGGAAATGGCAATTAATTTTGCATATTTGGTTGTAAAACTTGAGGGAAGGGGTGTGATTTGTGTGATTGAGCCACATACGTGGCTGCGAGTTGCAGTTTCCCAGAAAGCCTTAAAACAGGACAGATTGGGGCCCTACTGTTTGGATCGCAGAGAGGTGTCATCGGCAGTCAAATTGGTCCTTCAGAATGGGACACCTGCACAAGTTCTCAAAAAAAGAATAACATTAATGTTCAGAGTAATATTTTTATAGATAACCTCAATAGGATTTATATTGGATTCAGGTGGGGACCAAATCAT
The DNA here is from genome assembly GCA_018136845.1 of Heterotis niloticus. Classification (NCBI taxonomy): domain Eukaryota; kingdom Metazoa; phylum Chordata; class Actinopteri; order Osteoglossiformes; family Osteoglossidae; genus Heterotis; species Heterotis niloticus. The sequence goes on from CM030896.1 coordinate 25,608,159, forward strand.
TTGCAGCTACCATTAATCTGTAGATAGTCCTCAGTTTCAGATAATAATGAAAGCATTATGTTGGCATGCAGTTCTGCTGGTGTCAGTGTCCTACACCGCTGTTAATGAATGTGGATTTTACAACACATCTCTCCTTTTTGTACCAAATGTTATGAGCATTATAACTGATACTGCCACATTTTACACAAAATTTGTTACATTATATAGCATAAAATACATGCAGATATACTGATTGGGAATGAAATTGTTGCTCAGCGGAAGGTTTTTTCACATGGTGGAGTATATATTAGATTTCTTGCAAAAACCATTTGTTCAAAATGCTACTCTTTGTAATTGCATATTTAACACAAAATGGTTGTTGCTTTGTGAATGTATTTTTCATCCTCTTTGCAGTTCCCTCTTCAATGTTCTGTACAAGTATATAGAATATTAAGGATAGCTAAGTATAGTTTAATTTAAAAGTGTGTGTTAAAATGAAACTCTACTTTTAGTATAAAGCACATCTCAAAGGGCTGTTATCTACAACTTCTTTTCATTTTACATTAATGTGCCCTTTGAACCTGGGAAAATGCATGTTTCTGTTTTATTTGCAAACCCTTTCTGAGGGCAGGTTGTAAGAACAGTGTTTCATAGATTTTTAGTGAGACATGCAAATTTATTGATTTAATACAAGTTATAATTTTCATGTCAAGTCCCTGATTCAGGAAGTAAGGAATTTGTAGAATCCAGCTTACTCATAAGTTAATTTGAAAACGGAGGAATGTTAACAGTTAACTGTGATAGAACAAATATATTAGTTATTAAAATATTTAGATATACTTGCCATCAAATCAGGAACTGAGTTGGGAGTTAAATTTATAAAATTGGACTGAAAAAGGAGGGAAAAAAACTCAGGAAATTTATTACAAGGCATTGCAAAACAGGAAGGTAATTCCTTTGTTGTAAGACTTTCATAGCCTTTAATGCCTGGTTACATTTGTAATCAAACACTTGTGTGGTGGAAGAAAGTAGTTTGAACCCTTTACAGGAGAAGAAATGTTTCCCCTCCTTCAAGGTGAGTGCCTTCTTAGAGACCAAAATTTGCTTCTGTCGAGTGTTGTCTATGACTAAGCAGTATCGTTTTAAAGAAATCGCTGTTAATTTCACTTTTTAGGCGTGAATGGACTACACGATTCTTTCGTGATAGCGCAAAAGCAATAAATAATGTAAAATCTGTTTTTTCCACCAAAATAGCATGTCAACTAGATACTAACTAAAAAAGGAATGTAAACATTGTACCAATTTCCAAATCTGTATTGGCAGCAGTGTTACATGCGTTGTCTTTCTAAGAGAACATTGAGCAGTTAGACAATTTGCCCTGATTCTAGAGGGTTCTGTTGGTTGCTTAGATACACAGTATTGTATTCCAGGCCGCTGGAGATGACTTCTGAACAGCCTTTGCTTGTTGGCTGGTTCGGTCGTGCTGCCACGGAAATCCTGAAAAGATCAGTGGAGGAAAAGTGCTTCGGCATGTTTGGCACAGCAGCTGTTTGTAACATTGCCCTGCGGCGGACAGAGCTTTATGGGCCTCTGCAGTACGGGGGAAAGGGACATTGCTTGGCACAAACGTACTGCCTGCAGTGCTGATCTTGCAAGATGGAACCTCAGCCATATTTTTCATGTAGTATCAGTACAGAAAAATTATGCCTCTACAAAAAAAAAAAAAAAAAATCTTATAAATCATGATACAGGTACTGGTGGTGTTGGAAGTCCCCCCCCCCCCCCTTAAATGCAAAAATCAAAATTATTTCACGTTATGATTTCTCACAAGCAGCCTTTAAACGCAAATGTGTTCCCGCCCTCCATTTCTGGTGTACTTTTTCCTCAATGTTTCTGGGTATCGTCTACAAACTGAAGCCGTGCTGTTCATACTTTTTAAAGGTCCATTTTATCTCTTGCGTACTCCCCAACTTTTTATTATTCCTTGGGTCTTCAAGGCTACATATTTCATTTAGGAAACTCTGCATTGATATTTCACTTTTGTCAGTCCTGGCTGTGTAGCAGAGCTGTTTTTCCCCAGTTTGCTGCCATCCAGGGTTTGTTACGCTCATTACCAGGGGACACCAAAAACTGAACATCATAACAAATGAAAAGATTGTAACAATGAATGAATCATTCGGTGCATTTAGCCTGCTGATTTTGAGCATTGCTTCTGTTTCGATTGTCTTTTGTGTTTTAAGCACAAGTCCTTGACGTTCAAGTAGTTTTGTCATTGTTTCATTTGGTAAGGAATTGTTATAAATGCCACTTTGTATGCACACATTTAAGAATACGTATGAGTTGCTTTCAGCTTCAAATTTTAAGGCTTTTTGTGCATACTGTATAATGTAGAGAAATTCTTCAGGAGCTTTGTTCTTCGTCTAGTATGAAGTTATTTTGACTTAGATTTCTTTTTGCTTTTTATTCTCTGTGGATTTAATGTTGTTAATACTTAAGACCTTTGCAGTAGCAAAGCTGTATTCTATCTGACATCATATCTCCACATCAACTTGTAACCCTCATATTTATTAATTTACTTTTTACTTTGGTTTATCTTACCAGATGCGGTTTTTAATTTTATTTGATAACAGTTTCAACCTGGAATTATTACACTTAAAAATGGAAATAGTGGGGAGTTTTGGGAACTTTTTTTTTTTCTTCTTCTTCTTCCTTCCCATCTGTAGATACAGTAAGTTCATGGTGGTTTAGTTTTGGGTGCTTTGGGAAAATTGAATGTTTTCAGAGGAGACATTATTTGTTGAACCCTAGTATGCAACACACACTATACTCGATATAAGGATGCAACAAATTGTGAATTGTTCCAGACTTTAAAAAAAAAAAAAAAAAAACTGGATATATTTTGTAGCACCCGGTTGTCCGATATATGAAATGGATGAATCACAGCTTTTTGTAACAAAAGCAAAAACACACATTTGAAGAAAGCGGACTTTGCTGAAAGCACAACTAGCAAGCTTGAAATTAATGATATACATAAAATTATTGAAAAATGAAAGATTACACACAAATTTAGAATTGCTTCCGAAAGTGTGACTCGGTCCATCAAAAGCCTTTGTTTTCCAGAACATGGGAATTTGAAACCATCTGCCAGTGATAACTGAAGTGTGTCCTCCATGTGGTTACTTTGGAAAATTTCAAGTTCTGCATAATCTGCACAAAAGGCAGCCCGAAGTTCACTAAAACTGATTCATGCAGGTTGTTGCACTTAATTTTTTTTAATGTCACTTTTCATCTGATTTTTATTTATATTTCTGTTTTACCTTCTATGGCAGATCTGGATTTTGTTCCAGGTTGGTAAATAAAAAAGGTATGAATTTAACATTTCATATACATTTAAAGGAAATGTGAGGAAAAACAAAAGTATCTGCAGTATGTAAATAGTGGAAGTTTGATATATTGTGGATGCTTTATGATTTCTCATACTGTTTGATGAAATACAAAAATGACAAACACCATTTTGCCAGGATATAAGTATAAAACAAATCTGAATGTCTCAAGTGCCTCTGAAAGAATTTATTTGTCAAGCAAAACCTCCACCAAGGGTCATACTGGGGAATTAATATTAAATAAATAAACATGCTCTTTGTGAACATAAATAGTGTATAGCTGAGTTTGTATCATTGATTTTATTCCATCGCTTGGGTAAGGGAATGCAACCCAGCTCTGAAAAACAGTTTTATAGTTTGATATTCAGTTAGTGTTATGTTCAGCTTTATTTCTTCATTTACCACCGCCCATTTTAGAGTAGGAGATTCCTTAACAGTCAAGGACAAATGGTTTCGTCCCTCATTCTATATTAATATTCAATATTTACCACCACCATTCTTAACATGATTTTTGTTTTATTTTAAACCAATGTCTTCGCTTGTGGACTGTAGCATAAAAAGGTACTGTTGGTCAATAACTCGGTAACATCAATAAGACATTTAATGTTTCAAGTGCAGTTGTGACTTTTTTTAATCGTTACACTTTTTTATAAGCGGATAAAATGCGCATTGCGCCTACAATGGCTTTGAGTCACTTCGATTGGACATTTATGTAGGGAAGTCGTTCCACGCTCAACGGTTTCAGTTCAGTTTAGCTCAACATTTGTGCTTGAAAACGCACATGAAATCCCAAGCAAAATAAAAGCACAACCATTGCGCAACCTGGCCGTCGGCGAAATGCCGGGATAAAATCCCATCATGCATTGCCGCCTTGTCACATGACCTGAAACCCGGAACCGCCGCACAGACGAAAATAAACCGTGCGGGATGTCTTCGAGAACGGACGCGAATTGACGGGTGTCCACGGCACCCTGCGATGTCTCACGCCGTTTTCGAAGAGAAATTCTAGCAAATATGTATGCTTCTGGGTCAGAGAGTTTGATTAAACAGGCGAGGTGCGATTTTTACTATCGGAAGGTGCGAAGTGCTAGGAATACCGCTGTACTACAGCATCGCGCGCAGGTCTTAACTCGGTGGCTAACCTGCTGGCGCCGTGCAGTTTGCGATGTTTCGTTTCTGTAGCTTGTATTTTGCCTTTTCAGAGAGATTCAGGAGGAGGAGTTGCACAAGTTTTACGGGCGACTTTCCAAACTGCTGCAGAACAGAGACCTGGGCAGCGAGACGGCAGACTGTCTGCGGAGACTCGGCCTCATTGTGTCTGCCCACAAGTATGGCAGGACGTAAGTAGCGCCCACAGTGAGGTGTGCGAGGTGAATGTTTTACAAGCAGTTGTCGAGGAGAAACCCTCACCTGCCCGTTTGAGTACAAAGACCGAGTGAACATCATTTTTTGGCTTTGTGTTCCAACGCTCCGTCTGTCACACGCACAAATGGATCCTTGCTGGCCACACTGAAGGGTCAAGTTTCCGACAGCATCAACTGTTGTGTTTTGTTCAATACAGCCTCCCTGCGGATCTGGTCAAGAAGCTCCAAGACCTTCTGTGCTCTCCCAACTCACCGGAGCAGTTTCAGGTCTTGTCTTCCTCCATCTTGAGGGAGAGTTGTACGCTCACGGAGGACAGGCTCAGTCTGAAGGAGCTCCAAGACAGCAGGACAGTCAGCTATGTGACTGCGGTCATTCTTTCACAGGTACCAATGACCGGTGGTCATCCTCGAGCCAATTGACGGTTAACCGATGATCCGCTGGTTCGAGACGATTGTTTGGATACATTGTAGATGACTAAATTATGGCTTTGAACTCGCAGCTCTTCCAGCCTTGGCTGGTTTGAGCTGGCATTTTTTAAGTAGGAAGTTGTGCTTCCTCAAACTTACAGCGATCCTCTCACGCCCAGGCTGCGAGTAAAAGCAAGCTGACCGTCCTGTGTCACCATCTGCTGAAAGGGCTAGAGTGTTGGCAGCCCGACGTTCAGGTGTCTCGCCATGTTCTTCCTATTCTGTCCACTGTGATCAGTTGTTCCCCCGATAGCGTGACGGAAGGTGAGTTTCAGCTTCTCAGGCACTGCCCTTTAGGACCTGTTGCTTACTTATTTGTCGTGAATGTAAAGTATTTTTAATCATCAGAATGTGTCCTGTTAGACACAGAAATTCTACCGATTTAGCCAAGGAAACACAACAAAAGACTGATGTACATAGTTTAAAATGATATTTTACTTTGTTACTTCGCAGACCACGTCAATTTGGTGAGCAAGAAGCTTGCGGATTGGCTGCGCTTTGCCAGCGTTCAGCAGGGGGTGGCCACTTCTTCTGGAGGTTTCTTCACGGGTCCCAGAACCCGACAGGTTAGTGTTCACTGCCCACTTAAGGAGTCCATAATGTCTTTAGTGGACTGTACGTGGCCTGACATGTTGCCCCCCCCCCCCTACCTCCTGTTCCCCACTGAGCAGCCTGTCCCAGTGACTGAGGTGGACGGGGCAGTGGTGGGAGACTTCTTCACTGTGCTGTGTGTGGGGCAGGGCTTCACTGAAGATCAGTGGATGAACATGTATGCCTTCTCTATCATCAGGAAGTGGCTGTTGACCTATGACCTTGAGGAAAACAGCAGTGGGGACACAGGTAATTTAACGGCTGATATACTTGACAAGTGCAGCGGGTAAATTTCTGTCCACGGTGCAAGCAGATCTATGGCTGCTAAGTAGCTGCTTGGTTTTGGGGAACTGGCTGTCTGTGGACTCCACCATGTAAACCCTCTTTTGTGATTCATGCATTAAAGTGCTGAAACTGCAAGCACCTATTTGAGCTTTTGTTATTGCAGGAAAAGTAACTTAAAGATGAATGTTGACTTTTACCAGCTCAGATTATGAGAGTGCAGTTTATGCAGTCACATTCACAAGGTAAGCCGGAAGACGAACCAAATGCTGAACTTGGTGCTTAAACTAATTTTGTGGTTGTCTGCTTATGTTTATTTACCCAGCAGTCCTATTGCTCCTTCTGTACTATATGATCAAGTATCTTTGATTTTTATGTTTTTATTTTCCACCAATCATTAATTGTGATTTAAGTATCTTTGTTTAATTTGCACCGATTTGTTATGAATTTCTGACTTCTTTGAATCATTTTCAGAATTGAAATAGAAAAAAGTTCAGTTAATTCAACTTGTACATTTAAGCTTAAAAATAATGGAGCGTATTTTACAGGCTTTGCTTTAATAATGAGCTTAATTCCAGAAGATCTGTTTGTGAAGTGAATTCTCCTTGTTAGTTAATTTTCTACTTTCAATTCTCAGCTATGCAAAATTTTTCCCGTACGGAGAATTCTCATTCTGGAAATCTTTAAAACCAAGCTTTAGACCTGTGTGTTCAAAATTGGTTGTACATAGCACTTTTTTCTATTCACTTTCTCCTCTTATTTAAATTACTGTTGTTTTCTCGGAAACAGCGGTGAGTGCTTCAAAACTCCTGAATTGGTCTCTGGAGTTTGCGTTTTCTGTATTTGTGTGGGTTTACTCCTAGTGCTCTTATGTGTGTGTTTTTTTTTTCCTTGCTGTACCATAATATTACTCTTTGTTGTGAAGGACTTTGATAATCTTATTAGTTGTAACAAAGCAATTCTCGTGATGTCCTCGTAAAGTAGCATTTGTGATAAATGAATCCAACCACAAGTCATTCTAAATGATATTACCTTTCAAGAGAAGCATTGCATCAGTGCAGGTTTTAACCTTTTGCCTTTTCAGTTTGTAACACATTTTGCTTTAGGGGTCAATTATTATAGGTGATAAAGATTGACAAGAATTCTGAGATGGCTTGCAATAGCTGTAGTGTGCAGGAGAAGCCACAGCCCCCGTGGGAAGGTTCTCGCCTTGCGTGATGCTGAGTGTTGCTGAGATGTGTGCTGAAGTTATTGTTCTAGTAAGGAGTTTATGATGGTGTGTTGTGCAAAATTTACTGTGCAAATTACATTACCCATAAGTTTTTGCTTTATGCAAGGGAAGTCTATGTAGGCATATCAGTGGTTGGTGTACGCTGTTTGCTGTGCACACAAATGTTTGCCGTTGCTGTAGACGACAAGTCTGAAGTTGATGGATCAGTGATGTCCATGGTCTCCGCAACGTCCTCCTCCAGTCGCATGCTTCCCCCCAAGGAGCGCCTACGAGAGAAAGCCTTCGAGTACTGCCAACGGATCATTGAGCAGAGCGACCGCAGTAAGTGTGTGTGGGGGGGGGGGGGGTGAACAAGAGCAGTCAGACTAACTCACTAAGCAGTCAGACTAAACTTAATATAGTATTTATATTATTTGTGTCCGACGTGGGCAGGAACATGCGTCTGGTTAAACTGATATGCGCCCGTTTCGATTTGTCATATGTTAATGTATATTGTTTTTTTTTCTTTTTTCTTTAGAAGCTGCAAAGAAAGTTGATGCAGAACTACAGAAAGCTGTGAGTATAGGGATAGGTGGCCCTGCACCACGCTTATATCCCTGACAAACAAAATCAGTATTTAAGGTTTTTGTTTGAATAAATGATATTGACTTACAAAGCTCAACTTTATCAAATGTTAGTAATCTTGAATTGGGAGCTCTCGATATGTGTATTGACATCAATTTCATCCCTCAGTGCCTGGTGGAGGCTGTGACAGTGATGAACATCATCTGTAAAGAGGACCCCTCCTTTGTGTATCGAGCCTTTCCCTGCATAAAGGCCTTGTACGGGCGGATAAGCAGAGACCTGGCCTTCTCGCGAGCTGTGCTGCCCATTGCCCAGTTCTACCTCAACCATGGTGGGTGCTGTGCCTGTGCACCAGTAGTTTGTTCTATACCAGTAGTCTAGTGTTTGGTATGAAGGATGGAGGCACTGGAATGATCACCTTTCGAGTCGGTAGTTGGGGATGATTTTCTGAGATGTTTGTGGTGTGGAGCTGGAAGACCTGCTGGCCTCATTCCTGGTCTAAAGATTATTAAAGCTTGGAGTGTGGCACTGACTTGTACTCTCACGCTTGCTCGCTCGCTCTCACTCTCTCTGGCTATAACCAGGTGAGACGGCTGCTGTGGACTCGGAGGGGGTGTTTCGCCAGCTGTTCTCCTCTTTCCCGGCCGAGCTGTTCAACGACTCCATGTTGGCCTTCGAATTCACCCAGTTCTGCCGTGCCAACCTGGCTATGCTTCAGGATGGTGTTCCTCTCTACCGCCAGAGCTTTCCCAACCTACTCAAGGTCAGTGGGATCTGCTGACTCACCTACGATCTGGCCTGCTGTTTTAACATGGTCCTCATGGGTGTCCCTTGCTTTCTCTCTCCCTCTCCCCCCCTTCCCCCTTTCCTCCCAGTTTCTGGCCTGGAACAGTCCGGCCCTCATCTTAGACTATGTGGATCTGCTGCCTTCCCTTCTGGCCCCTGAGACAGCCATTGAACTGCTGCACTCCCTGCTGGACCTCCCCTGTCTGGCAGCAGTACTGGACATCCAGCTGAGGTACGCAGAGCCCAAGCCACGCAGTTCGCTGACACATTTCCTCGTCTGTTAATACAAAAGCTTTTTTTTTTTCCTCCCTAATCTGTCTTGCGCGACTCCAAAGTAAATGCAAGTAGAAGCGGCTGAATTTTCTCCCATTAAATCACGTTCCACCAAAAGTGCTTGTTGAAAAGGGTGTTTAAATTGTTTGCTTTTCTCAATTTAGGTATGTATCACAGTAGCTTTTTTTTTGACTGTTAAAATAGACCCTTGGGGTTTGCATGTCATACAGGGCAGCGTTTTCCCCGTCCTCAGACAGGGCGCTGTGGGACCAGGGCAGCCGGACGCCAAGCTCCATGGAGGCCTTCCGCCAGCCCTACTACAGAGGCATGTTCCTCTACATTTTAAGGCCCGAGGCAGGAACTGGAGACACCATTGACAGGTACTGCGCAGCTCCTTTTGTCTGTAAGGGGACATCACCAGGTGGTTCCTGGCTTGATACAAAGGTGCGTCCACAGGTTGAACGCCCTTCACAAGGTCTTGGCCGACATGGTGGAGAGCCCTCGCGTGGTGCAGTGTGCCCAGATAGTCCCTGTATTGCTGCATGTGCTCTTCAACACTGTTGCCCAGGTAACAGCATTTCAGAAGTAATGTTTAATAAGAAAAGGTGGGAATCACTAAAGGAAAGACTGCATGATTGTGATGGGGGGGGAATGAAATTGTTTCTTTAACAGAAGGCTCAACATTGATATTTTCTTAAGTTTGCAGACAAGAAGCTGGTAAACCAGCTGGTCCTGGTCCTGCTTGAGAGGAGTAGCCTGCTGCTGAGTGTGAAGGACTACCAACTTGAGGTGCAAAGGTGAACATTTCATTACTGCTTTGGGGGGGAGGTATGTAAAAGTAGCTGCTGGAATAATGGAAAAATTCACATTGTGTGAACCCCACAGAGTGTTCAGCTTCCACCTGCTGGTGCTGTGCAAGCTGCACCCCTCCCTCATGTTGGATTTGTCCAGGGAGCTGCTGGATTTTGCAGGCGCCACTACCAACATCTACCAGAAGGAGGAGCTGTACACACACCTGGTAAGAGACTGGCCCATTAAACTAGACCGCTCCGTCCTGCAGAGGCCTTTCGTCTAAGTGGGAGTATTCATCTGCTGGATGATGCAGGAACGTCTGTCACATCCACAGGTGTGGGCAGTTGGAGAGTATCTGTGGGTTGGCCACGACTGTCGCTGCACGGTGGAGCACATCACCACCTTCTTCGAGACCTTGGAGGCCGTGCTGTTTGAGATCACACAGGTGCGGCAGTCAGCCAGCCCTTCCGGCTGCTCTCCCCGGGTCCTCACTGTACTTATGACCACGCTGGCCAAGCTGGCCTCTCGCAGCCAGGATCTCATCCCCAGGTAAGACTCCGGAAGGTGGCTGCTGAACCAGGATGTGGAATTTTGGGTTCCTGAGACTGTCACACACACTCACTCACTTAGGTATAAGAAATAAGATTATCTTCAGCTACAAGGTGACTTGACAGTACAAAGGTTTTTGTTAATTTTGTAGAAACTCGTATTAGTACTCGTAGCTACAGGGAGCTTCAGGCGGATGGTGTCCCAGTCGCAAAAAAATTGAAACCAGTATTTGCTCCTCCACAGGGTGTCCCTGTTTCTCTCCAAGATGCGCTCATTTGCCCGGAGTGGTCCTGTGGCAGCGTCCTTCAGTGAGGAAGACTTGGAGGAGATCCTCACCCGTGCCCACGAGCTCATCAACCTTCTCAAGCTGCCCAACGTGGCTCAATTTGTGCTAGCGCCTTCGGCGCGGGGAGACAGCCCACGCTGGCACCGCGACACCAACACCTCTCTACCCCTCTCCATGCGGGCGCTCAGTGGCCTGCTGCCTAAGCAGACAAGCTTCCTGCCTGGGTGATGGTCACATAGGTTGGAGGTCTCAGCTCCACCTGCTTACATTCATGGACCAGTGCAGTAAGAGTGCTGTTTAAGGCACAACCGAAAGTAACATCACCTGAAGAAGCTCTGAATTTAAAAGACTGCTGTATATTTAGCAGAGTACTGAGAAAGGATACACATCTCGGTACAGCAAGCCACAACATGCTTAAGATGACAATTTTTCTGTTTTTTTTCTTTTTTTTTTTTTCTTTCAAGTAGGAAGACATTCATCTGCAATATCAAAGTGATAATACATTATTTCCAAAGATTACTTCACTGGCCAATTTGTTAAACTGTATTTCTGTTTTATAGCTAACTTTAAGGCTACCTATTGGCATACAAAGAAACTGCACCTACATGCTACCTAAAGTTTCATTTTCTTGTACATTTAAAAACAATGTTCTGTCAAACATTCAAGGAACTACGGAGTTTTACCAAAGCTACTTCTGCAAGTTAAATAGTGAACATACAGTTGACATACAGGGTATTAGATGATGGCATCCTCATCATAAATAAGAACCTTGACCCTATTACAACATCTTTGAACGCATGCAATACAAATACGGGGACAGTGTAGATACGCGTGATAATGTAGCAGCTTTAAAGATGAATAGCCATAAGGTATGGAAAGGTCATATAAATTATGTTTTGCTTTCAAATTCATTCCTACCTCTTGTTCCATGATATCCCCCAGTAATAACTGCAGAACATTTAGCATAATGAGGCTCTGATCAGTGCAGATACCTCAGGGTCCTTCTTCTCCACAAAGAGATTCAGTTTTCCGCCTCCCCATCGGATGAGCTCCACCGCGCTGGGGGGAGAGGAGATGGACAAAGTGACATCAGCAAAGCCTCATTTTTGTGATGTCAGCAAAGGCCCTATTGACCAGGGCATCATTTTTAAAACCTGTCTGTATACCACTCTGCTGAGCTGTTGTTCATCTTCCCAAGGGGAGGCGCCTCCCTCACCTCTGGTAGTCAGATCCGGTCACATCGGTTCCATTGACGGCCAGGATCCTGTCGCCAACGCGGAGGCGTCCATCGCGTGACGCTGGCCCACCTGGAACAAGGGTCCGGATATAGATGCCCGGAGATCGGAGTGGGGTTTGCTGGAAAGAGGAAACTCACAGTGTGAACGGTCACAACTACATTCATCTGCTGGCACATCTCTGAATGATAGCAGATCTAGATTTAAAAAAAAAAAAAGCTTTAATACACAGCATTAAATATTACATTTTCACCATGACAATGTAAAACCAGGAGAAAAAAAGCAGGAACTCACCAGTCCATCAATTAGGCCCAAACCCAGTCCAAACGGTCCCTTGTCCAGCTCCACTACAAACAAAATAGAGGCAAGATGGGTGCTATAAAGAGATGTGCTTAAATGGTTAGATGTGCACAGGAATTAATGACTTGTTTTATCACAGCTTTCGTCATCATACAGTGAATTTAGCTGGTAAGTCCTGATCAGTTTCTCAAATAAACACTTAAAATGTGATACAAAAACTGTAACAGAAAAATCTGATTAAACATACAAAGTATAAACATTAACTGTTGAACATACAGTACGAGTCACCATAATAACCTTAAATAAAATAGTCAAGAATTCCCATTGGTGAAATAACTTCCAACTGTGAGCTCTTACTTTAGCTGGCTGAAATGCTGCGGAATGACCACAAACAGAAGAACAAAATACAATTTGTTGTATTAAACAGCTCTGCACTCCCACGCGTTTGGAGATTCTTCATTGTGGTGAGACGTGCTGCCTCTCCCTCAACTGCTAAATCGCTACCAGCACACAGGAAAAGTCTGATTCACTTATTGCTATTTGCTTCCTAAACTTAGGTGAAATGCTGATAGAATTTTTGGATAAATTTTGTTCCAAAGGAGAAGTGAAAAAGGTGTGGGATCAGCAGGATCCCAGTTCCATCCCTAGTGATATGCAGCCCCCCTGCAGATGAAGAGCACTGCATAGAGGATGCGGCACCATCAATTCTCATTATTTCCACATACCTACCCCATACCCCTACTTTCTATACTTCACCTGCTACTTCCGACAAAATGCATCACTAAGTGAATTTCACTTAAACCCCAAATATTCCTACAAATATACACATAAAATTAGTGCAATTTATTTCATAATAAAGTGAATATTGGATTTTTTTACTTTAAACATTATTTTGAGGGGAAGATTAATCTTCTATGCAAATCGTGGTGTGAATGTCAGAATAAAAATTCAGGTAAATTCACACAGACCTTCTATTTTGCTCATAATCAGGCCATTGGTCTTGCTGGTGTTGGCTGCAGCTGTGCCACAGGTGTTGAGCTTAGGCTCCTTGTCAGGACAGCTGGGGGTTGTGGGGGGCGTAGGCAGGCAGGTGGCATCTGCCATTTGTGAGGGCTGATGAAATGAACCGTTGCTAAACTGGTCATTGTGAGCCTGCACCCCGTTCTGGTTCTCCCTTGGCCATTTCCTGGCCCCCCGTGTTGTTCTGGGGCCTCTACCATGAGAGGGGTCTGCCGGTACCCTGTCGATCTCCACATCGGTCTGAGGAAAGGAAGCCGGCTCAGGACATCTGAGAAACTGGGGCCGCTCACCCTGCAAAGCCAGCCACAGCAGATGTGAATCCCCAGATCCAACCTACTGAGAACCCTCCCCCCGTCATTTACTCCTCCTCCATGTCGCCAGCACGCTGTCTGAGCACTTAGTTGTTCATGTAACCATGAGAGCCAGGGGCTGAAACAGCATGCCGGGTTGGAACAATCAATGTAGACCTGACCTTGAGGTGCAGTAAGGCACATCGCCGTTTACTCAATCAATACTGATAAAATTTTAATACAAGATACAGGCAAAGTATAACGCTTGCATAGGGCCCATTTGAGGAGTCTCTAAACACTGAAATAATGTTCCACATGTAAGTGGGCCAGACAACGCAATGTTCACAGAACTATCTGCAAAGTCAAATTTACCAATAGGTTCTGAACACACAGTGGAAACAAACTAATTTTGCGGTCTGAATGTTTTAAATTACAATGTTTGTAGCTTGATGTGATTTCATTTTTGTTATTTGCATTTATTTTTGTTTAAACAATTTTCTACCACTTAAATGTTTAGTTTGAAAAACAAAACATTTCAATATTGTCTTGAGGCAAAATTTTATATTTTGCAGACAGTACTGTGGTTCACCGGGGTCCGTTCAGAGCCAAAAACTAAAGCCATGTACTGCAGTCTTAGCCCAGGCATGGAGAGTGACCCCTTGAAACCAGAGGTGAGGTTTATTCCATCTACACTCCAGTGGGATAAGTGTTTCATTACAATATTTGTAGCTGTTTTTGTGCAATTTTAGTTTTTGTTTATTTTAATTTAAACAATTTTCTAGAATGTAGAATTCAATTTTTCAATGGATTAAAAAAAAAATTCTGACATTTCAGGCTTGCCTTGAGTCATAGCTTTAGGTAATAATGCATTATACAAAATTTTCAAATATTAGCTGAAGACAATATTGAAATATTAAGAACATTTTTATCTTTCAAGCCAGTCATTTCTTATGAATTTTAGAGTGTAATACATTGTGTGTGAAATAAAAAAAAATCAAGAACATGCAAATATTGAAATTCAACATTTATCCAACATTCAGACCTCAAAATTACAACTTTTAGGATGGCATGGGCATTTGAAAATGTGCCCTGCACCCCCTTGAAGGAAGTAAAGGGGAAAACTAGAAAGGCGGTGAATGAGAACCTAGGGATGCTGCGAGTTAGACTGCTGATGCAGTGAAAGGGAGGGGTACCTGGTGCACTTGCCCATCTGTCTTAACCACAGCGGAGGGCGACTTGCTCCTCAGGCCCCACAGGAAGTGTCGCACGTACAGCAATTGCCTGTAAATGCTGTCATCTGCAGAGTCAGACTCCAGGTCCACCTGGAATCCACTGGTGGGGAGAATGATGGGGGGATGGTCCTCAAAACTTTCCAACAGTTCCGCTGAAAAACATAAAGTGGTTTGTGAATTTGTTTCGTTTCACTTTTAATTTGGTTGCAAATACAAAAATACAAAAGTACAAAAATAAACACCAAACACCAAATATATAAATTCCTGCAAGTGGCTGCTGCCGCTTTGCACCGTTAAAAGAATGAAAACACCTCACATCCAGGTGAGGGGAGGTCGTAGGGTGACAGCAGCAAAAAACAGCACTGTACCTTTTCTGTAAGAGCGAACCTCCTCCCCAGCGCTGGCCTGCCACATGGCCACAGGTCCCACTTCAGCTCCCAGCAAGCACTGTGTCACAACGTAATGTAGCTGTATGGATTTGAGGGTAGGGTACCTTGCACACAGCGTCTTCCAGCTCATCTGCAGACACATGTCCCAAGTAAACAGTGTCAACAGCTCTACGGGTATGTGTGCATCTGACCACTGATTTTTATTGCCACACTGCTTTACCAGCCCCTGGCTTTATAGCACTGAGTAAATGTAAGTTAAGGTCACTTAACTTACAAAACAGCTATTGGGTTTAGAGCACAAGTTTCCTTAAAATAAAAATTAAAATAAATATTTTGGAAATGAAGGCCCCAGTGTAACATGGTGGACTATAAACGGCATCTAGTATCAATGTTCGTGCATACGAGGGATGATCAAAAATATTATAAATTTTACTTCTCAGAACTGAAGAAAATTGTTAGTATTTTTGATCACCCCTCGTATGTTATAAGTAAAAGATCACTGGAAAATCTCTTCAATTTAAGGGGTCCCAAAGGTCCACCAACTGCACCAAGGCCATGTGACATAAGAGGAAAAGGTGGAATTTCATCAACCAAATACGGACTTTAATGAACTAATGAAAATATGATTCTGCTAAGCCAGAGTACAGAAAAAATTCTGAGAACTTCACCAATGAGGCATCAGTCAGAAGGTATAGTAACATGGATTGCTCTTTAAGTCAGTGCTAACTGAAATATTTAGCTCCAACCAGAAGCCCTCTGCTATTACTTTTGGACACCAAAAACTGGTAATGTCTGAAGGGGACAAAGAGTTATGGTCGGCCTTCCTAGGGGTTTGGGAGTTCACCGAAACTATACAATATTCAGAGCTATATTGACAATGGATGGATGACCAATTACCTGTGTGAGCTGCTGGACAGGTGTAGCAAGGATGCTCACAGTGCAGTAGAGCTTGGCCAAGAACCTGTCAGCTGGGCGAGACAGACCCGCACCCTTTGCCCAGTCCAGCAACTTCTCCAGATTAGTCTTGTACTGGATGCCACTGGATATCCGGAACCACCCTTGTGTAGCCCCTGAGAACACACAAGAAAACTGATGCCGTCATAAATCATGCAGGAAATGATTAAAGTCATTTTTTGGTTTAACTACCCATCAATCCAAAATACTTTGCTGCATTAAGAGTTACAGAAAAGACCTTCTATTCATATTTCACACATTATGATTATGAGTACAGCAGCACGTGGTGTAGTGGCCAGAGCTGCCTCCTTTGGTCTTGGAGGTGCCAGGTTTGAATCAGACCTCCTGCCATAGCACCCTGGTCAATTTGCTTACCATGAACTGCTCTAATAGAATTCCTGCAGAATTAATGCGTAAGTAGCTTCAAACTGAATTGCTAAAAGAAAAAATATATGTGATTAACTGTAAATGAGTAATATTTCTGAATTAAGCCATTTTAAAATGTCATGTCAAAAGGTGAGAGGAATACTGCTGGTGAGGCATCCATACTGCCTAGAATAGAGACTTTATGAAAGACAATGCAGCTGTTGAGACAGCAGGACAGATTTAACTTGGGGCAAAGACTTATTAATATCAGCGACGCAGACTCATTAGCAGTCGGCCATCTGCCCTTGGCTGGGTGCCACGGCTGCAAGAGTGGTTCCTGTAAGGTGTAAGAGACCCTGCTCAGAAAGACTAGCTTACCGCCTCAAAATCATTGCCCTATAAACAACTATTTGTTTACAGACATTCTGTAAACAAGGGCAAAGTTTTTAGCCTTATTTACAAAAGATCTACAGCTGAGTCTTAAACTGAATGGCAAATGTTCAATTTTCAATTAGATAAGTTTTGCACAAAAGTCATAAAAGAGGTTCCATGTCTCCCAATGTTCAAACAAACCTAATTTGCCCCAAAATATTTGTACGCAACTCCTCCACGTACTACTGCAAATATTTTTCCTCTCCTGCCTGTTCAGGACATAAACATGAGACTGCAGGTGCTGCATCAGGTAAGGATGACACAAAATTTGATATCAGAGATGAAGGAAAAATGAGAGGCAAGAAATAGTGTCTGCACACACCTTAAGATCCTAAAAAGTAATGAGTAATTCTGACCAGCAGAGAATAAGTGTTTCAACTATATTTGTTCCTGTTAGGTTAATATTTTAGACAGGGAAGAGGTGTGTTGCTGCGAGACATGGTCCTTTATCTAGGCAGAAATACTTTCACTCCTATTAACTAGAAAATATACCAGCAGAGAACATGTAACAAACACCATCTGTCCTTATCAAACTGGGAAATTCTGTAAATGGCAGGAAGCTCTGGAATTTAACAAGCAACACAATGATTGGAGACAGACTGGACTGGAAAATGTATTATCTGTTGTGACAGAGTCTTCTGCTATTTTCCTCCTAACACAAACAGACTTCTGCTCACACTCCTGGAAAATATAGTGAGCTGGCTCATTTTTCCACCACTTCTAACAACATCTGTCTTTCTAAATGGGTTTCACACAATGGTATACACTACAGTGGGCAAAGGAAGTTGGTGCTCATGGACTTCCTCAGGTCAAAATAAATCATCAAACTTAAAAGTATATTAAACTCACAGTCGCCTGCTATGTTTTTGGAGGGCAATCAAAAACAGTAATTTTCCATGTCTGGTCATCACCTAACAGGGAAACTACGTGACAAACAGGCTGTAGCCATCTATACGAGTTCCGAACTGAAAAACACCAGTGAGTACAGGTAAGTAGTGTCATTCCAACTGCTGCCTACGATCAGTTACTTAACTTTCGTCAAGTGCTTTAACTGTGAATTAGAAGACGTAACAGTTGCGACTGTGCAGCGGAAGGGTTTTTAAATTGGACGGATGGAAGATTATTTTCAAATACTACTACATCATTTATATATCACTATGGAAGTGTGGGAATATAAGGCAGTGGATAATCATTGCTAGTATATGTTTCCATAAGTCATGGACTCACAAAAATATAAAGATATTAAGACACCTTTTATCTTTTCCATGTCTGATTGCTATGTGATCGACACCATTTTCTGCAATGTGTTCTTCTTAACCCATTCAGTAATTATCAATGAGAATAAATATTTATAATGACTCAACCCCATCTTTCTTTTCCCAAAGACTCACACATAAAAACATGGAGTTATTCCTCCTGTAAGACACTTGAGCAACTCTACAGAAGGTGGAGCTACCTTTATCCAGCAGCTGATTGAAGAGTGACACGTTGGAGAAGAAAAAGAGATATGCAAACATCTGAGACTGGACTTCTGGGTGGACTTGGCAGTGCTGCAGGAGGCTCTTGGTGGTTTGGAACACCTTCAGCACCTTGTGCACCGATTCGGGCACCTGTCCCTCAGTCTGGGCAGGGGTGCAATCCAGCAACTCCATCAGAGAAGCATACAGGGACTGCAAGAGGGGTTGGGCAAACAAGTTAGTTACAAAAACACATTATTTGATTATCAAATGTATATTTTGTGCAAATATGAACATTAAAAAAGATTTGAAAAAATATTTCAAACATTTTTTGCGCCTTTGTCGATATTAACAGTGCACACAATGCCTCAAAAGATGTATTCTAAACTTTAATAAAATCTTATACAACATCAACCACATCAGACTTCAGACTGACCTGCTAATAATTTGGATTATGTAGCTTTTTGTAAGCACCTTGTATGGTACTTCTATCCCAGTGTGTGATAAATGTGCACTTGGTCAAAAAAGGCCATTCGCATTACCTGGACAAGTTGCATGCTCACTTACATCCTGTAGGGTTGTTTATTTTTCCAGTAGTGCCAGTGCAGGACAATTCAATCAGTATAAATTAATATTTGCCTCGCTTATGATATAGTTTTAAGATTTAATACTATTTTGGATTTTTACGTACATTTTCTCTTGTCCTGGGGCAGATTTTTTTTCTTTTTTATGTCCTTCCTATCACTGGAATTGAAGTTTCCAAAGTTTGTGACATCACAGATGATAACCGTTCTTAGCTTCATAGTAGAGTTAGAACTTTGTTTTATTTACTCAGCAGAATCAGATTACAGAAAGTCCAACTCCTGGAGACACGATGCCCTGAGACTGATAAGGAAGATGTCCATTACCTTAGTGATGTGGTAAACAGACTGTTGAAATGTATATATGACCACCTCTTCCAGGACTGACACACCTTCTTCTTTGTCCAACACTGCCGCAGACAGCAATGATTCCCTATCTAAAGCAAAGACATCCAGTTTATCTAACCAAATACAAACAAATTTTCTAACTGTCAACAAAGTATATGTGTGCATTTTCATTTAACTCCATTACAAAACAAATGCTAATTTCATCACAAAAATCAGTTTTACCCCAGAAAAAAATGTTGTCCCTTTACAAATATAAACACTGATGTAATTTATACAAATCTGTTGCAGTTTCATTTTTTTTTTCTTTTCTTACAAACATTACAACCTGCAGGGTTTACATCTTTATACTCCTCTTAACTTTGAATCAAACGTGACAATACAGGTATGTGCCACTTAATGATGGGGATACATTGCAAGAAGTGCTTTGACAGGCGATTTCATCACTGTGCGAACGTGTGTCCCATCACATCCATTTTGACTTAATAATAATAATAATAATAATAATAATATATTATTATTATTAACTTATTGTATATGGAATAGCCTATTGCTCCTAGGCTACAAACCTGTACAGCTTATTACAGCAGGGGTGGTAAACATGAGATGTATGAGGCTTCTGCCGGCGTAACAAGACATACTGTTTTACAGTAAACTTTATTTTTATAAGTAGAAAGAGTACATGCTAAAATAACGAGAAGTACAGTATAGGAAAAACATAAACCAGTAACATACACTGCCCGGCCAAAAAAGGAAGTCACCACCTGGATTTAACTTGGTGTTATGATGTGGGGTTGTTTCAGTTGCTCAGGTTCAGCAATGTAATGTGCACACATAATGAGGTCAGCTGACTGCCTGAATATACTGAATGAGCAGGTTTTTCCATCAATGGATTTTTTTTCTTCATATTTTAAGATGACAATGGCAGGATTCATGGGGCTCAAATTTGTGAAAGAGTGCTTCACATCATTTTCACACATGGATTGGCCACCACAGAGTCCAGACCTTAACCCCATTGAGAATCTTTGGGATGTGCTGGAGAAGACTTTATGCAGCGCTTCGACTCTCCCACCATCAATACAAGATCTTGGCAAAAAAAAGAATGAAACTTTGGACGGAAATAAGTGTTGTGATATTGCATAAGCTTATCGAAATGATGCCAGGGCGAATGCGTGCTGTAATCAAAGCTAAAGGCGGTCCAACGAAATATTAGTGTGGGACTTTTTATTGGTCGGGCAGTGTAGTTGTTCATAATTATTATCAAATATTATGTACTTTATATAATCTTATGGGACTACCATCGTGTTTGCAGTTCATTGGTGACCGGCGCGTCATTATGTGGCGCTTACCTGTAATATGACAGTATAGTCACAGGCTAGTATTGGTACTGTGACGTTGAAATTTACTGTGAAACTTTAACTTTAATCAACCCTAAATTCCTGTTTAATGTCAATTGTTGACTCATTAATACCATTAATACATACACCATTCATAATCTTCTTCTTGATCACCATCATTCAGAAACAATAGACACGAGTTGTAAACACTGGGGAAGCGACTTGAGTTAATGTGGTCCATTTCCCTACAGTGTTTGGGTGTATTTTAATGCTATCTTACAGCTGACAAGGAAACACAAATGACAGTTTTCAAAACAAGTTTTTGAATAAGTGAAGAGAATACTATTCAAAATACATTAACAAACAGAAAAAAAAATTGTTATGGAAATGATTTATAACAAACACAATGTACAGTGAAAATGAACAGCCTTGTTAGTACTCATGCAGATGACATTTAATGCATGCAATGTATTCTACTATTCACAGGTCTTATGAAACAAAAGCAATTAATGAACTATATAAAATATGGTAGACAGCATGCTGTTGATTTTTAATTTTTACTCTTAGAACGTTTATTCTCTGAACTAAAGAAGTCAGGTCTAAGCTGACATCAGCAGTCATGGGAGTGTGGCAAGTCATAGGTACAAGAGAGGAGCTCTTGCACTGTGGTGCAGGTTACACCTCTTCTGTTACACTAGCAGAGCCAACAAAGTTTCCGTTCATAAATAAATCAAACAGTTAACATAATAGGCAGAAGTGGTTCTTCTTCCACTATTAAGTGTGGTGCAAGTAAAAGATAAATACTGACAGCCTGTCTCTATTTAAGTAACAAATATTTACTTTAGTAGCCCATTTCATGTCAGACTTGGTCATCATTACAGATGTCATGATTATTATCTAAGGAAATATTGAGGTTAACCGGTGTTATAATATTTCGCCGCTAATTTGTTTTTTTTTTTTCAGGTAATGAGACATTATAGACGGAAAAAAGACAATATTTGTTCATAACATTGTTTTGGTCCTGCAAATAGAACATGTGAGTCTACTTTCTACAAAAAGTATAATGGGAGAGTAGGAAGATTAAAGAATTCACTGTAGCTGCTTTTAGAAGACAGAGTACAGTATGTATCTTTTGAATGTTTGATTCAATTTCAATGAAATGCACTTTTATAGACCACTCTTCTCATGAGACACATGAGAAAAACAGGTATGGTCGATTTAAAGTAAGCTTATAGATTAAAGATTAGCTACATATTTAATGACTATAAGAAATATACTAGCTTGAAAAGCTTTAAAGTAAGCCAGCTGACAATTGAAGAGGTGAAAACAACAAATTCCCAACTAGAAAGTGATGGGAAAAATAAACCTCTGGAGGTCCAAGCACCAGTAGTTGCCCACTTCTTCTGGGCATTCAAAGCAGAAGAGCCAGTAGTTACAGATAAGAAAAGAAAGACTATACAACGGTTTATAACATTCCTATGGTCATTGTTAAGTTCAGGTGCAAGTATGCTGATCTTGCCCTTCGTGACATGGAGTCTCAATTGCCAATCAGCATGGAATGCTGCTATCACCTTATTTTTCACATATTTGAAAAGAATATTAAAAAAAATCAGTTAACTGCAATGTTCCTATATCAAAACACACAAAATAAGGGATGCCCAAAGATAACAGAGTTCTATCAGTATCGGCCCATCGTTTAATTTTACCAATATCGGGCCAATGGCTTAATTTGACTGATAATTTAAAACGATACTTGAGGACATAATCATTGTATACATACTGTACACTGCATAAGTACATGCAGTACAAAAATGTCTACAGTGTGAACATTTTTCGAAGTGAGTGTCATGTGCCATTTGTAATACATGTAAGTTTAATTGGTCAACTGTGAGAGGTTATCCAGTGCAGTAATGTAGTCAATGAAATGAGAAACAGAATTTGCTGTAACAAAAATGTGCCGTTTGCTTAAAAAAAGAGAACTATGCATTTCCAGAAAAAAGTTACTGCTATTTAGTAGTGTAATTTCTTTATCATTGCATCATTTTACCCTTTACGTCAGTTTTGCTTCATTTTTTGTTAGTTTTTTAATTGAGAAAATGTTATGTAGCATTTAAGGGTACAGCTTGCAAAACCATTCCCTATTTAAGGATCAGGCAAAATATGGTTCAGCATGTAGCATTTATTTTAACAATTATATGTGGCCTGAAAAACTGATGTTATACAAATAAATGTTAAATTTCTCTAATTCTCATCCAAGCAGATCTAGTCCTATATTTTTCTGCATTTTTTCAATATGTGTATCAGTATTGGCATCGGCCAGCAGGCACATAGAATTCATCAGATATCAGCACTGGCACACAGTTCTTATATCGTGTACCTCTTTAAAAAGAAGAGAAACCCCCCCCACCAGAGTACCGTGAGACTCCAACTGCTCCACGCGCTTCAGGTACACAGGGGATCTCTGCTGAAGAAAGTGGAGGACTTCCATTGTGTTGGACATCCAGAAGAGAAGAGACTGCAAGCAAGTAGCCAGTTCTGGGATACTACAGAGAGGCGGAGAGTCAGGGTCCTGGCTGCAAACATAAAAAATGTCAAGTCAGTAACTACTTCTGCATAACTGGGACCAGTCCATTAACCAAGTGGTATCTCTGTGGAAGAGGAAAAGGGAATTATACACACCGATACCAAGAGAAGTGAAATACTCACAACTGAGCTTGCTTTCCTGAGAACTCTTTCATGTCCTCCTGCAAAATACAAATATCCATATACCTGAAAGTAGACAGGCACAAATGCACACAGACACACAAGTGCAGACAATCCATACATGTCACATGCCCTGTATGGGACATTCATCATCATAAACCACCTGACAGAGAACCGTTATAAGCGAAGAGATTTCTGACAGAGGACAATCAGAACTGACCTCTCACCACTAGATATGTTAAATATATTTGTGAACAGTTCATTCTCTTTAAAAACAATGAAGCATAGTCTCTGCCAAGAAATGAGTCCAGCCGGTTTAAAGTACAATGATGACTAATACAGTATTACCCAAAATCAAATCCATAGGGACACCTAAATAAAAATTTGGAAACTGGGAAACAACACATGCATTACATAGTAAAAATGCAAAATCTGTAATTTTTATGGTCACTTTCTATTGCTTAAATGCCTTAACAGCAACATATATTACCTAAGCTGTGTAAGCTGGGTTTACAGGCATGTTTATAAATGCTTGCAAAACCAAATTCTTGTAAATTGTAAGACTTAAATTATTTAAATGGGAAAACTTACATTGTGATCCTAAAAACACTTTTTATTTAATTAATTAATTTATTTATTTATTAATTGTGGGTGAAAAAAAAATCACCTGCCACATACAAAAATGCATAACTATTCCCTGATTAAATAAACCAGGACAAAAATAAGAGTGCAGCAATTCCTTGCTTTCCAAATGCCATGTCCAAATTTTTGCTGTAACTGCTCTTGAAAATTAGTACCTAAATATCCGTATCCAAGAGCAGCTTTTACTACAAATAATTTTTATCCTAAGCTTATGCATAATAAAAAAAATCCAAACACGAGTAAACATCTAAATAAAATTTGAAGAAATAAATATTGTACAGTGTACAATTTAATAAACTGTATTGTATAATCTTACAGATTTATCCAAAGCAAGTTTGAAACATGGCCAGGCTGGAGTCTTATCAGCTGCGTCCACTAGTTTTGCTTTGTCACTTTGCATTATATTACTGCATGCAGTGAGTATTTCATTTTTAAAATAAACCTATTTATTTAAATGCTATTTGTGTCATACAAAGATACGAGCATTCATTTGCATTGTTTTTATTGATTTCTTCTCTCTTCACTGATGTTTTCTGTATTAAAGATTGAAATAATACATAAACATTAAGTTTTCTTCATAAGCATTACATGCTAAGTGTACAGTACTTCAGGAAAGTGCTGAACAAGGGCAGGTGTACAGTATTATACAGGAATTAATGACAGAAAACTGCTTTCTTATGGTGTGTTAATAATGTGAGAGAGGACAGTAAAAAAAGTGTAATAAATAGTCAGGCCATCTATGCTGAATGGAGGTAAAGAAAAGAAAAATAAAGCTACAGCAGAAATCACATACTGAACAAGACTGCATGTACTGCTTTTAAGGCGCTGATAGTTCTTACCCAGGCTGCACACTGTATCCTTTTAGCAATCTTGAACAGCAGCTTGCCGAAGCTACCAGGCTCCAAGGCCGTGCCTGAGTGGTCAAGGACCAGACATAGCAGGTGGGCGGGGGCTAATCTGTGGTCATCCCCACCTGGCTCTGCCAGGGACACAATTTTCTCCACAAGCTGGTCCTCCTGGTCTTTTTCAAAATCCAGGTGCAGTTTGCGCCGCTGGCATGAATCGTATTTGAAGCCTGGACGTGGTGGTGGCCACGCCCGCATGGGACCCCCACATGTGCGGCAGGCCCGACACGATCTACACTCCTGCTCAGGCATTAGCTGAAGGGTCCGTAAGTTGGTCAGGGTCTGAGCAGGCAAAGGTTCAGTGCCCATGGGGTCCTTGTAAAGGAAGACATAGTGTGCACCAAAGGAGAGCAGGTCTCCGTGTCGCAAGGGGGTGGGCCTATCTGTGAAAGAGAAGTTGACTAGGATTGCTGCATCTGCCATAGGCTCCAGTACCAGCGCTCCCTTAGGTGCACTGCCGTGACAACGGCCTGGCTGGACCCTGCGAATGGTACAGTGCAAAGGAAGGATATCTGGGGATAGCAGGCAGATGCTGGGCCTCATAGAGGCTGTTTCCTGACCCACTGTATGCTGGTCCCGGTTCAAGAGGTGCACCAGGCAGTCCTGCAGATAGTTCAACCATCAGCACCACTTCCTTCACTGAAACAACTACATTCACAAATGTCATACTCACTGTCTAGCAGTACAAGCAATTCATAACAAAAAAAGCACATTACTCATTTTTATGTGAAGTCAGATGCACAGATTAACATTTATAGAATCTAACATTAGGATTTGAATGTTTTACGTGTTGCATGTAAACATATAGATAATAAACCATCGATCGCGACTAATCAATAGGGCTATCCGAAACATTCTGCACCTGATAGATGCAGCACTGAAGGGAGTAACATGTAGTCACTGTTTAGAACAATTTGTGCCATCACAGCTAAACTGTTTAGATATGTACTCTTCTATCCATTTTCACCTAGCACACGTTGCGGTGTATTGAATGATCTATTGAGGTAAATGTAATTGATACAAGACAGGAAGATATTCCCGAATAAAGGAGCATGAAATTTATTATTATATGTGCAGGAATGTGATGAATAGCTTTCTCAAAATAACCACACCAGTCAACAAATAGAAGCAAAGTTAATATAAAGTTCTACTTGTAACGTTGACTACCATCTTTTGTTACTGATATTTAAATACTGAACAATAAATAATAAAATGCAGCTATTCCCTGATTTACAAACTGTTTTTATTCAAAATGTCTGTACAAAGTTTGTTTACTTTTGATACCTAATATTTGATTTTTGGAATGAAAAAAAATCACAAAAAGCCTGTCCAAAAAATGTTGAAAATCATGTGTCATGTGAGTGAAGCCGGTATGTCATACTTATAAATAACTGCATTGCCCATAAACATTAGAGTCTGGTTAAGAAATGGCTGTTCCATGTTAGCTGTTTATACATGTTTGTGTAGTGTCTCCGTTTTAATCTCATAAATAAAGTGTAATATGGCAAAAATGAGGCCAAAAAGGTAGAAAAGCTTGTTTAAAAATTGAATAGAAAGGAAGTAAGAAGATTATAAAAGCACACAGGATAGAAGTGAGGATGGAATTGAATAAAAGAACTGAAAGAGGTGAGCTATTTGAAGACTGGTCTGGCTATGCATATGACCCCATTCGTACATGCACACAACTCCACCAACCGCAGCTCACAATCAACTGTTCTCTTCACTTTGTGGGTACAGTAAAAGCTCATTACAGATAATGTAACTGCCTTGTTTTAAATCATCTGCACTTACTTTTAACAAATTTAATTACTGAATATATATATACTGGGCATAAGAAAAGCACACTTCATGTCTGAAATGTACTGCCTATAAACATACCCATTAATGACTGTGACAAATGCGCTGGTCCCTGGGACAAGAGGAGACACACATGCAAGCTTTTGTTCTTCTTCATGTTTTATTTAAACCTATGGACTGAATGTCAGAGTCCCTTGTATATGATATCTCCTAGGTGCACACCAGGGTTTCGTGGATTCCGTGTGCTACAATGACCTCATAAATTGTTTCATAATTATTTAAATAATTCTAAAGTGTTTTATATTATGCTGAAATCATGGGTTGATAGTCTGTTTGACAACTGACAATAGATGAGTGTTTATGTTTTTTTTGTAATATTTTGGAAAATTGGTTAGGGGTTTTCAGATGGGCTGGAACGCATAATTATTTTTCCTATTTAAAATGCCAGATTAATAGGCTTTGGTACACAAAATATCGGCATACAGACCTTTTTCAGGGATGGATTAATTTCGTAAATCAAGGGGCTGCTGTAGTACAACTGGGCATTGGACCTAAATACTGTAGAAACACTTCCCTTGATATCAGTGAATTAATATATACAGAGGAAAGAAAAGTTGGCAATGTTGAGGTTATTGACAAGTACCTGTCGGCTGTAAGGCTGAAGGAGCAATAGATGCGGGCACTGGTACAGTGAAAGTCGTACTTCTCCATTTTCCTGCTTCGACCGACACCTTAGGGGCCGTGGCAAGGTCAGGTAGGTCCTCTTTGACTCCCCCCCTGCGCTGCTGCCTACCATGTCAAGACTGGTCTCACTTTGACTACGACTGAGAGTGAAACACCGGCTGGATGGAGGGGTCCCCTTAGCCCGATTCCGCTGCAGCCTCCTGGCTTGGGCATTGATCCCTAAACAGAAGAAAAAGATCTCAGCCTATGTATGACCTTTCTCTACTGGATAAAGCTTCGGACATGTAAAAGGAAGATTGTGGGTCCAATCCAAAAATGATCTTTGCTGTTGTACCCACTGAGCAATGTATATGAACTGAATTGTTTATATACATATAAGACCTACCCAGAATATACTTTTTATATTTACTCTTTATTTTCTTTTTTCATCATTTTTTATTTTCCACTTTATGCCATGCTCATCAGGCCCACTTGATCACCTTATTTAGATGGACCAGTTACAGCAGTCTGCATGGGGTATTGAGGTCCACATACTCTCCAGTCCAGCACACAAGAGGCAATGAAAATGAGTAAATTATCACTATCGAAGCTCTCCATCATGTCCCATCATTAACATTTTTTTATGACTCAGTAAACCTCTCATGGCCACTTCACTCTGAATTTGACAATGGCCTTCTGTATTAAGTGATAAATAAGGTTCTAAATTTAAACAGTTGTAAGGACCATATCGTGAAATTAGAACAAAATGCAGTATGAGATGAATAAATTCTTTTTCTGAATCCCTACTAACTATGAATGATTTTTATTACACAAATGTAAAAATACCCATCATCATTTGGATGAGAATGAATAAGTTTAAAAATTTAAACCAGAAACTGGAGTTTAATATTGCTAAGCTTGATTACAAGCACATGCATTACATTTCAGAGTTGCTAAGTAAAACAAATTATACGTTGCATTGTACTTTTTAATCAAAAATATAGTTATTTATTACACCTTTTGGTCATACACAGCATGTGATGATGGGTATAGTGACAATTGTTTTTTACTATTCTGATTGTCTGCAGAATACTGCCATATATCTACTAACTTGAGAAGAAACGTGACAGCAAGGTACTATGAGAAATCACCTGCAGTGATGGTGTCTTTTTCCTTTGCAATCAGATCCTCCACCTCAGCCCTCCTGCGGAGCTCCAAACGCCTGGCAAAGCCCTCTTTGGGCCTCCAGAGGTCCTGCAACAGCAGAGGCTTTTCATCATCTCCCAAAACTCGTAGCCCCTCTGGCCGCCAGCGTCCGGTTAGTCCCTCTAGCTCTCCAACGACATCACAAAGGACATAATCCCCGGCAGGCACACCACCCAGGGAGTAGCGCAGAAGTGCCTCCTTGACCAGCTCACGAGCACTCGAGGAAGGTGTGGCCAGCACACTCTTGTAGTGAGCCCCAGCACAGACAGCATCACCAAACACTTTAAGCACCCCTGGTGCAGATGTTTGGGTCGACAGCTCAGCTGGGTTGTCCATGATGGCATCCCGTTCCGGTGGATCAGCAACGGATCGCCGATCCTTCTGGCTCAATGTTCGGCAGAGGACCTGAGTTAGGGTGCGGGCTGACCGGCTTGAGGTGTTCTTGTTGGGCAGGACCCCGCTGGTGGAGCAGTTGTGGATCATGGTGCTGATGCTGTGATTTGCAGCCATCTACAGCTGGAGCACAATGACACTCTCTAGAAAAACACCACAAAATATTCTCGCTTAAAAAAGAAGGATAACAAGGAAGTGTAGAAAAACAAAGCCTACAAACAGACACATTATAACCAAACCCCAAAATTTATTTTTAGATACGATTTACCCCAGTGACCCATCTCACCACTTAATGGAGGCTACAAAACAACTAATGACGCACAGACAGCTGTCAAAATGCCCTGTATATTATTGTTTCTGGTAGACACCATGCAGACCCCATGGCTGGCAGGATGGGGCTGGGCCAGATATGTCAGCAAACACAGACCCATCCAAAAACAATAAATCCTATGCAAAGCTGGAAAAGATAGAAGCAGACAAACACAAATAAAATTATTTTAGAGCAAATATGCCTGTATACATTCAACAGTAAGAAGATGCATCGTCCTGAAGCTAAATAGAGACCAAAACTCCGTTAAACCAATTTGTCGGTACAGACTAAGGAGGAAGGAAAGGAAGAAAAGGCTGGCGCTGCAGTACAGTTTATTAGATAAAGGGAAAGCCAATAGACGCATTTCCTCTGTCATAAAAAACCTTCACATAATCCAATCCTTTTGCAAGCAAGGAACCTACACAGTTTCAGGGGGAATTCACTTTTTCAATGAGGCAACGATCTTTTCCCTACATTAACAGATTTGTCACAGATTTAATCTTCGAATGCAGACAACCACCTCTGTCCTCTAGACACACACCCTTTAAGGATGAAGGAAAGGACACCAAACTCTGAAAAGAAACAGAAGGATCATGAAGGAAGTCCAGCCTTAGCTTGGGGCTGTGATGTGCCCCCATGCAGAAGCGAGCAAAGTGCCACGAATGAAGCAAGACCTCGGTCACTCTTAAATGGCAGTGACACACATTGTCCGTACTGTACCGGTCCCGCTCTAAGGACAATGACACAAAGGAGCCCACCGACACTTGTCACCATTGTGGTTCCAGCTTGCAGAACCAGTCTACAGAGAGACCCAAAGGTGTCCCAACTTCACACGCGCAATGCCCACCATTTGCTCTCACGGCGGTGATCGCCACCTTTGGGAAAACGGTAGCGTTAGGGACGTGTGTCCTAGCTGGGGGTGCGAGAGGAACACAGGTCAAAGGAAAATAAAAATTATATGAGACAGTAACTTTCCCAGTGTCTTACCAAAGTCTACAGACCGATGAATGTGGCAGAAATGTAAACATATCTCCTCAAAAGAGATGTTTAAATAAAAACAACATAAGGCAGTTTTTTTTTTTTGACATCAGTCGCTTAAAATATTTAGAACCACTAAATAAATACAACTAAAACTGCTATATATATTAAATATTTACGCTCACATTTTGCCCATTATATTTATGGAATAATCAGATTCCCTTATGATTTGAGCATATATATTATAGATCAAAATTCACAGGTGGAGCAAGGTGGGGGATGAATTATGAATCGTTTGAAAATCACAGCACATGGAAGCAACCAGAAATTAAAACAAAAAAGAAAAAGTGGGGGGGGGGGGAAGCAAAGGCACGCACTGAGAACAATGCACAACTGATCGGAAAGAGCTCAAGTTCTCGTCTTAAATTTGCAGGTGAACGAGGTACACTAAACAAAATTTAAACATGACGAGTACATTTGTTCTGAAACAAGTTTTCTTTACGAAGAGGAACGGGACATGAAGGAGTAAAAAGGAGTAAACTGCACGTCGCTCGTACTCACGAAGTCCGCAGAGGTCGCACCTGCCCATCGCGCCGCTCGCCGCTTCCAGGACCTTTCGCCTCTCCTTCGGCCTCACTTCTTCAGTTCACTTGACAACTTTATAGCCTTAAATGTTCGACTTCCGTTCCACTGCGAAGCGTCCAAACGATGCCCCTTCGCCCGGCGCACAGCCTCTGCGCCCAGCGGGACGGAGTGTCGCCTCGGACAGCCGCTCTGTCGCCTTTTGCCCGGACGAACCCCGGCACCTCACACGGTTTTGGCGCCATCTGCTGGGCGCATGCGCAAACGCTCACAATATGTAGTATCTGGAAAGCTCCATCTGCTTGTGCATTTTATTCGTTCGTTCGGCTTTATTTTTCCGAGTTGTGCGATTACAATTTGGCACACAAGTAGTCAAAAACACACAGTAACGTGACACCATTGAGGTTAAGGAGGGATGCTGAAGAAATGTCCCAAACTGGTGACAAGGAGGTATAGGAAATTATGCATGACACACGGCAGTGAACTCACTAACCTAAGACCAACAAAGTTCGACGATATATAGAGTATCTTATCATTACTTTTCTCTTTTCCACAAGACTATGACCAGCATGTGTCGCTCTCTGCACCGTCCACATGCTCTGCACTAACCATTCTAATGCCGTAAATGCACCACTTTAAGGGTAAAACCAGTTCAGTGATAGATAATGTGTCGTTCCTTCTTACCTTTTTACCACTTTCTGAGCTGGGCAGCACCGCAAAACTCTGGCAGTGAGTTCTAACCTTAACCGATAGGTAATGCTGGTGAACAACGCATGCGCAAATGCGTTGCACCGTCGCAGTGCCACACAGCAGCCAGTGTTACAACTTATACAGTTGGTCCTCAGCTTACGATTTTTCGACAGTACGATGGTGCGATAACGATGTCCATTCAGTAGAAACTGTACAACGAATTTTGAAATTTTCCCGAGCAAGCGATATGCGGTACGATAGTTATTAGACTTTATAACGCTTCCCCTCTCTGTAGGGAGGGCATCTGATTCCCACTTCAACTTTCCCCTGACCTTTTTCCCCCCTGTACTTATATATTTTTTTCCTGTATTTGAATTTTAATTATTTATTGACTATTTGTTTCTTGTATTGTGGCACTGAGCGTGTTGTTGACATAAGAATTTCACTAGGAATCAATAAAGTTTTTATCTTATCTTATGATACTCTCTCGTGATGTTGGGAAAGTGCTAGCGAACTGCATCTCCCAGAATTCCACGCGGTCGCTTGTCTATGTGATTCCTTGAAAAATTTGAACTGGGCCATTTGTAATGTCAGAAGCTCTGGCACATTTTTGTCTGAGAAACCATTCAATCTGTACCTTTAAATGAAATCTGTTTGAAGTCATCCCTGTGCTATTCAACACAGGAACATCAGATATTCAAATTCAAATATTACAGTCATGGAACCCTATCAGCAATACAAAGACAGCTCCTGGGGATCTATTGATAATAAACATACAGTAGTGTATAAGTTTTGATATTTTGGTCTTTTTTACACTTTAACAGTTTTGATAAAATATATGCCTCCACTTGCTAAAATTACTGCAGAAAAATTATATATACCGAAAATTACAATTAACATTATTTTACTGATATTTACTCAGGCCTGTTGGTTATCCTCTTTCGCTATAGTTAACTTTTACTATTGCCCTCTTTCCAAACAATCAAATTTGTTAATAAAATTTTGGCTGAATTGTTTCTTTTAATAAACACTGTCTGATGTACATGTGCAATAGCTTTCAGCTTTTTAAAGTGTAAAACATGTTCAAATGTGACGCATTGTTTTCTCCTGAAGAAGTGTATCTGCCACTTTTCATTTTAAGATGCAAAACCAGCATAATTTCAAATATATGAGACAAAACACCAATTTAAATTCCATACTCCTCCGGTCAAAAACTGACATTTCAAGAAATGCTTTTCATTAATTTAAATCAAAATGACAATTTTCTGAGCCATAACTTTGCTTAATAAACTTGTTTTAACGTTTGTACAAGTGTTCCTGTTTAACACCTTTGTTACTACTACACCACAGCAGTGTGATAACCAGGCAAACAGAAACACAATACACTTCATTGCAAGGTTCATGGTGTATTTCACTACATGTATAATACATTTAATAAGAGATACAGCTCCATCTATGCATCAAGGTTAAACTATTTAAAAAAAGTTTACACCAGTATACAATAATGTAAATTATAGCTATTGCATCAGCTATAAAATAAAAACACACTATGTGAAACACCAGATTTTGGCCAAATTAATTTAATACATCCTGTGTACAAGTCAAAGTGCAGTAATGCGTCAGATAATTTTTTTCAAAGATCCTTAAGTTTTTAAAACTCAAAATGGAAGATTTACTGCATTACCAAGTTATTTTTTACTTGAGTATTTTTCACTCAGCAGAACTACACATGACTGTATTCCTTTGTCTAACTGGAAACTGTTGACTGGCAGTGTATTATCGGTAACACAAACACCTGACAAAAAAAATCAAATATATTTGCTGGGAGTGCAGCCACATTCTTTCTTACATGCCATACTCTTACATTTCAACGAAAATGACAGAGAACTATTTTACATCAGTTCTATATAGAAAAATTTTTTCCTGTCAAAAACCACAAAGACTATTTTTACTGATGCTCCGTTTGAAAAGAAAATAAATTTTAAATAGTCTAAAAAGATATTTATCAGATAAGTGTTACACACTAATAACGACTCATATAAAACAGTTCAGTAACTCTGGTTATGATCAAAATCATAAAAGCAAATTAAATCAATGAGTTAATACAAAAACACCAAATCAAAGACTGATTCTTGACCTCAAGTGTATTTTGAGGACATAAAGTAAGTTTTATAAGCACGACATGTAGCCTTCAAGGCCGCAAGTATCAGTACTAAACTGCAATCACTGTACGACAAAAGGGCAGGTGAAACAACAGATTCACAGAGTCTTAACACTGTCTAGCATCAAAATTAGGCTTCAAAAATTAAACCTATACATAAGCACTGAAAAGAGCTCAGGTTTTCCTAAAATTCAGTAAAGTATTTTATTCATATGCTTTTGGCACTCAACAATTACCTTGAGTTTTTCACATGCGTACTTCTTTTTGTAGTTTTAAATACCTCTTAACCTCTTTAAATGCTTTCAGGTGTCAACATAAAAAGGCAAGTGCTTTATGTTTTTCTTTTTTTTTTGTTTATTTTAGCAAAAACATGGCCTCAAAATGATATCAGCATGTTTAGACCACAACAATAAATAAATGAGAATCCATAAATTAATTTCTTTAACTTCCTAAGTTTATATATACATTTTTCAACAGAAAATACATATCGGGTATCAGTTAAGGCCCACAAGGCTGTTACTCAGTAATAAATGTATATATTTGGTCAGTCAAATACAGCTAATACAGTGCTTCAATATTTTGGACTTTTTGTGAAATAACAGAAAATGATTAAAATTATTAATGCAGCTGTCATTTGTATCCTAAATGACAAAGTTAAAATACATTTACCCTTTCATACAAATGTGTAAATTTTACTGGAGTATTTCAGAGTAAGACACTTTAATCAATGGTAATATGGACGGGGGTGCTTGATGTGAACCTGGATCCTTCAAGTGGAAGGCAGCGGCTCTGACCACTTTACTGCCCTAGATGTTCTGCTTTTAGAATACCAGTTTTTAAAAGATTTTGTAGAAAATTACTGAAATGTCTCTATATTAAACTGTCTGGGCCAAAAGAGAAAAAGAAACACACAGACAAGCCATACATAGACCACTCCCTAAGCTCTGAACATCAAGGTGTGCCCATTGGAGTCAACCTGTTTTGACTTGACAGGATTATGCCACCCCTGCCATCCAGCGAAAACTAAGCCATCTGGCATCAGAATTTAAAAAATGATCCAGTTGTATTCTCTGCCAGCAGACAAACTGGAAGAATCTCTTTTGGTGTAATGTAAGTTATGTAACAAGAAACATGCCTTTTAGCAAAGCTTTTCCTGTGCTCCCCAACAGCAGCATGCCTGCCAGTGAATGTGACAAATGAAGATGACAACCCTGACATCCTGGAAGTCCAACTTCATGCCAAGTAGCCTCAGAGATGCTACTTGTTAACGCTTCCTACTGAAGAAATAAATTAACAGTTGAAATAATACTAGACTTTCAGCTTTAGAATGCAATTAATGCCCCATTGCAGACATTTCTCTCGCAAAGTGGAAATAAACATAAAATCAAAGTACGCATATCATCCTAAAAATTACTTTTTACAATGCTCCAGTGCACTCTATTAGCTGTAATAAAAGTAAAGGCTTCTTGTGATCAGACAGGAATGTGAACACCTGTGATGTTAATCTTGTTAAGACCTGCAGTTAAGTTTTATGAAAAAATCTCCTTTTGTTTCATGGCCAACCATAGCACTGGTCCAGGGCTTTCATTAGCCTGGCAGTTCTGGTCTGTCATCTGGATGTCTTCATTTCAGTGGTCCCTGGCATGTAGAGATACCTCCAGATGGCATAGTAGTGGGTGCCTGCTCCGACAGCCACAAAGAGGTGCCAGATGGCATGGGCGAAAGGGATGAGCCCGTCGCTCTTGAAGAAAACGATGCCCAGGCAGTAGGACACGCCCCCCATGAGAAGCTCAAACAGGCCATCACTGTTGGCCTGGGACAGACAATGTTTGTAACAGTCATTGGAGGTCAGCAGATCATCAGGGACCATCTTATAATGACATTTTAAATCTAAAAGAAACATGAATCATCTCAATTTAATAACAGTTTCTATCAATTTCTAATGCATGGTATATTTATCTACAAATAGAACAAATCAATCGCTCCCTCGTGCCTTATACCACAGTTAAAGTACTTCCTTCTCAGACATGGGTGGAATTTTTTATCCCATTATTAGATGTGAGCATGTTCTCGAACCTTCATTTTTATATTAAATCTAATAGGTCAAAAATTCCCCCAAAATGCTGAATACATTGCAGGTTTGCACTGTGAAGACCTTCAAATGTACTTCTTTACAACTGAAATCACAACTGCTGAAGTAAAAATATCCATTTGTATAAATGGGTTAAAAAAAAGATAAGTGGCTTTCACAAGAGACTGAAAAATGCCAGAGGAATTGTAATGGAAGAATGCTTTCTCTTACCATCGACAAAATCACTAAGGCAGGACAGACGCTCATTACAGTGTAGCATATGAGTTCTATAATCTTGTACCTAAAGCAGAACAAAAGGTGAGCGAGACATCAGTGACTTCACTGGAACTTGCCAATTTGCCACCCCCCCAGGAGACCCAGAAAGATACCTCTGTCTGGCACATACATACCTCTCATGGAAGAAGAAGACGTAGGCCGTCCCCACGCAGGCCATGATCCAGATGACCCAGCGCATGTGAGAAGCCCAAGGCCCCAAGTCTCTCAGGTTCAGCCTGGGGGAAGCACATGAAGTGGCTCTCAGCATCAGCCGCCACAAAGTGCCCAGTACTCAACTCAAAGCTGTGTGCTTTGGAGCCCTCATGCTAACACATTACAGCATCGGGTTTACACTTACATATAAAAAAGACTGAAAATTCAACTGAGAATCCCATTTATTTTGTACTTTTCATGACCAGAATCTACCAAAAGAAGTCCATGTTAAGAAAAAGGGAAACATTTACACGGTCATAAGGTATTTATTATAATTCTACTTCCTGGAGGTGAGGAGACCCTGGGCTGCACAGATTTGAAAAATATTGCTGGAGATTCCTAGAAAGTGCACAACGCAGAAAAGGTCGCTGCTATACTGCACCCAGGGCTACGTAAAACAACATTATCAGAGCATTTATATATAAATTTTGTTGCCAGTCTTGTGTATCTAATCGCTTTTGCAAGGAAGAGCAATGAAAAATTAAAGGCCATCTGCACAATACATTAAACTGGTTATGTGTGTGGGGGGGAAAGTGGTTGAGCAGCTCTAGCATTTTTTAAAAATCATCTTCCTTGCGTGGTAAAACCGGTCCATTCAACAGTTGCCAGGAACTGCATTCGGAAAAGCAGAAAAACCAACATGAGCCGTTATGTGCAGCAGCACCAAGACAAAATATACTTACAAATAGAAGGCATCACTCCAATATAGATGAAGCTGTTGTTTGTGTGCATCGCTGATCCTGCATCCTGATCAGCATATTTTTGGAACTCGCATGTTACTTCCCCATTAAAAAGCTTTGCGCAGTTAGAGGAAGCAGGCTGTTAATAATGTGAGCTCTTTGCCTACAGCGGACCTGGAGCGTTAGCAGAGCAATCGGAGCAGAATGAGGTCCGGGAGGTCACTCAGACAGAAGAGCCTGCAGCACTCGAGAGCGTGGCGCCGGGTCAGCGTGAGCTTGCGGCCGCACTCACCAGGGGGCGTACGAGGCCGCGATGAAGAAGTAAATCACCATCCGGTCGCACATGTGGAGGCAGTGCTCAACTGTCCTGTCAGGACAAGCAGAACACGATGGAGCCAAATTTTTTTTACTTCTTTCATCAAAAATTCATACCCCATATTAACCCAAGCCTTACAGAAACCTGCACGTCCTCGTTTCGGACCTTTACAAACCGCAATTGTTAGCCGTTGGTCCTGTAAACACCGGTCAATGTAATGGATCCATTCTTGCAACTCAGAGTAAACATGATCCATTAGCAGTTCAGAAGCTATGCTGTTCCATCCCGGTATAAATATTTCTGACAATTTGCTGTTTTTTCCCAGTATGCACCGGAATTCGATTGCACATTGGGCGTCTTGGCAGATCCGGGGGCAGACTTGCCAGACGGCGTGCTGAGCTAATGGGGACGGAACAGGACACAACACGTTCGGATGACTCACTGTTGCCTTTCGCGAAACAGGAATGCTTTAATGACCCCTAAGAGTTAAAATGGTCAGAAACGGGGACGTTTAACAGCGGTTAACCCTTTGCGGAACTCCTACGAGCTGAAGACATGGGGAAATGGAGCGAGAACTGAAATCACATTGTATTTAATGTGGGCAAAAGGAAAGAGCGAGGCTTGCTGCTCGAGATGGGGTTCCTACAAAACTGCTCCTCGGAGTCACATTGCTGAGTTAAATGGAAAAAAAAAAATCAGAACTGATAATGCCAACTTTAAAGTTTTTCATTCTTCTGTTCGGGTCATCCTGCCAAACTAAACTGTGAGTACACAAAGCACAGTTAAACAATATTTTTCAGTTTCCTGTTGAAATGATATAGAAATGTTCCTATTTCTTTCCAGAAAGAAAAGCCTCACACTTGAAGCACTCATTATTAATTCATCTAATTATTTGAGAACTGGGACAAAACAGTGTTTTCTTGCCATCCAGAGACATTTTCGCTGGCTGTAACAATGTTCTGAATTTTAATGCTGGCACACATGTCAGCAGTAGGCGAAGTCGGGGAACGCGGGCATCAGCTGTCCCTCGCAGCCAAATGCTCCGAACGCAGACTTCAGCAAGTGGGTTGCAGCTGTGCTCTGTCTGCGAGGAGAAAGGCTTCGGGCCACCTCTCTGCGGAAACCTTTCGTCCGTTTCATCTTATGGACTTTGGTCAGATAATTTGGGCAGCTGGCCAAGATGACCTATGGTTTACACAATGGCCTACTGTGACCATGTAAAATACACAGTTGATGATGACAAATAAGTAAACAGTGAGAATTTTTCCGTCTTTATTTCCTACATGGGCACAGAAGAAACACTCAGCAATGTGACAAAACAGGCTTCGATCAACTTATACACTGTAAAGAAGCGAGCCGCACTGAATTTAAACCATGAAGTAAAACACTGTAAATACATGTGCTAAATATAACAAAATAATATATAAGGACGTCCGCCATTAAAGAAAATTAGAACGAAAGCCCTTGGACAGTTTCACTCGTCTGCTCGCACTTCTGGAAAATCACTGCATGTATACAAGTTCCTGGTTGCCAGGTTTGGGCTTAAAAATGTTTGCGAAATGGTAAACATCCATTCCACAACAGGAAGTGGTATTCGCTTGCAGACCTCTGTACTCACTCAGGCAGCACTCTGTCTGCGCTGGAAAAGCTTTTGCAAAATTGCATTATGGATTCTATCATTCTGATCAGGAAGTGAGCACAGTTCTAAGAAAGTGGCTACGATAAGAAGACTGCGGGCCTTCTCACAGCGGACTCTCATTCCCACTCCAACTACAAGACAACAAAAATATATGTCTTTAGCTGTGTTCATATCTGGCTGTCTTCTCAAGGAAGTGAAACATTTTAAAGTGACTCTCAGTATTACAGACCTGGGTTCAACACAGGGGGCCACCAAACACGTCCAATTTAGGTCAACGTGTCGATGCCAAGCGCTGGCGCTTGGTGCTTCAGCTGCACGAGAGGAAACAGTCGGAGAGGTGAGGGGGGAACCTGATTGTTTTTCCAACCCTTTTTAGGACACGTACCGCAGATGGTTCTTCCTCCAGGAGATGGTGTGGAATACGGTGGACACAGTGAAGAGACCAGAGAGACCGAAGCCGTAGATGCATGCTGTGATGCTTTCCCACCGGTCATCAGACAGGAAATACAAAAGAGAGCTGCCTAGGATGCTGGGAATGATCCAGAGCTGTAGAATTGTGAGAAAGAAGATATCTCAGAAGGAAATCAGATGATGAATACAAACAGATACAGCATTAGCCCGCAGTAACGTAACTATAACAGCTCATTCCAGGTACAACCCTTCTGCTACCCAGCATTCGGACTGCAACGAACTTCACATCACTCAAACCCTGTCTGGCAACTGACAAACCAGGATGACTCAGTGCTAACATGGGAAGCGATGACTAATGAAGGTAGGCCAGATCAGTAGTTCAGCAGGGCTCACAGGTCTGTATTGGACAGAGTTGGATCACCAATGTTCTCTTAAACAATCACCGCACAAAGGTGGTGAAATGTTCGGAAGGAAATGGGGATGTTCACTCAAACATGAAGGTTAGAACCAGCACGTAGTATCAGCATTTTAACGGATTTTTGAGATGTACCAGTGGCTTCCTCTGTGCCGTCAATCTGGCACAACAATGAGCTAGAGAACCTGGTTCAAGGCAGCCTTGTGGTGCTTTTT
Organism: Heterotis niloticus; assembly: GCA_018136845.1. Classification (NCBI taxonomy): domain Eukaryota; kingdom Metazoa; phylum Chordata; class Actinopteri; order Osteoglossiformes; family Osteoglossidae; genus Heterotis; species Heterotis niloticus. The sequence goes on from CM030896.1 coordinate 25,647,911, forward strand.
TCCTGGAAACTGTGCTGTTGTATCCTTAAGTGATGTATTTAAACTGAAAAGCTCAGCATGAGCAGGGCAATGTAATAATAATAATGATAATCTTTGAAGTGTCATGCTTTAGTAGGATGTGACAGCACGACACACTTCTTGACCCACCATGCCTGACCTCCCCAGGTTTTGAAGGAGTGGTGCTGCTAATTCATTAGTGCTGAGCCCAGAAACAAGGCCGCATGGCGTGGGCCATAACACATTGCGCCCTGCTGTTAAACTGGGTGTTCCAGATGTGCTTCGCTAATGCGCAGAATCAGTGCACGCAAGCTAGGATAAGATAGGGGCTCCCCCGACAACTGGTTGTGCACCAAATACGCTCAAGGCAAAACAAAAATCACACAGAAAGGGTAAGCGGGGGATGAAAAACAGTAACGCATATCAGACTTTCGTGACATACTTTCAGATGTGTGCTCATGCCTAATGCAGTAAGCCTTCAGGATAGAGTATTATACCGATAATAAGTTGTATTGTATCATAAAGCCACATTACCTAGAGGAAGGCCTTCGCCATTAAATTGCAAAGAGGAAATCTTAACCCAGTCACCACTCTGCTTCACATCCCAAGGACAGCCATCTGTAAGCATTCCTCACCCACCTACAGCCCCCATGTACCCAACCCCCAGTCTCACTGATTTACTTCCTGCCATTCTGCAGCTTCTTTGCCAATTGCCCCTATTCATTTCCTCCAAAAAAAAGGTGTTTCTTGAGTTCAAGTTTTTGTGGGCGATTTAGTCACCGCATGGTTTGCATCTCGATCAAACACTCTGGCTACAAGAGAGAAAGCCTTTACACAGAATGACAACTGGTGTTGCCAGGCCACTTACCCCATGTGTGGCACAATTTGCCGCATGCTCATACTCTGTTGGTTGGTACCTTTTGTTGGGTGGAACTCGGCTGTTCATAAATCTATAAAATAAAAAATTACATATGCATAAAAAAACTGTGAATAAATTTTAAATGCAGTTTTAGGTGCACAGTGATATCCAAATACATTAGTCCATAGAGAATAAAAAGACAAAAAGGCTGTTCTTATTATTAAAATGGTATTTTGTATGACATTCCTCCAAGCTGAAATCTTAACACTACTCTCACCTCCGTTTTGGCCAGTTTGTGGCTGTCATTTCCCTCCCTCTAAAGTATTTAATCTCCTGAATCTCCTTACACACTTGTTTCACGACACCTCCCTTAAATAACACAGACCACCATTACTGTGTTTATCGGTCTGTCCACAACTTGCTTGCCAAAGAACTCTAAAAACCATATTGTCATACAATTAAATTTTTAAGAAAGAATATATTATAATTCGGCACGGGACACAGATCTGCAGGGAAAGTGGTCAGAAAGCCAAATGCCTTGTGGTAATCACACACTTTTCAGCTTCCGGACGAAATGGCTTGTTTGCATCATTTGATGTTCGGTTTAGTCTTCAAAATGTGTGGCTGGAGGTGGAGGTGATGAGGGAAGCTGTGGGAAGGAGCCGTCCCCCCCCGCTTGTACATGTACAAAAAGGCCTGCGGTTTTATGTTACATCAGTCAGATAACACGGATTGACTGAACCCATCTCCTCTGGGGCTTAAGGACAAAAGCAGTCTTATTTTGACAGCATATTTAGCAAGGGTCTAATGTGTTCTGCGCTTCCTGTACCAAACGTCACAAAATAAATTAGCATTTTCTGACAAACAAAATCTGAATGTCATATTTGTGCTGGAAACACAAACTGCCTCCTATTAATAAGATATGAGCTTGATATGAGCTTGAGGTGACAGACGCTCAAAGTAATTTAATGTGACAGGAGTGGTATAGTAGAAGATGCTATTTGAAAATTTTTTTAAAAAATTCTGATTTTAACTACAAACTTACAAAGAACTTTATAACTGGACCTCTACAAACCATTTAAATCTGAGCAAACCATTTAAATCTGAGCATTTGATTTTTTTTTTTTTTTGAGTTGCCTGGCAACACCTGGCCACCACTACCTAATCCTAAGATTCTTTAAACCATACATACAGAGAAGCTGATGGACTAAAGCTGGACCATGACGTCACTGTCGCCATGCCAACCAGAGACCGGGGGGGATTTTCTCATCATATTCAGCTAAAACAATGCTTTTCACACAATTTAATTAAGAGGGCTTTGTTGTGTCAAGGGATACTGAAGAAGTAGCCATGGCCAGGTTTTGCATCTCTTACGGTTGTACACGCACACACAAATCTGGAAACACACAGATGCAAAAGAAAAGATAAAGCCGGATGTCCGTTCATTTAATTTAGTGACGTCGGCTGAAACTCTCCAGATGCTACTGCAGAATCTCTCTCATGACGCACATTTATCAGCAGTACGTAAATCGGGATCTTCGCTGCCAGAAAGCCAGGGCTACAGATGAAGGCCGTGTAATCCAGGGTGGTTATAAAACATATATATATATATTTGTACAATTTACCCATTTAGATACTCCTTTCTTTACCGTGCTCTGATATCAAAATGACTTATTGCACTTGAAAAACTTCATACCTCCTTTAGTACTGTGTAAAGCGGGAACATTTAAAAATGTTATTTTCTGACACAAGTGGCAATTGGGTTACATTGTCAAAGTCACTTAAAATTGAAAGACATCATGCCATGTTGAAGCAGAAAAAAAACAGTACATCAATATATTGGAACAGCTGACATGTCTAGTTAGGCTGAAATACTGACAGAGGAAAACACGTCAAACACATCAAAACTAATTCTTAAATGTAGACCCATGCAACACCAGTATGTTTTCAGTCACAAAAGCATGTGTGAAAGATAGATGTGGGCCCACAGCTAACAAAGTAGTTACTGCTACCTTTGGTGCTGAAGGGCTTGGGCTCAAATCATCCCACCTCAGGTTTTTAATATCCTTAAACAAGATACACTATATGGCCAAAAGTATTTAGACTCCCCAGGCTTTCTGGCCTGACATCAGTGCCCAACCTTACTGATGCTCTTGTGGCTGAATGGGCACAAATTCCCAAAATCTGGTGGAAAGCCTTCCCAGAACAGTGGGGGATGGTATAGCAGCAAAGGGGGGGGACAACTCCATGTGAATGCACATGGGTTTGGAATGGGATGTTCAACAAGGACATATGGGGGTGATGCTCAGGTGTCCACACACTTTTGGATATACAGTGTACTTGTTCAGATTTGCTTCAGTAAAAAGTATGCAGCTATATACGTAAATGGTTAAAAATTGCTGTAGCCTAGTATACAAACTTAACCTTTTAAGTCACATGAAAGAAAAGTGTCAACTAAATTAATAGATTTAAAAGTAAAATTGTACACTATCCTAAGGCACTAAATATAACACTGATGACTTGCCATTGCTAATATTGAGGTGGACATATGAATGGCACATGAGCTTATCACTGAATTTTAGATTTATTATAGGTAGAAAATGGTTAAAAATCTGGCAACGCTATTCCTTTAAAAATTTCCAACAAACAAGGTTTCACGACTGAAAGGAAAACAATACGAATACCACACAGAAGCAGAACCTCTTTATGCTTCTCTCCAAAAATGTCCCTCGGTCTTTAAACAAGGTGCATCCCATGATGCCCAAACCTGTTTAAAATGTGTGGGCAGTCTTAATAGGGAGATAATAGGGAGCATGGGTCAGACCTGCAAAGTTCTACGTCAACAGTGTCCCAGCCCTGAGCCTTAATTCCTCCTCTTGCAAAGTCAGGCAAAAACCACAGCTTTACTCAGTTAGTTATCTGTAACTTTAGTCTCCTTTTGATTCAGCCTCTGCCACCAAAACCATGAACAGATACTTACCACCTTATCTGAAGTTGTCAGAAAGCAGAAGCTATGGTCCTTTCCTGGAAGAGAGCCTACAGTGTTTCCCTCAGGAAGAGCTTATGGTTCTGCAGATCTTCTCTCAGGCAGTGCTTGGCCTCCTTACACCTCTTGAACCCAGCACCATATACAGCATTCGATAACTATGACCCAAATACAAGATATTATATGCAGCAAAAGTCAAGACTGGCAAACCCAACAGAGATCTGTCTGTACATTTACAGTCGACACAAAATATTTTTTGAAATGGAGTATTTTCTGATGCATAAGAGTCCATTGTACCCAGCTACCCTCGGCTATAGCTCAAGGATGGGTAATCGTACAACCACTGTGTGTCGTATCATTCTAGGATGAGTGAAGTGAACTATAACTGCAGCTTAGATCTTATAAAAATATACTAAACTGACATCTCGCACCCATGTGCGGACCACAACAGGCAGCTGATGAAGGGGAAAGCTGCCAATGGGGAAAGCCTGGCTGTCAAAGACAAGCAGTAATTCATGTTTCTTCTTGTCCCTCAATACATTGGGCTGCCATCCCAGGAATCATGTGAGTTCTGTTCATTAACCTATCAAGCTGGTTACCCATGATGATGGTATCTGGGCAGTCCCACCCATCAGGCCGGCGGCTCAGCGTGTGCACCAAGAGTGCTCGCACACTACACTGTGCATACACTGCCGAGGTGCACTTACAGCAGAAGTCAGATGTTTGGGAATATACAGAACCTTGGTCAGAAAAAGCACTTGAGGTCCAGCCACAGGTGTGTGGAACGAAACCTGAAATTCAACACTTTTACACAGTGTTTTTACACAGAAATTCAACAATTTTACACAAGTTTACACAGATGAAAAGCTACTTTTTGAAGTAGCTTTTCATCTGTGTAAACTTGGGAGTTTCCAGAGTTTCCGGGTTTGAACACTTATGCAAGCGGCATATTTCCGTTTTTCATTTGCTTTAAAATATCTGAAAACCAATCACTCGGTTCAGCTCTCACAATTTAATATCACAGTGCGAGTTGACAATAGAAATACTGACTGGAAAAAACATGGGCAAATATCATTTGCAATCGAGGAAATGTTGATAACTTTCAAGGAGTTTGAATCCTTTTCCAAGACAACGTATTTAGTGTTTTAAGGGGAACAAATTGTTTAAAGGGAAAAACGGCTTCACCTCAATGGCTTCGTTCAAGCACTCTTCCAAATATCAAAACTGGCAATTTGCTTGATCAATGTTGAAAATTTGGCCAAATATCTGAACTCAGCTGACATTCCACCTTGTCCTCTAAGTTCACATCCACAATTAGAGATTATTTTTCAACCAAATCAAAGTTAATAAACAAAATGCTGTTTTACAGAGCCACGCTAAGCCAAGCTCCAAAAACAATTTGGAAGCCAAAACATGGGTCTGTATGAAAGGTGTAAATGCCACAATATTTAGTATTACTTTGATTTGGCTGAATAGCGACTTTCTAACACCAGCTACTATGCAGAAGCATAAATCAAAATGTCTCTTGTGCCCAGTTGCAAATGGTGAATGTGTTGCAGCCACATCACCACATCTGTAATCCTTCAAAATGAGCAAAACTCAAAATATTCATCTTCTTCCAACCTGAGACAGAACCCTTTCAGAAAATCAGATACAGACAGCACAGCGGTAAGTGCGCATCTCCTGAAACAACTACCACCAACATGTATTGCAGTGAAATGAACCAATTTGTTCTTGCACTGTGGCGAATAACATGTAAGTCAAGCGATAAACCTTTTCGGAATGACATGCGCTGCTAAGGAAATTCATTTCCAGTTGGCCATAAACACACGTACAAAATGGCACATGAAATTGGTATTAATTCCGAGATTAGACAGAAATGTTCTTCGTAATTCATGCAGCAAAAGCGCCAGCATTAACAATTAACTGAGGAAGCCACTGACAAGACATGACTGTTCGTGAGTAAAACATTTTTAACTTTCACTGAGGTGGAAAAGAGCTGAAAACCCAAAGGAGGCCACATTTCAATGGCGTGTTTGTCCAGCTGGCTGAGTCCGGGAGCACCCAGGGTAGCCAGTCCAGAGGCAGCAGGGACTGGGCTGCTGCTGGGAAATGCTTTCACAACCCCAGCCTATTGTCAAACAGGGCAAGCGCTCCTCTTTGCTTACAAAAACATAAAGCCTCCGTTGTCTCCAGGAAAATCACATCCAGCCTCTTTCAGTACCGTTCTCTTCTCAGATTTTATACATCATACTTCAGTGGGATGGTTTCCTATTCCTAGGAAAACTCATTTAAATACAACTAAATAAACTTTTTTTAACTAAAAGATATTAGCGAGTTACTCAAATGTAGGTGCTCCACCTTTCACTACAGTCATTCCTTTCAGATCAGCGGGGAACTCACATGGAACCCAAAGATCATCGGCCTCTGAGAAGAGTCCGTAGACTCAAAATAAATAAAATTACCCCAAGCCACATTTTGCCTAGTTCAAAAGCACGGAGGATGTTTGGTGTTTGTGCAGCTTAGACACCGAATTTGTTCCGTAACTTAAAAAATGATCGCGGCATCATCCGAAACCCCCGAGCTTCACTCCTGCAACCAGCGTCTCTACAGGTCATTATCGTGATAGCTAGGGTTACTGCAAAAACAAAAATGGAAAAGAAAATAAGAATAACTTCATAGTACAGGTCTCAGAAATGACTGCCACACACGCCCCCCCCCCCCCATCAAATGAATCTATTCTGTGTGAAACACAGTTGCTTAATGTCATATTCCGCATTACATAATGCAGCAAGCTTGGGGGAAATGACGTTTGATGTCTGATGGCAAAAGCTGATTCCAGTGTTAAATTAATCCACTGCTTGAGCAGAAAACAAGGATTGGTAATAAAATTGACATGAAATGGATTTTGAAGGGCTTGACACTGAACCACAACATCATGCACAGAGTGCAGGTTCCCACTGGGTAAAAGGGTACAAATGAAATCAGTGTTTTTCACTTAACCGCACGCACCATTTTTAATCCGTATGAAAATGCCGAATATGCACTTATTATCGATTTCTTTTACCAGGTAACAAGCTACTGCTTAGCACACAAGCTTCCAGTTTATGGAAGAACACACAAACTCAACCTGGCCTCCATGACTGGATGACCACTTTTAGTTTAAAATGCAAGTGTCCCATTAATAAGTGACTGTCGGTATTCTGTGTCAAGTTGCCAAGCGTACAAATTCGACAATGCTTCAGTTAAGCAACAATGCCTTCGCGTTCTAGCTGTTCTTTGGGTCAAGAACATTTTCGTGAACCAAAATGCTTTCGTTTTACCACCTTTAGTGCTCAAATTCGATCCAACATACAGCGGAGACGGGCTGGTTGTGTTCTTCACTGAGGCCACGCCGCTCAGCCTGTTATCGCAAAGTGCAGCGGTACAAAATGCTGCCACGGCTTCCTGAGAATGCAGAAGCTGAAAAGAGGAAGTGTCCTCCACGATTCAGAAAATAAGCTAGCCTTCTTATTCACCGAGAGCACACGTGGAAGTAACAGCGTGGCTGTTTGTTCTGTTTCACACAAATATATGATCCAGCTTTTATCAATTAAAATTTAAAGTCACCTGGTTGCTCTAAATCAGGGGATAGTTTATGCAACCCAGGTCTTCTTCAGACTCAAAAAGTAACGCACTTAGCAAACACAAAATAACAAGGAAAAGAATTTATACTTTCAACACCTTGAATCTGTGGATGAAAAAAACACTACAAACCTGGGGTAAAAACAGATTTGATTTCATGCCATGCAACATTGCTGACGCTTAATCTTTCGTAAGAGATTTTTAAACCTTCCATTGTAAAACAGATACTTTAAGACAATTTTCAGAGATTACGTAATATGGCACTGGACCATGTACCTGCTCTTAAAAATTTGCTTCGAAATCTGGTAATATTTTCAGTTTTGTCATGTATTTCATCATTGTTACTATTATTCATACTAGTGTTCACATATACCCACTTCTTAATAAGCTACAGTACAACACAACCTCAACAGTTTAACTCATATCTAAAGCTGCTTTCTACGTCCAGAACCAGCTTTGTGTACGGAGGGGGCACCATCCTGATCTTTATGGTGGAATTAGAAAGAACTGGGCCTTCGATCCCAGCTCTGTGTCCCTCATCCTCTCCATTCACTTTATTAGAACTTCATCAACAGGTTTGAGAAAACACGCCAACACAGCCAAAGCTAGGGCAGATTCCTCATGGAAAGATCTCGTCCTGCACAAGTGCTTTACCTGCAGGGCAAATGCCTTCCAAAGTACTTTTTGTCTGGAGGCTTCTTAAGAATGCAGCCAATTTGCCTGGACACATTTTCCACATATTCGGTGTTTTCCTGCGTCCCAACTATGCATGTATCCCCTTCCTATTCTCACAATGCCAATTATTACAATTTTCAGTTTTAGCTTTGATTTGTATAATAAACACATTTTGTTAGGATTATGAATAGCCATACCCTGCTTCTGTTATGCTGCCTACCTTTAGCACCTATCTGCCCATGACGGTCTTACTGCTGTGCTACATCCTACTGCATTATATCACTTACATCTGCATTTTTATTTTTTTATTAAAGAAGTCTTCTACCAATGTGCATCTGCAGCACAGTCTGAGCATTTTTGTCTTGGGCTTCACATTTGGATATTAAGAGAAATGCCCTGAAAACCACAGGCGGAGAATTTCACAAGTTTAAATTCTAAGTCACATGCACTGCATTATTTGTATCCAACTTTTTATTCTATGTTGGAATAAAAAATACTTGATGAAAACCAACTTCTCATAAAAATAAGAAAAAAAAAACGGTAGTAAGCCTTGGTGGAACACTGTGCATCACAGTGAAACTTTTCTTTGCCCTGTAGATCCGTAGCAGCAGAATAACGCACGTCGGACGTTACCTCCCATACTTGGTCTTCTTAAAGTCCATTTTAAAGCGGCGAGCGGAACATCTCAGCAGCAGCAGCAGCAGCAGCCAGGGGCAGCCGGAGTTTCTCTTCTCACGGCACCCACGCCACCAACTGCCACCGCGCTCATGGCAGGTGCGGCAAAAGCAGAAGAGGAGAAGCAGAAGCGAAGTGAAGCCGGCAGGGAGGACGTGGCTGTGGCTCCTCCTGCGCAGCTCGGACGGACACTCCCTGCGCACCGGCGTCCACAGCGCGCTTTTGTGTGTGTGTGTGTGTGTGTGTGTGAGAGAGAGAGAGTGTGTGTGTGTGTGTGAGAGTGTGGAGGCCTCACGCCGCGCTGCGATCACACTTGACTCCGCACCTAAACAGCGTGAAAGAAGCGCGACCCCACGTTGCCCAGAGCGCCGCTTCGCGCTTGCACGCAGGCGGGCGACTTGTGCGCCCACTCGGCGAAGGCGCTCAACGCAACATGTTTATTACCAGGAAACTGCTGGTGTGCTCGGGCGGTGTTGCATCTTAAAGGCAAACCCAAGATGGAAAACGAAATAATTATTTCAAATTCCACAAGATGCACAAGCTTGTGGAGCTCATTTCACTCGTAAAGATCACTTGTTTAAAATTCGCACACATGCATGGAAACATCTGGCAACTGCATTGTTTAAAATGATAATGACCATCATTCTTATCCATTGCCCATAAATGATAAATCCATGGCGTTGCAGTCGATAAATTTTAAGACTGCCAGCCGTGGTTATGATGTACCGTTAAACGTACCAAGCACACAATCGCAACAGCACCACACAGCGGCCGTTCCTAGAACTTGCTGACTGTACCATTCATGTATTTGGCCATCTTTAATGCTGTTCCTTTGCTCAGACTGTTTGCCTCGTTCGCTAACCTTAGGGTGGTTGGTGACGTTGGTGACGTTTCCAGGACTACTAAAATAATACAAAAAATTGTTTCCCCTGTGCTTAACATGCATGGCCTGGCATCACCCCTCATCACTGTGGGCCAGCTGTGTAGAGGGTCCACATTGGAAACCCATGAAGCTGCAGGGTAGCTGTTGGTTCCGTCCTGCGTTTTCACTGAAACTTGAGAAAGAGAAGAAAGCAGTCGTGCTAACTCCTGTATTCCAGGCAGGGCAAAGCATCAGCAAATCCAGATGCTTATCCAGCTGTGGACCCCATAGGCCCACCTTCCTTTGAATACACACTGCACCCCACGCAACTCTATTGGTTGCTTATTAGACTGCAAAAGAGCTATAATACATTATATTCAATATATGAAACTTTTATTGCATTCATTTATCGATTCTGTCTTGCCGTCCCATGTGTAATTTGTGTCTGTATAAAAGTGTGTGGCCTCAGAAGACATTTTAAAGTGCAGTTAGTCGATTTCAATAGAAATGACCATGGCGATCTGGCTGTGTTGCCTGGCATGGCTTAGCAGCTGCTACTAACTCATCCAAAAGTGCATTTCTATTATATTTGCTGATACTTTACTCAGTATGAGTTAACTCCTGTGACAGTTGTAACAACTAAATAAACTGACAAATGTTATAAACATCATTGAACAAAATGAATTATTTTAGCTGATCATTATTATGACACATTTGTAAGAGCAAGATGGGATCCATTCTGTTCTTTAAGGTAGTCATAAAGTAAAAGAGGATGCAGGTGATGCTGCTTTAAAAACAAACAGATGGAATACCTTTATTAACATGTCATTTGAAATATACGTGGCAATATTACATCACGTTAGATGTCGTTGTCAAATATCAGTATCTCCGTTTAGGTATTACAACTGTTTTTCTCCTGTCAGATTTTTTCTGCTAAGAAAGCTTGTGAGGTTCCCGTTCACGATCGGTCTCTTCTTAAACATAATGCACATTTCGAGAGATATTGTACACAAAATAAACACACCCTTCGCTCCAGATGAGCAGCCGAACTGACAGCCAGGGACCGGGGTGCGCAGCGCTGCTGAGTGCGTGGTGGAGGCGGCGGCAGCAGCAGCAGCGCCCCCTATGGGCGTGACTGGATTATAAACAAGACGGTATCTCAGCATCTTTAATAAAGCGAGGGATTTAAAGGGGAGCCTCTGAGCTGACCGGCAAACGTGTGCAATAAATTGCATTCCGGCCACATTTCCTGCACGAAACTATTCTCATTTTATTAATATTGTAAACATATTTTAATATAGCATTGTTTAATTTTTTTCGCATTAAACATGTCGGCTTTCCCACCCTAACCGTGCAAAGCAACTGCATGAGTCAACACAATGACCGCAAAAGCATGCCTTTGAACAGAGTAGGTTATTTATGAATGGACTGATTGTGGATGACGACAGCTGAGCGGGATGTGCGCAAACCAGGCGTCAAAAAGTTGAGTCGGCGATGATTAAATGTAAAATCTAAGTTTTGTTCATAAACACAACTCAAAACGGGCAAAAATCAAAATAAAGATAAAAGAAGCAGGGACAGCGATGCCCTCCCCTTTAACGCGCGGGCCGGCCGAGCCCTGGCGACGCATGCGCACTGAGAGCGGCGCAAACGCAGGAGCAAAACAACAACAATCGGCGGGGCGAGAGGTGCGGCTGGGGTGGCCGCTGTGATCGCTGTCAGCCGCCGAGTCCGAATGCCCCGTTTCCCGCACGTGTAGCACTTTGTCGATGTTGCCGACCCAATGAACTTGGCCAGTCAGAGTGGAGATGCTGGCTGCAGCCAGCTGCTCTTCGCCAACTTCAATCAGGACGACACGTAAGGACGGCATCTTAGCGCCGCATGGCCAATAAGGAGTGACGGGGAAGCGGGGGTTCACGCACCGCAGTGACCGCTGACATGGCTGACCCCGGCCTTTACCGAACGGCTTCTTCAGCTGAAACGTTAACGATCGGTGACGATAACGATTAAGTGCGATCGAGGCGGTGTGCGAAACGGTGCCCGGGCGAGGGGAACGGAGTGAGCGGCCTGCGGCTCGGCCTCACGGTCCTCCTCCGCACGTGTCCCGTACGATGAGTTCGGGCAGAGCAGAGAGGCAGGAAAGCGGTTCCAGATCTGCGCTGCTCTCACGTCTCTTCAGAGCTGGACGTGTATATTACAGCGGCTGCCACCTCTGCTGAAGTGGGCATCACTGCAATATAATATAATATAGACAGAATTGTGCTATAGTAAGGCTGTCAAAGTAGCCTAAGCTTGGGATGATGGTGTGCAGATAGGCAACGTCTCATGTCTCACTTCAAGTCCAGCAGAAGACAGCTGGGCTTGTGAGGTGACCAGATGCTGTGAGCCTTTGACAGGCGTATATGTGCTGTCATTGTTCCTGAAGATGTGATGAAGTGTTAGCTTTACACTTTTCCCCTCCTTGTCTTGAACATAAAAAAAATGGTTTGACATATGAGGGACTCCTAGGCCTTTGATGGTACAAAAGAAGATGTTAAAAAGCTGGCTTAGAAAGAGGAACTATAGAGGTGGCCGTGAAAAAGAAAATATTTTTATTGCGCGTGCTGATGGTACAGCCTGAAGGAATGAACATATGCAGTTTGTGAACGCATTCTTCACTCTTCCACCTGAACTTGAGGCGACGGCAATGTAGAGGCAGATGTAAGACAAGGGGTCTGAAACCAAGTGGCGAAGGATGGTTAAAAAAATTGACAGTAGTGCTCAGTGGAGTCAAACACAAATATCGTTCCCTGGCCCTCATCGCCACACCTTGTAACACATCTGTCTGAAATGAAAAGTTGTTTTTCGCACCTTCATTTGAACTTGTTCTATTGTTCTCACCTCACACCTGGAGGAAAACCAAATAAATATAACGGCGGGTCACAAGACTGAAAATGCTGTTTTCTGTAAAACTCACATTTTCTGCATGCTTCTCCTTTACAGATCTTTAGCTGTCGGCACCAGATCTGGCTACAAATTCTTCTCTTTGTCTTCTGTTGACAAATTAGAACAAATTTATGAATGTTGTAAGTATATCAATATTCTAACTGTGTGACAACGGTGTGTTGTTTTATACAGGCCTCTGAATGGAACCAAAGTTGTAACCGACAATAAATCACAAAATAAATGTTTAATTTCGGCGATAAGTCAATTTACTCTGTATTTCTTTAATTTTTAAAATATAAATGAGCTTGACCTTATGCCTTTAATTTTGAATGGTGGAATGTCGGCATCCAGGGAGAGTGGTCTCTGATAGCCAGGGTTCAAAGAGGTCTTTAAATCATTGCAGTTTTTGGGAGTTTTAAAGAAATCTCACAGTATGTTTGTTTTCTTCTTATTCCTTTTTTAGTGGACACAGAAGATGTGTGCATTGTGGAGAGGCTCTTCTCAAGCAGCCTGGTTGCTATTGTTAGCTTGAAAGCACCCAGAAAGCTCAAAGTTTGTCACTTCAAAAAGGGCACGGAGATCTGCAACTACAGCTACTCCAACACTATTCTTGCTGTGAGGCTCAATAGACAGGTACCTTTTTCTGTCCTTTTTAGACCTTTCTTCTATTTTGTTTAATAAAATACCGGAGCCTTTAAAAGCCTATTAGGAAGTCCATAATGGCTCATTTTGCCATAACAAAGTTCTGTATTGAAATTATTGTACTGCTTGTGTAAAGTATTTTGTTCCTCATTGTTATGCTCTTTCTCTGCCTTTTTAGAGGTTGATAGTATGTTTGGAAGAATCACTTTATATTCACAACATCAGAGATATGAAAGTTCTCCACACCATTCGAGAGACCCCTCCCAACCCATCAGGTAAGCTAGCCGGTTTTTTTAAAGGACGGTTTAAATGCGCAGCAACAACCCAAGGGTACAAATCAGCCCGTTTGGTTGCTTACATAAAATATGACAGTATGTTAAAATTACTCCAAGTCACATTTCCTCTGTGTGTTGTAGGAGGCAGATTTGTGCGCAGAAAAGTGTCAAATGTAAATTTAAGAAAACAACAGCAACTGCAGAGTAGTTTAAAATTAACTTTTTGGCTTGAGTTTCTGTTCCTTTTTGCCTACCAGCAGGCAACCCTCAACCAGCACAGGAAAATTTAAGAAAAATGATCTCACTACAGAATTCTAACTTTGTATGTAGCTTATTTTCTTATGTCTGTCATAATAGAATGAAGAGATTCTTCTTATCTTTTTCTGTTTTAGTCAGATGCATGTTTTCTTTTTGCAGGGTTGTGTGCCCTGTCTATCAGCAACGACAACTGCTATTTGGCGTATCCAGGAAGTGCCACAATAGGGGAGGTGCAGGTGTTTGACACGGTCAACTTGGTACGGTACTGAGTTTAGTGAGAAACTCTGTTCTGTACTGTAAAACAGCCTCTGGTGGGTATGCGCTTTAAAGTCCGAAACTCAGATTGATTCCCGATTTCTCCATCTAGCGTGCCGCAAACATGATCCCTGCCCATGACAGTCCCTTGGCAGCGCTGGCATTCGATGCAAGTGGCAGTAAACTAGCAACCGCCTCAGAGAAGGTATTCAGACATCGGGTTCTGTAAAACCTGGACTGAACCTAGGACAGTGCTAGAGCTTTTGGTGCCCGTAGGCATGAATCAGTCTAGCTTACTTGTCATATCTATCTCTAAATTAATAAAGGTACTCCACACATATATAGTATATATGACAAAAATTGATTTTACTTTGGATATAGATACGTACAGATTATTATGAAGGGATAAATGTGAATTTATAAATAAGTTTTTTGTTATTATTTATTATAACGTATAAGAATGTGTGTGTGTGTGTGTGTGTGTGTGTGTGTGTGTGTGTGTGTGTGTGTGTGTGTGTGTGTGCTTGGAATACCAGTTTATACTTTAATGACTGAAAACAGGCTGAAAACTGAATTTACTTTCAATGCTGAAGTTCTTTAATGGAACAAATAGATATATTTGAACTATTTATGGTAATAGGCAGTTCTTTTTATAAGAAAATGTTGTCTACAACATTTCAAAGAGATGAGTATATACATGAGAACATAATATATAATCTTTCTAATTTTGTAATAAATCTCTTCATTAATTAGTGAGCAAGGTTTTTATTAATTGTATCCAAGATATATTTAAATTGGTGCCCCCAAAGGGACAGATGCCTTTTTCTGGACGATGGAGATGGTTGTGGTCCAACAAGAGGAATGCTTGTCTCAGATGCTGTACCCTTTCTTATCGATATTATGGTCCCAGGCCTGCATTAAATTCTTCTGCGTTAAGTTGTGGAATTACACACCAGTTTTGGTGGAAACAGTATTTCTTGTACTTCTTTAGCTGTCTCAATGCCCTATATGAAGCGTGGAGGTTAAAATGTGGGGTGGTCTATCTCTCCATCGTCTCTCAGGGGACTGTGATCCGCGTGTTCTCCATTCCAGAGGGACAGAAGCTTTTTGAGTTCAGGAGGGGAATGAAGAGGTGGGCTGTTTTCTGTATGTCAGCAAGGCAGCTACATTCCGTTTTTATCATTTGTGAAAGTCAAGGCCTCAGTCAGACGGCTGTGGTACAACCACAGTGCACATGTTTTTATAACTGTTTTGAATACTGGCCTAATTTAAATGCATAGTTTTTTTAAAAATCTGTGTCAAGTGTAACTCGCATAAAAGACAGGCGGCTATAGCAGGAACAGCAGTGTGATGGCAGTATGTGTTGTTCTGATTCACAGGTGTGTCAGCATCTGCTCGCTGGCCTTCAGTATGGAAGGGCTCTTCCTGTCAGCATCCAGTAACACAGAGACTGTGCATATTTTCAAGCTAGAAACACTGAGGGAGAGGTGAGAGTCCCAGGCTGTAAGTACATTCTGTCAGAGCTTTATCTTCAGAAATAATTTGTTGGCTGGTCCAGGTAGCCTCAGCACACATTAGTTATTTCATTATGATGTTTACAGTTCAGAGAAACACACATGGATTACATTACCCAAGCTTTTTTACATTGACTTTGTCCAGATGTGTGTTTTGCAACACCAGATTAAAAGAGCTTGGATGATACTGCTGCCGTCTTCCCCTGAAGCCGCTGGAAAGCCCAGATGTGCATCAGCAATATCAACATCCTGTTCTTTGCTCTTAGTAATCCCTGGTTTCCTGATCTTGCATCATAAATCTAACAAAGACATGAACAGATCTGTGTATTTATGGTGTAATATCTTATGGTTTGAATTGTCCAAAAGAATGAGCTTTAGGCATTTAGGAAAGTAGTCATTAGTCTCATCCCCATTCGCAAGTGATACGACCGGGACATAAAAGTGCGTGACCTTGTTCTGCGTTGTTCTCCCAGGCCACAGGAAGAGCCCACAACTTGGACAGGTTACTTTGGAAGAGCCCTGATGGCGTCCACCAGTTACCTTCCATCCCAAATGTCTGACATGTTCAACCAAGGCAGGGCTTTTGCCACCGTCAGACTGCCATTTTCCGGACACAAGAACATCTGTGCACTCGCCATGTAAGAATCAAGTTTAATCCAGTTTACTGGCACATTTCAGCTGGAGCCTGAATGATGGGAATCCGTAGGTCTGAAAAGCATTTCAGATTATAAACAACAGAACCTTAAACAGTTGATGCATATATTTCATTGAATGAACTTGCTCTGTTTAACCGATGGTTTGTGAAGAGTTGTTCACGGGTTGATTTTTAAATTTTTTTTCCATGGTACCAGAAACAGCCCTGGTGCCTTGGCATGTGTTTCTTAAGATGCTGATTTTGTGACTGAACCACTGGTTGTGCAATCTGTTTCTGACTCTGACCGCTCTGCTGCACTATAAATACATTACAGTTCCTCTGGCATGATGCCACTATTAGGCTGCTCGATTTTGTCCCTATAGGAATTATAATAATAATAATATTCAGTCGTGATTTCAAGCAGCAGTCTTTCAAACTATGCAGTGATTTTTCTAGGGCACAGGATGAGTTTCTCAGGGGACAGGAAAACAGATGTGTTTGTTTACTGACTAGATGTTTTCTGCAGAGGTAGACATAGTGCCTTCTTGTCACAGAATCCAGAAGATTCCTCGCCTGCTTGTGGCAGCTGCTGACGGCTACCTTTACATGTACAACTTGGACCCGCAGGATGGTGGCGAGTGTACCCTGATGAAGCAACACAAGTAAGAGATGTCCCGTGCTCTTCCTTGGGCTGGTGTGGAGCCAAGTAAATATGCTTACTGCTTCTTGATGCTGGTTTTTATGTTGCTGATGACACATGGGGTCAGTTGACTGCCTGTTCAGTGTGTTAAGAATTTCTCACCAATGGTATCCGTCTCAATCGTAAAATGATATCTTTCATCAGACTGGATGGCACCGTAGACTCTGCCAGTGAAATCCTGGAAGCTGCTCCCCATGATCGCCCACTCATTGCACAAGCATACAGTGCAGCGGTGGTCAAAGGTACTGACTCCCACTTGTTTGCTTTCTCACAGTATGCTGTACGACATTACAGAGATCTATACTAAAGAGGACAAAATGTCCCTAAATGAAGTATGTGTTCACCGACCATTAGGTTACTCTGAAGACCAGGGGGCAGTTGGAGGTGCTGGGGTGGAGGACGACATGAGCTCTTTGCGTTTGGATGAAGACAATGAGCAGCCTCCCATGACTTTGGAGACCGATTGAGCGATGGCCATTCTGGTTCATGGAAGAGGGTGGAAAATCCAGGGAAATCACAGCAAGGAACTCTGTTGCTGCTATGAGTTTGTAGTGGAGTGGAGGCTGGATTAACGGAGCGTAAGTTTGTTTAAAACTTAACTGTGCATCCGAATGTATGTATATATGGTATATATAATATAACGTTTTTGTCTTGAAGTGGCTTTTCAGTCCATGCCTGGCTGCATTTTTTGTTCTAACACAAACTGAAACAAATCTTTTTCGGTGTGGTGTTTGATGTCCCCTAGCACTGCATGTATATGTGCCAAGTATTTTATCCCTGTAAATCATTTGTGTTCCAGCAGTCTGGGATGTTTTTTTTTTTTTTACAGGCACTGAGTGTTGTATGAAAAAAATATCAGCGAGCCCCAACTGTACAGGATCATTCTGATGTTCCTTGAACACCACAAAAAATGCATTGTTAGAATAAAAACATCTTACTGCCATTGATATCCTTCAGCCAGAACCAGTTGAATGACTTCCTCTACTCCAGAGAGACCAGAATGGTGGTTTGGCACCAAGCTTTCAGAAGGACAGTTAAACTATTCCATCACTGCCACCGTAGAGCCCACCGTGGGATGTTTTTTCACTTTAAAAAGCACAATACTGCACGTGATCATTCCATGGCCCGATGGACCCTTTAGTAGAACAGTTGCACAATGCAGCTTTGATGGATATTCATTGCTCGGTATTTAAAGGGCATCACATAACACCTTAAGAATAGTAAGTCGCATCTTCAGTGTTAACACAGTTCCAGAGATGCTTGTCAACAAGTATGGTTTTGCGTGGCTGTACAGAACACATTTATAACACTTTCATAAAAAGTGCATCACGCCTTCTTGAGTACTGCAAACAAATAAATGCTGTTTGTCTAAGCCGCTGCTTATTTGTCTCACCATTAGCAATTTCCCAGACTATTCTTGCGTGGCATGTTGGTGTTACAGTTTTCCCTTTAAATTTGGGAAATAACTCCATATTCTCAGTTCTTGATTTCGCCATGGACCCATATATTTAACTGGAACGCCTCCTAAAGCTACAAAAGTTACACAGGAGCACAGAGCTATGTTTACCTGCACACATTCTTCTGCTTTTTGTGTCTTTACGTTCCTGCTGGTCGACCAGTTGAGCTCACGTGTTCTGTCACGGATGCAGATGTCTCCGTTCGGTAGAGGAACACATTAATCAAATGCAAGTATCCCTGTAGACACGAGTCTTCGACTTACTAGGGAAATTATTTAATATCCATTATTGAGTTACTACCAAATATAATTAGAGCTCTGACTTACGAGATTCACCTTATGAGCTGAATTCCAGGAATGCATTACGCTCATATTTAAGGCAACACCTGTAAACTGTTCCTTTCAGTGAATGAACTCTGCAGCTCTGAATGAGGCGGCCCACCTAATTCAGTAACTATTTCTTTAGACCGAGAAGCATTTGACTGTATTCCATATGGTCCATTATTTTCCTGCAATTCCTACATTTTTTTTGTCTTTATGGGAATGTTTTTCTCATTTAAAGTCCTAAGCAAATGGAAAACAGAACAAATAATCCTCAAAGCCATGCATTATCCCTTGATTATTTACATGCTTGTTTATTTCAGCTGCCGCGGAAAGGAAAATTCTTAAAGCAGACTTGAATTCACGTGAGCGAACCTTAATTTGGTGTCAGAAAAGTTTTAGGATTAGAGCTGTGAACATCAGAAGCAAATACTGTAAATTCTGAACACCAGTTTTCTCTCCTCATTGCTGTGTATATGGTGGGAAGGGTGCCGGGCAGTTTGAGGAAAAAAAAAATGTACCATGAGCACAAAAGAACAAAAAAAAATAACATACATGTACGCACAATGTGAAACACAGCTGATGAAGTCCAATACGTTATTCATTTTTAGGGAATGCTTCTGAATTTTAGGGAACCACAGACTGGAAATTTCTACTTTTCATATTTCACAGTAAACTCAAAACTGGTCTTCTGTCAGTTTCCCATTTCGTAGATAAAAGTATTTGCACACATCTGAGCCGTGAAATGTGCACCATTACTGTTCCCTGTCTGTGCTGATACACATTCTGATACTCACGATAGTCTTCAGCTAGTTTTTTCTGATGAAATATAATTTAACTTTTTTTTTTTACTGAAGAGGGGTGATTTTGTGAGAGGCAATCGGACTGCTGAAGATAAACCATGTTTTCTAAAGATTTTTGTACAAAGTGTGAATTGCTTGTAAAACTAGGAGGTCCTGTGTGAAAAATAAAAATCCATGTCCAATTTTTGCCTCATGTCTTACTGTTTGGTTTGATCTCTTTTCTAAGCGTGCAGCTACTGTACTGTATGTACGGTTAGAGGAGCCACACAGTTACGTCAACCTCAGTTGATCTGAGACTGGCAAAATATATGAACAGACCAGCTGGCAGCCAACAGAAGCCAAAGCTGAATTTGTTTATTAAAAAGCACTGTATGACCAGCATATGTCAAATTCATACATTACAGTAATATAAAACCAATTTCCAGAAAACAAACAATTTTGACAATATATTCCTTTGCCCAATACAAAAGTAATGTAAATTAATCAAATTTAATGCATTTTTGACAATATATCTTCTAATGTAAAACCTGATCCAATCTCCTGTCGCATTGTTGACGGTACCTGAGTTAAACAATCTTCAGGTCTTTCATAGTAGATTCCAGGGTCTGAAAGAAAAACAAAAAATGGATGTAAGCCTGGATATAGAAAGTAAGGGTTAGACACTTTGGCAGTGACCTAACTAGTGGGGGACTTACCTTTACATCCCAAATAGCCATTCCTCCATCCATGCCAGTGGTACAGAATTTGGTACACTTGGCTTTGTCACCCTCAAGAACTGAAATTTGGCTGTGGATGACATAGAAGCATCATCAGCAACATGATGTGCGGTACAGAGTATAGAGAGGCAGTCAAGGCAAGAGGTAAACCAAGAAAAACACTTCCAGGAGGGAAATCTGGCTATGCGAATGGGTATGAAAATTAAATTTGTAAGCTTCTTTGAATAAAATCTCCTGCTAAGCAGCAATATTATTATCAATGCCCTGCTGTTAGTGGTGAGCGGTGCTTACCTGATGCTGTTCTTGTGCAGGGACTCCAGCACAGCTTCCTTGCTATCAGCAGAGGCCTTCTTGTCCAAATTCTGGAAGCGCTCCCTCGCAGTCATCCCACGCTGTGCACTCTGCTTGGGCACATCCAGCTTCCCACCAAAGGTGATGGTGCCCTTCTCCACGTTGCAGATGAAGAGAACCGGGTAGCAGTCGTGGCCCTGGAAACCATCACGTTCTAGCAATGCTGCATCCAGACTTATTCACTCAGAAACTCTAATCCATATAATTTATCAAAGAGGCAAAAGTCGATCGACTTGAACAAAAAACACAAAAGAGTAAACAAGTGCATGACTGTATGCAGTGCCCTGGTTGTCAGTTAATATTTATAAATGGTTTAACTTGAATTCCCATGCAACAAGTCTGAATTCTGTTAAAATATGCAGACGCATGACTGTGCCATCTCTAATGGAATAATCACATGGAAAGGGGAAGCAGGACTTACTGCTGCCACCAAACTGTTCTCGGTGATGAACGTTATGCAGAGAAGCGGGAGGGTCTCGGAGCATAGGCTGACAACACTGGCGGAAGAGAAGCACAGAAACCCAAAGTCATGCGGTGCTGACCGAATCCTAATTATAAAAACATGGAAAACCGCCCTTCGTTGTGCATCACACTGTAATTTCATGCTTAGCTGAAAAATGTTTTTTCACACGGCCAGTGGTAACACAGCAGGAGCATGCATGATACTGGTGATAGGGGATTTAGATAATCCTCATTTCCTGTGGAGCAGATGCAGTCTCCAGACTTGGGCTACTCACACAGGGCTCTTCCCCCCTTCGGCCACAGCCACGGTGCTGTCATGGCTGGCCCAGGCGACACGGTTCCCGCTGGATGAGAAGCTGACATCGTGGACCCAACCGCCAGCACCGCTTGACTCGAACATAACCTCACCAAAGGGCATCTTGGAGCCCCAGGGTGTGGGAGCTGGCTTATCCTCCAGCTCCTTGATGTATGCTGAGAAGATTCTGCAGGAAAGTAGGGATGCTTATGAAAGAGAACATGCCTCTGTGGCTTTCAAAGGAACTGTAGCGGTGTAAAACAACTATAGCTGCCCTGCTTCCTCCTGTAAGTGCATCTCTCAGATCAATAAAAATATTCAGTCATTCAGAGGGCAAAAAGCCAAAAACAAAGTAATACCTGCACTTGAAGTCACAAGACCCGGCTGCAAGCAGAACATTGTTAGGGTGCCAGTCCAAGCTAAGGATGGTGGAGCGAATGGGCTTCTTGATGTGTTTGCAAACCCACCTGCAAATGTCATAATAATAAGGTTCAGAACATTTCAGCTCCCAGAACACATGAGTCATTCAGCAGACAAGACACAAATAGGAAAAGCAGACCCTGGTTCCTATGAGTGAAGGGTTTACATGACACTGGGTGGCCAGCAGGGATTTTGCCATAACCTGATGTATAATGAAATGCTTCTGAAGCACATACGACTGACTGTGGTGCGCCATACATCATTCTCCCAGCATCCCTATAGGCTCATCCTCACCCCTCAGACATTTTACAGTTAAGTACTATGAGCGATAAGTGGATGTAAAGATCAATAATAATAATAAATCTCCTGTGAATGACAGAAGCAATTTTTATCTTTTTTATAATAAAAAAATCTAAAGGGCCAGTAGTTCAATTCACATTAATTATAAGATAACAGTTGAAATGATTCATGTTATGGCGCTCCCAATAGATACACAGCAGGGCCTGGATTTAGGACAGATTAGGAACCAGATGGGGTAAAGAGGTTTGCAGCCTGTGGAGATTGTATGGTACATCATAAATTTTTTGGCATTTTGGCTGTGGTCACCCAGTGCTGTCACACAAAATCCTCATATTGAACCACCCCACCCACAATTTCATGCCAGCGATAATTTGTGCAGATCGGGTACCAGTCATTGTCCTGCTCAAAGTAGCAGATGGAGATGAGGCGGGAGCCACTGCCCACGGCAAACTTGTTCTCTCTGGGGGACCACCTGACACACCGGGCGGCACGGTTGATCCTCAGAATGACCAGGGTGGGCTTCCACACGTTGCCCTTGAGGGTCCACACGTAGGCGTTGCGATCTGTGCCGCAGGTGACGATGCGGTTGCTCTCAGGGGCCCAGTCGATGCCTGCAGGGGCAAAGCGAGAGAGATTCCTCAGCTTGTCTACGAAAGGCTTCACCTCTCGGAAACTGTGCATCCTGGACACACCGCGGCCTCACCTGTCACCTGGCCATTGTGCTCCTTCAGCACGTGGATCTTGGTCCAGCCAGATCCCTCTTTCTTGTAGATGTGGACGTCATGGTTATTAGGGCACAGAGCGATTTCTTTAATTCAAAAGAAAAAAGAAACATCATATTTGATTATATTTCGTCCTTCCGAACGACTAGATGTTTTATAACCCGATTAGCGCAGGCCAGGAAATATCGATCATTCAGACAGAGGCCAAAGCTACCTGTTGATACAGATATACCAGGGCTTTTAAATGCCGCAAAGCCCAATCAATATTCATATTTTTTTCCTGAAGCAAACATCAGTAAGAAACAAAAGGAATCAGCGCGAAGATTTGTAAGAGCACGAAAAAGGAGGCGGGGAGGGTCAGCAAATATTTACTCGGTCTATGAGGAAACCACTTTAGATATTTTCAGCGCATAAAAGGTAGAAGCTGCAAAACCCCTTCTTTTGGAAGTTACATGCTAGGCACATTAGAACTTCTTAGAATCTGTATTCCTTAAGGTGTAATAAGTGCCTGCTTCTTGGTAAACCAACAGCAGCCCTTTGTTCTCACTGCCACGGCGCTGTGTGCCAGTCATTCATCTCAGCGGCGTTTTTTCGCTCCTGTTCTGCGAGCTGCTTGAGTTTCGTCCAATGAGAAACAACGCGCCATTCATGGTAAAACAGGAAGCCTGGGTGGAAGCAGTCGCTCCTGCTCCTCTCATCATCTTGAGCACCACGGCAGAGACGCAGGACTGCGGTGCGGCCGGCGCTGCTTTCCCTGCGACTCGTTCCGTTCGCAGAACGTTTTATCCTCGGATAACCTCCGAATTACGGACTAGTAGGCGCCCCCGAGGGCTTTCAATTCTGAAATGAGTTTTAACCGCTCGACAGATGCGTAATCCGCTGCTGCAACGGCGGCAGGCCCATGAAATGGTTCTTTGTGTCGCAGCCGGCAGAGATTTAAACAAGTCCGTAACAAAACGGTGATTTGGCTCGCATAAACAACGCCGCCCTGCAGCTCCTGCTTCAAAGAAAACCGTAGAATAAACAGCAGGGCACAAATGTCGAAAAGTCAAACGGTCTTCAAGAGGCTGCGGTCAACATTAGGAGATGTTCAGGCTGAAAGCAAGAGCAAACTTTCTTATAAGATTCCTGTACGAAGTGGTTAAAAGTCCCTGTGTTTGACTGCACCGAGTCAGCATGAAGCACCGAACAATGTGACAAAAAGACACCAGCTCAGGTTTGGAATGCTTACACGGGCTCGGCAACGTCTGTGGAATAGAAAACAGCACCATTGTTATCAGGTCACGACCGACTGTATGTAGAGTCCAGCGTTGCAAGGCGCTCGAGGAAAATGTTACATAGCTTTACAGCCGGTTCCTACTTTCTCTTCCAGAGGAAATACCTTCAGCACCCTGGCTGTCTGCCAGATGCTATATTTAACTTCCAAATTTCTCAGCTGTCTGCACTGTTAGATGTTGAGCAAAAATTTTATGTAGTTCCTCAATGCTAAAACTCTAACTCGCAGCCAGGCCTGAGCGGGCCCAGCATCCGCATACTTACGGGTTCGATCCTTGTTCCAGGCATGGCAGCTGATCGGTTCCAGTACGAAACTGTGATATGCCATAATCGATCAATCTGCATATTTAAAAAATCAAAAAAAAAAAAAAAAGGTTACTTTACCGCAATAACTTTAAAAGGTCAACACAAACATTTTTAAATGTGTTTTGAACTTTAAAATGAGACATGCAATGTGTTAACTGATCTATACATGGAAGACTGAAACATTAAGGTGTAAACCTGCAGCAGTCAATGCAGTGCCCAAAAGGAAAGGTTCCAGGTTTTCAAAACTGAATACATCATAAATTTCCCGGTCAGGACCGTGAAAAAGGTCTCGCGGCCAGCGATGTTTGCTTTCCGGCACTGGTTAATAAGAACCAGAGAGGACTGGAATGTGACATGTGGGCAGTCACAGAACGACGGCTGCTGCAAAATGGCTGCGCATCTCAGGTCAAGGTTAGCGCTCTGCTGCAAAATTGCACACCAGTGTGTATGTGTGTGGAACTGTGATCAATCCGCCGCACACCATGAGCACAGTCTCAGACACAGTTTCCCTGCCATTTCCTTCTTGCTCTATTTCCAAGAAAGCCTCAAGCATTACTGAAAAAGGTGCATCATTATTATTTCCACAGCGCAAGCTGCAGGCATCTTATAATAACTTCCTAATGGCCTTCATCCTGCTGCCATTGATTGCTAGAACATCAGAATCCATTCAGAGAATTTAACTCGGTCACTTTCGGCAAAGTTTCAGATTTCAAATTCTTCCCAAGGTGGCTCCTTGTAATGTAGAAGCAGAAGGAAAGAAGTGCAAGTTGTGAAAGAAAGGAGGACGGAAGAAGGAGCTTCGCTCTTCTGGTACTCTGCATTGCTAAATGTGTAAACCCGAACATCAGCATTCACTTTGAGAAGCTGGTAGAAAACATTCACACTTACCGTTATGACAGTGGAAAGACTGAAAGAAGAAAGCTATACCAGATGTGAGTCAGGCACCACAGTTCGTGGACTCTGAGCAGTCAACACAAACAGTGGTGAGGCTCTGAATGAAGGAAAAGGAGCCGCGTTTCTCTCAAAAACGGCTCTGCTGCTGCCTTTCCTGCCAGAGATGTGAAACCACTTCCTGGTGTGGGCGGCTGTCTGCTTGTGAGGGCGGCCCATGACTTATCTGCCCATAGCATCTTGACAGCAAATGTTTAA
Source organism: Heterotis niloticus (assembly GCA_018136845.1). Classification (NCBI taxonomy): domain Eukaryota; kingdom Metazoa; phylum Chordata; class Actinopteri; order Osteoglossiformes; family Osteoglossidae; genus Heterotis; species Heterotis niloticus. The sequence continues at coordinate 25,673,368 of CM030896.1, forward strand.
CCACTGGCTCCTTTTAAGCGTCTTGCAGATCAGCGCTTTCCGAACATTGAGGACTCGTACTTAGTGAGCAGCTGCATGCTTTCGACATAAAACAACTGTGAAACAACCATCTTCACAGGAGGGTGTGGTTTGGGGTGCAGCCATGTACAAGCAGATGTTTAACTGAGAAGCAAAGAGCAAAAAAGATGAAGTTTTTGTAAAGCACACAAAGTCAGACAGGTTTCTTCCTGGATTTCTGAATTTTCTTACTGTATTGAAGACAAAGTTGTTCTGTAAATGTGGTAAAACAGATAAGAAAGGAACTGTATGGGTGTCAAATTCGCGATGATTTTAGAAGCCATGTACCAGTTTCCCTTCGAAAATACTGTTGCATAAGTATTTTTTGTACTTTTAAAAAAGGTAGAATTAAAGGCAGGAGGTGTACGTATCATAAAGTGCTGCTGGAAAGTTTGTGAATTTTCTGAAGCTCCATATAAATTTCAACTGAAATTGTGATTAGAGTTTCATCTTTAACCTAATAAAGCAAACGACACACAAACTGTTATATGTTTCATTCATTTATTTGTCAGAATGACTCTTCATTAAATGTCTTTGTCAGAAAAAGTATGTGAACCTATAGGATTTTCAGTTGAGAGTCGGGTGTAAATCGGTGGGAAGACAGGTGAGTTTGGCTGGCCCTGTCCTATTTAAAAAACATATACCTGAGTCCTCACTACCAAAGTCTGGTCTTCACCACACGGGTTTGGGAATGCATTCCAAGCCTTGATCAAAGGAGACTTCCAAGGATCTCAGAAAGAGATGTTGATGCTCATCAGACTGGAAGAGGTTACAAAGCAATTTCTGAGGACTTAGGGCTTCACCTTTCCACTATCAGACAGAGTACAAAAGCAGAACATTTAAAACCACTGTTCCTCTCCTAAGAGTGGTTGCACAACAAAAATCAGTCCAAGAGCAAGGAGTATAATTTTTCACGAAGGGTACAACCCCTAACAAGAATAACGTTCATAAGAGAAGCTAAAAAGATAGCTACTATTCTCCAAGAGTAACATTGCTGCCAGTCTAAAGTTTGATAAAGACCACCTGGATGAGTCAGAAGAATGTTGGAGAACCTTCTGTGGATGGACAAGTGGAAAATAAAACTTTTTGGCTTAAATGAGAAATGTTATGTTTGGCAAAAATCAAACACCGCATTTCAACATAAGAACATCATTGACAATTAGGAATTGTGATGGTGGCAGCATCATGGTTTGGACCTATTTTACTGCCACAGGTCCAGGGTTGTTGTGGTTGACAGAACCATAAATCCCTGATTGTACTAACAAATTCTACAGGAGAATGTCAGGGTATCTGTCTGTGGACAGAGGGTGGGTCTAGGATCAAAACAATGATGCTAAACACAAAGTCAGCCTACCAAGGAATGGCAGAAGAAGAGGAAATTTTGTTTGTTGGAATGGCTGAGTCATGGTCTGACCTAACAGAAAAGTTCCTAACAGAAAAATTCCAGAACCTTAAGTGGAGAGTCAATGCAAGTGAGCTGACCAGCATCACTGAGTCGAAGCAGTTCTGTGAGGAGGAACTGATATGTGGCACTGACCAGTTTTTTCCACTTCCCCAGATGTTGCTGAGTTTAAGCAAACATTTGGTTGAATTCATCGCTGCTCACCAGGGTCACACCAGATGCTGAATGCATGTTTACGTACTTTTTCTGACAAGACGTTTAATGTTGGCTTGTTTTAAAATTCAGAGAATTTTCTAGTACTGTAGATGCCACAGGGGACCTTTAATGTCCTCACCCAAACTTAGGCTAATCCAACGCTGGGTACACACCTGCCTGACTTGAAAACAAAACTACAGTGATTTAAAGCTGTTTCTCTTAGGCACCCAGCGTGAGCCCTCAGGTAGACTCCAAGCCCCAACAGACAATGCACCAAGCACTCATTCAAAGGGTACAACTTCGAAATGTTAATTTGTGGAATTTTTTCCCCCATAACAATCAGAATTTCCACATGACTTATAATATTTTCAGGCTTAAAATCCCATCAACCATCCACCAGATTTTTTTCCGGATGAGTTTTTCTCCATTTTTTATATAAAAATAACGGCAGGTCATTTGATTTGAACCTCTCTGGATACACATCATCCTTTCACAGGTCAGTGAGAAATCTTTCATGTAACCACACAACAAAGTGAAAACGCTGAAGCCACACCGGGATAACGCACACTTTATTACCTGCAGACCATTTACATAACATTCTCCTTTTAAGTTACTGTCCTACAATGTCTTCAGATTAGCGTCATTAATTGCTGGTGTACCGGTTGCGGTACATAATCAAAAATGAGGGGAAAAAAAAAAATCACAGCTGAATTTAGAGCCCCAAACCTTCTCTTGGTCACCTTTTCTCATCTGTAAGTAAACAGTGATGTCATCACACGACAGTTTTGCGCTTTCAGTGCTTTTTTCTTTCGTGTTTCTTATTTTTTAACATTGCCAGACTTTCTGAAGCATTAACAGCAGCCACCTCGACAGAATCCAAGCCACACTCCTTGTAAGCAGAGGCATGCTAGTTAAGCATGCAGCTCTACATGATCCGAAGGCCTTGGATAGAAGACTCCAGGGTCTGAGGAGACAACAGAAGATTAGCACAACTCTAGTCAAGAAAACAGATGACATTTTTAAGCAAAATGCACTTTATTAAAATTATTTAAATAATGTTTTGTTATAAATATTACATGCTTTAAAGGTGCTGTTAATGAAAATTTCAATTAGATTTTAACAGAAACAAAAATATTGCACACCTTTAAGTCCCATATGGTCATTGCTCCATCTATTCCTGTAGTGCAGAATTTACGACAATTTCTTTTGTCTCCTTCATATACAGACACTTGGCTGTGAGAGAAAAAAAATCATAAATTAATGCTTATGTGCATAAAAAAATGTAATTAAATTAACAATTACAACCTATATCCCAGTATTCAAGCATTCCCCTTCTGAATTCCCCATATAATGGGCAGTATATATTAAAACCCAACTTGGTATCCTAGTTAATATGTCTATAAGTAGCAACTGGTATCCAACCGCAGGTGAAAAACATCAAAGAATTATTGAAAATTTGCACAAATGTGGCTGCAACGCTAGGTGGCAGCACTGTGGCCAACATCTGCATTCTCAGTCTTTGCCTCCTGTGGCCCATGCTCAAACGCTTCTGTTTGTGCTTTTGCAATTTCCTTCACTTCCATTCAGCTGGTAAATTACCCACTAACAGCCCAATGCAGCAGGTACATTGTATTTTTCCAATTTTGTCTTACTTCATTTCTTCATTTGTCAAATAATTTTAACTATTGTTTGTTGCTATTACTACTTCTAATAAGAAATAAAAATAACGTATGATAAAAAAGTGACTGCACATAAAAACACAAATCAACAATGATTAACTGTTAGGTAATTGGTGTTAAAAGTATTCTTTATTAGGCTAAAATAGGTATTTTACAGTGTTAGGGATATTTTGAGGAAATTAATTGAGTTTCTTCAGATGAACCTGGAACAAATCATAATTTTCCTCATAGGTAATAATGGAAATAGCTTCCCAATATTAAAATTTGTGGCTTTCAAGAAATTTCTTGGAAACAATTACACTCAAGTACTGGGGTACAATAGGTATGCTTTGCAATGTATACAATCAACATGGTATTAACCAGTTCAACTTACAGGAAACCCTGCTTTTGCCAGGTTGCTGTATCAAAATCTGTCAAGTTGTTTGTCAATAAACTGTTATTCTGGTCTGAATTCATGCCTTTTTACTCCATAATGCACATTAGAAATCACTTTTATCATTTTTACTTTATGCTGAAAGGTTTTTCAGTCCAAATTCAAAAAGGGATTGCTAGGATTTATACCAAAATGCCAATTTTGACAAGCATGACATTACACATAAACAACTTTTAGCTTCTTGCCATTAGCAGTTTGAATAACAAGATCACAAAATAATTTTAGCATTTTTTATCCCACTTATACTGTTCTGGCTTCATCACCTATAATCTACTCATACTGATTAACTGGGAATAGTTTGCTAGAGACCAGATACCATAATACCATAACTACTCAACTACAGTCAGGAGATAGAGTATGTAGCAAAGGTAACAGTAAGGATTAGATTTATGCAATGTCCTACACATAAAGGAGACAACGATTTCTTGCAGCATAACTTTTACAATTTAAATTATAAAATCTGTAGCGGTATATCACGTGTATGGCTGGATGCCCACTTACGTGATGCTGTTCTGGTGCACTGTCTCCAGAGCGTTGTTGCGGTCCTCCGTAGTGGCCCTTTTGTCCATGTTACGGAAGCGCTCCATTGCAGAGATATTGCGCTGGATGCTCTGCTTTGGAATGTCCAGCTTGGAGAGGAAGGTCAGAGTCCCCTTGTCATCGTAGTTGAACAGCATTGGGCAGCAATCGTGACCCTGGGGGTATCCAAAAAAATCTCTTTAAAGGAGTTTGAAAGAATGCTTAAAACATTAATTTAAGTGACTTCTGACAGAGATTCCAAAAATAACTTTACAGAGCAGAGTTCAAGCACTTATGTGCTTCATGTGCAATATTGCCAGCAAGGAAATCCTACAGATTTTATTAACTTTTTGCATGTATCCAGAGAAATTAAAATAGAAATAAAAAAGATGAGATATTTTGCATGCAGAATAAATTAGGATTCTCTCAATACTATTTTAGATCAACTTTAAGTAAGATCGAAAAGAATGTATATGAACAAAATTTCTTCTAAGGTGCAGAGCTGAGAAAAAGTATCTAAAAAAAAATAACACTATCATGATGAGCAAAATACACTTAGTCTGAGTGAAAAAAGAAAATCCTTACAAAACAAACAAGATAAACCAAAGAGAAATTACACAAAAAAGAAAAGTTCAGAGAGTTGAAGAGCAGTCTCAAACAATGCACAGGTTTTCTGGAAAGCACAGTGTCATCCTTTCTCAGAGGAATTACAGAGAAAGAGGAGGTCTGGGCAAAGAGAACAATGAATGGATTTTCCTTTTCATTAATTACTCTCACACATAGAAAGCCTTGTCACATAGTTTCTTATAGCCTGTCTCCCCTTTATTATTAGGGGGCCATGACTACATGGGAATACAGAAACAGAAATCCATGGATATACCAGCAGCGCTATGACAGCTGTAGACAAATGATCAGGCAGATCTAATGTGTTTCTCTGCAATGGAACCAATGAACATTACAGATAAACCCTCAAAAATATTTAGAAAATCCAAAGTCCAATTTACACTAAATTAAAAGGCACCACATTGGCCCACAAAACTACAAGGGTTTTATTTTAAAATCTGAGGTTTAATGGATAATATCTTACTGCGGCCACGATGTTGTTCTCCGACACAAATATGACACTCAGAAGAGCGAGGAATTCGGTCTTCAGCTGGGAAGGTCTGCAACACAAAAACAATTCACTAAGTGCCAGGACAAATGCATTCATCAACTGAGTCATATAAACAAGAGCTTATGCTAAGACATTAACTTCTAAAATGCTAGAGTGTTATATATAGTAATAACTTTAACCATACCTCTACAAGACTGAAATCTTTTTGTGACCATGTCATCACCTTGCACGCTACTTTAAACAAGTAATGTCACTCACGTGGAGCCACGGGTGGGGTCGGCCACTGTCACTGTGCTGTCATGACCCACCCAGGCTACGCGGTTCCCACTGGCAGAGAAGCAGACGCTGTGCACCCAGCCTCCGCTGCTGGCGCCCCCGAATTCAGCCATGACTTGGCCGAAAGGCATCTTGGAGCCCCATGGGGTTGGGGCTGGCTTCTCATCCACCTCCTTGATGTAGGCTGAGAACACCCTTTGGGTTGAGGACATTGAATTCTTAATCAACAACCCCACATTTCCGGCCCTCCTCTGTCATTTTTGTTCACAGTGAAAATGACATTTTATGGGTTAATCTTTTAGGTCATAGGTCTCTATACAGATAATATTGTGCTATGTTTATCATTTACATAGATGGGTTTCAACATTTAAGTGTATGTATCAAGTAGTCAAAAACAGACACCAGTTTACAGCAGACATATACTTGTGCTTTTACCAAATGTGCTTTACTAATCCTACCTGCATTTGAAGTCACAGGACCCAGCTGCCAGAAGTACATTGTTGGGATGCCAATCTAAGCTGAGCACTGTAGAGCGAATGGGCTTCTTGATGTGCTTGCTCACCCACCTTCAACGGGCAAGAGACTTTGAGTCAGGCATGGAAAGCAAAAAACAGTAGGAAACACAGAACGAAAAGGATATCGAAAATACTACTACTACTACTACTACATATATAATATAATGAATATTATATTTGTTGCTGTGAAAAGCTGAATGAGCATTAATGGACTTCCATACAATTTCAGATACAACTGGACTACTCCAAGGACACATAAACATCACAAACTAAAGCAGAAAATGGTCATTTTAGGCACAAGTTCTTCATGGTCCTACAGGGACATTTTAAGTTTGTTCTCTAGAATGATGTAATTTAGGGACTAAAATCACAATTCCAAAAAAGTGACAGGGAAATGCACATATGATTTTATGTTAAAAAATTGATTCCAATTAAAACTTAAACAATTCAATAACTCACCAGTCGTTTTCGGACTCAAAGTAGCAGACAGAAATTAGGCGGGCTCCGCTGCCCACTGCAAATTTGTTCTCTAGGGGGGACCACTTCACAAACGTGGCAGCACGGTTGATCCGTAGGATGACCAGAGTGGGCTTCCACACCCCATCCTTCTGGCTCCATACATAGGCGTTGCGGTCTGCGCCGCAAGTCACAATGCGGTCACTCTTAGGTGCCCAATCGATGCCTGCAAAGAAACATCGATTTAAAATCAAGAAAGTGTGGCTGCAGCTTTGTAAGACCTTTAATTTTTTTATGTTGCCACACTTTTAAGGCACACAACTATCACAAAAATTAAGCTATGAAATTTGGGGAAAATCTAAAGACTTTTTCCTGTATATTTTGCCCTAAATATTCACTGTGATTTTCATGTAGAATTTAAAAAAGCAGTACAGGCAGCTGGAGGGGATATGGCTGAACACTGAACATTTGAAGAAAGACCCAGAGTAGCCATTCGGCTCTCACTTCCTCATACTGGCATATTTTAGCTGACGCTGCATTATGTTGCTCTGAGTCAGCTGAACGATCCTCATCTGTCACATGCAGGAGCCAATATAGGAGATGGCAGCAGGAGACCCTTTGGGGACCCCCTTTATTTGCCTGGGTACCAGCATTTCTGGACTGCTCATCATATTGGCTTTAAAAATAACTTTGACCAAATACACTTAACCCTTATCCACAGTCACATACAACAAAAAACCACTACCATAACTTCTGAAAATAAAACCAATTTTTTCATACAGTGTCTATGCAAACAGCCTTTTTTCTCAGTTATGGAGTCATTACACTCCTTAAATAACTACTGAAATACCAGGTTACATAACACTCATTTGTATTAATTCGTTTATCAAATGCAACCTAATTTATCATTTCCACAGGAAGGTCATTTTACTGGAGCCATTAAGGGTAAGTACTGAGCTCAAAGGTACTACAGCTGGAGCAGCATTTGAACAATTTTTAGTAACACTACACAGCACACCTAACCCCACAGTGTTAGCATGCCTTGCGCAGTGATAGACATTGGGAATGATCCTGTACATTTTATTTCCTTATATCATAAACATCTGTGAGCCAGCAACCACAATGTCTCCATCTAAGGAGTGTCCTGCCTCATGCCTTAAGCTTCCTGGATGGAGTAATAATGGATGAAAGAAAATATGACCTTAAAGACAAATTACAAATAATTTTTGCTACAAATTCTACAAAGTTATTGTGCTATCATTGTCATAGATACAAAAAAAATCAATTTTTGTGTTAATTACTTTCAGGAGACACATTTATTCATCCAGGAACTGTTTTTCCTTTATTTACAATAACAATGTTAATTTACTCTACCCCTCACAATTTAAATTCACTCACCTAAAATTCAACAGGGTGATTGCACAGAACAAATTATCTCCATCATATGGGGAATTGCTTTAGTACAACAAACATTTACATATAAATTTCTAGGCATTCAAAAAACTTGTACATTACAGAAATGCAGTACTGTATACAAATTTGATCTGCATTTGCAAAAAGGAAAAAAAATGCCTGACGGTTTCCTCATACAAATGCACAACGGGACATTTAAAAATACCAGGAACATCTGCTATAGTAAAGATAAAGCATACCTGTAATGTGTCCATTGTGCTCCTTTAATTCATGAGTTTTCACCCACTGGTTGCTATTCTTCTTGTAAATATGGACTTCATGATTGTTGGGGCTAATGGCTATTTCTGGAAAGCAAATAACAGAAGTCGACATCAGTATTTTGAAATCCAACATTTACTCATACTGAACCCTAAAACGAAACAAAAACTAACCAATGGAATCAACATAAAGCCAGTCCACAGCTGAAGCTGTCCTGTTTTACTTACGAGTTCTGTCACGGTTCCAGGCGTGACAGGTGATGGGCTCCAACAGAAACTGGTGCAGAGACATGGCCAACTCTTTGTTTCTTCAGCTGTATGTTTAAAAAAACATTATAATACAAGAATTCCAACTCTGACACTAACAATAACATACTTAACTAGTATTACAAACTGCTGAATCTGTAAACCTGTACAGTTTTAAGGTACTGCAATTCATAAACTGGTCAAAAGCAACTTTTTTTTTTTTTTTTTTTTTTTAAATACAGCCGAGGGTATTTTTCAATACATTTTATGACTTTAGACATCCAGGATTAGGATGATTATGGAGAATTATGGAGAAAAGTATTATTATTGCACCAATTCAGGGTAAGTACCTTGAGCAGGGGTATTGGAGTTGAATTCAGGACCTTCACACTACAAGTTCACCGCGGCTCCAACCAGGACACCGCCTATCCACGCTGCTTAATTCTGGGTGTGCTGTAGTTTACCTTAACTATTAATTTTGACATTTTGATAAGGCTGCATAAATAACCACCATATGAAGCCTGGCAACGCAGCTGTATAAAGGGGGCCGTGAAACACTGCAAAGCTGAAAAAGACCCAACAATGACCTAACAGTGTGTAAGTTTAACCCTAACCCTGATAATAAAGTGAAGAGCTTCGTTCACAGGGTTACAATAGGCGGAAGTAAGCAGGTCTCATACTTGACTAAGTCACCGAACCGGTTTGGGGAGAAACACCTTATCTGGAGTTTGGTACCGCCAGTCCGACCTCTGCTGTACAATACCCCCAGCAATAATATATTAACTATTTTACGCTAAACACTCAAAAGCTTGGGTAAAAGTGTCAGTCGGACGGACTTACAGTCTGAATGGAGGCCTCTCACGGCTCCCTGCCACAGTGTCCCACACCGGCTCCATGCGGACGCGTCTCGCTTTTTCGACACCACGCCTTTCGCCCGCGCCGCTCCACTTACCTGCTGTGTTAAACCTTGAGCGAGGTGTCCTCGGTTCGGCACTCTTCCAGCTGCGGTGTTCTGCGTTTCGTACGGATCTGAATTCGCGGACTCTGGGCAGTCGACACGAATCCACTCCGACAAGGTTCGGCTCCGGGCTGTCAAGGCATCCAGGAAGTAGGAGAGAGCATGCGCAGTAGGGACCGGGAGTGGGTTGCGTCGAGTGCGCAGGCGCAGGAACGTGTCCGAACCGGAAATGACGACAGCAGTATTTAGTCACTGTTATTGCCGCTGCTGAGAAGCGTCAGAAAAAAATGTGCAAAAATAAAATATTTGTGGATGCATATGTATGTTGGGAAAAAAAACAACATCTGTCGCGATTTAAAAGTAGTAATAATTGTGGAAGAAACGTAATTGCTTTTCATTTTCATTAAGCTATTTGTGCGGGTTCCAGTCGTGTTTGCACGCATGAGAAACGTGTTTTCAGAAGATGATCCGTTGCTGCTTTACTATATAAACTTTTTTTCAGTTCGCCTGTTTCGTCGGAAGCCACAGCCTCTTGCAAAGTCTACATCTGACGTCTTCAGGTGTCCAAACAGATTTTGATTCATTCCCTTCCCACAAAAGTCTCACAGCTAGTAGTATCTATGTACTCCTTCAGCAACAGTGCCCTAGGACAACTGCCCTTCAGAAATTCACCCTCTGTGTCGATAGATGGGAATTGCAAACACTGAATGTTACTTTTAGTGGATTCTTCCCAATGAAGAAAAAGTTGAATGTGAAAAAGAAGCAAACAGGAGACAGAGAAGCTGTGAATATAGATACAAAGCTATTTTTGCAGAAATATTTATCTGGCCCACTTTGTAATTCGGTGGGTCTTGGGCACAAAATAAATATTGAAGTTATGCATTATGAGATTTAACACTCAGAATACTGTTAAATGAAACTGTTAAAACATTCCAGGGAGAATAGTCAAATCAGACACCCGCAACTATAGAAAATGCAATGTACTGATATAATATCTAAGCTGAACAGGTGTGTGAACCCTAAGTTCGATGTTATCACAGAGACACTAGGAAAATACAGGTATCGTTGACTGATATTATCAGTGTGTCCACAAATCCTGGCACCAGTGGCTAGAACAGGCAGGGCCTAACAGGGAACAGGAACACCAGCCTACTTCCTGCAGGATAGTAGGCAGTCATTCTCAACTTTTGTCAACCTGGCTTCAGTCCCAGAAGAGCCTCTTGGTGTGTTTATTCTAGGTCCTGGTGGTATCAGTGAAATACGCTAACACCTATGCACTCCAGCTGACAGACCAGTTCTCAAAGACACATGGGACCGACACACTGCAGATCCTCCTCACACTTGCTCACCCTGTTCCACTAGTGGTTGTGAAAACTCTCCCTTGGTGTCTCACCTGCAATATCCTCCAGTGAAAATGATGGTACTGCCAAAATGTTTACTTTGGTCAATTCTCTGATTTATACCGCAAACATTTTTTAAAAAATTGGAGACAGAAAATCCAAAAAGAACTTAGGCAAAATGAAGGTAAAATGAGGGCTTGGCCTCCCTAACTTTAAATGTTATCTATTATTGTGCAGCTAACCTGAGCGGAAGGTACATTTCTCATATAAATCTGAAAACTACCATAAGTAGATTTTTATTGAAGAAAATTTCTTTGGCTCCCTTAACAGTCTATTGAAGGCTGATGTAATGTTATACAACAGTAGGACAGGATGGGATATAACTTTATTAATCCCTACAGTGAGATCCATAGAAATGTAGTCATAGAACATTCAGTTGAAATATGAAAGCAGATAAAAGCCTATTTAAAGGCCCTGGATATGTTTATTGTACTGACAGCCCAATATGCAATAACCATGCATTTCCTCCCAGTTCTGTGGACAGCAAAGTGAAACAATAATGGAAGAAAAAAGGGATAATAGCAGTAAGAGGCCTCTCCAATGACATCAAGTTGGGATCATCTGAACGATTTAAAGGTAAATTTGAAGTGCCACCTTCCAATTTCTACAGATATTTATACATTTTATAAAGAAAGGTTTTATACAGTAAGAAAGTACATTCCAAAGTTTGAATATTACAAAGTACTACAAAGCATTAAGATCCATTTCTTTGCACAGTGTGCTAGAGTAAACAGCCTAGGTTCCGTAACATCATAAAAAGGAATTCTGAAGAAAATAGATGGAGAAAGGTCAAACTTGTTAAAGTCTATTGAATGGTTGCATGATCTCCTTGCGGTAAGCTTCTATCCTATCACACTTCCAGGAGAATGTATCTCAAGATGTTTATTGGACTTTCTTGTTGTTCTTATTTATATTATGTTGCAAATACTTTTGCCATGGGATTCAAGGTGACCAAAACCAAAAACAAAGTGCTGCAACTGAGTCCTGAACACACTGATCATTGTGTTCTCAGTGACCCAAACGTGCACAAGCTTACCTCTAACACCAGAAGGACTATGCATGATATTCATCCCTGTCTTCATTCTTGTAGCTGCTGCAGCATCTACAATCTGTTAAATGAGCGCGACATAGCACATAGCACAGTGGATTCATGCTTGAAAAATCTCTTCTATCTGCCTTCCCCTGGGATGTTTATTTGTTCGGTTAATGAGGGAATCTGTCTCAGGTGCAGCACTTCAAGGCTTCTCCTGCTCCCAGTGCTGGGATATGTCTCTGCACAGAGGTGTCTGGGCTGCTGGCAGGTTTCAGTTAAGTTTGTAAATCAACAAGTGACTGGAGGAGCAATGGCTTCTATTGTGGTAACAATAAAATGTCTACTTCCATTGGGCTGATGATATCTGTGGCTTCAATGTGCTCTTTACCTTGCATATCTACAACATCAGTCTCTCGGGGGTGGGATTCTTAAGGCTGTTAATCATTATGATGCAATGCTAGCTGATCAGAAGTTACGAACAATACTAGTAGAAGTTATTTCAATTATCTTTACGGTTAAATAGCAGATAGAATAAGATTTAAAGAAGGAATATAAAACCAACATCCATCCATCCATCCATCCATCCATCCATCATTAACCACTTAATCTTGGTCAGGGTCACGGTGGTCCAGCACCTATCCTAGCATCACTGGGCAGTAGGTTATGAGGCTACACCCTGGATAGGACACCGGTTGATCATACAAATAAATTAAAATTATCATTAAGGCCTCTTATTATTTTCTTTCTGAAACAGAAAAAAAACCTTTTGTAAAGATGTTTTTTTTTATTTCTTATTGATGATAGATTACATTTAAAATGGTTTTCAATAAATACTGTACTTGGAGTATGGATTAAAGTGAAAACGGCTCATAACACGAGTGTATACATTAAGACAAAATAAGTTTTGATTCATTTTATTAAGACTCCGCAGTTAAATCTACACTGACATACAGCAACAGGGTGATACACTGATGCATTCTCCATCCTTGACATGAGACTGCAGCCCTCTCCCAGTCACTCCCCATCCTAACAAAGAATTTTTAGAGACAATAACAAAGCACAAACACGCAAGACATCCACAAACATCATCTGTGCATTAAGACTTCACAGGCGTAGCTTAAGACTTCTGAACACTTTCAACTTGGCCTTCCAGCCAGCTCACTTCAAATCCCTCGATGAGTGCCTGGGATGTGGTTGGTATCATCCTAGAGCCAGAAAGCAGTACATTAAATGTCTTTAACTGATAAGAATGAATAACAATTAATTATAACATTATAATAACAACAATACATATAAAAAATATACTAAAAAATAGTCATTTTATAAAGTTGCTGTTATGGATTTATTAGCATAACAGTGTGAACTTTTTAGAGCTAGTGTGTCATAGTCTGATTGTGTGTGTGTGTGTTTATTTAGAATATTTAATGTATGTGGTTGGTGAAAGCTTTCTTTTCCAAAATGGATGGCTTCTACTTAAGTGATAAAAAGGATGGAATTCTCTTGAAAGAAGGACTAACTGTATAAGCAGTATAATAATAATAATAATAATAATAATAATAATAATAATAATAATAATTTGTCTTTGTTTACAGCCTGATTTACAGTTTAAGTGCTGCAGCCACTGAGGAAACTCCTGCTAACTGAAAAAACGTGAGTGCAAACCAGCACGCTTCCATAATCCCTCAACAAATGGATCAACACCCGATCCAGATCTCATTCTCAAGCCACTTACCTGCTGCAGTGTCAGCTCCTTAGTGGTTTATTCCTCAGAGGAGCTTTTGGAGTTGGAGGACTTGGATACCTGGATGATCTCCACTGAAGTGAAGCCCCTGCCCACAGAAGCACGGTTCCTGGTCCGCAGCTTGTTCAGGGCCATCTCTGCCATGCCTGCTCTTTCCTCTGCATCGTCCAGCTCATGTATTGTCTTTCTATATTTGGAGAGGCTTGTATTTGCTTGTTCTTCCTGCAATAGAGGAATAAAACCAAAGAGGCAATCATAACTGGCTAGATTTTTTAGAATTACACATAGGTAAATTCTATTTCTGTAAAACTGTTTGAATTCTTACTAACCCCTTCTTATGTAATGCTGTCCATTCAAAAGTTAACAAATGTCTTTCTAATTATTTTCAAACCACTACCATGCATTGGACCAATGCTTCTTGATGATGGATGGATGGATGGATGGATGGATGGATGGATAGATGAATATTTTCAAGCAAGTCCATGTATTGATGCTCACAGCCTCTTCAATCTGCCTCTTGTAGGACTTAAGCTTGTTCTGCAGCTTCTCCACCAGCTCCTGCATTCGCTGGTTAGTCTTGTGGTCTTCCTCGGTTTGGAAGACCAGCTCCTTGAGGCGCCGTTCGTTCTTGCGTAGGATCTTTACCGTTTCCACGTGACGCTTCTGCTCTGCATCCAGTTCTGTCTCTAGCTCCTTAGTCTGTCCAAAACAGCAATGGGATTCAGCAGTTTTGTTGCCACACTCAGTATGTGGGTTAAAACAGAACCAAGACTGAGGCCAAGAGGGGTGAGGTAGTACAGGCTTACCCTTGCCTCCAGTTTCTGGATAGTTCTCTTTCCAGCCTTCAAAGCAAGCTGCTCAGCCTCCTCCACCTTAAGTTGAAGGTCTTTAATGGTGATTTCATTGCTCTTCTTAATCTTTTCCAGGTGCATGCAGTGGTCTTGCTCTTGTCGCAACTCCTCTGCCATGCGAGTCGCCTGGGAAAAATCCAGAATGACTTAAGAAACCATGAAATAAGGCATCAACAACACTCTGCTCAGAGATCAGTGAGCATCGTTTATCACAACAGTCCAAACTCATGATCAACTTACATCAGCGATGGCTTTCTTCGCCCTCTCATCCGCAGCACGGAATTCGCTGATCAACTCCTCATTTTCAGTTGTTAGACGTGAGATGTCTGCCTCAATTTTGCGCTTAATAGCTATTAAGCTTTGGTTCTGATGCAAAAAACGTGCAATATTTTTATGCAATGTATTATATAACTATGTCATGAAAGATAGGATAAGACAGAACTTAATGATTACAGGTAAATTTGCCCTAGAACAATTGAACATGAGACATAAGGCACCCATTACACGCATTACAATAAAAAAATAAGAAAATAAGTAGGCAACCAATAAATAACTAAAAAGGATAAAAAGCTGAAGGTTATGCACATGTGCATATATAATATGCTATATATAATTATGTAAAATCTCCAAAAATCACATTTTTAGTTTTCTAGACTTGACACGTGGGGCTTTTTCACCTGGACATTGAGCTCATTGTGTCGCTCAGTGACCTCCACCAGCTCCTGCTCAATGAGCTTCCGAGAGCACTCGGAGGCCTCCAATCCACTGCGCACCTCCTCCATCTCTGTCTGCAGGAGACTGACACGGCGCTCCTGCAGGTTGTATTTCTCTCTCAGCTCCTCGTGCTGGCGCGCATCCTCATCCATCTGCATCTGCATGTCCTGTAGGATGGGGAAAATGGAGAGGGAAGCACTAACTTGGAAGTTCCCTGGGAATAGATAGCTAGCAAAATACAGCTACCATCCAGCACTGCTTTATAATGAATGACAAAAGGTATTATAATTAGACTGTGAGAGATTTAACCTTTTCATTGCCTCCTGGCACAATTTGTGACAGAAGGGTACCAGCAAGAGTGAAAGGGAAGGTCTACAAGATGGTAGTGAGACCAGCTATGCTATATGGTTTGGAGACGATGGCACAGACCAAAAGACAGGCGGCAGAGCTGGAGGTGGCAGAGTTAAAGATGTTAAGATTTGCATTGGGTGTGACGAGGATGGACAGGATTAGGAATGAGTATATTAGAGGGTCTGCCCAGGTTAGACGCTTTGGAGACAAAGTCAGAGAGGCGAGATTGCGTTGGTTTGGACATGTGCAGAGGAGAGATTCTGGATATATCGGGAGAAGGATGCTAGGAATGGAGCTGCCAGGCAAGAGGAAGAGAGGAAGGCCTAAGAGGAGATTTATGGGTGTGGTGAAGGAGGACATGCAGGTGGTGGGTGTGATGGAGAAAGATGCAGGGGACAGAAAGAAGTGGAAACCATTGATCCGCTGTGGCGACCCCTAACGGGAGCAGCTGAAAGATGAAGAAGATTGCCTCCTGGAACAATGGCAAAGGATTTTCAATCACAATATTTACATAATAAAATTTAAACTCAGTCAAAATTGTACAGACACCCAATGTTTGTATACAGCACTAACACACTAGGCTGCTCAAGAGGTCACTGCAGTATTGTTCTTCACCTTGATTTGCTGCTGCAGTTTCTTAAGTGTCTTAACCAGCTCATTGTTGTTCTTGTTGGCATGGTCCAGCTGTATTTCCATCTCATTCAAGTCAGACTCCATCTTCTTCTTCAGCCGAAGCGCCTCTGCCCGACCTTTGGCCTCTGCCTCCAAGCTAGCTTGCAGGGACTCAATGGCCCGTTGGTGATTCTTCCTGGTAAAATGCAAAGAGAACTTGGTACGTTTTTTATGATAAATCATTAAAGCCCCAGTTGCTTTCAAAGCCCATAAGTGAAATAAAGTTATTCACTTTGCATATTTTACACATGCTGTTTAAATTTGTACAGAAGCATACTTAGATATCCGATGCTTAAAGTGTGAATGTATGCGTGCTGGCAGTTCTGACCTTGTAACTTCAAATTCCTCCTCCTTCTCATGAATCCTGCGATCAATGTCAGCTTTGACCTGAGCCAGCTCCAGCTGTACACGAACCACCTTACTTTCCTCAACCTACAGATGGAACAGTCAAATTGTTTGTAATAGCACATCCCACATCCCCCAATTCTTATAAACAGGATATACCAGAAACAATCCTCTTAAATCTCCAGTGGATGCCAGTGGTTTGCTCGTTTAAAAATGTGAATGTTTATATGGAGGAATTAACAATTTCTTAGGCAGTTCATTGAATGCTGCGTATGAAAAACAAACAACTTTATAGCAGCCTTTTCCACAGAAAAAGACTGAGGTTTATACTATACCTCCAGGGAGGCCTCAGCCTCCTCCAAGGCCACTTGAAGCTCATCTTTTTCAACCTCAAGCTTCTTTTTAATCTTCTGGAGCTCATGGATACTTTTCCCACCTTCCCCAAGCTGCTCCACAAGGTCCTTTATCTCATCTAGAAGACACAATGTGTTTACTTTTCTGTGAAATATAATATTTTTATGATCAGCACTGAAAATGAATAACACAGCTGACTGAATGAAGAAAACTTACTCTTGTGTTGTGAGGCCTTACCTGTGAGGGTCTTGCTGTCCTTCTTGACAGTTTCGAGCTGATCTAGGGACTCCTCGTAGGCGGTCTTTAGTTTGTATATCTCTGTCATGTATGAGCGACATTCCTTCTGGGAGCTGTCCAGTTCCAGCTGCAGTTCCTCACACTTCTGGCTCCAGTCAGCAATCATCTTATCAAATGCACGCTGCTTTTTGTCTAGAGCTGCAGCTGCAGCATTGGCCTGCAATAGGATATTGCATCATCATCATCATCATCATCATCATCATCATCATCATCATACCCAATGTCCAAATAATAATACCAAAAATAATACAGGAGAAGCCCAACACACCTTTTCCAAATCAATGGTGAGGTCCTCCACCTCTCCTTGCAGCCTTTGCTTGACTTTCTCCAGGCTGGCAGCCCGAGCCTGTGCTGCCTCTGCTCCTTGTTCAGCCTCCTGTAGCCTGGCTGCCAGTTTCCGTCTGCAGAAAAAAATTTGGTTAATCTTGTGCTGACATCACTGAGAAAATGTCTATAACAAGTCTGTACATCTGATTCTCTCGCATGGAAAAAAACGTCCTCTATGGCTGGATCAAAAACATGAAAGAGTCACACTTGACAAATATGGCAAAAAAACAATTCCCTCTTACTTGGTTTCCTCGAGCTCTTCAGTTTTCTGGATGGCATCTGTCTCATATTTTGTCCTCCAGGTGGTGACCTCAGAGTTGAGTTTGGAAATGAGACGCTGCATTTCAGCTTTGCTCTCCTGCTCTTCCTCCAGCTGCTCCTTCATCAGATCAAGGTCATGGCGGGCATTGGCTAAGCTGACCACAGCTGTAGAGCGACACTTAAGAGAGAGGATAGCGTGATGATTATAGGCATCCGCTGCGGCAGGGGGCTGTTTCCCCAACACTGCTGTTATAGACCCCATTGATCCCTCAGTCAGGTTATGCTGATCACCTTGGACTCTTCGTCCACCTGTCTCTTGAGCTCATCAGTCTGGGATGTCAGAGTGGCCTTTAGTCGAGTTATCTGGTTCAGCTTGCTTTGGGTTTCTTCTAGTTCACGACTGATGTCACTGTTCTCAGCTATAGTGCAAAAAAAAGAAAAAAAATGAATTTCAATATTTTTAATGTAACCGTGTTTAGAATTCTAAACTTTCCTGTTGGTTAATAATTCCTACCAGAGAGACGGATCTTAATGGCATTGAGCTCTGTGTGGGACCTCTCCATCTCTGTCAACCTAGCGTTCGATTCAGCCAGACTGTCCTCCAGCTTTCGACCATGAGCCTCAGAATTCAACTACAAGCCGCAAAAGGATTGGTTAACCTAAATACAAAATCTGAACTGGATTTGCAAGATACATCTAAGTCAAACATCTAAGTGTTTTTTATTTGTTTACCTTGGCCTTCTGGACTGATTCAACAGTGGCGTTGAGGTCGTCAATCTCAGCTTTCATGACCTGCTTGTCCTTCTCCAATTTGACTCGGACCCTCTGCAGGTTCTCCACATGTTCAGCCATCTCAGCCATAGAATCTGCATGCTTCTTGCGCAGGGCAGAGGCTGTGGCCTCAGCCTGGAGGGCTGCCTCCTCCAGTTCCCTGCGCAGCTTTAGGAGTTCACCTTCCCGCTTCTTGTTCTGCTCGATCTGGAAGAGAAAGTGCAGTGTGCTTCCATCTTCATTTTTATTTATTCACATCAGATTATGACAGAACCAAGGGAATTTGTGTAGATGGAGAAGGATGCTTGTGAGACTGGAAAGCTAGAGCACAAACAAGTATGTTTTAACTGGAGATAACTTATGTTCACAAATTCACCTGCGCTATGGTAGCTCCTCCAGCTTCTTCAAGTCGGTCTGAAAGGTCTTCCAGGTCACGGGACAGGTCAGTCCGCTGTTTCTCAACCTATGTAGAGGAAAGAGGACAGAGTTGTGGTTTAGAGGACATCAGCGTCAGTAGATAACTGCAAATAATGTGTAAAAAGCTTACAGTCATACCTTGGCTCTCACAGCTCTCTCAGCTTCTAGTTCTTCTTCAAGCTCCTCAATGCGGGACTAACAAACAAAACTGTTAAACATACTATACATCTGGATGCAATGAACTACATCATGAATTCAACTATCTCTGGGTTTTCCATTACCTGATGCTCTTTAAGCTTTCTCTGCAATGTGGAGTTCAGTGACTGCTCATCCTCCCATTTTGTGTTCAAATGATTGATCTCCATATCCCTCCTACAATGAGCATAAACACATGATGGAGAACTGTACTGCTGTAGGTACTGTCCAAGTTCAAGCCAAAGTCCAGCATTTGCTAATAGGGGTCAGAATACTGGAAATACAGTAATAAGGACCAAGCGTAAATACAGTATCTCAAAATGTGGTGATACTGAAAAACTTACTTCTTCACAACTTCTTCTAGGTCAAGCTTAGCTCTCTCCATTTCGTTGAGATTCTCAATTGTCATTTTCAGGTCGCCCTCTGCCTTGCGACGAGCCTTCTCTACCTCGGCTCGGATTTTCTTTTCCTGCTCCCAGTTGTCCTCCAGCTAACAGAGAAAGGAACAGCAACAGCATTATAAAGTGAAGGCCAGGAAATGTGAGCAGTCCCACTATGTGCAAATAAACATGGGTGCAGCAAAAAATTCTGGAACCCCTGAAAGAATGTCGCTCCACTTTAATAAAAAATAAATTAAATTTCTGGGGAGCCCTTTCCAGGTGTGGGCCCTTAGAATTTTCATCACCATTCACCCCAGTAGTGATGACTCTACTAAGAAAACTGCTTACTAACCTCATGAACCTGGGTTGTAAGCTTGCTGCTGTTCTTGGTGAGGTGATTCACCTTATCTTCCTCTGCTTGAAGATCATCCAGAGTTTTCTACAGCAGAAACCACATTCGTATTTACTATGACTTTATCGTAAAAGATCACAAGATAGTCACTTCGTGTCACCAGTTTAATGGGCATAAACAGTTTCTAGATCTTCACATTTATAATTTCGCTTAGGGCTAAAGAATGGGAGTACAGTAACAATATGTCTGCACACTGCATTTAAATATGGCGCTGCTGGTGCTCACCTGCTGAAGCTCTTCTAGAGCCCTCTTCTCCTTCTGAAACTTGGCAATAGCATCATCTCTTTGACCTATGTCAGCTGTCATTGTGCGCACCCTGAGGTCAAGGCTCTAGAACAAAAAAAACCAAGCAATGTAGCTCTTAAGTATTACGTCATCGTGAATCTTCTCACTGTCTGGAAATTTCCTTTTGTGCTATAATTCAGTCTAAATTTTTTCAGAAAAGTGAGACACAGTCTTGGATATCAGCGTTTTTCATGTTTTTTTAGTATGACAACCTATAAAGTTGCCCATTTTATTTAAAAAGATATGGGTGGATTAACTGGTTTGCCATTCACTTTAGGCTAACATTGAATTGATTCCAAGTTGTCAGGCATTTTGGGGATTAATTATGAAGTGTCACTTTAGAAATAACATCCAGCATCTCCTCCCAGTATGTTGACTCTTTTATGACATTCCTTCTGTTGGGTTTTTGTTGAGTTACCCGGTGCTGCTTGGGTCAAAATGGTGCAGCAGTGGAAAAATGTAAACCAAACTATTTTACAGTTAAAGTGGTTGCATTTAGTATTATTAGTTCTGCTGGACATGTGAACACCGCAGAGAAAGATGTGTGCAGGTTGTAGTCAAGTGTAAGGGAAATAAAAAACGAAATATATTTTGTCAAATTTTGTGTGCGTTGAGTGAAAAAGTCTGACAGGCTGTCAGGATCTTTACGTGTGTGCTGGATATGATGTTACAATTTCTGCTTCTCCAAGCCTTTTCAGAGACTGAATTTTAAATTTTCAAAATAGTAAGTATCCTTTCTGAGGTTTAATGAATTGCGTAAAAACCTCACTTAGGATGAGAAGTACCTGTGTGCCAAATTTCAAGTCATGAATTAAGAACAAACTAAGAAACAAGAGATTCAATGTTATAGATCTGTTACAAAATATATATAAAAGTATTTCATGACTCATTTTCTCCACACATGATGCTTTTTAAGAATTTCTTACCTGCTTTTCCTTCTCTGTCTTGGCCAGAGTGGATTCCAGTCCTTCCAGATCTCTCTTAAGATCACTGAGTTCTCCTTCCAGTTTGCGCTTCTGTGCCCCGAGGCTGTGGGCTGCACCCTCCTCCTCCTCCAGATGCTCTTTCATGTCCTGGATCTCACTTTCCAGATTGATCTTCTGCTTCATTAACTGAGTGCAGCGTTCCTCTGCATCTACCACTGTGTCTTGTTCCTGTGGGAAAGACCAGAAGAAAATGGCAAAGAGAGATAATTTTGTTAAATGCACATTTGATTTTCAAAGTAACAACTAAAAACTTGATTTCTGCTATGCTGCCATGTGCAGAACAGGACTTACAGCTGCCAGTGCCAAAGCAAGGTCATTCTTCTCTTTGGAAACAGTCACTAGCTTTTCCTCCAGGTCTTTGATCTTCTGAATCATTTCCTGGGTTTTTTCTAAGGCGTTGCGCAACTCCTCTTCTTTGGCCTTCATCTCATCTTCTTGGCGGGCTACATTGAGCAGTGGCTTGACCTGAGAGACACACATTCACAAAAGTCTGGGAAAGAAGGTTGCCAGTGAAACCTATGACTATGACTCTGTTCTGAGATGGGTTTACCTTGGTGTAAAGCTTCCACCAGCCCCAATAGCGCAGCTGAAGGAATTTACGTACGTTTCTCTGCATAGCAATGAGAGCGATTCTAAAAAACAGAGGAGTAAACCATGGAACAAGTGCCTATTAAACTCTATTGTAGTCCTTGTGCAGAGGGAAAAATGAAAAGCAAAGAGAAATCCAGTTGTACTTACCTTCTGTCAAGCATTTTCTTAAACTCTATTCTCATGTGCAAACCTCGAAGGCGGGCCTGAAGCATAGTCATGATTTTGGCCAGACGCTCATCTCGCATGTCCTCAAGCTTTGCCAACACTCCAGCACGGAAGAACACCTAAACAAATTATATTTTCTTCACTGAAGTAAAGTATATACCCTAAACCAATGTAATAACTCAATTTGCAGGTCTGACCTTGGTGTGTCCTATTCTGTACTCCATGTTGTCCAATCCACAGGAGCCTAGAATCAACTCTGAGGCTTTTTTGTTGTCTACAAAGCCCTTAGGGATTACATTTGGGTTCAGGATATAATATCTGCAATACAAAAATAGATATAAGCGTCAATATTGTTCTCATTTTTAATGCACATTTTTATGCCGTCCCACCATAACTAGAACTGTTTATTGAAATGTGACTTGAGAAATGAGAGAATAATTTTTCTTATACAAAAATATGGCTAAAAGAAAAAAATGTATTGTTAAATTGACAGTGTGTGACATACTGACACAGACTTATGATCGAAAGGTTCTGAAGTAAATAAATATAAAATAAATATAAATAATATAAAAATAAAAAACAAAAACAAAAAACTTCAACCTCTGTTTGAACTCTGGATACTGCAGTCTGTTGGGGAAGCCCTTTCTGCAAATACGAATTCCTTCCAAAACACCGTTGCAGGCTAGCTGGTGCAAGATGAGGAACGCATCACACACACCTGGGGAAAAGACCGCAAAGTTTTACCTTGATTACCGACTCCATGCTGTCATAGCGCAGAACTTCTTGGCAAATTTGGCAGAAAAATTAATGCAATGTTTGTTTTGTGTCATATAGTGTTTTACCCGATTGCTTGAACTCATTGGGCACAATGCATCGCACAAAGTGGGGAGCAGTACTGCGCAAAGTGCTCATCAGTTTGTTGAGTTGCTCCTGTTGGAGGATGAAGACAAAGACATGAATTGTGAGAAAGGTGGAAATGTTATATGCAACTTTTGAAGCAAATGCAGTGTAAGACACAGAAGATGAGTACTCTGTAGAAGGCAGAAACAGTCTGGAAGGAGGAACCCTTCTTTTGCTTCTTGGTCCCAGCAGCTGCTTCCTCTTCTTTGAAAAGGAGAGCCAGAAGAGGCATGGAAGACTTCTGGAAAAGTCCCACTACGGTCTCATTTAGGGGATCCTTGTTCTTCTCCAACCACCCTGTGATGCTGTACCCAACCTAAGAGTAAAATAGAAAACAGATGAAGAGAAACAGCAACCTCCTGATATTACTTGTGTCAGCAGCTTTGCCTAGCAAACTCACAGTGCCAGCGTAGTGAACCAACTCAAAGTGAGCCTCTGGACCTTTCTTCCCACCCTTTGGCTTGAGGAAGTTGTTGGACTTGCCCAGATGATTGTCATACAGGGCAGCCTTGAAGGTTGCATCAGTGGCCTTGGGGAACACACACTGCTCTTCAAGGATGGAGAAGATTCCCATAGGCTACCATGTAGGATGACAAACAGCGTTACAGAAAATAAATTTATTTCAAATTTATTGAAATGAATCCATATTTCCTGATGATAAAGTAGCTCAAGAAATGATTGTCTTAGTTTAGCATTTCCTCTCACTTTCTCCAGAAGCTCAATGCAAGCTTGCAGATCCAAGCCAAAGTCAATGAAGACCCAGTCAATTCCTTCCTTCTTGTACTCCTCTTGCTCAAGTACAAACATATGATGGTTGAAAAACTGTTGCAGTTTTTCATTTGTGAAGTTTATGCAGAGTTGCTCAAAGCTGTTGAACTGCAAATACAAACAGATACATAAAATACACATTTAAATGTTAAATTCAGTTACACAGTAGTGAAAACAAGTCTGCCGAGGTAACCAAAAAATGTACTTCTGTCTACCACTGAGACAGCCTACACTGACTATGTGGAACCAAAAGTGAAAAACCTTACTTATAGATTTTTACAGATGCACATGTATAACTTTGTGCTTGTTGAGACCGCTGGACTCACCTCGAAGATCTCAAAGCCAGCGATGTCCAGCACACCGATAAAATACTGTCGCTGCATCTTGGTGTCCAGGGTCCTGTTGATCCTTGTCACCAACCACTTGAACATCCTGTCATAGACAGCCTTGGCCAGGGCACCAATGGAGTAGACACACTGGTCCTGGTTCTGACCTTTGGTCACAAACTCATTCCCCACCTTGACACGCGGTCTAGTAATGCCCTTCTGCAGCTCCCCGGAGTTCAGTGCCATGAGGTGGGCAACTTTGTCAGCCACTGAGTTGAGAAACAGAGCAAAGTCACCATTTTATGTCACAGGTGACAAACTGGACTTTGAATTTACTGTTAAATATGTTACATAGGAAACAACGGATGATATAATTGGTGCAAACAAGCACATGTGCAACTCCCATGAAAATGATATAACTAAAAAATGAAAGTTACATATACAGTAACTTATACATTTTTTGAAAGAGATTAAAGTGTTTGTATATTTTTTGTCTGTTTGTATTATTTAAAGAGAAAATTCCATCAAAACCAAAGGGGAAATTTATAGTAGCTAATAAAGAGAATACGTTAATCTCATAAACATAATATACAGAATATTCTGTGACAGTATAAAAGTAGATTGTACAGTGCATAAAGTAATTCCAAAAACCATTGTGTAATGTTAAATGGAATATAAATTAGATTATATAGCAATAAAAAGTAAGAGGAAATACCGAAATACCAGAAGGAGCTCAGTAAAATGTGGAGTGAAATTTATAAACAGACCCTCCGTGGTGTCAACCTCCGCTTGCTCTTCCCTGGGCTTCTGCTTGAACTTCATGTTTCCAAAATGCATGATGCCACCAGTCAGCTTGTAAACGCTCATCTTCTCATCTTCAGTGAAGCCCAGAACATCAAAAGCTTCCTGGATAAGCACAAGCATGTGTCACATGCCACACTGGGCCCTGATAATTTATGATTTTATATATATTGACTTGGGGGGGGGTTAGAAATTAAACAGACAGGGGAATGAAAACAGTCCAAACATTATTACTATGTTGTCTTGAGCATCTTGGAATTTCACCCATTTATGCAGTCAGAGAAAAATCTCTGGATCAACATCTTGCATGTGGGTCCTGCAGATCAACCCATAGTGCAACTTTAAAGAGAAATTTACCAGTTTAAAATATATGTTTTGACACACTGTTCCCCCCGTTTGAAAAACAGGATTTCTCATTAAAAATACTGGGAGTTTAATGGATCCATGTTTGACCACTAGTGCTCACACCAAAGTTACGACCCAGTCATTCCGATTTTGTGATACTCAGGGAGAATTAAACAATTGGACTTCTGCTTGCTGATAAGTTTACTTTAAAACATTAGCGCATGTGTGAAATTTGACTGTGTGTTACAGAACCACTTACTGTTTATAAATGTGTTATTTTGTAGGTATTACAGGTAGAAACATGGGAATTATGTGCAGGACTCCTAGCGCAGCAGTTTGCAGATCTACAGAAATTTTGTCTATGATGTGGGACATTTTTTTATACTGATTTACATCAGTGAGTAGCAGCTCTTCCCCGTCATCCATGTTGTCCACCACAGTCACCCCCTGGCAGACCCACACGTACTGTTTCGGGTCCGATGTCAGCAGGAGTGTCTCTATTATTGGAAACGCAGGCATCAAGGAATTAGACGTCTGCACTCAAACATAAAATTCCAGACTTTGCCCAAATAATTGGTTTGGCTTGTGGCCCAAAAATCGGATTCTTTAGAAAATAATTTTCCAGGCATTGTATGCAGGGGCTTTCTGATGTTATGCATTTACTATCCTCATTTTTAGATATAATAAAGTCAGTACCAAGCAGTTCAGGCTTCTTTCCTGAAAGGAGCTGGTAGAAGATGTGGTAGCCACGTTCTGCAGGTTGTTGAGAGATGACACGAGACTTCTCCAATAGGTCTGTGGAGGAGAGAGTAAAGCCAACCAATATTCAGGGTCCTCAGCTTAGCAAACCTTCAGGTTTAACTAAGTAGAGTTTAATGCATGAAATGTTTAAATGTGGTATTTAGTAGATTTAAATTCAGTATTATTATAACTGCAATAATGCAAAGTCATCACAGTATAGTATAGTTCTGTTGTAACTGTACAGTACACAGGTCATTTTTTTACAAATATTGAAAGTGAAGCCTTTATTGAAATAGAAAAGTTTAATACAAACAAGAAGCTGTGTCTTACAGCTCTCAATGTCAGCACCAGCCAGCTTAGCTGTTGGCCCAAAGTGGATTCGGATGAATTTACCCTGGAATGAATGAAAAAGAAAAAAGTACCGCAATGATGTTAAAAAAAAACACCAGCAATAGAAGCAGAATATGGTTTAATTTTACAAAGTAAATGATTCTTCTTAACTTTGTTGAAGAGTAATTTTACTGCAGCAAAAAAGTGAAACAGCTTAGTGGCAGCAGATGCAGAGGAGTGTTCTAAAGCCTTACAAATCGAGAGGAGTTGTTGTTCCTGGTTGTTTTGGCATTTCCAAAAGCCTCCAAGACAGGGTTAGCCTGGATGATTTGATCTTCCAGGGACCCCTGGAGAAAGCAAGAAAGGGAGACAGAAGTGGTAGCACACTACACACTTTTAACTGGCAAGGTAAAAAAAAAAAAAAGATACACAGCAGATAAAACTGGTGGATCTGGCACCAGATACAGCTCTGAGGGGCCCTCTGAGTCACCTTGGAGTCTGGACTCGCTTTTCCCCCAGTGCCTCCCACATTGGCAAAGTACTGGATGACCTTCTTGGTGTTCTCAGTCTTGCCAGCACCAGATTCTCCACTAGGAATGGGAGGGGATGCAAAACATTGTGGAACTTTAGACCTAGTGAATATTTACATGTACCTGTACAGGTGTGCATTGCTAAAGGGATAAACACTCACGTGATCAGCATGGACTGATTTTCGTGTTCTGTAGTAAAAGGGAAAAATAGTTAATGATTCTTTACTGTCGCTCTGTTTGAAGGTTTACATTTGACTATACAGCTCTGTACAGCTCTCACAGTGTTTGGTATGGAAACCTATTGTTGCACTTAAAAAAAAATTGGTCTACTTTCAGTTTTGTGTTGTTGTTGGGTTTAAGCCTTTTCTCCAAAGTCAAACTTTTGCTTTCAGTTGATTTATACAGCTGTCTATTTCAGTGAATCTGTTTCCTTTCTAAATGGCTTAACAGCAGGTTCCCCTCCTGGGTTTGGCAAAGGGGATGGCAGCAGTTTGGGCTGCATCATGAACCAATTTGCCTTCTGCCCTTTATTCTGTAGAACCCCTACCAGGACGCGGACCCCTTTAAGAATCTGATGAAAGCCCCCTCCAAGAAAAAGGCCCTTAAATAAATTTAGAGAAAAATAGTGCAGTTGTTTTCAGTTTTATGTCATACACTATAACAATATTTTTATTTTTTTCCATTTTTCAGTCTTTTTCATTAGACAGTGCTATTTTCAATGGCTTCACTGGGCTCCACACCCATCCCTAGACCTCTAAGGTTTCCATGCACCTCTGGTTAAGAACCCCTTCTTTTGAACAGTGTGAAAATATTTTATAATATAATGAAAGGCATTTAGGTTGATGAGTGTCACATAAGTTGGCAGTCTTTTTTACTCACCCATCAGCATGTCATGGTAGGCATTGTCAGAAATGGTGAAGAGATGGGGAGGAACCTCATTCCGCTTTTTTCCCTTGAACATCTGGGCAACTTTAGCCCCATAGATGGGCAACCACTTGTAAGGATTGATGGTCACACAGAACAAGCCCGAATATGTCTACAGGAGAAAAAAATATAAAATATTTCTCACATAATTATTATCTGGTTCTGCAAGTGTATAAACTGAGTATTAATAATGAATTGAGTGGGTAGATGAAAGCAATAATGAATAAAAAAGACATCCAGTCATGACTCTCAATTAACTTCAAAAGAATAATGGATTTCATTAAAATGTTATACAGATTATACAGTTTAAACATACCTTTTTACAGTGTAACATTTAAAAATTAATAGTTGCATTGGGAAGTTCTTTAAATGAATAACACTGAGAAGGCTTCTTTAAAAATGACAAACTGTGACAGTTTTTGAGATTTCTTAGGCTTACATAAATTCTCATGTTAACGTAGCGCTGGCGAAGATTATCCATGACACTGGCTTCATTCAGGAACGTCAAGTTTGCCATGTCACTGGCCTGGTAGAACTTGGGAGGGTTCATTTGCTGAACGTCATCCTTCTTCACAGTGAGAGTCTAAGAGAACAAAACCAGCACAACATGTCACAGCTCTCAAGAGTCTCTATCAGTGTTGTTTGACCGATCTTTTGGCCCAAGTGTGGGGTTTTAATGGCTCGCAGGTCCAAAATGAAAAGAACGCTTTCAGGGATCCAGCAATGGGGAATCTCCTTGACCTCAAATCAAAAATTTCATCCAATATCTTTCGCTAACTTGGTGTTTTAAGACCTCAGACCATTAAATTCAAGATGCAGATAAAAATATGGTAAAAATATGGTAAAGATTAGTAGATCTTAAAAGCACTCATACTGTTTTTCCAAAAAGTAAAGTTCTTACATTGTTTTTTATTGTCTTGACGGTCACTTGGTCCCCCTGTTCAGTCTGAATCTCTGCAGCGATGAAGGCTTCCTTCTCGTCCTTCACCCAGCAGGACTTCTTGATGTCATAGGGCTTGTTCATGGCCTCCAGCTTCTCCTTCTCACTGGGAGCAAGGTAGGGCATGGGGTCCACATCTTCCCCACATTCTCCCTTGTACGCACCTGGCATGGTGGCTTAACTTTCAAGCACAATGAAAGACCGGACCACACAGGACAACCTGTAGGGACTATGCTGTTGTTTTGAAGACAAAACATCAGACACAAAACTACTTCAGTACAGAACTTGAAAAAGCAAGGAAATGGCATCCATTGAGTTTAAGCATTTATAATTCTTCCTGTTTATGCCTTAACATTACTGTTCATTTCTATGAGCATGTGCAGAATTAGACAAAAACTAAGAGGATGACACCAGGACTATCTCAGAAGGCTTATGAATAAATTCACTTACAGTAGCAGAATGATGGAGAGCCTGGTGGAGATGATGGCGGTACACTGGCTTGTAAGGGCCTTTTATATATAACCCATCGTACTCCTGATTTGGCCATAACTATTAAAAAAAGCATTACCCAACGGTTGACCCAGCAACCTTGCTCCATCTGGGGGAGATCAGTTGAAGGTTTGGTGTTTGGGGAATACTACAATCTTCTTATGGCCTTTTTTGGATTCTCAAAAAAGGTCGGCCATCCTTCAGCTTGCCCCATCGCTGTCTGTCCGGGCATCCTTAAATTGGCTATAAATAAAACAAAACATGAAACTTTCACTTAAGAAACTATTTCAGCAAAAAAAAAGTTTCAATTTATAAAGTTGTGCCAGAAGAATATGTTATTGCTAACTATTTGGCCGATGTTTTGTTTTGCAGATCTGCTTGTTAGTAGGTGTTACTTTTATAGGTTCGTTCTCACTGTTAAGTTACAGCCTTTCTGCAGTAAACATGTAAATAGGCTCTAATGAAAAGATGCTCTCATTCTAAATGAGTTCAAGACTTTCCTGTAAAGGATGAAGCATTTTCAGCTGTTGGTAGCCGCCGCCCCAGAGAGATGGCAAGTGTTACCCCAAGGAGGTAAATGACAGCCAGTAATGACAGTCAACACATCTCTGAACGACTTTGAAAACTGGACTGTGAATGGGGGGTGTTAAATGCTAACACCTGCCGAGGTGATTCAAAATTTCCTGCTGTATTCTGCATAAAAACACTTCAAAAGGTGACCAAATCCAACCGACTGCTTGGTACTGCAGTTTAAAAACACCCGGCATGAGTTAATAAGCACACCATTACGGTGGAACCAAGTGCAGTTCCCATGGCAATGCGACGGAGGTTAATCGACAGTGGACCTTCAGACGTTGTTGTGAACACACGGGTGATATTCTTAAGAGCTGTGCACACACTCCTCACGGAAAACTTAAGATGTACTTTAGGTTACACTATGGTATGGGGTTTCATCACCCGAGGGTCAACGCTAGTTTGGGATCGGCTTACTGCAGCCACTTGTTAGGTGCTGAGTGAATAAAATGCACACTCACAGTGACACGGCACGCCTAGAGCCAACAGGGAAGTCTCACAGTGATCAAGAACATTCGCCTGCAGGTCAGCCTGTGGCTTTCAGGCGCTGGTACAACCGCAGAATAAGCAGGGATCAGCCTCTGAAAATGCTGTAAAGTAAAGAATAATAAATAACACACTCTCAGACTTATTTCATGTGGAAAACTGAGGATTGTAAATAGTACTGCTGCGTAACTGCTTTTCCTTTGCGTGTGCGGTTAAAACAAACCGTTTGCTGTTAAGTGTGCAGGCTCTCATCTGTGATAAAAAAACCCGTTTCCGCGCCTAATGTAATGTCTGCAGTGGGTTAGGGCCAAAAGAGAAAAAACTGTGCCAAAAACTGGATCTTTGTCTTAATTTAACCATTTTGATGGAGGCCAATAAAGGATTAGGGAGTAAAAAGTATGGATTTTTAATGACATTAACTGTGTTTACCTTATGTAAAGTTTATTCTATGAAGCCCACAGGACCACAAAGCATTTTTTTCCGTTCTTAACGTTTTTACTCCGATCTGAAAGATTTTAGCAAACGCGCGTACTGTTCTTTTGCAAACATTGCGTGAGCACTTTTAGCGACACCTAAAACTCCTGCTTGTATGTAGACTTGTGCTATATTAGTTGACATTAATGGTAACCGCTGAGTTAAGAATTTTGGAAACTGAGCTGAAATCTCAATGGAATAACGGCAAACGCTGAACAGCTAGCATTCAGCCTGACCTCACATACTGTTCGGCAGCGGTTAAATACTTGCAAGGCTCTGCTGAACTGGAACTTCACATTTTGAGAACCCCGACCTGCATACCTACTAGATCACTGTTTTCATAAAGAGAAGAAAGAAAAACTGCTGTTTTTCATGAAGAGAAGAAAGAAAAACTGCTGATACATAAATTCTCACACATTTGAAAAGTGAAAACTAACACATCCCATTTTTTCTCTCATGCACACATAAGCAGATGGCCTGGTTTGAACTCTTGAACTCATAATAATAATTATTAGTATAAAATTAGATCAAGTGATCAAATAAAATCAGAAGTCACCGTGGTAAACAACAGTCAAGAATGGAAATTTGACTGCCTTGAAGTCAGTCATTGGGAAGGAAGTATAAACAGCTGTTCAGCTGCAGTATTTTTACTTTATTCTGTATCTGTGAAGTTGGTAGATGTAGACATTGTGTAGTACCTACATTATGAAGGCTGAAGAAGTTGCGATGAGATAGCCTAACAAGAAATACAGAGGTTTCAGAGGACTTATAGTACAGTTTCTACTAGAAAAAAAGATTCATGGAGATTCTCATATGATACAAGTACAGTTAGAGGTGAACCAATGTCCAGACATGAAGGAAATGGTTACCATTCATGTTTAGCAGTAACACCACATGGCAGACCTTTCCCCACACCTTTATATTCAAACATATTTCCACCAGATGCCAGCAGTGAGTCACAAACACAACTCCTACTGGAAAATCTGCAAATCTTAGTGCCCCAGATTGCTGTGAACTCCAGTAGTTCACAAAAGGCTCGGCTCCAGGTTGACAAAATTTTGCACATTCTGACCAACAAAGATTGTCCCCTCTGACCCAGCAAGTACATAAAGTTAGTAAGTTCTAGAAATCTCTACTCGTGTCAACCTGGGGAATTGACTCAGATTTCAGACTATTCTAGATACGGCATTTAATTTGTTGCTGAAGAGACTACATGGAATCTAGACTGCGTTTAGATGCTTTTCTCTAAAGGATATTGAACATGAGGCCCTAATAATAGAATTCAAGAATGAGGAGAGGTGTAGGTGTTATAAGAAGTAACCTTACTCTTTTTTAGTGACTCTGGACAATATGGAACCACACTAGGATGGGGTAACACAAAATAAAAATCCTGCAGCGCAAAGTAAAGTAAATAAAAATATTAAAATAAATAAAATGATCTGAATTAGACCATGAAAGTTACACATCGTATGACACATTTCCTGTTAAATTGTATTAATGATTAGTTGTCTGGGGATGGGTGAGCTTGCTGGTTTCACACACACACACACACATACACACACACACACACACACACACACACACACACACACAAAACTATAAAAACTAAACCCCCGCTGTGGTGTATGCAGACAATTAACCACAAGTCTTAATGAAGGAATAGGCAGTTCACAGCTGGGGTTAATGCATTTAGACACAAAATACCTTTTCTCTATTGTTTAGCGTTGTTTAGCTTCTGCGTACCGCTGTAATAAAACTTTTCCGAGATGGTTTCTTCACGCCATGTCTGGTTTGTTGTGGTTCTAGTTGCAATAGTTTATGCCGAAAACCATGTGTGAGCTGAAAAAATTCTTGGAAATGGTAATAAAGCTGATTGAAATGGGCCTTTGATGGAATGTATGGCAGCGTTGTTTCTCTTTTCACATGTCAAACATTCAAATGTATAAACGGCTGGGAATGCTCAGAACATATGGACAGAGGACTGATGCAATAGTAAATCTTACCTTAGGGGTGGAAATATTGAGCAACTTAAAAGACTGATTATGAGCGACTACAGACAGAAGTCTGTACTTCTGCATCCTTTTGCTTTTAAAGTGACATAAATATTATGGCTGTAAGGCAACAAAGGCAACCATTTCTGTCCAAGACACAGGCAAAAATGAGTAAAATTTTGGTGAAAAACAAATAAAAGCATCTGATAAGTGACCTTAAACCGAATAAACTATTTAAGATGTATTCAGTGTCTGTATTATAACATCCTGTATTACAGTGTAGACGTTCTTCTTGAGTTATATAAACACAATATGCATTAATAGAATAAGACTGATATAATTATTTGTCCTCAGTAGGGCAGTGGTATCTATCTGATCCAGTGCTTTCAGCTTTAGTACCTCCTGTAGTGGTCTGTGGGTGCTCCCTTTCCCACTACTGGGACAGATAGGAAAAAACTCCATGCTCCATCCAGAATGCTACACTCCTTCACCTTTGGTTTCCTGGTGGTCCCACATGCAAGAGCTCCAGATTTAAAAGCCTGAAGGTTCTTGGATCTGGCTCCAGTACATTCTGAACAGTTGAATCTTTCTTAGAATTCAGAATAGGTCTCAAAGAATGTTTCTTTCGGACCCACTCGTCTTCTGATCGCATGTCTGCTCTGTAACCTTGCACTGCCTTCAAAAAAATTAAAACAACTTTTGTACTACATATCAATTCTGTTTGCACCTCCTGGTGGAATGTATGCTGCCAAAAACAGTTGTATTAACATAAGTGATTGTATGAGAATGGCATTTTCCTTAAAATTACTTGAGTTGCACTCCGTTTGCAGAAAAGCATGTATTAAATATATAAATATCATTAGTTTTTGGTTTGGGGGATAAAATTATTCTTGTCTGCTCAGACTGAAACCCTACCACATCATCTTCTGCTTATTATATGTTGGTTCATTGGGCTATTTTTTTGTGACTTAAGGAGATCTAACATTTTGCTCATTTCTACATTTTGATGCTTTCTTTCTATGACTGAAGTCAAGTACCTTGCTCACGACTGGAACAGCAAGGCCTCTCAATGGATCTCAGCCAGCAACCTTAAGCGTAGCCACAACGATAGAACTTCCCTTCTCTCTTGTGGTTGCGTGACTCTTGCCTTCCAGGGCGCACTGCTTGCTGTACTTCTTCCCTGATGCCCTTCCTTTGTTGTTTTTCCAGCATCCTTTTGCTCTCCAGTTAAAACAAACTTGGACAAAACACAATCCCTTGGCAACAACTGTTGCTATGCGTAACCATCTGGAAGCTTATTGGCCCTTTGCTTTTCAGTGGTTTGTTTGACAACATACATATAAGTGTTTGGTAAGGTTAATATTTAAAAATAAATTCTCTTTTATATCAAAGGAGTGCCAGCACTTATTGCTCTGCTCACGAGAATAAAGCTCTGAAATGAAAACATGCATCCTTTAAATCTATTCTTGACATGCAATAATGCGTTTTTTTTTCCAGTATTTAATGGAGTATCGAGTAAAATCCTTTGGACAACTTAAAAACAAAAAGCAATCTGATTTTCAATTCCCCACTTAATTTCTATCATCTGTCCTACGACTGCATTTTACTTTGATTAAATAGGGCCCAATAGGGCAAAGAAAATCTTCCTTAAGAAATTTAAGTCTAATTCTGAAAATTCTGTTCTCATGCCCGCAAATACGTATATATCAGCAACACTTGTCTGGTCCCCTTTAATCTATGTTTGTAATCTATATTCCCATTGACTTGATGTCACCGATTTTTGAAAAACCTTCTTTAGCGACAGCGCAAAGTGCAACAGTCCAAGAGAAATGAGAGGGACATGGGGATTGTGGAGGAGGACGAGAGACCGTGCGAAAAGCTAAGGGAACGTTTTTATTGGCGGGACAAACAATGAAACTTTTTCAGAGATAATAATAAAATATGAGTCTGTTTCACACTGGGACTCTCTCCTCAAAGACACAGCCAACACTTACATGGAGCTGACCTTCTCTGTCTATCATGTCGTGAGTGGGTGCAGCAGAAATGTGCACACTCAGCATATTCACAATGACGGTGTTATTCTGAACAAATGAGAATCTGCCGAGTGACATTGTAGAAATATGTTTTCGTAGGAAATACAATCATTGTCACAACTATTAAAATTGATGACGGGAACAGTTACTCTTGTAAAAGTGTTAACTAAATACTGTGGTAAATACCTTACGGGGACTTTTCAGGTGTCTGTTTGGGCCAGTGAATTTTTTTTTTACCTGTGACTATATTTCCAAATACAGCAGCAACCATATCATCAGGTATGCTGGCAACACCACAATTGTGGGTCACAACACCAACGATGACAAGTAAACGTAGAGAGGGGAAGTAGAATGGCTTGTCCACTTGTTTCTCATTGTCAGCAAAACCAAGGACATAATGGCTGACTTGAGAAAAATGTGAGCTGTTCCCACTCTACTGTACTTTGGTGGTTCAGCAGTAACATTAGTGTACAGCTTCAAGCTACCTTTAGAACACATCACTGAGGACCTCCGCTGCAAACACAACACAACCCAACTCTTAAAGGACGCCAGCAGTGTCTCCACTTCCTGAGGACTTCTTGGACTTCTATCACTTATCCTTACCAGCTTCCATAGATGTCTTGTGGAGAACATCCTGACCGCCTGCATTACAGTCTGCTATGGGAATAGCAACATAGAGCACTGCAGAGGATTGTTAACACAGCCCAGTTCATCAGTAGGACTTCACTGGCCACCATCCAGACCACCTACAACAAGCAGTGTGTCAAGAGAGCTCATTATCACTGTAAACCCCTGTCATGACCTCCACTCTATTTTCTTTGCGGTCACCTGGAAGACACTATTGCAAGTTGTAGGCCAACACCGCCAGGCTCAGGAACAGTTTTTTCTTGCAGGCTGTCTGACTGCTTAACCTTGAACAGCAAAAAGACTGATCACAACCATCAAAAGCTCTGAACACCTCCCACTATATCTTCCTCACTATCAGTGCTGACTTAATTTATATTATTGCTTTTTTTTAATCTATTTATCAATCTTTTTTATATCTATGTATATACCTACTTATCTAAATTGTGCTACTTCAGCTTGTCTTTATTGTCCTGTGTCACTATGTTGTTTGATTGTGCACCATCATCCAGGAGAAAACACATTGTGTTCTCTCTTATACGGAGTGAAAGTGAACCTTGAACCTCTTAACTACGTGAATTATACTGCTGGCTAATGTTTTGCACATTAATTATTATACTGAAACCTAGTTTACCATTACTGAACATTTTGGCACGTCCACAAATTACATTTTGGTGGCCTGCAGATGAATGCGATTTAGATTTTTCTTTTACTAAGAAAAAGGAATAGTCTGAGGTAATGTCTTTTTTACGCAATAAAATCACTATCAGCATGTTTATTATCAGCATATACAGAGACACTGGAGTACTCAGGGAATTCATTTTCAGAAAAAGAAAATAGGTACTGATCTTTTTTATTTATAAGATGTTTTTGTTTTTGTTGTCCAGCATACCTTTGGCTTTGGCCAACCTATGGGGCTTTAGTACATTTTGTTTCCACTAAATGGTAAGTCTGATTGTTTTATCCATCTCAGCTGCAAAGTTTATGATACGATTGTTCCTTCCAGCCAGGAAAACTCTTCCAGTCCTGGTCCATTAATGTTGTACATATGTGGTTATCCCACCTTTGGTCCATTTTATTAGAAAAACATCAAAATGACTTGGAGAGAGCCCTAAAACAATTAAGTTGTGGTCAAGAATAATTGCATACTTGCAGACTTGTTTTTCTAAACAAGCTAAAGTGATCTATTTTGCTTATTTCCCTGATCGAAGCCATCTGGTTGTAAGGTGTAAGCTCAGTTAGATACTCTCATTTAGTCAGATGGGATGACTAAACAGGTCTGTGAAGTATTGCTGAAAATGACAGGAATGTAGCTAACAATGAAAAATAAATAAATAAATAAATAAGCAAGCAAGTGAATGAATGAATGAATGAATGAATGAACGAACACGCTTTTTTATAAAAATGTTGAAATATCTTGGCCTACTGTACTTCCAGGTTAGGTTCCAGACCTCCAAAACCCTGCTCAGGTTAAGAAAAAAGGATGCATGAATTAAATTTCACAGTAAATACATACTAACTCCTTTTTTACATGCCTAAATGTTAAGTGTTACGCTCCTACGAATCTGTTGAAAGTTTTTTTTTATGAGCTACTTTTCAGTGTTCTCTTTATTGGGTTGTCTGAGCTTCATGCCAGTTTCTCTCATTCTAAGGTTGCTATACTGAGAGCTTTGTCAGTTGTTTGGTCGAACTTAGGGCAGTGTGGGAGCCAGCTGCCCAGTTTATGGCTAATGTGGATTCCCTTTTTTCCCTGTAAACAACTTTATGAGAGAAGGCCTTTGTTTCCGATGGCTAATTCCTCACAATCCGATCCTCCTAATGCCACAACCCCGCCATTCACAAAATGTTTGTGACTTACATCTTTGGCCTCACGTTCTTTGCATTAGCGCTACCGTGAGCCCAAAAACATTTCTATGAGTGATTTCCTCAAATAAGCGGTGGTAGACTGGCTCATTCAATAAAATTCAGTCCTAATGCAAATGGTAATGTAAAGTAATATGGTGAAAATATGGTTTGTTAGCAACTGAAAGTGGTTTCGGCATTTTAATTTCATTTGGCCACAAACTTTAATTGTGTTAAGGGTGCATGGCACAC
Organism: Heterotis niloticus; assembly: GCA_018136845.1. Classification (NCBI taxonomy): domain Eukaryota; kingdom Metazoa; phylum Chordata; class Actinopteri; order Osteoglossiformes; family Osteoglossidae; genus Heterotis; species Heterotis niloticus. The sequence continues at coordinate 25,710,805 of CM030896.1, forward strand.
ACTCGTACAGTCTATTCTGAAATGAATTAGTGGCCTATTTTACAGCTCAGCGAACCCACTGGGTAATTCGATTTTTATTCACTGTATATTTCAAACTGAACATTATATAATTTTGGAAAATCATGTCATATATGTAAAGTTACCGTGATAGCTGGAAGCTTTTTTTGTATTTTTTCATTGCGGTTATAAGATTTTCTGGTGTGCGCTGAGGCATAACTAGAAGTCACAATTAGGAATCACGGAAAATCACATTAGTCACAATTTTATTGAAATAATGAAAGGCTTACATACTGATCATATATTATGTACAGTATATAAGGAACAGAACCACATTTTTGCACAATTGTTTTGGTACATGATAAAGTTTTCATTTGGTCATTTTGCACATTGCAAATGCTTTATATCAGACACTGCTGTAAGACAGCTGTATATTTTGAAATACTCTAGTGTAGACAATGCATGTCATTCAATGTATTTTTGAGATGCATTCCTTGCACTTAGAGTCAGTGGAGATCCACTTGTTCACACAGCAGGGATGTATGGCAGCTTATGCTTTTCATATATTTATCTTTTTGGAGCACTGGAAATAGAATGAAACTGTTCAACTTCATTCGGAGACCGTTTTATGTGGAAGCAACACAGCGCAGGCTGCCAACCGGGCCACACGAACCCGCCGGTGCCGCTCTCGGCGTCGGACCCGCGCTCGGACACCGTGACGCCACCCGCGCGCGTGCACGTCCCGCCGTCCGGGGGCTGACGTCAGAACGCCCTCGAGCTCGAAAATGCTCGGGAGCGCCGCGCGCGCTGGGATCCTGGCGGAATTTCCGAGCAGGAAATAAAACGCGTTAATCCGCGGCAAACGTGCGCGGAAGCGACGGATCCGTGCGCCGCTGGTTGCCGCGGCTCGGCGCCGCGTCGAGTTTGAATGTCAGCTCGGACCTAAGACAAAGTTAGCCGTGGTTTTTTTTTTCTCTTCCCCCTCTCCGCGGAGTGATGTCGAATCCCGGGACTCGGAGGAGCGGCTCTAGCATTAAAATCCGGCTGACAGGTAAGAGCGCCCGCGCGCGCCACCCCGCCGCCGACGGACGACGCGCCGAGCTCGCGCCCGTCCTCCGGCCGCTTCCTGTCCAGCCGCGCAGCCATGAGAGAGTCGGCACCGCGGACGCCTCGGTGCCGTGGGCCGGCCGCTCTCGTCCGGCTCGCCCGCCGTCTTCAGCACCTCGAGGAAGGAGGCGCCGAAACGCGTGAAATCTGTGAGCCGAGGTTTCCGCGGGTTTGTCTCCTCCTTCGCCGGCTTGGCTCGGGCGCGCTGTCGAGGCGTTCGGCCATTAGCTGCCGTGTCCGCTGTGTGCAGCCCTGTTAACGACCGATCCCGTCGCCTGACGTGGGGACTCGACCTACGGACCGCCGACCTTTTTATTATCACAACTTTTCTGATTTCCCCGCTTTCGATTACAGTTTGCTTGGGTAGCTTTCGCTGCTATGTTGAAGGATATGTGAAAGGTGCCGTGTGGCAGCCCTGCTCAGCCCTGTATTATTATTATTATTATTATTGTTGTTGTTAATAATAATACTTAATATTACTAACTTTGCTTACTCTTTTGTCCATGGCCATAGTTTGACAGTTATTTACCCATTTTTCATGCGAGGTATTTTTGCTGTACAAATCAGAGTAGGAGACGACTAAGGAGAGATACTGCAACAGGAGCGGGATTTGAACCCAGGACCTTCACACTGCAAACACCCGGCTGTAACCTGTGCTCTACCTGCTGCTTTTACCCGTTCTTTAGTGAATTCCTGCCTCATCTGAATTTCCAACCATAACTGCCCATTATAATGGTGGTCTAAGATAATTTTCCATGTAAGTCATAAGTAACATTTGTGTCCCGCAAGTGCTTATGAAGATGTTTTCGGTTAAATTCCTGCTTAGCTTAAGTTAAAAAAAAGAAAATCACCAGGGTTTGTACAGTACAAAGCGGTGAACGGTTTATGTGGCAATTCAGGTCTGTCTCCTAGAAACAGGCATGGGCATCTTCTAAATATGTCACCTTTTGCTTCTTTTAAATCTGTTGCTTAGTATGTCAACAATGTAGTCTTGTTACCATTTTTTAAAACATTTTTATTAAAAAACCTACATCGACAGCTGCTTGTCTGAAGGAACAGGGCTTTTTGTGTTGTCCTGTATGTGACAAATGACATGAAATGCGTCCCTGGTTGAACCTTCGGTCTGACACCCGCAGCCATATTCCATGTTGTTGTCATATAGTCACATTGTTAGAGTATGACTGTGTTTCTCAGCAGCGACTGTTTCAGAGGTGACCTGAACTTTCCTGTTGTGTGTACTGGCGTGAACCAGGATCTGGTTGGGTGAGTAAGGTCCACGTCAAGTTTCTGGTTGAGATATCCAGTCATCTGTGCTTTTGATACATGAGAGTAAATGAACTAGATGGAGCTAGATGACAGGTGATAGGGCATCAGACTTCCTTTTACCATGATCTACAACTTTTGTCTTATAGAATGAAATGTGGAAAGCAGGACAGCTTTTAGACTTTTTCCACCTGTGTATTTGTTTTTTTTTTTTTTTTTTTTTGTGCCTTTTTTTTGTATTTAATGATGCTTTGTAAAGACACCGAGTTAGGTCATCTTTAATGTTGCCTCCTTCTGTTAAATCTGTTGTCAATTTATTGCCTTAGATTTGAAAGTGGACAGGGACATAACTTTTACAGTAAAACAAAGGATCCTTTGAATTTTGACTTGGAAGCAAATTTGATTTGTGCAGTTCACGCAAGCGCCTGATGAAGAAAGATATTTCATATGAAATTCACATCTTGGTGACGCTGAGCACCAGCTGAAGCAAGCAGGCTCCCTCCCACGCAGGCGTGGTTTCTCCCGCACATTTCGGTTTTGTCATAGCCATGTGTATACTTGCAGGCATGTCTCAGAAATCTTGTGACTCTAAATCAACTGTCGTAATAATAAGCTGAAAAGCAAACAACTTTTAAAGGACACGCTACAAGTTTAAAATTTTACCTATCCTAAAACTTAGTGATAAAATACATTGGTATTCTGCTGCAAGGCAGTATCACTGTTCATGTTTTTGTGTAATTTGATTTACTGTTAATTTATTTTAAATAATGCTTTAGCTCAACAGAGGTATTACAAGTGTTACAACTGTAAAGATAATAATATGAAGCAGCTTCTCGAGGTGCTAAAATGAAAGACGTGCGGGTTACAACTCCATAGCAGTTTACAGTAAATACTAAAACTTAAGATTTGACAATAAATAAACGTGGGGGGGAGGGGCAGTGTCCAGAAAAGGGGCCATGCAGATGTACTGTGATGTGAACACGTTGGTCTTGAGGCTGGATTTAAAGGTGGTGTCCAGTGGAGTTTTGATATTCTGGACCTGGTTTGAATTAGATTTTCTCTGCACTGGAGATGAGAAAAGGCAGGATCCTGTAGGTAAGGCAGCAGAGCTTCCAGAGCTTCTAGAGCTCTTCCAGATTAAGTTTGTATGTCAGACTCAATGTGGTCTTTCAGTTTTTTTTTTTTTGTTGTGGTTTCAGGTGTCTGTGTGCAAGCTTGTTTTCAGATGGCTGTTAAAATTGTTGGCCGATTTTTTTTTTTTTGTTTGTTTTGTGGTTGAAGTCACGTTCTTGGCACCAAAGGAAAGGATATATAATAGGAATAAGCTCCAGCTGTGCTCCCCAATCCCACCCCCAACTCCCAAATGCACATGAAAGGCATTCTAATTGACCGAGGAATGTCTGTGTCATGTAACAAGGAGCATGAAGCCATTTCGTCGGCCAGCTGTAGGTCTGTCTGCACAATCTGTCCAGACCTTGCTGGGAGGAAGTATGTCTGAGAACCGCTTGTTTAGTCTGCAGGAGCCACAACGACATTTTTCGTTTTGAGAAGTCTGCATCACCTCTTTTAGCTATCTGCCTGTTTCCCCAAACAATGTCAGGAAACTTCAACCACTTTTTAACTGGAAAGGTTTCTGTAAACTCTTGTTAATGTACCAGTCCTAGTGGTTCATTTTTTCATTCTTGTATCCAGATCTTTGCAGAGTTGCGCTTGCATTTTTCTCCCTGGGTTTCGTAATTATTTGACTGCTGTTGAAACAATGCTCAAACACATATGTGTTGGGGGATGCCGCAGAAATGGAGCCCATTTCTATCAAGTCTCTGTCTAATGCGCACAACCAGAATAAACCGTTGTAACCCCAGCAGGTTACCTGAGTTGCACTACTTGCCACCTATAGACGTTTTTGCTGTGCTGTAAAGCTCGGAACAATACACGGTCCCCTGCTTCAACCAGACATGGCTCGTATTGATTCATAGCTGCTTAGGGGGCCCTGTATCCCTCCTTTAGATATACTTTGAAGGTGAACGTTTTAAAGATTTAAAATTTCGAATGACTTCTGCTTGGAAAACAGGGTCAAAGGCACCGTGTTGTATTTATCATTTCATCTGCTCTTCCATTAGCCTGACTTGCATGGAAAAAGGGAAATTACAGTTTTGACTGCAGCGGGGCCGAAGGGAATCGCAGAAACACAAAGAACATCTGTATTTGCATATACAAATATGCATCTTCGCCCCAGACATAGAGCTCAATATGCCATTCTGCGTTTGTCCCGCGATTTTTTTCGGTCGAGTTTTTTCTGTCCGCTGAGAATGACATTTTGCTGGGCGATGCATTTAGAATTTGTTTATTTTAGAAGTACGGTATCTTGCACCTGCAACTTGCCTTGACATAAAGGTTCCACAGCTGGCTCCGATGGCACAAACACTCTTACCTGAAGTACATTATGTTGTTTGCGTTACAGGGTGTTGTGACACTGATGTTTCAACCCTTTACCTTCAGCTTGAACTTGCAGTGAGGCAATGCCATCTGTTAGTTTTTCAGCGTACAGCGCTTTTATCGCACTAGAAATGGCTTAAAGTCAGCTAGTGTCCATGTAAAATTCTTCAGAACGGAAAAGATGCCAGGAAGATTAAATTATAATGGTGTTTTCAAATTCCTTTTCTCAGACAAATAGTTACTGTCCTTTTTTGTCTCTGTACTGTATGGGAATTAAATTTTGCAGTTGCTAAGTGTTCCGAGGGGAAAAAAAACCATTGGATTGGATGATGATGGATCAGCATAGTGAAGGGAAGACATTTCCCATCTCCTGGAGTGCTTGCAGAATGTGCCAGTGTCCTCAGTGCTCCCTTGCTTCTTTTTTTTTAAAATTATTATTAAGCTCTCTCCTTGATATTTCTGTTATTTTTATGTGGTGGAGAGCAGAGGGTGTGTATTGAAGTAAACCAGGGTGTGTTGGACCTTCTCGTAGAGTTTCAAAACGGGTGCTTAGAATCCCACCCGTCCACCAAGGACCACTGCCAAATAGAACCTTTTAACGCTTTCAAGAAGAGTTAAGCGTTTCTGTTTTTCAGCATGGTGTTTTCAGGAACACACGGCCATGTGGCTATTGTTAATAAGGCTAATGTTCTTTTTCTAGGAATTTATGACATCTAGAAGACATTTATGATTGGCTACATTTATTGTCAGGAACTGTTATAACAATCCTTGATGATAATAACAATAGTAACAAGGATTTGTGGGTGTGAATGAAAGAGCAGACAAAAAATGTTTTTTGAGTGTTTGTTGAGACTTTGACAAAAAGCAAAACAAACTGCTTTCTGAAGACTCATGGAATGTTTCTGTTGGCTATGATGTTTGGCAATTTAAATCATATGTTTTAATAATGACCGTTGCCTTGTTTCCCAGGCCAGATGTGGTCGGGGGATTAATGGCATGGTTTGCAGAGTTAATGAATGTGTAGCTGAGCATGGAGCCCAGTGCTTCAGCATGCATCCACAGGAGTCATAGTGGTGAGGCCATGTCCTCCTGATTCTGTGCTAGTCACTCACCAGGGTATCTTAGGCTTGCCCCCCGCCCCCCCTTACAGTATAGTATGGCACATTTTTAAAGCCTCTTCTTTCTGCGATAGCCTCCAAAGTAAAAGCATTCATTTATGTCTGATATTAAGTAATTTAAATGTGTTAGAGCTCTGCTGTTGCTGGTTTGGTTTGTTTGACTTCACACGAAAGGGTCCAGGCCAATTCATCTGCAGCCACCACTTTTCCTGAATCCTCCCCTCTGCATTAATGCAGCATGGTTGAGTGATATTTCCACATGACTGGCTGTAGCATTAGCTTCTCTCCTGTAGCCATGTTGCGTCCTCTAGAAAATGTTGCAGTGCAGTGTTGTTCTGGGAAACAAATATTCAGTTTTTCCCAAGTTACACCCATAGTCCTAAACAAACTGCATCTGCAGAAGGTACAGTGAATGAAAGTACTGCATGAGTTTGTAGTCATGGGTCACAGCCTATTTATCTTTCATACTTTCTGCTGTTGTGTTATTTGGCTTTCTCTCTGAGCAGAGCTCATGGACAGTTCCTGAAATAAAATGCCTTTCTCTGGCAAACAATTGACATACAGGTCTTACAAGCAGCCCATTGTCTGAGAGACACCATTTGTGTTAATCGGTCCCTGACACTTCTTGGGGCTCTTTCCTAGTCCTTTCGGTGGGATGTGTAGAGCACTGCTGCTTTTGCTCCGTTCATGCACAGCTACCTGTAGGCATTTGTCACTCACATCATTTGTCTCAGTGTGTACTGCAGGTCTCCCTCAGCAGCCATTCTGTTCACAAGCCCATTTGTTCAGCCCCCAGGTACAGTATCTTACATCCTTGTACAGTCAAGGGTCTTGACAGATGTTCCGGTACAGGAAATTCCGAATGGTGAAGTGTTGGGAACGGTTTAGGAATTTTCTATACGATTAATCAGAATATTATATACGCCAGACATTATCTGGGAGTTCTTCAGTTATAATTTTGTGCAAAATACCATACATTTGAAGTAGTATGCCTCCACTTGTTGGCTTCCTCTTATTCAGGAAGATATTTAGTGTCGTGGCCTGCTGTTCGGTGAACGTATGTGGAGGAAGTGCAGCAGGCCACCGGCTCAGCACGGCGGGAAGACGGCACAGCGAACGGTGGAAGCAGGGACTGTATTGGCTTGATTTTCATGCTGAGCAGTATGGTGCTGAATGGCAAGTTGGACACCCATTTGTCTCTCTTTAGCAGTTTAGATGGGAACGAAAGCACCAAGAGTAATTCCATTACGGCTGTCCACGGAGATTGCTGTACAGAGAACGTGCCAAATACAGCGTTTATGTACAAAGCCACCAGGAACCCAATCATTAGATTAGGGAAGTGGGCAAAAAGAATGCTTATTCATATGCTGTTTAAAAACAAATCGGATTTAGCCCGTGTCATATTGTTACATACGTTGGAATATGGCATTTGTCGCACCATGCGCGTGCTTTTTGGTAGCAGGAAGTCGTACCTTCTGATTTGAAGAAGATTGTGGTGGACAGTAGCAGCTCTTGTGTTACCAGTGAACATGCATTTTTTTTTTTAAACCTGTTGCACTTGGTTCTTCATCCTCCTTTTCTAGTCCAAGACAGGAGTGAAAGTGGTATTGGCCTGGTGTGTTGAGCGGAACCCCTTTGCTATATTTCTGTATAAGCTGGGCTGCCCTGAGAGGGCTGGGGAGCACACTTTCAACCATCGCCTTTCAATGTCAGCTCCACCACTCTTTTCAGACCGATTCGGATCGATGTGATTTGCAATCATTAACTATGTAGCAAGGATTCGAAGGGGTCAGGACAAGAGTGGGGGAATTGTCTAGCTGTTTGTCCCATGTTGAGTTCTCCCTGCTCTCTGTCCTTTTCCTGCTTCTCACATTGGCATTCAGACAGCTTCCATGGTGTGAAAGGAGTTGCTGCTTGCTGAAGACCTCTCAGTCTTCTCTTGAGATAACACATGTCTGTGATATTTGGCTTTTTTTAGGAAAGAAAAACCAGATTGCTTCACTTTAAAGCATGTGCCTGCCATCCTTGATAGTTTGAGGTTTCAAAAACAAGCCTGTGAAAAGAAAACAAAGCCATTGGGTCATATGTGAAGACCATAACCTTCTACGCTACCAAAGGGGTGGCACAGTTCTCAGAAAAGGCCATGTTTTGAAACAGTTATGGCCCCTTAGCCGCAATTACTGAAGACTGGCAGAATGGCAATTCAGCAGATTATAGCAGCGCTTTGGGTCTGGTCTGGAAGGACTTATCTGGCTGGAGTAACATCTTAACCCATTTCACTACGACAAGGATGTTATGGGCCACATATTGGGACTATGACTGTGATCAATGCCATTTGAGCGGCTGCAATCCAGTTATATCCATAAGGGCAAATCCTTGTTACTCTTGGCTAGTCAAGCACCCAGCTGTGAGAGAAATGAAAAGTGAGTGAAGGATTTTACAAGGAAATAAGTGTGACTGCGGTTTCTCGTAAAGCACTGCGAGCTTGTGGAAGGTGTGAGCCTGTCAAAGGCAAGACCCCCAACTGTGTAAACAACCACTTGTGCCACTTAGGCGCTGATCCAAACAGTAGAGAATTATCATGTCCTGCCATTAAATAACCAAATAACAAAAACCACCGTTTTTTTTTCTCAAAACTCTGTTTTCTTACAGATTAACATGGCAGCTGCCAAAGACATTCATTTTATTTGACTTTTTATGGGTCATTTTTTTTTTTTTTGCTCACTTATTTTCTCTGCAGTCAACAAACTGTGCATCTAATCCTGTTGTTCTCTCAGATTTAAAGTATGAAGCTCCAAAATCTGTTGTTGCTGCATCATCAGAATAAAAATCCTTGACCCATAGTAAGTTTTTTTTTTTTTTTTTTTTTTTTTTTTTTACCTTGGAGACAATGTGGTCCAGTTTTAGTAAAGTGGAATATTGTGAAAGCGTCCCCTTTTGCCTGTTTGATCCGGGACTGGAGGGATTTAGCATAAAAACAATAGCCTTGTGTGATGCGGTGCAAATCTCTTCCTTGCCAAGTGTGGCATTGTTCAGGGTTTGCTGAAATCACACACTTGGACAGACAGCATAGGTCATGGTGGTGCTCGTGGCTTAGTGGTTAAGAACACAGCTGTAATCTGGAGGCAGAGCTTTGCTGTGAGCAAGATTCTCAACCCTAGTTGCTCTTTATAATACATCCAGTTATGAAGTTGCTAAAGATTCTTCTTTTTGGTGAAAGTGGCTGCTGAATACATAGTCCAGCATTCAGTGGTGCCTGAACTGCACGGGTGGTAACAGTATTTTGAGCAGGACTGAAGCCATCATGTGGGACTTGGTCCATCAAGCCTGGATTGCTTTTATTGCTTTTTGTCTTACTTTTTTTTTTTTTTTTTTTTTTTAAAAAACGGGGGGGGGGGGGGGAATTCTGATCTAATTCAATGTGTAGTGCTTCTGTTTGATAAAGCATCCGTAGTGCTGGCAAAAAACCTCTAATCTGTAGAATTTGACATATAGCTCTCTAACTGAATTTAGTCCGTTTGTGTAAGTTTGCAACTGCTACAGAGCCTCTGTCATCCATTCTGTCAATGTCGCTGTTTCCCTTTTAAATGTTTTTATTGATATTTTTGTTCAGCAGTGTCTGTCCCTTATTGATTTACGAGTAAATTTGATACCTTACATAAGGTCTTTTATGCCTCAGTTTGATACCATATAATTTGATATCTTCAGTTTTATTATACTTTCGCCTTCCTTTGAACCCTGACCTAAAACCAAAGACAGCCTGAAACTCCTGTCCTCCAGTTTTTCCAAAATAAAAGGTAGATAAACAGTTACGCTTCATTTGATCCCTTATTATGGTGCCTTCAAAAATAGAGGTGATTCTGTTTCACAGCGTTGCATTTCTTGTAAATGCTGCGAAAGTACAGAAACTATGACATACTTCTTCGGAAAGCTCGGTGTCTCGAAGATGTTGTAATTTTGGAGATGACTAAAAGGTACATCTGACCTCACTTGTAAACCCACGAGTGAGTGATTTTCACGTTTTTGCCGAAAAAAGCACAAAACATTTTAAAAATGCCTCACACTTCAGTTTCTCCTAAGTTCATTCCACTGTAATAATGGAAAAAATTTTTTTTATCAAGGCAGCAGTTATGTATGCTTGAAATAATGCAGAGGTTAATTCCACAGAGCAAAGTCAATGTCTTTCTGTAATGAAAGAACAGTTTTCTAGTAGCTGCGTATATAGTTCGGCATGTTCTACAGCCTCAAGTGTTCTGTCCTGATCCCCGGTTACCTTCGTATCAGACTGGATTAGCAGTTTTTTGGGTAAAAAATGCACGCATGTTTCCTCCTGTTTCCTGAGAAAAGAGGTCTGCTGCTTTGCCAATTTGCTTTGTTTTCCTTATTTGACTGGCTGTTGGCCATAGTTTAATATTGGTTGTTCCTGGTCAGTTGGACTCATGTGAGCGATCTTGGCTGTTTGAGAAGAAGACTTTGCGTGATCACAGTGCTGTAACAACACGGTTTTCAAGCTATTGCTGTGCAGCACATGGAAGGTTCACTAGCCTGATGCTTTTTGGTATCCTCAGGCAACGCCCGGATTAGTGCCGTGACAGCAAAAACAATGGAGGGGACACAGTCCCATTGCAGGACAGGGAAGCCTGCAGGGTCAACCAAGCCCAAATCCGCTTGTCAGACAGCGGGCAGTACGGGTCGAGGGGGTAGGTCACATATGGCTTTGCATCAGCTGTGATTAACCTTGGTCACCACAGCGGTCCCTCCTGGAATAAAGTAAGGATGTAGACAAGTACATGTGTTTCCCTTGGACCTCTGACAACAATTTTAGTCTGGGTCAGATCTCTCATCAGGCCACCTTTTTGCTACTGCTTCTTACACTGATGCTTGTTGGACACTCCTGGTAAAGCACAAGTATGCTGGTTGGAACCCATTCCAACAACTCAAATGTCCAGATTGCTACCACATCGTGTTTCGTCTTTATATCGGGTCTAATTTTTTTTTTTTTTGTTGTGGAGATGCATTTTACTTTTTTTTCCTCTTAACTGATGTTGCCAGTTAAGAAGTTCAAGAAGAAAGTTTGGAGCGCAGAACCTGCTTACCGACGCCCTGCCGACTGCATTCATAGCTGGATGCAGCAGTGATTCCTATTCGTGAGACAGGTCTTGGAATTATTTGTGCTTAATTTCATTTGGTAGGCAGATTCCTCACTTCTCCCTTCTCGCTGTGGGGCCGAACAAGTCAGTGATGTGGACTCGTGCAGATTTTCCTGCATATACGATTAGTTTACGTGCATTTTTGCAGACCAGTAATGAATAGCAGTTGGAAGCAATGACAGTGAGCCATAGTTTAGTAATTTTTAATGACTAGGTAGATGATGGTCCTTTAGATCAGATTTGAGGCTAGCCAGAGGAGATCTCCTGATGATTCTTCATGACAGGAAGTTTTCCAATTTTTGTGCACAAGTTTCATCTGCAGCACCATTGAAATCAACCCATTCATCTCCCTGTACAGTGCTGGATTCCTGCTTGAATGCTGATCTTGCTAATATTGTGTTGAAAACCATGGGGCTCTTCTGTGTTCCTTGAGCCTTTCGGAATGAGGGAGGTGGCTATGGTCAGCCACACAGAGAAGCCCTCTCTCTGTGTACTCAGTCAATATCGTAGCCACACTAGGAAGTTCCTTTATCATCCCTGTGAGTCCTGTTCAGATACATGCCTTTCAGAGGGACAGCATCTATTAACATAGCAAATGTGTTAATAATTAATAGCTGCCAGTCTTAAGTCCCAAGACATACCTACTGTAAGTCTTTTGAACAAGATACTTGTTCTGATGCTGATCTTTTAAAGTCAAATATCCAGCTGTCTAAATAAGTGAAACTGTTGCTTTGTATGCAGGCACTGGACTAAATAAAAATAATTCAGGGAATCCCTCTGCAAAGCAGCTGTAGCTGGGAGTCTTGCTGTGTTTGAACAACTCTGTGCTGTCTGACACCCAAGGCTTTGCCAGCAATGTTCATGCCAATGCCTTGATAAGAACTTGGCCCTTAATTCCCATGAAACTCCATCCCAAAGGAGGCTCTGGTCATTCAAAATGGACAGCAGTGCATGGGGACATTTCCTTGAGATAATACAAAAAGTGCAAACAAAACAGTAGGGTTACAAGTTAAAAATGTTTTATCATTTTCGCTTTTGTAACTTAAAATATTGATATTTCCAGGTTTTTTCCCCCGTGTTATAGGGGAAGGTCTTCTTGAAAAAGTTGTGAAGCGTATCTTGGATTGCAAGATAACCTACGCAGGGGATTGCCCCTAGGAAGCAAAAGTCGTAACAAGACTGTCATTCTTTATTAGCAGACAGATCAAATTGTTTTATTGCCCCCATCAGCCTCCATCTGCCAACAGTAAATAAGCTGTCTTAAGCAGCTTTTTTTCCTCTTGGAAAAAGTTGCTCAGCTGTGCATGACAAAGATATTGATCAGGATATTAGAAATTAATCCGTTTGTCATGCTCAGCAGGAGCTGGATCCAGCCTGAAGTGGGAAAATGAATGCAGGAGCAGGGTGCCACCGTGTGTACCATACTACACTCTACTATGTGTATTGCAGCGATCCTCATTTAAATCTGAGCACTTAAAAGGTGGTCAAAAGCCAAATTCCAGGACACAACTGTCATGGAGAGTGACAAACTATCATTACTGCTGGTTAAATTATTCTTTCTTTTCACATAGATTACTTATTAGTTGCAGATCTGTCTTCCATTTCCTCCCCCAGTAGGCACAGACCAGCAATAAGGACTTAAAGGTTCTGCCCTGCCGTACACTAAATGATTTATTTTTTGCACATAAATAGCGCAGGGAGCGACTCCGAAGCACCTTCACAAACTCCGATCTCCAACTTACATCATCAGAATGGGGTACGAAAACACCGGACTGTTTAAAACGGTCTGCAGTATTTCTAAAATCAGTGTCGGGTTCTCCAGCTGATGCAATGTGAGCCGGCTCATACAGGTACTTGGATATAACGTTTGGATCATTGTTTTATATTTTTAGTTTCTAATACTTCAGCAGGATTATTTGAGGACATTCTAATATTTCATTAGACTAGAAATGCCTGATATATTTAAAAAAGAAACGGCAAATAGTATGCAGTGTTATTACAAATTGGAGTTCCGGTTGGTTTTGGATGCCGTGTGTCCGAAGTCATTCATCTGAGAACGTCCTCTTTTGTTTAGTGTCTCCACTTAGACTAGGCCGGATCTGTTCCACTGTAGGAAATTTGGTGTTTCAACCGGTACTGAGATGTTATCACTTTGGCATGTGCTTGGTCGTGTGACTAAGCCACCCCACACCTACTGCAGGATATGGCCCAAACTAAGCGCCTGACTAACACATTGCGATACCATGCGCTTGCAGTTTAATAACAGGGTCTGCTATTGTACGCCGCTGTCTTCTGGGTGCAGCGGCGCATCCCAGGATTTGCATGTGTGTGACTCACTGCCCAGGAAGTACCCCCCCCATCTCTCTCTCTCTCGCTTTGTCGCTCTTTCGCTCTCCTCTCCCTGCTGCCCCTGCACTCTGCAGCGGGTGTGGTTTTTCCTAGATGAAGCAAGGGGACCCCTGCGGCAGATCCAGCCGACGGATGTGTGGATGTGCCGTCAAAGGAAATGTAATTTCGCAGCCAGTGTGGGAGATGCTGCTCAAAAGCGTTCATGTCCAGACGCTGCTCTCATTGTACACAGGGCAGCTTTTGATGTACCTTTTTGATGGCGTGGCCTTTTCTGAGGGGTTTGCTTACTTGCTGACTCAAATGGGATGGGTTGTTGTAGAGTGCAGCCCATGGATATTTCATGTGCACTTAAGGTGGGGGGATGGGGGTGCTCCTAATGGGGGCGGGGTGGCCGACTCATTCGGACCCATCCAGCACGCTTCCTGCTGAGACAGACTTTTTGGGTATCGTGTAAGGAAGCGGGTTGATTCCTGCACGTTCAGGGTCCAGAGACCCACTGGGTTTTGGGCGGCCTTGGCAGCGCTATGTCTTTCCAGGCGCCGCTAAATAATTCAAGTGCTATTCAGCTGCAAGGCCATTTTTTCAGCTGAGGGTCGATTAGGAAGATGGGTCGAAACGCAAGCCGATCCTCAGCTCGCAGCACAGTGCTGCGTTCTCGGGCACTTCCCTTTCCTGCGCTTTCAAGTGGCTCCTTTGTCATTACCTGGTTTAGCTGAAAAGCGCAACAGTTTTTTTTTTTTTTTTTTTTCTCCTTTTCCCAAAATGTCTTTTTGTTTGCATGGGGTGCCGCTTAGAGGTTAAAGAAACAGGCTGGAGAGACTCATGGCTTTACTCTTGGGGGTCTTCTGGCAAAATATCCAGTTATTGAAATGGGTAGCATTTAAGGAAAATTGTTGGCTAAGCATTGAAACAAAAAATGGTTTGTAGTAAATTTATGCCCTCTACTGTTTTGATTTTGTTAGCCACCGTTTCATTCCTGCATACCTGCCTAGCCAAACTATGGCCATGTTAAAAATAACTTTTTTAGAGTGAAGCTGCAAAGCTTAAATGAAACTGTCATATTGGGTTCTAGACATCCATGTGATAATCCACCCATGTTGTCATGTACTCTATAGGCCAGGAGGGGGGTGGGTGTGAACTGGCAACAACCTTTCACTCTCATTCCCAGGGCTGCTCAAGGTTTCGGAGGCCTTGCCAATTCACCAGCGTTCCTCCAGCCATTCCAGGAGAGCAGTTTGCTTAGCAGGAGGGGTTTTGAACCTCTTCACACAGCATAAATGGGTTGAAGAGCATGAGGCTGTCAGTTTGCACTCCACTGTGCAACCGATAGAGGACCAGAACTTGGAGGCTGTTTTAAAACTATGTAGTGGGTCTGGTCAGCTTTGTGTCAACTGGGGGGGGGGGGGGGAGCCCTTTTAAAACCCAGTGAGCAGATGCTGCTTGCACTGAATATTCTGCCCTGGGATAGTGCATAGGGCGTACTTGTTGCACCCAGACGCTGCTGTTCTAGAGAAATGAGCATTTCCAGACTCCCCACTCTAATCCAAATATGGTTAAGAAAATAAAGCCCTCCAATTTCCTGAGCTGCCTGTTGTAGCACCGATTACACCACAGCAGACGGTTTGGCTTCTTGTCAAAAGGCTCAGCTGAAGTACACTAGCAGTGTTCTTTCCTTAAAATAAATAAATAAATAATAAAACCCATACTCTCTGCAAACGCTTGTAAACAAGCGAAGCAAAATCGTGTCTTTGTGGTCACCCACTGTGACGGTGTGAATGTGTGTAAGTGAGCATCAGTCTCAAAAGTAGCTGCATCTCCTTTGAATCTTCAGCCCATGCAGGCTTACCTGCTAGTGTTAGGAAGACCCCATCTGACCGCTGCTTATTTTATACACACGATCAATTAAAAGCTATAATTTGAGAGTCAGCCGGCGGCTGAGATGGCAGCTGAGTCATGCTTTACAGTTTGGTGAATGTCATATTATTTATGGAAAAGACTTTACGGGCTATAATTGTCGCCTTCTGACCAGTGCAGTTCATCTCATACCGCTTGCAGTTCTCAAGGTGCTTAAATCTTCCTGAATTTTAAACAGATGGTAGTAGTATGAGCGTGGTAAACTTGTCAGTAAATGCATGTCTCTTACAATTGTCTGTGACTGTAGGTGGGATTTTTGGGATGTGAGTGGAGTGGCTCTACAGTCTCTCTTTCTTTCTCGAATTTAGATTTTTAATTTCTTTTTACAGTGTCCTGTGAACAGTACTGCAAGATGTGTTCAGCCATAGAGAATAATTTTAACAATAGCAGTAGTAATGGTTATAATTTGTAATGTATTGTTTGTACAGCAGTGCATTTGTTTGTATCCTTCTCTAGTCACACATAAGTTGCTCACAGGCATGTGAAATATTTATCAGCAGTCGGTTGCCGATGCATCTTGTATCTGATGCCAGCTTGAGCACTGTTCAGTTTTGTTCAAAGAAGAGATATGATCTTCCCAGGTGAATAAAATGAATTGGGCAAAATGCCTTCATTACCTGAAATTATTTTAATGGAGGCTATTTCTGCAGATAAAGTTTATAGCAAGGCTGCTGAGAGTGATAACTGGATGGTGGCTAACGTTTTGCCATTAATCTCTTGCTTTGTTTGAAACGCTAGTCTTAGAAAGGTTGTTTTGGCACTACACTTATTTTACACTAGTGTTTCAGTTTGCGTTATGCACTCATGCATGGTTTCGGTCTTGCTTTTCCAGCAGGGTTGCACATGGGCCGCACCACGGTGGAAGACGGTGTTGGCTGATTTGTTTGGCCTCGGCCTCCGGTTCAGTTGCTTGATCTGTAAGTGCGGTCTCACACCGATTAAGCCCTGGAATTTGGGACAGGTAGCTTCGGCGCCGCTTAATTGGTGTCATGGTTCACGTAGCATCGCTGATGCGGTGTCGGCACAAAGACTGGAGTTTGCTTGCGGCAACATCCACTTTGCGTGAAATGGTGCGGTAACAAGGGAGGCGCCGGCAGCGTTTGATTTGTTTCGGGTCCCTCGCTGCTCCTTTCTCGCAGCCCCCTGCAAAATTAATCGGTGTTTTCAATTTGCGGACCCCTGCGGCCAGCGATCCGCAGCAGGGGCTTTGGACTCAGGTGCGCTGTACCTGCGGCTGGGTCTCGGGGCGGAAAGATTCTTTACGGCTTAGAAGTGATGCGATTTTTTTTTTTTTTTTTTTCTTTTGAAGGAGGAGGATGACAGACAATTAATAATTCTGGTTCAGCCTTGGGGCCTTTTCCTAAAAGCCACTATTTTGCGTTTAAATGTTGTCATAATTTGTTTGGCCACCACCAGTGCCTGCTGGGGAGTTGGGTGTGGAGAGCAGGCTAGGCCTCCTGTGCTGATCACGGCACCGTCGCATCCACAAAGCTGGTCGTAGCGCCAGCCTTGCTCTTGTCATCGCAAGGATCCAATTTAAACAGATGTTATTTTTTTCTTTGCATGGTTGAGTCATCTGATTAAAAAATATGTACATATGTCTTCATGGACTGTCGCGGTGGGAATCAACAGCGACGGTTCAGTTCCGTACGCTGCAGTAGGGAGACACGAGCTGTGTACACATTTGATGGGCGCCCCTATGGACCAGACTTGGCTGAAGCCAGCAGCTTTATCTGTCCTTTTTACATCAGACTACCTGCTCCTTCTTTTTTATACCGCTAGGTTAAGTCGCTTCTTCCGTTCAGGGAGCTTTGAAAGGTAATTTAAGCTTGATTGGCCCGATATCAGTAGACCTGATATGAAATATTAGCTCGGAGTTATTAATGGTTCTCCGCTGATATATATGGGTTTCTTTCATGTATAATGCAGGGATGAAAACTTAACGCATGGTTCTTTGAGGGTACAGGTTTGTCCTAGTTCAGATGGTCTGGCCCCAGGGGTGCGTGAAAGGCCTCCTACTGCTAGCAACCAGCTTGGGGCTTATTAGCCTCACAACAGCAGTGCTGGCACCTTTTACCCCCCTGCCGTTCTGTCCGTCTCCGTGCTGTCACGGCCCCTGGATACAGCTGAGCTTCGGCACTGCGGCAACCCTTTAAGTCCCCTACGCTTTGTGTGGACCAAGTTTTGTGAAGAGTTTGAAATCTCTGTTACAAATTTCACTTTCTCAAATCAGTGCAATGGTGTAGAAAAAAAAAAAATCTTAAACAAGCTGGAATGTGACGGGCAAACGGTCTTTCATTCTGCGTTTTCTTTTTCTTGCATTTATGCTTGCTTGTTTCACTTTAAGAATGTTGTTAAAATGTCTTGTTTGTGCAAGGCATTATTAAAATGAGAAAACAGTGCAGTGATTCTTTTTTCCTTTCCCCCCCTAGTATTATGTGCCAAGAACCTGGCCAAAAAAGACTTCTTCCGTAAGTATGCACCTTTGTTTGTTTGTTTGTTTGTTTGTTTGTTTGTTTGTTTTGTTTTTTCCAACAATCTCTGTCTTGTTGGGGGTAGAATTCTCAACCTGACAGAATGCATGCACATAAAATATATCATCAGTTTGATGTATTTATTGGTACATGCTGGGTTTTGACCTGGCAGCTGTAAATACAATAATTCTTTTTGCCATGTCGTCACATCTGCTGCACAGGTACCCTGGGCTTTTAGGGACTGAAACATAGACCAGAATACTGCTGGTTTAATTTAAAAATGGGACATGACATATTTGTGGAAACATAAGTTTGCTTGATTTTGTTCAAGTAGTTCAGTATAAATAATTTGATTGTGTGGAGGAGTATAAACTGGACCCAGTGGCAGAGCAATGAAATAAAGGGAATTGGGAAATGTGCTTCATTGTGCCTGAGTTCTGCATACTGACTTCCCGTCACTGGTATGTTTGGGCTGGTGTGTGTTCACTCTGGTGCCTATAGTTATTCTGTGAGAATTCAGCAAAAGTGACACGTTTGCTGCACTGAAGGAAATGCCACCCACAGAGGCAGAGAAGTACGTGGAGTCTAAGGTGGCCGATGATTTCAGTGGGAGCTGACAGGCGAAGAATAATGAGAAGGAAGCGGAATCACTCTGTCTTCCTCTCGGCACACAGCTTTGTACAAGATGAAGCTGACAGAGGACTGAGTAGATTAGAGGCCGCAGCATCGGTCTCTCTGTCACCTCCCAGTCGCCATTTTAGCCTCTTATTGATCTTTTGATCGTGTTTGGGAGATGCTGCTTAAGGAGTGGCAAATGTGAGCAAACGGTTAGATGTTTTATTCACGGAAGTCTCTGCTTTTATACTTTCGGGGTGCAAGGATGGCTGCGACACCTCCTGGAAGTATCCTTAGGTGAAAGGGTTTGTGCTTTTTCCACTGCAAGGTTGGGGATGTTAACAGCTGTTTGTTATTCCCCAGAAGAGAAGCAGTGCATTTGGTTCTTGGTCTGAAGGCTCCAGGTGATGAAGGTGTGTCTGTTGGTCCAGCAAGTTATAGGAACAGCTGCCTTTGTCCAAGGCTCACCATGCGTTCTGTGTCACAGGATTACCGGACCCCTTCGCCAAAGTGGTGGTGGATGGATCAGGACAGTGTCACTCCACGGACACGGTTAAGAGCACATTGGACCCGAAGTGGAACCAGCACTATGACCTGTGAGTGACCGGCCGAATGCGTCATGTTCCATGCGTGACCATGAACGCAGAGCTACTGAATTGCATTTGACTTTTTCCAATGAGAACTGTCAAACTGAGTTAGATGGGGTCAGGTTTCAGAAAACAGCAGGGATCTCTTGAAATGCAGTTTCCCTTCGCAGTCACATCTGTTGTCGCAGACTTTCAGGGAACCTGAAACGCTGTCAGATTGTCTCTTTGGAACATAGCACAGCCTTCTGTGTCTGGGTGGCCATGATTCTCCATTTCCTGGTTCTGGTGGTTCCCTGTAGCTGCTGTTTTTCCTGTGTCAGCATGCAAAGTGAGTTCAGGCCCAGTACCTCTGTCCCCAGGTATGTCGGAAAGGCAGACTCCATTACCATTAGCGTCTGGAACCACAAGAAGATCCACAAGAAACAGGGAGCAGGCTTCCTGGGCTGCGTGCGCCTCCTGTCCAACGCTATCAGCCGCATGAAGGACACAGGATGTATGTAGCAACACGTGCGCACACACACACACGTCACCATTTTGATTTGTGTGTATATGATGTACATCCAACAGTAAGCTGATGTGATGTTGCTGATTATTGTGGTTACTTGTGAGTTTCCTCAAAAATTTACACCCCATGCAGTAGAATAAACTTTGAAGACGCTGCTTGCATGTTTTACCATTTCATAGCAAGAGCAGAGTGCTCGTTTGAGTTGAACAGAATTTTTAAAGGAGCATTTAGATTTGATCTCTGGCCTCTTTCAGACCAGCGGTTGGACCTATGCAAGCTCGCTCCCAGTGACAGTGACACCGTTCGTGGTCAAATTATAGGTAAGTACTGACCCCTGCAGGTAGTGAAACAAGCTGTTGCTACGTAGGTCTCTGGAGTGCTTTGCATTTGCTTCACGCTGCCTCTGAGTTGGACTCCTCTTGTGGCACCCAGTGAGCCTTCAGACCCGTGACCGGATAGGAGGTGGAGGACCTGTGGTGGACTGCAGGGGACTTCTGGAAAGTGATGGGTGAGAGACTGGGCTGTTCAGTTTTGTGGTCAAATTCTGACCTCTGCTGCCTGCAAGCTGAGTTACAAGGCTTCTATGGGAATGTATTTGGTTACAGTGTTAGGAATATTTTTATGAAATTGTCAGTCATTTTCCTTTGGCCAAATGATGTTTTTACAGATGATTTCATCAGAAGGGAATATTTTGATATCTAAGAGACTAGGCAACAGGGATGTTTCCAGACAGCTTGGCGTATCATTTCATCTGTCCTTTGTTGTTTGTGGTGCTGTTTGGCTGTGGTGCGTGCGTGCGTGTGTGCACGCGCACTGAAAACTGATCTGCAAGCTGTGAACAGGTGGTTAGTGTGTTGAGGATACTGAGGCACCTCCTTGCTGTGTTTCAGGCCTGTCTTTGAAGATTCAGGCCCAGGAAGGCCACTCAGCTGCTTCATGGAAGAGCCGCTACCCTACACAGACAGCACGGGTGCCGCTGGCGGCGGCGGGAGTGGCTGCCGCATCCCCGAATCGCCAAATCAGGAGCAAAGGCTCCAGGCACAGCGGATTAGAAGCCAGGAAGGCCGCAGTGGGCACGGGCACACCCCTCAAACCCGGCCACATGGCCACCAGTCGCCTGACCTGCCTGAGGGTTATGGTGAGTGCTGCCCCAGAGTGCCAACGTCTCAGACACACAGTGACTACAGCGTCATGCCTCGAATAGTTACAAAATTAGAAGTGTTTGCTTTGTGCTCCTCAGCTATTTAGCAGTTAATTTGAACCGATCTGTTAGTAAGCTTACAAAATTTTGTTCTGTTATAAAGCTGTTACTACTGCTAACCTTCCAAAGAGCTCTCAAAAAATATTCCAGCCTTGACCCAGTATTTAAGAAGGTAACTAAAACTCAGCTAAGGACAAACACGATGATAAGTGTATTCCAGTTTTATATTTTTTCATTGGTAGTTTCATATCCTGGTGCCGCGGCTGCATGTAAGCATTTCAGTCCTACAAGAGACATTTCCAGGTTTAATCCCAAAGGCTGACCCTGCAGGGCAGCATTGTAGGACAGTGCCAGGTCTCTCACGCTCAGTTTGACAAGATAAATAGCCGCCAGATTGCGTCTCTTCTCTGTGCTGGCAGCCGCAATGCCCGTTTTTCCCCAGCCTGTACTATAGCACATACCTCGGCAAGAGCTGTGGCCCAGGAGCCCCGGCTTTAATGTCATGTTGCCCCTGTGCCTGTTTTCCGCTGCAGAGCAAAGGACAACCATCCAAGGCCAAGTTTACTTCCTCCACACCCAAACTGGTGTAAGCACCTGGCACGACCCACGAATACCACGGTAGGTGCTGGCCCTGTTTAACACTGGCTGGGTGCAGGATTTTTCTGCTCCACAATGAGTGCCTTTTGTTCTCTCTCTCTCGCTCTCTCAAATTTCATTTAAGAGAATTAAGTGAGAATTAAAGAGAATTTTCTGTTGACTGTTAATGCGGATAATTCACTGACCCTGAAATCACAACTTAATCAATTAAACCTTTATCAGAACCAGAAATTATAAGCATTCTTTGATCACAAGTACAAAAAAGCTACTGCAATATGTACATGGAGGATTGGCAAGAGGGTGCAAGAGTGGACAAGGACGCGAGAAGAAGCCTCTAGCGCCTCCATGTTGTTCCCCACTCAGGGACCTCAACAGTGTGAGTTGTGAAGATCTAGGACCACTGCCTCCAGGCTGGGAGGTCAGGAGCACAGTGTCAGGGAGGATTTATTTTGTGGACCATAATAACAGAACGACCCAGTTCACGGACCCCAGACTACACCAGATCCTGAGGTAAAGGCACAGGGACTGTGATTGCCTTTAACTGGGTTTCTTTCCCTCTTCCTTTGATCAGGTCTTCTCTCAGCCTCATCACACATGATCTAATATTAACAACTTTTACTAATGTTGATCTGTGGAAATTTTTTTGCGCAGCCCATATTTTTATGCATTGTTTTGGTTCTTGATGGTTTTATGTTCTCTCTGTGAAGGAATTGTATATCTAAATGTTGTGTCTGTTTGTTTATGTGTGAATGTGCACTACGTGTGTGTGTGTGTGTGTGTGTGTGTGTGTGTGTGTGTGTGTGTGTGTGTGTGTGTGTGTGTTTCTTTTGTCTGTGCTGTGTATGTGAGCCAGTCAGCACTCGCAGGTGAAAGAGTCGAGCCAGGCCTTGCCTGCGCAGACGGACGCCCCGGCAGAGGATGGGGGTGGCGGCGGTGGTGAGGGTGAACTGCCCGTGCGCTGTGAGCGCGACCTCGTCCAGAAGCTGAAGCTGCTGCGCCACGAGCTGTCGCTGCAGCAGCCGCAGGCGGGTCACTGCCGTATTGAGGTGTCCCGCCAGGAGATTTTTGAGGTGCTTGCTCCTGCTCTACTTTGCTGTTCTGTGTCACTGTGCACGCACAAGCTACCGGGACAGAAGCACACAACTTGTTTAGAGTAAAAATTGTACTGGGTTCCTTGAACAGAGATGCCTTTTGGTGGGAGAGTGCGGTTACATGGACCTGCTCGATTGCTCAATTGCCCACTTCTGTGCATGGCCTGTAGGTGTCAGTATTTACCATACACACACATTGCCCATCAAGTACATATGTATACATATATTGAAATCATCCATCCCCCCAAAGCATATAAACACTTGATTTATTTATGTGCATGTTTCCTTATTATTTTGGTTATTGCTACTACTACTGTTTACCTGTTGATCCAGACTCTTGCTGCTAGTTGTGCAGTGCTGTTCTTAATTTTGTTGTTCAATTGCTTTGGCAACACAACTGAAGATTTGTCCAGCCAATAAAGCAACAAATTCAACCGAACTGCCTCTATTTAGCCGCAGACATTCTGAAATCAAACTGTTTCTGAGTCGCAGCGGTTATTTTTTCTGCTTTATTCTTCAGTCAGGTTAAACAAGGGATTTTTGTCCCATGTATATGCCAACTCATTAACCTGCATTATTGTCTGGTGGTTAATTAAAAGTCGGTGTGTTATTTATATTCAGCCCACAGTAAAAGTCTGATCAGCTTATTTCTGGCAGCAGAGTCTTAGTACTCGGGAAGCCCTGGATCGTTCTGGTTGTTTTTGTTAAACTTCGGGGCCTGGCTGTTTCCGCTTGTGCCGATCAGAAAGTTATGTTGCGAAAGTAAAGTTAAACTTATTAAGAAAGTCACATTCTTATTGCATTCATTATAGCGGAGTCCTCCATGTTAAACAATGAATATTCTGCATTGTAAACATTGTGACGTCACTCTCTGATTTGTACCCTGTGTTTGTTACACGTTATCAAAATCTGTATCTGCCCTTTCTTGAATACAGGATGTGCACGTTTATAGATAAGAATTTTTTGCTATTCAGCACTATGGTGTTGAAGGGCTCATGGGACTGTGGCCTTAACCATTGTGCTCCTTTGTACAGGAGTCTTACAGACAAATCATGAAAATGAGACCAAAGGACCTGAAGAAGCGGTTGATGGTGAAATTCCGTGGTGAAGAGGGTCTGGACTACGGTGGTGTGGCCAGGTTTGAGAGCGTCTGTGATCAGTTCCTCCTCCAGTGAGCGTTACCTCTGTACCCGAACACCACAGCATGTCAGCGATTGGTGTCCTCTTCTTCTCTCCCTTAGGGAATGGCTGTACCTCCTTTGCCATGAGATGCTCAACCCATACTATGGCCTCTTCCAGTACTCCACAGATAACATCTACACCTTGCAGATAAACCCAGACTCCTCCATTAATCCTGTGAGTACTGCCCTCTCCTCGCAGTGGGCAAAGCAAAACATTTTCTCTGTCATCTGTCTGCAGTTAGTAGGGTCTCCGGTGTAGCACGTGCAATAGGCAGGGAGTAGCCAGGATAATGGTTTAGGATGTAGACTCATAACTTTGTTACCTCTAAGTCAGAGGAGGATATTTCCTTTTTTGCTGTTGTATCTTTGAAAAAGTACTTTACTTGATCTTTCTCTCCTTTCTTATGTAACTGAAATTGGGGTGGTTTACTCATGCTGGAGAACGTAGAATGTATGAATGCTTTGTGTGTGTATGTCTTGCCCTAGGACCACCTGTCCTACTTCCACTTTGTGGGGAGGATCATGGGCTTGGCTGTGTTCCACGGACACTACATCAACGGGGGCTTCACACTGCCTTTCTACAAACAGCTGTTGGGGAAGCCCATCCAGCTGTCTGACCTGGAGACAGTGGACCCCGAGCTGCACAAGAGCTTGGTGTGGATCTTGTAAGTCAGACTCCCATTGGTTTCTCCTGGTGACTTCATCTGGTGAAGGACAGTGGTGTGAAGGCCTAGTACAGGGATGTCCAACCCTTTTCACCCCACAGTCATTATTGTGGTCTGGCTTGAGGTCCATACATGTAAAACTCACTGTGATTCATGTGCTTAATCTTAAAAATCTTTAAAAAAAAAAAAAAAAAAAAAGGTAAAGTGAAAATATGAAAGTTTTAACTTCTTAAGCTGCTTTTATTTTCATAGTAAGTGCGTTGCTTTTCTTGCCACAACTGAGACTTCTGAATATCAAAGCCACACAAACTGCAGTGATATGAATGCCGCATGACTGCAGCAATGTGCCGTGCGAATGGTTGTACCGTAACGATGTGGTCGAGGTCATGAATACACAGGAAGTGTTCAAAAGTTCAGCCATGTGGCCAGTTTTGTTCACATTTGAAAGTTCATTAATGAAGCAGAACTCAATTTTAATATTAAAGTGCTTTTACCAGTCAACAGTCCAAAAGTATTTTCACGTGCACAGTTGGTAACTTTACGTACTGGATTTGTATGCAGAAACAACTCAAGCAGTGACCGTACTACTTCTCTTAACCTGAGTTCAAAACAAGTTTTTGACACGTTTCGGTTTGCTTTCAGAGAGAACGACATCACTTCTGTTCTGGACCACACATTCTGTGTAGAGCACAATGCTTATGGTAAATTCCTCCAGCATGAGCTGAAACCCAATGGGCGGAACATCCCTGTTACAGAGGAGAACAAAAAAGAGTATGTGAGGTGAGTGGGAGCAGGCAAATAAAATGTTCTTGGGGCCTTCAAACGGTGTGCTGAGTTTATGGTGCTGGGCTGATGCATACAAGATCTGCTTTTGTCTTTTTTCCTAAAAACTGTGGGGTAGGATTGAGGGGTCTCGATCCCTTTATGTCTACTACAGGCTGTACGTGAACTGGAGGTTCATGAGGGGAATCGAAGCCCAGTTCCTGGCTCTGCAGAAAGGCTTCAACGAGTTAATCCCACAACATCTGCTGAAGCCCTTTGACAACAAAGAACTTGAGGTAAGGTCTTTTGTCTCACCTACGGTCCTGTGCCATGACACTTGAAGGAAATGTGGTATTAGCTTTGTGTGCACTGTGCTCACGAGTGCTTTGTGTGTGTGCGTGTGCGTGAACCTGCTAGCTAATCATCGGGGGCCTGGGCAAGATCGACCTGAATGACTGGAAGGCCAACACGCGACTGAAGCACTGCACGCCTGACAGCAACGTGGTCAAGTGGTTCTGGCAGGCTGTGGAGACCTTCGACGAAGAGAGGAGGGGCCGGCTGCTGCAGTTTGTCACGGGCTCCACGCGCGTCCCACTGCAGGGCTTCAAAGCACTACAAGGTGGCTGTCGATTTGGCCAGGCTACAGACTCCCAACCGTTGGCTTTCAAAGACGTATGCAGCTAGCTGTTCAGTGCAGTTTTAAGTTTTTAAGTGAGCCCTAATATTATTAAACCCATTTCATTAGTGCTACTAAAGCACGTTCATATGAGAACAGATTACGTCTGTGCAGGTTTGGTTCAGCAGTAAAGTCTGCGAAACACAAGATTCACGTTAGCTTGAAATTTGCTTTACTGCAGTTGGTCCAGGTATCAGCAGTGTAGGACCCCACAAGTTTTTTGCTTGTACAGTTTGGTCAGCGTAGATGTGTTCACAGTTGACAGGCAGTGAGCAGTTTTAACTGGAACGTCTGTTTGTAAGGCTCTACAGGTTCTGCAGGACCAAGGCTCTTTACGATCCACTTGATAGACGCCAACACGGACAACCTGCCCAAAGCTCACACGTGGTAAGGCCTGCATTCTGTTTTGTGACGCTTTTGTTTCTCTCTTTTTATTTCTGTCAGTTTTATTTCTGTCGCACTTGGGGTTACAACTGTTACCCTGGTGCTTTTGAGGATGCAGTAATGCCTTCATGCACTCAAGTTGCCATTTTGCTTGCTAAGGCAGAACCAGGGTGGTTTTGTCTGCTCTACACTCTTAGTCTCTTTTCAGAAGTGGACTGGTCCAGTTGAGCAGTCGGTGCTGCTTTTTGTTTATCTGTAATTTACCGTCTGTTTTAATGCTTTTCTGCATGCCTGAGTGTGATAGTCACATTTTCCTTTGTTTTTCTCTGTGGTTGCGCCATTACCTTGTTGTGTCTGTGCTCCGTTAGGATTGTGCAGTGTCCTTCTGGATCTACAGAGTAATCTGTTCTATCTCTATGGTTCCAAAGAAAAGCAACAATAAACAAAACGCTCAGCACACGTGACATAAATGGAGATGCAATCCCGAGCATCAGTCATAATTTAGTCTAATATACTAAGGTGATCTTAGCAGATGGTGAGGCCCAGTATGGAGGATGTGGTTAGGGTTTTCCAGCTCTGCTCTATTCTGACCGAACCATCGTTTACCCGAATAATATAAAAGATGCGGAAAAGTGAGAGGAGGTGGAACAAACGCTCTCAGCTGACCTGCTGTTGTACCCACCACAACACATCATACGTTTAAGACCTAGAGTGAAAAAAATGAATGCAAAAACATTGCATTGAAATAATGAAGATTTATCAGCTTCAGTGATGGCTGCCTAGGCCAGCTCGTGAATAAAGGAGTCATTTATCAGAAAGGATGTGCGGTGAAGGTCGTGTGTGCACAGGGAGCTTGAGCTGGCAGCGGTGACAGGAGGCCGCCGACTGTGCGCACGTGAACGTGATGCACGCTCATTAGCTGCGGCTGTGAATGTAAATAAGGACGCCTGCTCTCAGCTTGTATTTGCTGTCTTCTGTCAACAGGTTTTTGTAAAAAATAAGCATTCTTTGGTGCTATAGTGAAACAGTGCTACATGGGGTAATGGCACTGGAGGTATTGTTGTACAGGGCAGCGTCTACACGATGGTCGGTTGAGGTACTATAGTTAAAAACTGATAAACCTATCGGGCATGAAGAAAAATGTTACGGAATCATTTGTTGAACTACTGAAACTGCGCGTAGTCAAACAGACACGATGCCTAGAGGCATCTGAGTGATGCAGCAGAGCAGAGGCTGAGTAACTGCGAAGCCTTGCATTCTGTTAGGAGACTCAAGCTGCTGCATTGGAATCGCAGATATCACTTGAAAGCATCGTTGTGTCTAATGTGCCGAGTTAATGTTGTATTTGTTTATGTGGCACATTTAGCTTCAGCGCAAATGTTGTTTCTTACAGCTTTCCCGCTTGCGGGACTGCAAAGGTTTTGCTTTCCGTGTGTTTGCGGAGAAACAATGAAACTCTGCCCACTGCTTCCACAGCTTCAACCGGATTGACGTCCCGCCGTACGAGTCGTACGAGAAGCTGTACGAGAAGCTCCTGACGGCCGTGGAGGAGACCTGCGGCTTTGCGGTGGAGTGACCCGCTAGTACTGCCAACTGATGAGCCATAGTCGCACCCGCTTGGGGGAGGGGAGGGGGGAGACGGACACCTGCCAGCGTGAGCCCTGAAGGCACCGACTGGGTGGGGGAGGATCCGTTTAGAAGCTGAAACACCTTCCATAGGAGGACGTGCAGTTTTGGGGGCTGCATCGGTTCAACACCTGTAGGTCGAGGACGTCAGCGTCTCCTCAGAGCTACAGAGGTGATTCTGCTCAATGTCCGCTGCAATAACCAGAGCCGCACTCAGCTGGTCTACGCTGGAAAGGTTGCGCTAAACGGGAGCTCTTTCACGTTAGGCCTATCGGATAGTAAAGGCAGTCAACCTAACAACCTAATACAAGCTACATCGCAAAGGAATTACTGTTAAAACTAGATAATTGGGTAAAGTGACAGGAGTTTAGTTATTTTATTATATCTACGTGTACTTTGTCCTGTTTTTCCCCCATTTTTTTATATAATGAGATGTCTTATAAATTTCCTGTCTTCAGATTTCATTGATTTTTTTTTTTTTTTTTTTAAATTGTACATTTTCATTAACTTTCCTGTTGCAACAAAATTCCTTCTGGCACAAAAAATGGTTTTTGTTTTTCTACTTAGAAAAATATTACTTTTGAACAAATAGGCATGTGACAGCCCATGGGCCACAGATGTAAACCTCTGTTTGGGCTTAGCGATGCAACCGTTTCCCCAAAATGTGCTGTCACCAACAAGAAAAGTGGATCTGTGCATCGATTACAGTCCCAATAGTGATGAAATTAACCTTTTCTAGACATTCTGGTGGGAACATGAAGCAGAAGACAGTGTTCCCAAGCTTTGTTAATCTGTACCCCCAAGATTTAAGCTTGAATGTTTTATACAATCATTTGCACATAGGAACAGTTTTATTCCCAAATGTTGTGTTTGTGAATTATTAACACGTTCTAGAGTATTCAACTTGTTTGTCATTCAATTTAAACACACAGTTCTGTATTTAATGAAAGATTCTGGGAAATATTTTTACAGTGCACAACTTCCCAAAATACTTTTCAGAGAAGAAAAAAGGTTTCTGTCTTACTTTTTAATCAGAAATTCAAATTTGTAATTGTGGGGCAAATGAACAGTGTTTATCCCTGGATTCGCAGATAAAAAGTTTCACTACTAACTATACCAGATTGTTTATTTCTGTTAATATACTGAGTTTTTATCAGAACATGATGGGAAACATGTAAACGGGAGGCTATTTTTAAACATACTGGATGTTTTTAGGGGAAACAAAGACTCTGCCTACTTTGCCTTTAAAAACAACAAGAAACGCGAGTTATTCAGTAGTGTGCACTGCTAGTTTATTGTAACTTGCAGCCTTGGAGCGGATGTTTCTGAACAGTGTATGAAAGTGAAGAATAGGCCCAATTTTCTGCAGCACCAAGTCCTTATGTCTTACATTTTTCGCTTAAATGTCTGGCGGTTGCCACAAACAGCACTTTGGCTGAGATGAGTCCATCCTAATTTTCGTTACTGTCGGAGGACTGGCTACTCTCTTGGAGCAACATGGGTTTGAAGAGCTTCAGTAATGAATATTGAAATCATGAGCATCTTCTCTTCCCAACAGGGAGAGCCTTTGAACCCAAGTGGAATAAAAGGTCTAAAATTTCAAAGTAGCCCTGTGCAGTCTGGCACCCGTTGATCATTTATACATCTGAAAGAAATGAGCCAAGATCATTGTTTTAAGTGTTCCACAACCACTTGATTTGTATTTTTTAACTAATTATTTATTACTATGTAATGTCATTTAAGTATTGCTGCTATCATCAATATTCCCTACTTTTCTAAAAAAAAAAACAAAAAACAAAAAAAAAAACTGTGAAAGCTGTACACTAATCTTTTTATTTTCTGTGTAAATCAAAGTATTTAAAAATTGCTGCTATTATCAAGATAGATTGAGCGTTTTGAAAATCCTTGAGATGGATGGAGTTGGCTGTGACAAAAGCTGGACACCAGAGTTCTCCATTTTTGTGATATATGCAATAAAATCTCGATAACTTTATATACTTGTTCCTGCGTTAAAATGTCCTTTATTGGGTTGGAGAATGACTATCGCCACCAACATTACTGTAACATGAAAACTTTATCTTAACCCCAAAAAAAAAAAAAAAAAAGCTGGACTGCATGGATTGTTTGTCAATGTTGAAGAAATGAGCTCACAAATTTTGGTCTTACAGTAAATGACAAAACTGTCTGTACAGAGCGCTGGGCGACTGTTCTTGTATTTGTTGAACCTGCGTGTTATGGGTGTCTGTTGAATGACAAAGTTTGCCTTCAAACATCTGTGGAAATGTGCAATGTAAATACTATTAAAATGTAAAAATGACACAATTTTGTAAAATTTAAATATTGTCTTGTATTTTTTCAATGTTCATCTGATGTTACAAAATGCAGCCGTGTGTTGAAATCCATGCCCTGTTCTCAGAAACCCTAACGGTTGAAATTTCTCTTTGAAGTTAGCCTGGGTAGCGGCCGGTTATAAAGGCTGAAGGATATGAGGTTGCTTCCATAAAAAGGGGGCAGATGCAAAACCTCAAGGAACTCTCGTAAAAGGGAGTTTTCTCATTTGGACATCTCTTCAGAGGAAAAGGCTGGACCATTAAAAACCTTTCATTGTGTAGCTCTGCACTGTATTTGTGAAGGTCAGAGGTTCTGAGGTTTCCTGCGCAGCCTTGAGCTCTGCTATCAAAGTGCTACAGAGTTCATGGCTGCGCTACGTGGATAAAGGCTGTCTCTTCTTTGCAGGCTGATCATCTCCTGAGCAAGTAAATGTTCTCCATTAGAAAGTCAGTGGGCCCAGCTGAGTGGCCAGGTTAGATATCTGTGGTGCACCTGTAAGTTCATGATTTTCTCTCAGACCCCCTGTATCCTGACTTTGCTCCCAGTTATGCCCCCTTTTTTGGGATGTGTTGTCTGTCTGTACTGTGGGGTTGACCTGCTCCCCCTTGTCCTGCTCACCCAAGCTCTGCCCTGAAAAAAAACTTAATTTCAATACATTCTTGGAAAGCCAATGTCAAGAGTAAACCTGTGTCACTTGGTGCCCCAAGTGGTCTGGCTGCATTAAAAATAACCGCTTGTTGACTTTAATAGTTTTCTAATAACTTAACAGTTGTTTCTAACCCATAGCCCAAGTTTTCTTTTTTAAAATGAGTCAAGCGGTCTGACAACAGCACCAGATAAGGCAGTGCTATAGATGCACTGAAACACAAGAGATCTGGAAAATTCATCATAGATCTGGAAACTTCCTACAAACTTCCCACATTCCCTCATTTCTAATAATGGCTTTAATAATGCAGTCCTTAGAGAAAAGCACATCTTGGTATCACTTCTGCGTTTCATTTTTCCTTTTTATCAACCCCGATCTTCCCCAGAGAAGAACCCTAATCTGTGTTCTCCTTGTAATTCTTATTTACTGCTTACAATTGGCTTCTGTATTCTTTTTTTTTTTTTTTTTTTTTTTTTGCTCGGCTGATGCTTTCCTGGCAAGTTGAAAATAGTTCAATATCTGCATCTTTTTGGTAAACAGACCTCTGTACAGTACAAAAATGCCAGATACCTAAAGCCTCCTGCAGACTGTAGACCCAGTGCCTTAGTGGGAGGGAAGAGCTGTTGCCTTTCATTTATTCTTCTGCTTGCTGAGCAGGACTTTAGTTATAGGGAGACAGGCTACAAGTGGGAAATGTTCTCCCCATCCAAATTTGATTTGTTGTGAAGGGCAACAATAACCTCTTTCGCTAAATATTTTTACTTACAATTTTACCATGTCTGCTATATCATTCTTCTTGTAATAATGATAAGTTGCATATGATTAGCGAGTTGCGTTTACGTTTAGTGTAGCAGGCCGGCTTGGTCCGAGTATCATGGCAAAGCCCTCCCGGGATTTGGAAATGGACGTAATAACTTGTCAGCATCAAACCTCAGGTTTAGGGCCACTGCTACAGTTTTTGTGACGTACGACCAAACTCCTTCCTGCAGTATGGGGTCACCCCAGGCAGTCATATTTATACCAATGGGTAGATAAGGGGAAACCCTACAAATGATGAGAACATAAGCAAAGCATTTCAGTGGCTCTGGAACATTCTGTGCTCTTACTAAAAGCAAACACCCTTTGGCACATGATGTGGAAATGGTGTGAATAACAGAAAGAGAGAAAATACAACAACACTGCCAGGAAAACGTATAGTCATTCATCTCCATTAAAATCTGATGAGAATATATAATTAATTGACTTCCCTTTTAAAACCGATTTAACCTTTGAAAATGAAGCACAGTGAAACTGAATTTGTGTTAAATTGGTCTTTGGTGTGTGTGTGTGTGTGCGCTCAGAAACCCTACAGGACCTGGTGCTACTCATGGCTCAGTGCCTTGTGTTCTTGACATATTCAAGGGCTCTTGAATGAACTGCCTTCTCTCCACCCCCTCTGTATACTAAAAAGTGAGAGGTGCTCATTCTTGTTGTCTCCTTTTAATAGCATTAATAATAATAATAATAATAATAATAATAAATGTACCTTTACCTGTACACAGATACTGTGAACACTAAAGTTTCTAACTGCCAGAACTTCTGAAATTTGCTCAGTCAACTAGCTTACACAACAACTATTCCATTACTGATACAAAAAACATCTTTTTAACATTTAGATGGTACTCAACGCTTTACTTTTTTCCGTAGCAAAAATTTCTCAGTTAATTTCAAAATCTGAAATAGAGGCAACAGCATTGGAAAACTGATGGGGTTTTGTCTCTTCTAATCCCGATGCATGCAAGAAAGCAGCTTTATTCATTCTTGAAGCAGGTGAATTTACCAGGAAATGGTGATGAACCTTAAGAGAGCGTTAAAGAATGTGCCAGGTGTTTTTAAGAACTTTGTATTAGACAGAGGGGAAAAACCAGAGAAAATTTCTGCATTAATCTTCTTTACTGCATACATTATTTATGAATTTAAATTTTAAGGTAAGTCAAATTTGTGGAGTTACCCAAAGTCCACATAATGTTTGCTGGAAAACTGCATTATGAACTAAAAAGACTAAAAAGAACTGAAAAAAGATGGCATGGCTTTAGTTTTATGCTGAAAAGATTAGCCATTTTATCACATTTTTGTGCAGCTGTGAATAAAAAGTGGCACAACATAAATTTTATGTAAAATGAAGAATTATGACACTGTTGCTGGCTAGAAGCAAGGACAGCCTTGTGATACTTAAGTTCAAAGGAATATTAAACAACAGCTACCAAAAGTGTTTTTTATTGTTCACACATATTGTGGCAACTGGCTTTTTTGATGAAACTCATAAGTTATATTTAGTGATTATGTGCCTGGAATCTCAAGATGCTGTTCCAGCAGTCTATTAGCTGCTCAGACCGTCCTGTCACACTGCGATTTCACGGCTGTGACAAACAAATCGCTCACCTAGTCGCATTGCATTTGACCACTTGGGTCAACAAACACTGTGGTGCCATTAGAAGTTCCAGCTGAATTTGCTAATCATTCATGTAAAATGTTGCACAAATAATGTTAAAAAAAAAAAAAAAAAAAAAGGTGAATCAGATTTGACTCAACAGCACAAGTTATTCTTTGGTGTGGGGTTACATTCTGAGAAATCCTCACATGAAGCTGTAAATAAAAATTCTGTTGAACTTTTTAAAAAATACATTCCTTTGGGAAAATGTGTAAATGAATAAAATGCCTAACAGTAACATTCATAGACACTGTAACCAAAATTTCAATTTTACAACTTTTGTTTGTGTGTGAAAATACAATACAGAGAAAAACTGTATAGTGGTTGCTAAAGTCAAAGGAGAATATTGATTTAGTGAGTCAATATCATGCCTTATTATAATAAAATGTTTATTGTTTAGGAACTGAGCAAGAATCTACTCAGGTCCTGTGGCAAAAATAACAATGCTGTGAACCACTGGGAATCGAAGACAAATTCCCTGTATGTGTATGCATAGTTGGCCAAATAAATCAGACTTGGATTTATTGCCCGAGGTCTGCAGGACTCAGCCAAACAAGAATGTCTTTATTTGTTGTTCACATAGTATTTTATTTATACTACACTGTAGTATATTGAACTTACTGGTATATTTTGGGAGTATAGAAGCATTCTTTGTGACCCGACTGGCAGCACATTTACTAACTATAAATATTAAAATTGGGGGATTTTATGCATGTGTGGAGCAACTACTCTATCACACTCCTTTGTTGAGAGGAAGAAACAAATAAGAACAAATTATTTAGTGTTAATATTGATGGATGGCTGCAGGAAACATTTTAACCTCAAGTTATACTTGAGGTTTAAAAAAACAAATGCATGTACACTCAGATTATAGAGATGTGTGCATGTAGAAAGTGACAATAAGTGAAAGAAACACAAATAGACAACATATTATCTTGAGTACAGACCAAATCATATTTTCTAGAGAAGTATAATTTTGCTTAAGGAGTACAGCGCAGACCAAGCAGTTTCACAGCCAGGGGTAGCACACAAGCCTCATGCTGAACTTTCCAGGAAGCCCGCAGTAAATAACTGACAAATCTTTGCGAATCCTCTAACGTTTAAAAACTTTGAAAGAAAGATCTGATCTCCAGTTCAATTATTGATTATCGATTGACAAACAAAAAGCTACATTTCAGTATTGATTCAAGAAATAAAGCAGCCAAGCATCATACTTTGTAACAGCACAGAGTTGTGAAATGTTGACTACAGAAGATACCCTATTGTTTATACCCATGACAATGGTATGTGGTTCAACCAAAATGTGACCGGAGTTTTAGGGTCCCCAGATGGAGGATTAGAAATTCTGAAGTTTGCATGTTTTCCTCGTGTCTGCCTTGGTTTCCTCCCACAGTCCAAAAATGTGTTTTAGGCTGATTTGTTACTCTAAACAACCTGTGGAGTATATGTGTGTGTGTGTGTGTGTGTGTGTTAAGGGTAATGGATGGATAAATTTGCCTTCATCCTTCTCCACGGAAAACAAAATTATTTTATCAGACCAGTAGGCAGAAGTAACAATTATTACTCTTGGAATTTTGTAATAACAAAGTGGCAATAAGCAGAATTGTTACAAACAAGATAATGTTTGAAAATGTTTTAAATTAAAAATGGGTCGCTAGTTAGCTGGTGAGCAGCAGTTGGTAAGCGTGCGGGGGGGGGGGACGGGTTAGATAGGTGTCAGGATCCCCTTTATAAATCAAGCTCCTGGTATTTAGCACTGTGTGTGTTATATGAACCTGGTAACTAGCCTGGCTAGTGACTGCTGTGAAAAGTACAGCTGACAACTAGGGAAAGACCTGGTGACGGCATGGAAAGACAGCTGACAGGGGGAACAGACCCCACCGGGGCTGGCATGGGTTGGCACCCCATGGCAGCAGCAGCACAGTCTGCAAGCAGCTGCACTACACCCAAACTAAAGCTACAAGCTACAAGTGTGATTAATGCATGGATACCCTGTGAGTCTGCGAGAGCAAGGGTGGAAGATGACTCAGAGGCAGATAATATGGTTAAAGACCCTGGAATGGAAATGACAACGAGTGGGGCTGGTGCAGTAAGGGGGGTTAGAGGGTTGCAGGAGGATAAAAAGTTACAGGTGTGTTGTTGTGGGTGGCAGAGGATAACTACAGCTCGGGGCCTTAGGGTACACCAAGGAAGGAAGAAATGCCTGCGCGAAGGAGCGCAGGGGGGTCGCATTGATCAGTACTTCTTGAGAAGTCAGTCAAATAAGTCGAATGAAGTCCAGCGACCGGTAGAAAACCACAGCTCGCAGGATATCAACAGAACCTCTGGCACAGAGGAGGAAGGGGCAGGCATGAGAGATGGCGGTGTAGACGGGGTCCGAAGGAGTAAGGAGAAGAGCTGTGAGTTGAAGCCTAGAGTTAGGTGGCCTAGGGCAGGTGAAAAGGTAGTATGGCAGACTATAAATGCAGATCTGGTAGGAGTGCTAGAGGGCATGAAAGGGAGTGCACAGGTTAAACTGGAAAAGATGGGTGATGTGATTTACCAATATGGGATGGACAGGTTTGGGATAGAGCAGATTAGAAGAGAGCAGTGCCAGCAGGGGGGAAAGTCAAGGAGACAAAAGGAAATTGACAAGTTAGTAAGGGAGAGGCGGCAGCTGAAAAAGCAATGGAAAAAGGCTACGGAAGAGGAAAGACAGGGGATAGAGGTGTTGCAGGAGGAGGTTAAAAGTAGGTTGGTCACACTTAGGAGGGCAGAATATCTAAGAAGGAAGAGGAGGAAGAAAGAGAGGGCAAGGGCTGGTTTCTACAGAGATCCATTTAAGTTTGTGAAGGGGTTGTTCAGTCAAGAGAGGAAGGGAAAGTTAGAGGTGTCCAGGCAGGAACTGGAGAGGTATTTAGAGTGTACTTATTCAAGTGCAGGGGAGGTTGGGGAGAGGGGCCTCCCAGTAGATATGCCACCATTGGGAAACATAACTGCTGAAGTAGATGTTAGTCCACCAAAGTGGAGTGAGGTGCAGGAGGTGGTAAGGCGTGCAAAGGCCTCATCCGCCCCAGGGCTGAATGGGGTCCCCTACCGGGTTTATAAAAGTGCGCCAGATGTACTCAGGTTTCTGTGGAGGTTGTTCAGGATAGTGTGGAAGAAGCAGGTTATTCCAAAGGCCTGGCATAGGGCAGGGGGATTATTTCTTCCGAAGGAGAAGGTATCTAGAGAGATAGGGCAGTTTAGGCCAATATGTCTGTTAAATGTCGAAGGTAAGATTTTCTTTAGCGTGGTGACACAGAGGTTGTCAGATTACTTATTGAAAAATAAGCTAATCGATACATCAATTCAGAAGGCAGGGGTCCCAGGTTTCTCGGGATGTTTAGAACACACTAGTGTGATCTGGCATCAGATTCAGGAAGCCAAGCAGGAGAGAAGGAACTTGCATGTGGTGTTTTTGGACCTAGCAAATGCCTTTGGCTCTGTGCCACATAGTCTTATCTGGGGTGCGTTTGACTTTTTTAGAGTACCAAGCCAGATAACTGGCTTGGTGAAGGAGTACTTGAGGGACATTAGGATGTGTTTTACCACGGCAGGTTACACAACAGCCTGGCAGAGGCTGGGAATGGGGATTATGGCAGGCTGCACCATTTCCCCGCTAGCATTCACTATGGCGTTAGAGTTGGTGATTAGGGCATCCGGTTGGGTGGTGGGTGGAGAAAGACGGCCAGATGGGCTTCGTCTTCCCCCAATTAGGGCTTACATGGATGACATGACGCTGGTGACAACAACAGCGGCCTGTGCAAGGCGGCTGTTGGGAAAGCTGGACGAGAACCTGAAGTGGGCTGGTTTGAGGATTAAACCAGCAAAGTCCCGGAGCATCTCGCTAGTTAAAGGGAAGATAGAGAAAGTTAGCTTTCTGGTGGAGGGTGAGGAGATTCCGTCAGTATTAGAGAAACCGGTAAAGAGTTTAGGGAGGTGGTACACTAGGGAGTTGACTGATGTGGGTCAGGTGGAGCAGCTTAAGGAAAGTGTTGTAGATGGGTTACAGAGGATAGAGAACTCAGGGCTGCCGGGTAAACTGAAGCTCTGGTGCTTGCAGTTTGGCCTATTCCCAAGGGTAATGTGGCCACTGACTATGTATGAGGTATCAGTCACAAAGGTGGAGAAGCTGGAGAGGCTGATTAGCTCCTATATCAGAAAGTGGCTGGGGGTTCCTCGGTGTCTAAGCAATGTGGCGCTGTATGGGCAAGGAGTCCTGCAGTTGCCGCTATCAAGCTTAACAGAGGAATATAAATGTGCGAAGGTGCGGTTAGAGTTGCAGCTGTCAGGTAGCAAGGATGACGTTGTAAGAGGCTTGGTTCCTAGGATAGGTACAGGCAGGAAATGGGTTGCGAGGCAGGCGGTAAAGGAAGCGAAAGCGGACTTGAGGCAGCTGGAATTGGTCGGGAAGGTACAGCAGGGACGGGAAGGTCTCGGGTACCGGATAGGAGACCCTATGTGGAGCAAGGCAGGCCCGATAGAGAGAAGGAGGTTGGTGCTAGGGCAGGTGCGTCGGCAGGAAGAAAGAAATAGGTGTGTCAGGGCGGTCTCACAGGGGAAGCAGGGACAGTGGGTAAATTGGGATGGGGTGGAAAGAAGGAGGCTGAGCTGGAGGGAACTGTGGAAGATGGATGCATATCAAATAAGGTTCCTATTAGGAGCGGTTTATGATGTGCTGCCATCACCTCAGAACCTGAAGCAGTGGGGGGGTGAGGATTCCGCTTGTACTCTGTGCTCAGAGGTTGGGACGCTGAAACACATTTTAGTGGGGTGCAAGATTAGTTTGGCGCTGGGCAGATTTACTTGGCGGCATAATCAGGTGCTAAAGTGCCTGGCGGCAACCATTGAAGATTGGAGGAGGCAGGTATGCTTAGAGCAGGAGGTTGAAGGTACAGTGGTACAGTTTGTTAGGGAAAGGGGGTAGGAGTAGATATAGAGGTAGGAAGGAGTTAGGTGTAGTAGGGGGGGCTAGAGATTGGGAGATGCAGGTGGACCTGGGAGGTAGATTAGTGGTGCCCCAGGAAATAGTCAATACAAGCTTGAGACCAGACATGGTGCTGTGGTCAGCAAGCCAACGGGTGGTGTACTTCATAGAACTCACGGTTCCGTGGGAAGGATCGGTGGACGACGCTCATGAGAGGAAGAAGCTTAGATATAGCGAGTTAGCGGCGGAAGTAGGGGGGCGTGGCTGGAACGCGAAGGTGAGGCCAATTGAAGTCGGTTGCCGTGGGTTTATAGCCCGATCGACTCTTGATTTGCTGCGCGAACTCGGGATTCGGGGGCGGAAGTTGCAACGGGCGGTGAAGGAATTGTCACAGGCTGCGGAGCAAGGAAGTCTCTGGATTTGGAATAAGAGGACCAGCGCGGATGGTAGCGGGGCGGCGAAGCGATGAGCAGGTGGGTGCCGGCGAAGCATTAGCGCGTAGGTGTCATGGCGGCTAGTGTATTGGCGTATAGTTGTTAGCGAATAGGTGTGATGGCGGTTAGCTGTTAGCAGGCGATGTAGTCGAAGTAGGTGGCGAGGGGCTTCTTCCTTTGAGTCGGCGGGTAGAAAGAGCGGTGAGGGTGAGGACGCTGAGGTAAAGAGTCCGTAATGTGAGAAGCGGCGGGGTGGCGTAGTGGTGCGTGCGGTAATGGAGGGGAGCAGCTCCGGGACGCCTGAGCCGCGGTTGAGCCTTCTGGAGGTGTCGTGGGCCTAACTCGACGAAACGCCGACGAAGGAAGGTGCCCACTTGATAACCCCGATGAGATGACGCGCCATTGCTGCGCCACACCATGGTTGGCATTATGGTTGGTGGACGCTAGTTAGCTGGTGAGCAGCGGTTGGTAAGCGTGCGGGGGGTAGGATGGGTTAGATAGGTGTCAGGATCCCCTTTATAAATCAAGCTCCTGGTATTTAGCACTGTGTGTGTTATATGAACAAACAAGATAATGTTTGAAAATGTTTTAAATTTAAAAAAAAGCAAAAAATATAAAAAAGAACGGTTTAAAACAGTGTATATGAAACAATATATGTAAGAAAACTATATAGATGGATTATTTTGTGTTTTTTTGTAGTTTGTCCATCTCCACTCTTGTGCAACTATGAATTCTTATTGCTGTATGGGGTTCTACTGCCCTACAGAACTCTCACTGAACTAGAGCTCACACTGGGATACTTGGGCTCTCCCTGCAGCCTGCAGAGCAAAAACAAGTGTGTGGTCAAAGCACATTGTTTTGTTTCAAGATCAATACATAAGAACTGCAGAATCATCTATAACAAACTGTGAGAACTAAATGATGTAAAACACCAAATAATAATGTAATTCTAGAGACTGTTCAGTTCTTTATTGGAAATCCAAAATTACCACATGTATTAGTTTTAAATTGTTATTAATGTGTACCTTTTATAATCACATTTGTTTCTACTGGCATTCATTTGCTTACTTTAGTCATTGCTTACTGGTTGTTTTTTGCTTTAAACAAATTGCATATATTGTAAGATAAGCAAAAACCAGAAAACTTAATACATGTGAAACGTGCAAACTACCAAAAATGAGTGACATACACATACAGTCTGAACAATTCACTAAACTATTATTGCAATAGACCATTTGAATTATTAATTTTATTGTGCACTCTCTGACCTCTGGAGATTGTCTTACTTTTTCTGTAATTCTAGTTTGTGAAAGTGGATGACAATGTTTATAGGAGTATCAAAAGAAGACAGAAATCCAGATTCATCGATTTGTCCAGACTGTTTGAAAATGGGGAAGAAAGTTGAAAAAAAAAAAAGGAAGCCCAGATATGCTGGAGTTGGTATGAATATACAGGATTGTTACAATTGGTATTTATACCTTACTGGCATGATGATGTCCATAAAAAAACTGTTAAATACATTTTTAATTTCTGTAACGAATACAAGATACTAGAATGAAGTGGACAAAAATTATGAGAAAGCTTTTGAGAAGTACTGACATGCAAGAAAGAGTCTAGTACTCTGAACAGCACTGGTCCACTTCAAGTACTCATTACCATCAAATTTTCATACTTGTGCTGAGGAAATTCCTTTCCTGTACTCCATGTTCAAGATCACTTTCTCAGTGTAGAGAAAAATAGATGGGTGGGTCATGGTTATGTGGATTTCCATTAACCTTATGTCATCTTCAAATTTCCAACCTCTTAACTACCATACCTAATTTCCAAAGACATGCAAAATCTGAGTAAAATGTACTAATTCTTACACTGGTAGGCTTCTGTACACAAATCATACGGTAATAATAGGAGCAATTTGAACACACACTGTAAGGCCAAAAATATGTGTACCCCTGGCTATCACACCCATATATGCTTGTTCAATATCCCACTCCAAACCCACAGTCACTAATATGGAGTTCTTCCCCCTTTGGTGCTATAGCAGCCTCCAGTCTTCTGGGAAGGCTTTCCACCAGATTTTGGGAATTTGTTCTCATTCAGCCACAAGAGCATCAGTGAGGTCAAGCACCGATGTCACGGTCGGCATTCCAGTTCATTCGAAATGTGTTCAGTGGGGTTGATGTCAGGGCCACTCAAATTCTTCCACACAAACCTGGGAAAACCATGTGTTTATGGCGCTCACTTTGTCTATGGGGGCAAAGTAATGTTGGAACAGGAAAGGAGCTTCTCCAAACTGTGGCCACAAAGTTGGAAGCATATGATTGTCTGGAATGTGTTTGTGTGCTGTAAGGGTGCAGCAGAAACAGCTCAGTTTGGTCATTAGAAAGGGGATCCACATACTTTTGGCCATAGAATGTAAGAGAAATTTGTGCATTCAGGTGAATGTTTCAGATCCCATTTCAGGTAATGTTTTAAAGAAGCAAGATACCAGTATTACTGAGGCTCACATCTACATGGTTTAGACATTTCGTCCGACAGATCATGTGGTTCCATAGTCAATAAGTAAATAAGACTTCTAATTGGAATGGATTTCTATCTGCTTTTCTTCTCATGAAGCCTCCAGAAGCACACAAACACCCTTGAGATGTGTATGCTTCAGTAAATATT
The DNA here is from genome assembly GCA_018136845.1 of Heterotis niloticus. Taxonomy (NCBI): domain Eukaryota; kingdom Metazoa; phylum Chordata; class Actinopteri; order Osteoglossiformes; family Osteoglossidae; genus Heterotis; species Heterotis niloticus. The sequence continues at coordinate 25,751,996 of CM030896.1, forward strand.
CAGATCAATAATCATTTCAAAGTTTTACCAGTGGAACCTTGTCGTTAATTTGAGCAAAGGTGACAGAAATGAAAGAGGTTGTATCTACAAATGTAAAAATAGGAACAGGTGGAGTTTGGCGGCACTACGCATTCAATTCAGCAGGAAAAAGCAGAAAAGTTGACTATGTTGGTACACCTCAGTGGTCTGTGTCCAGCTGCTCACTGGCAGCATTAATATTCCCAAGCACTTAACGAGGATGTCAACACAAGAACAAACCCTGTAAAGGGTAAAGCTGACAGTTTCTGATGTTACTTTAAATATTGTCTGACCGCTCTTATTGTGAGCAAACAAACTTTCGATGTCGGAACTGTTAGCCCATCACCAGTTTGATCTAGAGCTCTCTGCTCACTGCTTTCCGCAAGCTGAAGGATTTAAAACGTCACCTTTCAATTTGCCGCAAAGCGTAAAAGCGTGTGATCATCACCAGCTATTCTGATGGTGTCATCAAACGGTGGTCAGTGTCTCCCATCAGGCTACATTCACAGCTCAGCAGTAGCACAATACTTAAAGAGGATCTCCACATATGCCTCAGTTCCACAGGGAACTGCAATTTGACCTCTAGAAAGCATCAGAGTAATGGAGGTCTGGGAAACATGCCAGGTGACACACGTTCTTCTTGCAGTCACCTCCTTCTTCTGTGCATCAGCCTTGTTTCTCCGATGTCATCAATTACAAGTTACATAAACACAAAGGGGCCGTTGCGTTCGTTAAATTGTGCTTCAAGGTCAAAATCTCGGCTGCGTTCAGTGAAGTAGGAAAGTTGTAATTAAAAGTAGGAGGGGGCTTGACTTCCAGGCAGAATATTCACAGATCTGATCCATCACTTCAGCAGACACCTTAGCCAGGGGTTTTTCATGTCCGGCAGGCATCTCTGTAAATGGCCTGGCTGCAGGCCCACTCACGATCTGGCACTCGGGCCCTGTCCTGCCCTTTTTCAAAAACACAATCAGCTGAGAGCTTATAGCTGGTATGAGCAGATCCTGCAAGAATGTGATTAACTGATGTTTACGATTAGAACACTTCAAGGTTGTTCTTTAAATAGACACGAATGTTAGAAGAAAGGATCCCTTGTACCATATGTACTGTTTGGTGACTTTCACTAAGTAAATGTTTACCAAGGACTGACAGCAGAGTGAATGAGTGAGTTTGTCATGGTGTGCAGTAAGGAAGAAAGTTAACAGTGCCTCACTTGGCCACGAAGGCTGGTGAAGAATATAGAGTACATACAGTACCATAGTACAGAACTGGCTGCTCAGCCATCACTGACAATATCAGCTTGATCTTCTGAATTAAATTATACATTTTATACTTATCTTAATGGAACTAGTTAATACTAAGTATGATTATTTAAATGTTTGCATTGAGAAATAACAGTCAAATGGGTGAAACCCAAACAGCACACAGAAATGGTACATGACTCAAAATCAAACTGACATCACATTTTTTTAAAATAAGTGAATCCCTACATTGCTCACATCATTCATTTAAAACAGGACAGCTACCATGACAAGAAAGGAAGAAATATTTTGGATCACCAAATTAAAGCTATTATAATTTTAAAAGACAGTTTTCTTGGCATTGTGCACTTTACAGTTTAAAAATGTTAAGATGTAAATAAAAGCCAAACTGTTCAAAACAAACTATAAATAAAATCATTATCTGTCCTCCTGTTTGGAAATGCTATTCTTAAGTAGTATAATGTAGGTAAAATTTATTTTGACCATGGCCAACATTAATCACTAACTGAAGCATATTTCATATTAATCTGTTTCTTAAAAGAGGGGTCTGCCGCACACAGACACCTTTAGCTTAACCTTCAAAATGTGAAGAGTCCAGGCTGTGCTTCTTATGTGACTTTCAGCCAGGTTCATTGCCCAGGTCCATTTTGCTTATGAAAGGAAAGCAAATGTACCAGGTCTCTTCCAAAGGAGAGAGAACCTTTTGTGAGTCAGACATAATGAACTCTGATATCCTGTCGGATGGGAAAAATAATCTGCTTCTATTTATTTCTACAATTTATCTTGATTCTTTTGCTGCTCATTATAAATAGAATGTATGGAACCATCTGTGTGGGTTTTAGTCTGAGACACTGTGTCCCAGAACTTCTGCTGCTGACTTCAACACACACATCATATTCATCAGACACTGACTGATCTTAAACAGTGAAAAATGTTGAAGTACTACTTTGGTCGACCTGTTGTATACTTTTGATATTTTTTTCCCCTTAGGACCCTTTATACTTTGTGACAGTGAGAACCAAAGTACCATCCATCCTTTAACTGCTTTATCATGGTCAGTGTTGCATTATCCTGAAATCATTGCTGGGCTATAGAACTCCATCCTGGATAAGAGTCCAGTTATTTTTAACTGAGTACAAAATGGCATACACCAAATTACGAAATTCTCCGTTTAACAATTTAATTGCATAAAATATTAAAGCAATAAAAATGTTGCTTAAAGAGATATGTAAACAAATATGTAAACAAATTCTTGTTCTAAACTAAAATAACGAATTCTTCACTTAGCTGATGTTTACATATTTATCATTTCTAGATGAAAATCCCATCAAATCTGCTCTATGCTTATGTGTTTAAAGCCAAAACCTCCTGATGTCCACCAGGAGATACCAAAACTCAGAAGGTGCTTCCCTGTATCACAGCATATTAATAATCAACTACAAATAATTTTAACAACACAAGGACCCTTTCATGCATCGCTGTTCCTAATATTTATTTACAGATGGGATCCCAGGTGTTCTTTTTTGGTTAGCATTTTCTGCAAAGAGCTATAGTTCAAAGTTACCCTTCCAGGTCATCAAGACAATTGGTTTCAGGATGCCTTTGAGCAAAGGCCAGCAAAGTGTAACATGATATTTATTTATCACAGTACCAGCAAGTATAGAATGTTTCTTTGCACAGTCCACAACATTACTGTAGATTTGATCAGAAATTGGAAACCAAAGCAACCACATTCTTAACAGAACATTGACTGTTATTGAATATCGTAAACTATTTAAGAAACAAAAAAAACGTGTTTAGGACAAATGTCAACCAGCAGAACTACGCAGTTTTGATTTACAAACCTAGAAGGTGATCACCTTGTGGTTTGTTCAGAACTGAGTTTTTTTTTTTTTTTTTTTTTTTAAGCATACTAACTCCATTTGCATATCTTTATAAAAACTAGCATTTGTCCTTTCAGTGAAAATGAATGGTATGACGTTTACATGGGATAAGCAGGAAACGATCATCACGTGAATGCAGAAAAGAACATACAATCCCAGTGGCACCCATTTCCCTGCTTCTTCATGGAAAAATGGATGAAAGAGACTATAAACCCCTAAGTGCACTGATCACTGTAGCATCAAATACTGTCTTACTGTGAATCCAGTCTGTTCTTGAACTTTCCCCAGAAAAACACAAGCTTTTTCAGCCATACAAATCATGGTAACCCCTTGAAAATGTATTCAGAGTGTTTGTTAGATGCCTCCAAAAGTAACACAGCTACTTAACGGTATTCACAAGTTCCTGAACCATCCTATTGGCAGTTCAAGAAAACAGGCCCTGTAAGATTATGGATGCAGTAAATATTTACTTTTGGATACCGGGGGTTAACTGTACATGCCTTGCAGAGCTGTGCAAAGCTCAGTTCAAAGCTTTGATCAAAGTGTTATGCAAATTAAATCCACATCTATTGCACGACCACAAAGTCACATGTCCAGAGCTTGAGGATCATTTTGAATTTCTTACTCTGTTGACAGCAGGTTTTCCACTTAAAGACAGACTGTTGCCAGCTGGGTGCAAAAGGTGCATACAAATTATGCAATGCGTAGATTAAATAGACTGCAGAAATATATTAGCCACATAAATGTACTGAATCTGTGTAGCAGTTCACAAAAAGAAGTTGCAGTTTGGACCAAAAAAAAAAAAAAGGTTGTATGAGTGTTTTTACTGGCTATCAACCAAGAGTATTTAGTCACTAAAAAGTGTGCTGAACAGAAGTTTGTAGAAAATGAGGTCATCAAAACTACTTTAATTAAACATGGTGCCAAATCCTATTTACAATTAAAAAATTACACTGATGCATAAAGAATGAATTATTAATGGAAACTGTTCTAAATCATTAAATTGCTTTTTTTATAGCACTTTTACAGCATTGTGTTATGAAATTTGAATTTCCTTCAAAGTGAAATTAACATGAGAACATACTGATATTCTTCAATTCTGTACTAACAGTTTCACAAGTTTTAAAAAATAAGCAATGATAGAATAAAGAGAAGTTGCATGTACTGTTACTTTATAAAGAGAGATGAAACAGGTGAGGTTAGGTGTCTGAGTCAAGGTTAACTTCTGTACACGTAAATTACGTGACTGTTGGCTTAATGCGCATCCTCGCTATTTATTTTTGCACAAGAACATGAAACTGAGTGATACACAGGGTATATAAATACATTTACACTGATAACAAACTTCAACTCATAATATTTATATTGTTTGATCATTTTTAGATCATTTTTGCTTGTCAGGTGGTCATCAAAATCCTCACAGTGGGCAGAGTTCTCAGATCGCATAACACCCTGAACGCTGGTCCAGAGGTTTTGTACACATTTATGCATTTTTTTACACATTTTCCCAGATGCTGCGGGCTCCTGCTGTTCTTATATTTTGTACAATAATCAATACCAACATTTTTACACTCCAGCACTGCCACAAAGCAATGTAAACACTTATATGAGTTTCCTCTCCTTATTCTGGAGGTGAACACACAACCTGTACAAAATGTCCCTGTAACTTAGTTATGCAGCAGTACCACAATTATGCATATTTCTTGTACATTAAAGAAAAAGACCAACATAACATATTTCGGCCCTCAAAAAGTACTGTACTATATTGATATGTGTGACATATACAAACAATATTTGCTCAAGCTCATATTTTCGACTGCTGAACATTGAAGAATCCATATTCTGACAACTATAAAATCAGTTTAACCTTTACTGTCACGTCTCAATTGTAGTTTACGACGTTCACTCAACACATTGTGTAAAATCAAATGATTTAGTCACAAATACAGATTTAGTGGCGAAAAAAAAATTGTTTCTTACCAGTGCTTTTCTGACGGGAGGCTTTCGCGTTATTTGCGTTAAACGCTGGGGGACCGAACAACGTTTTGTTTGTGAAATGGGGAGGAGGAAAATTCGATTTTTACACCACCTAAATCGAATTATTTTTGTTAGGAATACAAAGTCGATTTAAACAAAAACGGTGGTTTAGAAGAGTTGAGGACACTGGCAGAAACTACGTCAGCAGTCGTGCAGGCCGATTGCCGCCTCTGGCGTCCTCGAGCTCCGCCTTTTAAAGCGGAGGGTGGGGGCGGGGGGGGGGGGTACAGGTGAGGCGGGAGAGAGCGAGCGAGCCAGTTGGCGCGCTCCAGCCCGCGCGCGGCTGACCTCTCGAGGATGAGTTGTTTCCCGCGTCGCTGCGCCTCCTCAGCCCGGGCGGTCGCCTTTAATTTATGCGACTGTTTGTTTGTTCACCTCTAATAAATTCTCCCGTTTTGGAGGGACGGAGAGCGTCGTGCGGGCTGTCGGGGGACAGGTCGAGAGCGGGGACGTGGCTCGTGTGCTTTGCTCACCGCTGAGACGGAGCCCTCCGGCGGGATGGCGGCCGCAGCCTGGGGCGCCGACAACAGCAGCGCGACGCCGCTCGGAAACTCCTCGCTGGCCGCCCCGCTCCCCGACTCCGCGGGCGAGGTTCTGCTGGTGACGTGCGTGTTGGGCACCGTCCTCACGCTCATGTGTGTGGTGGGCTTGGCGGGCAACGTTTACACCCTGGTGGTGGTGAACGTGTCCGTGCGGCTCACGGGCTCCATGTACGTGTACATCGTGAACCTGGCGCTGGCCGACCTGCTGTACCTGTCCACCATCCCATTCGTGGTGAGCACCTACCTGGCGCAGGACTGGTACTTCGGGGACGTGGGCTGCCGCGTCATCTTCAGCCTGGACTTTCTCACCATGCACGCGAGCATCTTCATCCTGACCATCATGAGCACGGAGCGCTACCTGGCAGTGGTGAACCCGCTGGACACGTTGGGCAGGTCCAGGAGATACAGGCGGACCATCACGTGTGCCGTGTGGCTCGCGTCCTTCCTGCTGGCGCTGCCCACCATGATCATGATCGAGCTGAAGAGGGATGTTCGAGACGGGCTGCTCAAATGCATGTGCCACCCGACCTGGCAGATCGGCGCCTACAAGGTGTACCTGACTGTGCTCTTCAACACGTGCATCTTAGCGCCCGGCTGCATCATGGGCTGCCTGTACCTGCGTCTGGCCAGGACCTACTGGGTGTCACAGCACGCGGCGTTTGCCACCCAGGGGACGAACCACAGTCCCAAGCAGAAGGTCTTCTACATGATTTTCTGCATCGTGCTTGTGTACTGGGTGTGCTTCCTGCCGTTCTGGCTGTGGCAGCTGCTCAGCATCTACTACCTCGGGCACGGCATCCTGTCCCACCAAGCCACGGTGTATGTGAACCTGGCGGTCACCTGCCTGGCCTACAGCAACAGCTGTATTAACCCGTTCCTGTACACACTGCTCGCACAGAACTACAAGGAGCGCACGTATGGGCGCCGCAAGGGACTCGCCGGCTCCATCTGGAGATTCAGACCCGGCTCCCAGCGCTCCGTGTCCTCTACGAGCCACCAGTTCACAGATGTGCCAACCGTCGTGCACCTTGGTGGCGTCCCAGATGGCTGCAGTGTGTAGGGAGTGTGTAAGAAGTATACAAGGAGTGTACAGCCAATGTGTAGCAAGTGTGTACCCTGTGTGTAAGAAGTGTGTACGTTTCGTATAGCCAGTGTGTAGAGAAACAAGCAGTCAAGAACTGGGTGGACACATGGGAGTTGTTGAGGGGGGTTTTTGTTTGCAAATGACTGAGTTGAAATAATGGAAATAATTCGAAAGAGATTGCAAAACGGTCAGCTGTTAGTGTGTTCAGTGACTGTAAAAAGGCTTGATATGTAAAATTTGGAAATTTGAAATGATGTTGCAAAATGTAGCAAGATATTTTCGTGATTATTTAAATAAAATTTCCCACATAAATATAAATTATACAAGACTTTGGGTCAAACAACTACATTCAAAAATAGTTCTGTTGGAGTCCAGCCAAAGTAGAAACTTTCAGAAAAGCTTTTCATTTACACCACACAAAAAAGGAATCGAAATTAAAAAATGTTTTGCTCAGCTTTTCTATGACATATATGAAGGTCGAGAGGTCTAGATATCGAAAAATGCGATTTACCAAAATGATGTCCCAGTGTCTGCTGAACATAATTTGCGCTGTAATGTTTTGTGAGAAGACATTTAACAAAATATAAAGGTGCTCTTGGAAAAAAACAGAAAATCATATGGAAATGTGTTCACATGGAAAAGGTGAGAGTGGGTGGAAAAGGCAAAGTTCACACAATAATGTAAAAGTCAAAAAGAAATATGAGTTCAGTTTATGGCTCTGCCTCAAGTCAGTGAGGAAGATGGCTGTCTGTTTATCTGTGTTTGTTAATGAAAATATAAAATACTGTCCATGTATCTTGGAGGCTGTGATGACGAAAGGTCTTCATAGAAATGTAAATAAGCATCGATACAGTAACTTGTCAGAAAGCTTTTTTAAACCTGCAGTCATGATAAGATTTACTATATAGACTATGTTAAATCATAACTCCTTTCCACACAAGGCAAACATGCAGTTAAACAACATAAAATAATTTTGCAAATTACAAAGATACAAATGTGCACTTAAGAAATGCTGTGTGGCTTCAGAAATCAATTCAAGTCTGTGATTTCCTCTGATTTACTTCCTAATGCTTATCAATATTTACAACAGGCACTCTATTTCTTGGGAGGGAAAATACTGCATGTGTTACCACATTCTTATCTCTTATTTCATTTTATGTAAAGGAATTCATTAACAGAACACTACAAATGGAATAATAGCAGGTAATTTTGATTTGTGTATTAATATGTTTTATATGTATGCTGTATAATTTACTCAGTAGTTACTGATATTGTCAGTATGCTTTGCACTTTTCTCAAGATTTACATTTTTAAAAATTTTTTTGCAAGACTTCTGACTAACATTAAATGGAATATTATATCAAATAAAAAAATTTTAACACAATTTTGTCAATTTATTGTGTAATGCAGGAAAAAAGTTGGCAATGAACACTCGGGCAAAAGTGAACACATTGTTTGGAGCACTTTAACTATCAGGATATTCAGTAGAAACTCATCATTCAGGAAAAATTCCTCATCCATGTGTAAATGATATTTGTAGAAAAAAATTAAAATTATACAAGAAAACATGCTTTTCAATATGCATCATATCTTTTGTCAGTTATTTGACCTATTTGTAATCTAATATTTAAGTACCTATTTCACATTTGGTCAGTTTATAAAGTGTAGATGGAACAACAAAAATGACATTCTCTTTTTATGGCATTACAATATTATTTAATTTTCATTTTGAGGGAATAACAATAAACGAATCAAATTTAACACAAGGCAGCAGTTTGATCCATTTTTATGTCAACTGCAAAGCAAAAGAAAGAAAATTTAGGTAGCATTGCACTGTTCGGTACAACAAATAACTGCTGAGTGAAAGATTTAAGCTAAATGCAAATATGTTTATTGTATTTGTTAATGAACAAGATGTTCCATCTAGGAAACTCGATGCCATGCATACCAGTATGGCAAGTACTGTCACACTGCAAAGTTTCAAAGTACACTGCGCTAGCAATTCACCTAGTGCACCATAAAGTCTCACAGGTTGTTATGTTAATGCTTGTGGAATTAAAGGGAAAGTTATGGTACTCTGAGGTTAAGAAAAAACTTATCTTTTTAATAAATCCATTCTCTTCTGTTCACAGAGTAGCTGAAATTACTACGAGGTACCAGGTACCTGTTGTCACAACCTGGGAACATTTCCCCAGTGGACCAGCAGGAACCCTGTGATACACCTGAATTCACTCAGCCTTTTAGGAGAAGCTTTAAAAATGTGAGTCTCTCTTACACTATTGTAAAACTTCAGCGGTGCTTGTGATCTTCTTAGCAGTCCTGCTTGAGCGTGATCTGCCTCCTTGTGCCTCAGTGCTTGTTTCTGTCAGCAGCTTTGTGTTTGTTGCGTGCTACATCTTCCCACTGGATTACCATCTGCTTTGCTCTCCATGTTCCCAAGCCTCCATATCTTCTGAGTCCAATGGTCCTTGTGTTCCCGAGTCTCCTGTTTGTCATGGTCCCTAGGCTCATCAGTCTTCTGCGTACCTGTTCACCTTCATTTACACTCCTTCGCTGTATATATTCCCGCTCTTGAATCCACAATCCCTAGTCACTGGATGTTTGTGACGCCTGTAAATGAAATAATTTGAATTTTAAAAGTAGACGTTCTGTGTTTTAAGCAATTGCATTTTTTATTAACAGAAGAAAACACAGAAGCATAGTGACAAACGCAGTACACTGAGAAAATGAAAATGCATACACGTGATCATATGTTGCAAGGGCAAAAGGTTGCGATGTTTAGCAAGAGTGGTCACACTGCACTGTCTAAAAAGTTTGGAAGTTGAAACTATATGTTTCAGAATTTATTTGAATTGTCATGCAGGTCAAATGCTAGCTTTTCTAGTCAAAGAAATTTAGACATTTGAGTCCACCTGATATTTTTAGGGGGACTTTCTGTTGTTTACTAATATTCAAATCCATTTCCTTGCCAAGTATATAAAAGTAACCCATGTTGCATAATGTCATAAAATAACTAAACTGGTTTCTTATTTAAGACAAAAATATAAGAAAATAAGTCAAACTTTTGTGCTTTTTTTTATTATGGAATGAACAATATTCCCCTCACAGTCTCCTTGGTAAATGCAGCAAAGTGCCCAAAGCAGTTGAACATGTAAAACACAGCTGAGACATCCCTGGAGAGACACTTCCTAACTGGAATAAAGTAGCTTCTGTGAATGAACTAGAGGTTTTGTTTCTGGGTGAAAAGAGAGGGTGCACATGAAGAAGGCTTTAGTGCTTATAGATACCCATTCCTCATTACTGAAAGCCAGGCCAAGGTTGAGCTCCTATATCTTCCTCAGTGTGTTTTAAACACAGGTAGTTACAATAATAATATGCAGAATAGTGCAGTTTGCATTCCTTGGAGATATTCAGTGAGATTATCTGATTTTTTTTACTTTAGTTTAATCTGGATATAGCATTTTATGTGTTTGCAAGGCTATAATAAAGTGTCACAATTGTAAGCATTTATAAAAATTACATAGTTGTTTCTTAGCTGGTTTAAGCTTTAAATTATTTCATTGGTAAGAAAATATATAAATAGCATGGCAAGCTTTGGAATGCAGAAGTGATGTAAAATATTCATCCTCATGAACTTTTTTCAACAGTGAAATGGGCAATAAGGCCCCTGCAGCCTGATCCTCTTTAACATAAGAGTAGTTAGCATCTAAAAGGAGATTAGGACCAATGGTGAGTCCATTTAAAACTGCACCTTCCTACAACTGAAATTTGCCATTTGAAAGTGATGCAGCCTTGTTTAGAACCAGATTTCTCTTTTTTAGGAAGTCATGAGGTGTAGGCTGTTCACACTGACATACTTGGTCAAGAAATCTATTTTAATGCCCTGGTCTACTGCTGAAGTTCCTTCTGTAAATATATGGATGTATGAAGAGTTTATAGTTTCAGACCCACACAATAATAATTCAAAGCAATAATAATTCAAAGCAATTTTGGAATATATGGACATCCTTATAGAACTTACTAGAAAGTTCTACATGGTCATACCTGTGATACGTAATAATCTGACCCTCAGCCCCTACTGTATACAGTCAGACTGTATTGTCTCTGCCTGTATGGTGCTGGGTTCTAATGCTGCTTCTAAATCTAATAAAGACTAAGAGGAATATTCAGTTGCAATGCTGGAGATTAAAAGAAATTGGTTTTATAACCTGAAAGTTTACTATAACATTGCTGTCGCAGATGCTGAAACTAATATGTCAGAATTTTTCAACAGTAAATTATCATTATATATTTATCCAGTCCTTGCAAGTGCAATAACTGATAAACTCTTCTGTATCCAAACCTTGAGCAGCACACAGTCAGCTGTAGAAGATACTGAAGTAGAGCAATGCAACACCGGTATGGACGGCATGACCCTAAACGTTGCTGAGTTTGAGCATGGAAGGTGGCTGGTGTGACTGACTGCAGGTGCAGAAAGGGGGAGGAAATGCAGCCCAGGCATCTTCAAGGCTTTCAGCAGGTAGTAGAGAGGCCAGAGAAAGAAATGTGAAGCAGCCAAGAGGTTTGTGTGAGTTCGCGAAGTTTATGGAATTAGATTGGAGCCATGGGGCATCAGTTATGTTTCCTTATCCAAACTTCAGTAAAAGCACAATTTTATTCAGAGTTCAAACAAATTCATGTGTACATCGCATATGAATAATGGATAAAACAAGGATCCATTTTCTCTAATTGTTATTCTCATTGGTAGTACCATTAAAGCAAGTTTTGTGAGCTGCAGTTCAAAGAAAATGCGGCCCAAAAAAGTAATGACGGGGGACTTTATTTGGAGTTTTTATGTTTGCTGTTTTCATCTTTGTCATGTTTGCTGCAATGCCCATGCCACAGTTCTGGTTATAAAACTCAAATTATACAGAGCATGATGTAACACATTTCTGTTTGCAAAACGAAAGATATTTTGCGTTCTATAGCCATACCCAAAAGATAATGGAAGTCTTTCATATTTTCCGCCAATGGCTGTTTTTTTTCTTCCTCTCTTTGAGCCGCTCTTTGAAACCCGCTGCAAGTTTTAGCTCAGTACGGGTCAGTAGGTAAGGATCTGGTTGCAGCGGTGTTGTAGGTGTGCGGTAACTTGGTTGTGAGATGAGCAAAGCCTGAGAGCAGCGTTTTGGAGGGGGTCAGGAACCTGTTTGGACCTTTTTGCTGTTCCACATGGGATTTGTGATCAATGAGCCCTGCCTGCTCAGGGTAGGATGCACAGCTGAAGGTGGAGCACCAAGGAGGTAAACGCCATAGGCGTCAGAGCTTCTCAGATTCAGCTACTTTATACTCCTCCTGATAAGGGAGGTCATCCAGCTACGCCACGTTTCTCTTAAGCTTTTGCGACTCGCTCATGCCAAGTCACAATCCAACACGCACATCCTTGGTACAGACAGAATAGGACATCTCATGGCAAGAGGCCTACACACGGACGCCTTATGCCCTTAAGGGTTCTTTCAGCATTTAATGGATATGAAGACTAGTGAATGTCCAGAGAGTAACCCAGACTTTCTGTACTGGTGCTAAACCAGTCCCACAATGACCTGGTCAACATTACAAATGTTTTCTCCCCTTTGCTCATCATACAAATACAACCTTTTTGTCAATAAATATTTTATGTAAGTTAAGGGGGGGTCATCTACATATGTATATAAAGAAACAAGTGGCATTACAGTTATGGAAACAGATTTTAGTTAAAAAATTATATGTGTTGCCGTGATATTTAACTCTTTTTTTTAAAGCACTTATTGTGAAGCAAATTATAATTTGTACCTATTTATTCAACTGTCACCTTTTCATGAGTTTACATCTTGCATATGTCTTCTAGAATGGAACTTACAATAGCATCATACACCTGCCACACACTTACATTCATCCTTTTAGAAGATGCTTTTCCCCAGAGTGACATTAGGAAAAATAGTATTTCTTTCAACTTACAGAGGTAGGCATACACAACTTTCTGCATTTTTTTTTACTATAAATTACACAACTTTATTAATACAACAGAGCCCTGTAGAACAAAGTCACTCAGCCACACACTATGGGCAATTTAGTTTCCCCAGTGTCTGAAAAGTAGGAGCTGGAGGATCTGAAGGAAGCCCATAACCTAAATGGAGGTGTACAATATCAAGGTGTCAACAGATTAAATGCATATATTAAATGCATATAAATCTCTGACAACTTTGGCTCGGAAGTGATGATTCAGCATGATTTGCTTGTAAATCCTTAGCAGTACATTGTAGTTAGACAGTATCTAGCTTATAAGGTAGAAGTTTTGTAATATGTATTGTGTTACATGATGTAAAAAAAATGCACACATTCCACTTTTAGGAGTTCTGCAGCACTACAAAATGCTACACAGTTTCCTTGTTGAAAATGCCTGTGGTTGCACCATTGCAAGGCCATGGTCACAACATGATCGTAATGTAGAATTTGAGGTCAAAATTTGGACAATTCCAGAGAGAAAATTACTCAGAAAATGGCAGCGAGGGTGTTTTGCACTACTCAGCACACCTTTAAAGCTGTATTGTGAACATAATGGCTCTAAGATGAAGAAAAGACCCCAGGTAAGAAGTATGTTGCGCCTGGATGAGTCCGCAGTGAACGAGTTCCTTGGGTTTTTGTAGCTGGAGTCCTTGGCCAACTGAAGTTTTTTTATTCACTGGAAAGTTGGTTCCTTCAATATGCTGTGTCACGTGTCACAGTCATCTGAATGAAACTGGAGAAGGGTGGCCAAACTGAAATACCTGCATACTTGTATTGTACCAGCAGGGCCTGATACCACGTGTCGGTTTGGAGAGTGCTGGTTGTCCTCTGATAGTTATAGTCTAAGACAAACAGAGAATTTATGGCCTACATTTTATAGGGAAAATCTTTCCAGCAATCTGATGGAACTTGACAGATTTCCATTATTGGTTCTTTTATTTTATTATTGCTTTTGCCCCTGTGAACCTCTGCTGGCTTGTGAAGAACATTTCAGAAGCCCGCTTCTCTAAGAAAAATCGGTAGAGGATTTAACATCTTATTGCAGAGCACAGAGTCTCGATATCTAGCAAAGATAGCAGGACCTGGTACTCATTCATTAACTTGTTCATTTGCTCATTCTTTCACTGTCTGTAACCACTTGACCAGTTTATTTAGACCTTGCATTTTCTCCCTATGTGTCTCGTGGGCTGCATCCAGGTGCTCCGTCTTCCTCCCACAGTCCAAAGATATGTGTTTAAAGTTAATTAGTCACTATCAGTTGTAGTAACAGGGAGCAACTGACTGAATGTGTGTGGCTACTTGTGATGGACCAGCGCATTTCCTCTATGATTTGTGATCAGGGATTCCAGAATAGCCTCCAAATTCCTGTGACCAAGACCAGCAGACAGTGGATGGATGGAACCCAAACGCATTTTATATTCAAACCAAGGTAACTTGAATGGCTTCTTTATTTAAAATTGTAATATATTTTATATACTGTACATATAATTAACACAATCTGTGTAAAAAATGTTCTGAAATATCAAGTGTTTGGTAGAAATAACTGAAACAATGGAAATATTTTTTAAAAATTCTTCATGTGGTGTTTCCAGATATCAACTTGTGCTTTTATTGAATATTAAAAATTCTTAAAATGAAAAATACAGAATGTAAAGGATCTGGTCTGCATAACATAACATAGTATTAGTAGTGTAGTATCTGAACGCATTAAAATTCTGCCAGCGTCATCAGACCAGGTTCCATCTGGGTCCGGTCCCAGACACTTCCTGCCCATACTTAAGCTCATATTTACTCTGTAGTCAGATAGTTTTAAGACTTCAAGCTAAGCAGTATATTGCTTTAAAATATTGACATAAATTTAATTATTTAGATCTTTTGATCATTAGTTTAAGGAATTCATTTTAATTATAGAAAATAAGGACAGAATAATAACACTCAAAAAGTGATAATATTCTAAAGATACTCTAAAAATATAATGTGCTGCCTGCAGTAGCACTCAAACTCTAACATCATAATAATAATAATAATAATAATAATAATAATAATAATAATAATAATAATAATAATAATAAGTTCAGCTCTGTAGTACAAAGGACTTGTTCTTAAAATGCAGAGAAGACGCTTAGCTGTTCTGGAAAATCATATTTAAGGAAAAAAAGATCTTTTGGTACTGGTGTAGTTTTGACATGAGTTTTGTGTGTGGGGACAAGTCCAAACCACAAAGCAACATGTAGAAGACTATACACCACAGTCCTCTGACTCTCTTTTAAACCCCCTTGAGCTGATTTTTAACACTGGCTTTTACATCTCTACCTCATTGTATTTTTTCTTAGCTTTGAGCGGAACAGATTTTATACATTAAACACACTTTGGATGCTTTGGATGCAATAAAGTCACCATTGCTAGCAGTTCATTTTTACAACTAATCTTGCTCAAGAACAGGAGGAAGCAGTTACATTCAGTAAAACATGCAAGTATTTACAAGTAAATGTCGTAAATGAGGAAATCTGTAGTAACTCTGCTGTGTTTTGTCCTTTGTCCCACTTGGTGACACTCAAGTCATAGCAGCAGGATAAAACAGACCCCACAGATGTTGGGTTTGCCATCACAAGGCAATTACTGTTGATCATATCCATTTGTTCTTCTTTCCCTGATTCACGCTGATGTTACACTGCATATCATGAGCCGTTTCCTTGAGATCTTTTCCTTTGTCTTGGGAGAGAGGGTACTAGTTGTGACACCTTCTGTGACACCTTGGCCAATGCAAAGTGAGGGCAAGCAGCAGCATGAAACACTGGGTAATAGGTCAGTTGTTTGGGGTGGAACCTCCAAAACGATAGAGGGCACTTCAGTAAATATTTTTCATGCTATTGTTCTAGGGAGGTAAAGTTACAGAATTACCGTATTTCCCCAAATATAAGATGGTGTTTTTTCTGGGAATTACATATAAAAAAGAAAGGGTCATCTTATATTTGAGGACCAGACCTATAAAGGTTATAAACCATATAACCCCAGTAGGTGGTGTCGCTTATCTGCTGATGTAAATTATCCACAGAAATGATGGACTAAAGCTAGTAAGTGTGAAAAGTGGCAAAACCTTGAGATGGTCTGGAGAAAAGAAGCTCAACGTTATTAACCAAAGACTATGATCCCAGTTTTAAGATAACGGTGATCAGTGAGGCACAGCTATCGAACAACTTTCAAGGAGCCAAAAAATATAAAGTTACGCAATGTTGTCTTTGAAGATGGTGAGCCCAGAAATACCGCTTTAAACACGCAAATATGGTAAATATAACATTCCAATAACTTTTATCTAAAAACAAGTGTTAAAAAAGAGGGTGTTGTCTTACCATCAGCATCATCCTATATTTAGGCCAATACCGGAATTAATCTTTTCAGGTCCTTTATTTCTTTACGGAATAAACTGTACAATTATACAACTGTGCTTTAGTGTGTTATGGTTAATAGTTGAACGTTGTTTCTTTGCAACTGAAATGCTCAACCTGTACAGCCAGGTTAATGAATCTGCAGTTTCCTGTTTATTCTAGGTTAGGATTCCCTGGGATTTTTCTTCGTGCAGTCACTGCAAAAATATCCAGTTTCTCTCCGAAGGTAATATTACGCATTGGCAGTCATTCATCTCCTCATCTGTGTCTCCATGGCAGACAGCAAGGTCCCACCTGTATTCACACTGGCTTGATGCTGGAAAAATTTGCATGTTAATGTGGAGAAGTCATTAACTGAGAAATAATTTTAAAGCTAGACTAGGATTCCTCTCCAGTTTGAGAAATCAGAATTGGTTCTATTTTTCATAACCTGTTCTGTACTAAATGCACCGCAGGGAGAGAGGTTTCAAGCTGTATTGCCAAAGTCATGGGTAAAACTAGGAGGTGTTGCAGGTTTTTTATTACAAGCTCAAATTTTTAAAGTGAGTCTTTTTGAAATAGGTGGGGAGGAAAAAAGGAGAAAACCTTGACTGACTTGACAGACACTACCACAGCAGTGGCACACAGTTTCTGAGAAGTGACACATGTCTGAGGTGCACATCTCTTTGAAGAAAAGCATGAGGTGAATGAATGAGTGTAAATGTGGTACTCCTATACGTGCCCCCCCACCCCCATATTTGTGGGAGAGACAAAGTCCATCACACAATTCATGGTGAGGCCATGGGTCCAAATACCAGACAGAGGAGAATACTTATGTGAATTATGTCATGTACACTTATGTTTTTCCTGTCGAAGTGGTGTTTAAATATAGCCAGAAGCGGCCGGCGATTTGGCCTCCACGGGTGTTACCATTTTCCTCAACCTGAAAGTATTTAAAAGTACTGTAATTGCAAACTGTTGTGTGTCTAAATCAAACATGAAGCATTTAACAGTTTTCTTAGTACATCCCCCCTTTACCAAGTTCATCACTAAAAAACCCTTTGTATGCTCAGTTCTCGTCTATCAAGCACTTAAATACCATCGATGTCGATGGTAAATTTTTACATGAGCCCAAACACTGATGTCCATTTATGCTAAGATATCACCAAATTCCATGAAAAAAGATTTAACGTTGGATATGAACACCCAACTTACCTCGGTTTGTTCAGCTCTGTCCTAGCTTATTATGTACCATACACTCAATATTTAAGCATTAACTCAACCTTTAGTGCAAAAAACAAAATAGAGCACAGATAGCATGCGCTCGATCATAAATATGTATGTTAAAAATACAGTAATACCCCATTTAGGGCTCCGAGAAAGTGAAAGATTAAGTGAAACAGCAGGAAACAGGATGTTATTAATATTACATCTTGTTAGGTGGGTGAAGATGCACCAAAACAATGAAGTTTTACCAAAAATGTTAATGAAATCACATATATGCTTTCTTATTGTTTATTAGTTATCTTTTTAATTGTACACATCCAGGAAAATATGTAGGGGGAAACCTGAAATTCTGAAAAGACAATAAAAATATAGCATAAACGGAGTTAGGTGCGAATCCTCTTCCTGCTCAACTGGTTTGCATCCAACCAGCGCTAAACGGGGCACCGTTAAGCGGGGAATTACTGTAATTCACGGTCCAATTTGGTTATCCCAAAAAATGTCAACGAGCGACACCTAGTGGAACTGAGCAGTTGACACAGCCTGATACGTTCATATGCAGCTATGCTATTATTATTATTATTATTATTATTATTATTATTATTATTATTATTATTATTATTATTATTGTTGTTGTTGTTGTTGTTGTTGTTGTTGTTGTTGTTAATACATGTCTACTTGCACATCTATTTTTCTCAAATTGTTTAAATTGTTAAATCATTGTTATGGCTTGTTAAAAGCATAAAATGAGCTAAAATCAAAGTCATTCTGAAAATGCATTGTAAATTGTGAAATATACTGTATATAGCTTACAGAGGTGTGTAATATAAATATAATTAACGGTTTCCTGGCAACCTGTCAGGGAGGAATACGGCATCCTCAGTATTTTTTTGGTCATGTAGGCCTCTTCTATTTCTATATATCTGGTTAATCTGTTATTTGGAAAATAAGTTTTATATTGCAAAATTTATTTTCATACAGTTGGAATTAGTGTTAGGCACACCCTTGTTACTGTAGCTCAGCTTCTGAAAGTGTCTAGTTACTTCCTTCTTCCCACAGCTCTTCCTGAGTTTGGGTTTCACTTCCTTCTACGAATCTGACTTCAGTTCATGCCAGTAAGCTGCAAAATCTGTGATAGAATTTTTATCCATGCAAAGTGTAAAAGAAGCTGATAATCAGGGTGGGTGTAACTGTTCTCTTTTTGCAACGCCATTCTGGCTAAGCCAGTAACACTCTGATATCTTGATGCTTTTGGAATTTGGCGCAATTTTCTTGTGATACCTTGTGCAACGCCCTTTTAAAACGTCTGTCTCTTGGAGTGAAGACGAAAATAGATATCACAAAGCAGAATGCATAGATTCAAACCCACTGGGATTAAATGAAAGGTTTCAAGATAAATAGATCATCTTTTGGGCCATGATGTAATGTCACTGAATGAAGAATTGGTGATCATAGGCGTCAGGTCTGTCAGAAATAAAAGCCAAAGCAAGGGTGTTTTAAAACGTTTAAAATACATCTCCGTCATGCTATCTTATTTACATAAAGATCTGTGCTTTTGGCAGATGCCTTCTTTAAAAATAACACAGAACACAGTAAACAAACATACATCTGGTGTCCGATAGGGTTTATAGTGCAAATACAGCTTGTTTCATATTTCCATTTTTCTTGTGCATGTATTGCAACAGCTACCTATAGATGGGGGATAGAAATGTGAAAATAGGTGGATCGGAGGAAGCAGGTAGGGAAAGACAGACTTATAAAGGTACTAGGAGTTGCAGAAGAAAGTGGAATAAATTCTTTGGAATTGCAGCCCTACTCTGCTGGGGTTCAGCAGGAGCTTCTTTAGATACACAGGTACAGTCTGTCTTGAAGGCCATAACCAGGGTCTTGGAGTTTGTTCAGAAAGACATAGGAAGCTGGAGGAGGGCTGATACATGAGGACACTTTGGTTGGTTGATCATTCTGGTAGGTTATTTAAACTTGATGAGACCCTTGGCTGTACAATATTTAAGGATTTACCCTCTGGAATACATTTCCCTTGTTTGTCATTTTGAAGTTGGTTTGCTTTTTTAAATTCATGCAAAGTGTTCACATAAACCACTTACATAAATCAAAAGTGTGTGTATTGCAATACACTGTATTGCCAAAAGTATGTGGGGACCTGACCATCACAGCACCATTGAACCTCCCATTCCAAACCCCTGAACACTTATATGGAGTTGTTCCCCCCTTTGCTGCTATAACAGTTCCCACTCCTCTGGGAAGGCTTTTCACCAGATTTTGGGAATTTTTGTCCATTTGGCCACAAGCGCATCAGTGAGGTCGTGCACCGATGTTGGGTGAAAAGGCCTGGCTCGCAGTCAGTGTTCCAGTTCATCCCAAAGTTGTTGAGCTGGGCTGAGGTCAGGGCTCTGTGCAGCCACTCAAGTTCTTCCACACCAACCTTGGCAAATCTTGTGTTTATGGAACTCGCTTTGTGCATGGGGGTTAAAGTCATGCTGGAGTAGGAAAGGACCTTCTTCCCTAAAAAAGTGTAGCCACAAAGTTGAAAGCACTCAGTTGTCTAGAATGTATTTGTATTTTGTGTGGCTGCGGCTGAAACAGCTCAGCTCGGTCATTCAAAGGGGGGTCCGTATATTCATATACTTTCTGATCCCCACCTTCGACTGAACCCTGGGCAACTTGTGAGGGTTGTGGCCCTTCCGCCTGTCGTGGTTGGTGAAGACAGCCACTCTAGTAGACAATCTGGGAAAAGAAACTGAGATGAATTTCTGCAAAGTCAATTTCCCATGTGGTGTGTTTCATGAAGGAAGTGTATATTTTAATGGCCACTTTAGTTCATTTCACTGCATTACAGTCGGTCACATTTTTTTAACCAAGTAGCAAGTAGACTGAAGTGACATTAATTTATCTAACAATGACCTTTTAGGAGAATCAGCACAGCATGTGCGATGGCTTCGCTCAGTTAAGAAAGAACATTTTTCCGCATTCTTAGATTGTGGATTTAAAGCTAATTTATGATTATTTAAGGATATTATTTTTGCCATAATAAATTGCTTTACATGTCATCGAAAGGAAAATCGTACCAAGTCGGAAGTTACTCTCGACCAGTTTGTAACCCCTGTGCTGTGAGCAGATTTATAAGTGGACATTGACAGTTAAATGGCAATTCTGGGTGGAGGCCTCAGAGGGCCAAGGAGATTCCAGCATGTGGACACATTCTCTGAGAGAAACGTTTCGACTGTCTCACCTGGACGGTACCGCCTTTGCTCTTTTTGGGAAAAGCTGGCTGTCCTGTGTATCCTTCTGCCTGCTGTTTCTCAGCCCTTTGTGTCACTATAGCACACACCATCAGGGCAACTATGGGCCAGGGACACAATCCTATCCAGTTCAAGGACACGCAGAGCTTTTTCCTTTTTGTCCCCTCTCGGTGCTGTTAAAATCGATGTGCAGCACAGCGTTTCACACGAAAACCCGGTGGGCTTCATTTGTTGTATTATTTTTAGTCCGTGACCCAAGATGTCCTGCGCCGCACAGTTTAACAGGGCTGTTTGGAGATCGTCGTTGGGCTTTAAAGTATTGAGTAGGCTGGGATGAGCTGTATTTTTGTTCTTTAAATTTTTTTTTCTTATTTTTAGATCCCTTTTGAGTTTGTGTACTTATGAAGCGGTCGATTATTTGATGTCCCGGGCAAAATCAGGGGCTATAATCAGTGTACTGGTGTGTAGGACTTTATTGTCTTCAGTGAGCCACAACAGGAGGTCCCAGCAGGTCATCTCAGGCCTCGTGTTGGTGGAGGGTCCACCTCGGGGATGAGGGCTGGCTCCACGGAAACAGGCCTCTTTTCTCACGGTCCACTAATATGGACGAACTTGAAAGCTGTCTCCTAATTGGACTGAGATGGGACAAACAGGGTCTTTGTACATAAAGGAATGGGAGCATTCATGGAAACTATTAATGTGGGGTCAGCGGCTTCCTCGTGAGTGGCCCACAGCTCCAAATGCCTGCTTTGCCGAAGTTTTGTTCTCATCAGGGTGACAGTTGTCAGCAAGCACTCACGCGCCAGCTTGACACGGGTTTCAGAATCACGCTAATGGACAGTAGCAGCGCTGGAATCCCGGCAGTAAGGAAGCACACAGGCCTGTGCCCAAGGTGGCCATCGCCGAGGAGGCGAGAATAAGCAGAACCTGACGCAACGGCCTGTAAGTTTCTGCATAAACAGGATGCCCTGGGGTGACAACATTTTTTGCAGAAAAACCATGGCCGATTGCATTGCATTGCAGATCCCCATTTGGACGTTTGGTTTCATAAAATGTTCACCGGGTTGTTTTCTTTCTTTTTTCTTTATTTCTTTAAGTTTGTTTTATATATAAATGAAATGGCAACCAAAGTTGTAATACACTGCCCGGCCAAAAAAAAGTCACCACCTGGATTTAACTCGGTGTTATGATGTGGGGTTGCTTCAGTTGGTCAGGTCTAGGTTCAGTAATGTTATGTGCCCAAAAAATGAGGTGTGCTGAGTACCTGAATATACTGAATGAGCAGGTTTTCCTATTTGTATCAAATGATTTTTTTTTTAAACATATACGTGCAGGGTGCAGATCTTTTTTGAAGTTCCAAAAATCTCGTGAAGGTTTAAACCACAGTTTAGAAGAAGCATATTTCAGTCCTTTCTGTGGCCACTGGCTAGCTTGCCTGCCTGCCTGTCCTCCCATCTGTCTGACTCTGTGTCTGTCTGTCTGCACAAAAAGACAGACCGGGCATCATGTGACAGGAATTGTACATTGGTGTGCAGAACAGTATCTGCTAAATAAATAAATATAAAGAGATCTGCTGTGCACCAGAAACACTTTAATGCTCAAAAGGCCCTGGGGTGATGCTGTTTCCATGTAGCAGCTGTGTCAGTCATGCGGAGCTGTCACATTCCTGCTTGTTGGTGTTGCCCATAGTCATATTTTGTATTTTGTTAATGGAGATTTAAAAAATCCAAGCAGGAGCATTTAATAGAAATGCATTGATAATTGTTCCAGTGAAAATGTGAATGGGTTATTTTAATTCTGCTTAAATGTTGGATGCTGAGCTTTTTCAGTTATCTGTCGAAAGAAAATCTATTGGGGTTACAGTTACTAGCGAGTGGAGGCAGTAAGGTGGTAGCTGCCATTTGTTCTTCTAGTCTGTACATTCAAGCTGGTCGCAGAAAATATGCCTTTTCTTGTACTGTCCTGTGGATCGTCGGCTTCGGGTTCTGCCCTTGTTTTTTTTTTTGCTTCTTGTCAGCCATTTTCCCCAAATGGAACCCCCCATGAAGGGGCTCTGAAGCTGCCTTAGACAGGTTAGCAGCTCCTGGGTTTGGCGGCTCCTCTCGTATATACCACATTCCTTCTGGGTCCCATACCTGCCGAAAAGCCCAACCCTGCAACATGTACACACGCACACACACACACAGACTGGCCTGAATCTACAGAAGTCTCTGAGTGGGCTGTGCTGCAACCTGCCTGCTATATCCATTCCTACAGCTTTATTCACAGTCATTTTCACGAATGAATTATTTTGTCTGTAAAGACCTCATGTTTTTGTTCTGGAATGAAATATTAATCAAAATGTTCAACCTATATTTTACATGAATGACTTTGCATTCCACACAAAAGTATCAACAGACATTTGCAGAAACGGACAATACACTCCATAAACTTAATCTTTTTATTAAAATAAAGTGGAATAAATAGATAAATAACTGCATACTGTCTCACTGCCATAATTTCACTGCACACCTTTCTGTGTAGAAGAGTCAGATATCCTGAAGGTGGCAGTAGTGACCCGCTACACTATGTGGGGGGGGGCCTTCTGACCCTCCCCAACTAGCTTTACAGGAGGTGGAACACACAGGACATAAAGAGTGAACATTAACCCAGAGAAGGTGGCCTTCACCTTGTGTTTCGTGACATATGGACACCTACAGCCATGTTATTCGGTCTTCTTCCTGTGTGCCTCACACAAAATGGAGGGCGAACCGGAGCAGCGGAGAGCAGAATTTTCTAACATGACCTACTTTCACATCCTCCTTCTGTCCACTTTTTTCCACTCAGCTATTCTGGGTCCAGTTGGGTCAGCAGTTGAATAGGAGGAAGGTGAAGAGACGTGACAGCTGACAAGTGGCACATAGTGCTCAGTAAGCTGGTTTGTTGAGGAAATCGTCTTCAGAGCCAAGACCGTCCTCCAGACACATGTCCGGATCCCACTCAGTCTGCGTGAAGTTTTTATGGATTTTCTCTGGATGCTCTGGTTTCCCCCACAGTCCAAAGGAATGTGTCTTAGGTGGAGTGGGGAACCTAAATTGCTCCTTGTGTGTGTGTGTGTGTGTGTGTGTGTGTGTGTGTGTGTGAGAGAGAGAGAGAGAGAGAGAGAGAGAGAGAGAAAGAAAGAAACCCAGGCTCTGTAGAGACAGTACTCTGCCAATTTGATGATAATGCTAAGCCCCTCCTACCTGATGGTGGGAGGGGCTTAGCATCACCATGACAACCAGCTACCCCTTCTTGTCACAGCCACTGGACGCTGCCTCTCTCCTATTATATATCACAACAAGTTATATAACTGACATAATATATATTTTTATATCCATTGACCTCACCGAGAACCTACCACTTCACTTCAAAGAAGCTTCTCATATGACAGGTTGCACATTTTATATCTGGCCTGGATTTTTCTTCCCTCCTCAGTAGTTTTATAAAAGAATTGCATCAAAAATGGAATTTTATATTTTTTGCAAGTGCTTAAGCTAAGTTTGATGCTCGCAAATTATAACTGTGAAAAAACTTCAAGATTATTCACAGAACTCACGAGTACACCATCACAGTACATTTCTGGGTACATTTATTTTGCAGACAAAATAAGATGTGAGTTTCTTGCAGCTGAGTTCATTTAAATACTCAAAAGATCTTTAACGGATGAATCTGAAATAGGCACTTTTATTTTATTTATATTACATGGATGTGTTTCTGTTTTTCCTTCTCTGCATGCCTATTTAACCATAAGCCACAATTTCTTTTTTTATGGCTATGGAGCATCGGTTGGTTACAATCAAGAATTGAACATGGAACTGTATTTTAATTCTGGTTTCCACAGCAGAAGGTACTACTACAAATATGTGGTAAGCTTCACACTGTAAAATTCTGCTCTTGTCTTGTTTCATGCACCTGAATGTAGATTCATCTTCTCTGGAATCTACAGTTCCTGTCTTTGTGTGGTAGTAGATGGTGTGATGCTTACAGCTGCCCAGTGGTACTTGAAGCACCCAGATTTGGATCTCATCTCCTGCTGTAGAACACCTGACCAAGGTCCTTACCATAAACTGTTGCAGTAAAAATTCCCCTTTGTAAATGGTGAATCATTGCAACTTAACTTTAATTTGTTTTGGAGAAATGCATTGTGTAACTAAACAGATGCCATGTTTCTGTAACCTGGTTCTGTTGTTAAACAGTAAAAACAGATACTAGAACATTATTTCCATTCATTGCATGAATTGGTGTTACGGAAGCTATTAGTTTGAGGCTAATTTAAAAGTACGTTTACACTGATCCACTGACAGCGAATGTAGAAAACCTTGTTCTCCTAACATACTCTGCTGTGGCCCATGGATGTGATGGCCTGCTGTGGCAGAACTCCTGGAGAAGCCTCTTTTGGGCTAAGCCAGACGAGTGGCACCGGTGTTCATGGTCAGCATAGCATTTGTTCCAGCTCTGTTCTTGTGTGCATACTTTTGATGGAAAAGAGTAAACATAATAAAACTGACAATAACATTCAAAAATATATTTTCATATACACTGCCCAACCAAAAAAAGTCACACACGCTAATATTTCGTTGGACCTCCTTTAGCTTCGATTATGGCATACATTCGCTGTGGCATTGTTTCGATAAGCTTATGCAATGTCACAACATTTATTTCAGTCCAAAGTTGCATTAATTTTTCACCAAGATCTTGTATTGATGATGGGAGAGTCGAAGCACTGCATAAAGTCTTCTCCAGCACATCCCAAAGATTCTCATAGGGGTTAAGGTCTGGACTCTATGGTGGCCAATCCATGTGTGAAAATGATGTGAAGCACTCTTTCACAAATTTGAGCCCCATGAATCCTGGCATTGTCATCCTGGAATATGAAGAAAAAATCCATTGATGGAAAAACCTGCTCATTCAGTATATTCAGGTAGTCAGCTCACCTCATTTTTGGGCACATAACACTGCTGAACCTAGACTTGACCAACTGAAGCAACCCCACATCATAACACCAAGTTAAATCCAGGTGGTGACTTTTTTGGCCGGGCAGTGTACATAAAAATGAATCTCTCTCATCCAAACATTTTGCATGATAAAAATAACAAAATGTGAAATGTGTTTTTTTGACAACTTATTTTTGGGCTGTGTAGACTTCAGGTTAAAAATGTTAGGAGCAATAAGGGCCAGCTTAATATAAAGTCCATACAGAGCCAGGAAAATGGATGTATATAGGAGACAGAGAGGGCAGTAACCGTGTAGGATGGTATTTTGAGGAGTTGATGGGTGGTGACAGTAATTGTTTCGGGGTGTAAATCCTAACTTCCTCTTCTCTGTGGTTTCACGGGAGGAGGTGGCCAGTACTGCAAGAGGGTGGAGACAGCAGGATGTTGCTTACACCACGTGAGATGGTCAAAGTAGAGAACCTTGCCCAGCATTCATGTAAGCTTCCCGCACCACTCGATGAAACCAGCCACGTGTTTTCTGCGTGGTCCTTTACCTATGGTTTGCATTAGTTTCATCTGACAGAAACACACCTTTTCTGGAGCTGCAGCCTTTCTGTTCTTGCAGTACCACTTTGTGCAGTGACGAACACTCTGTTTCAAAGCCGCATCTCAGTGAACCTGGCCTTTAGGGCCCAGCGGCATTTTCTGGTAGATATAAGTAGGAACTGTGATCTCTTTGTTAATTCCTCCAACACTCTGAGAAAAAAAGAACTCTGAAAGGTGTGAGGGTAGAAGAAATAAACCTACAGTTCCCCGGTCCAATAAAAAGCAACCGTTTGCCTGTTTATCAATCGTATCGGGTTGTTCTGCTGACTGCCCTGCTCTACGGAGTAAGACACATATGCAGTGGGTGTGTCCAGCCTGTCCAAAACTCTGCTTTGTGTGTCGATGCACTGAGAGTGTTAAGGTGAGGTATCAGCATCCAGTCTTGTTGAGCGATGAGCAACCCCCTCACCCCCACCCCTCTTAGAATCCAGAAGCTTTGCCAGCAGATGCCAGCAGGGGGAGCTGCAGGGAGGCCCAGGTGGGCGGACGCAACAGCGCTGATGTCTTCTTCTTCCTTATATGGCCAAATGCAGCTCTCACACTGACACTGGGGGCAGAACACAGGCACTCTGGGCGGCTGGGGAGCTCAGCCGCATTCTGCGCAGGAGGGGTTGGAGGGGCGTCTGCACACACACCCACCGAAGGGTCTTCCTCCATGGGCTTCCGTGCAGCGACTTTGTGTGCCCTTGCGCAGAAAGCGTGTGGCGGCCCTCAGCAATACAGTCGTAAACGTTATTTCAGTGTATTTAAATCTTTGTTTCTGGCTCATAGAATGCATACAGAGTTGTCGCATTGTTGTTTATCATAGTTGCTGGTATTTTTTTTTTTTTATTGTTCCTGCTGAAACAAACTAAAGGACCCGGGCTCTCTGCTTGGATGTTTAGGATTAAAGAAAACAATCCAGTTTGTGAGTTGTGTGAAATCACTTATATAGAAGTGTTGCTGCGGATCACACTGCTTGCTTATCTCTAACCATAGGATAATGGCGTCTTGTGGCAATAAATCTGACAAATGGAGGGGTGTCGTCTCTGCAGCGAGAAGCATCGGTGCTTTTGTGCCAGCCGTTCGCCGGATGTTCATCTCCGTGCGGATGTGGAAGATCCCTTTTTCGCATTGCTGCCCCTGTTTAATGACGCTGTCTTTGAAACCCTGGGTAGATGCACATGTGGCAATAAATGGAGCTTCCTGGAACTCAAAGCCCTCGCGGCTGTTTGCGATCTGACAAAAAGGCGCCAATTTTCCCTCTTGGGCTGTTAAGGAGGCAGTGAAACCGTTTGGGTGTTTGCAGACAACACCCACGACAGTGGGCCTTTGCGAATGCCTCGAGCCACAAATCTGCTTTTTCTGCCCAACATCAATACCTTTAATACCCCCCCAGGATGTGTTCATGGATGTTTGTAGCATTTGAGGGCTTGTTGACTTGTCTAAGTTGCTTTTTCGCTCTTTGAAGCGCTTGATTCTTCTACAAGCGTGTGGGCTCACGTGGGTCCCATTTCGGGTTCACGCTGTCTAGTCTCCTGCGGTGTCACATTTCAACCTTGGCCTCGCCTCCAGGAAGTGGCGCCCCACCCCACAAGGTGTTGTCACCCAAGCAGCCAGGACAACCGCATGCGTGTGCCGTTCCGGAGCTGTGACCTCACTGTGACATCAGCACCCTATTTATAGCAGTTGTATATAAGTCAAGCATGCGGTTGTGTGCCGATCACAGTCCGGTAAGCGGAGCTGCCTGTCATCCACGCTTGGAGGACAACACCTCCGCATGGCGCGTTCACTTCCTGTCACCCCGGGCTGTAGCAGCTTAGCTTCAGCGGCGCTCCTCGAGGTGTCCTTGACATCAGCAAATTCTGAAGAGCCTTCTGAGATACATGTGCGGCTTTTCTCGTGGACGAGTGAGCTGCCAGAACATGCTCATTGTTTCCAAAGTCTGACCGAAGAATGGTTACGGAGTTTGAAAGGCATCTCGAGTGCTTGGGCTGATGGAAACAGTAACTTTGAGCCTGAGGTCTTTTTATGCAAAGTGGCTGTCGGGGTTGACAGGGTGTTTCTTTTAAATATGGAGAACAAGCCCATGTTTCCCAAGAACGGACATCCCGGAGGCCCTGCTTGACATGGCCCTAAACCTCCAGGAGGGCCTGAGTTGTGGCACCATCCTCTACTCCCTGATTTATTAGTTGTCAGCCAAACCATGTATTGATCCCACCGGTGAATCTGGCTTTCCTTTCAAAACCTGGCAACCGAGACACCTTCGTAAGTTTAAAATCAGAACAGCCGTAGTGCTTGTTTCCTCATAGCTGCAGTGGAGATGTAAATAGTAAATGTTTTCCCCTGCGCACTCACAGCGTGTCGCTCATCTCCGCTCATGAAGCCCCTGCTCTTTGATGTACACGCAAGTTTTCATTTGTGATGAGACCACTCGGTTTGGAAGCACAGGACGGTCAGGGGTAGGAATGACATAAGTGGTTTTTTTCTTTCTTTTTTTAAAATTTGTTTTATTTTTAAGTAACTTAGGAAAATACCTGTGTATTTTTTTTACATGTTTTGCTCTGATGAGTGGAAAAATTCTCAAAATTTTTCCAACTGCATCGGCGTCTCGTGTTTTAAAACGATAAAATGCAGACAAGTCCAAGAAGACGAGGACACGGTCCATAGTTCATGAGTTCACGGGCATGTTGCTCCTCCACAGACGATCCCAGCATGGCCACTAGGCTACGCCCGTTCACCACATTCTCTTCAGGTCCATCCCACTCCTCACCGCACTGCCTCCACCAGACACTCGGCAACATCACCTTTACTTTACCTTCACCGCACGACATGCGGCACCAGCTGAGGCCAGCCTGTCATTGTGTCAGCGTGTGTGGCCGTCGTTCCTCAGCCACTTCCTTTCTGCCCGATAAACAGTGTGTGCTGTGGTTCTGGTTAAAAAAAGATTTATACGTTGTGTTTATTCTTACACAAATAATTAAACATGACTGGGTTTTTTTTCTCAGTCCAGGAGGGGGTCATAGTCCGATGATCCAGCAAGCAGTTGCAAAGGACACAAATTCCAACAAAAAGTTTGCTGGTTTAACTTCTGGGGGGGCGGGGGGTCGTGCTGAAGTACCGGCAAAGGCCGGTAAATTCGACAGCTGTGAGGAAATATCCATTTGTATAATTGTTAAAAACTGTGTATCCCCAAATGAAAGCTAAGCGCCGGGTTAAAAGGTTTAAATTAAAGCTGTTTTTAAGGTCAGGAGATCAGTATTGATCAGTATAGGCGAGCAAGCTGGTGTCGAGAAGCTGATGCTGCTCGCGGTGGTGCCTCTAACCTCAGGTGCGTTTACATGAGCATCACGCAGCTGCTGCTAACTGCCTCTTGGCATCGGCCTCTTCCATTAATATTCTAAGCTTCTTTAAATATTTATGCAAAACGCTTTTAGCTGGAGGCTCTTCCTAGGCAGCTCCGATTGTGATATTAAAGGATTCAGAGGGAACAGGATGGTCAGCTGCGTGGTGTCTGCGGACGCAACCACACAGCATTGTGTGCACCACCCAGCATCGGCCCTGCATGATCCGCAAAACCATGATGGAAACAAACCTCACCTGGCTCTAAAACAAGGCTTTTCTTTTTGGAAGAATCTATTTTTTCCTATACAAAAGTGGCACACGGGGTCCGCCTTTGGTCCTCCTTGCTTGTGGCAGCGGCACGATTCCAGCCAGCAGCTGGCATGCACGACCTTAGCTGTCTGATGAAAGGCATGGATTTTTGGTCTGATGTGACTGAAACCGGGCAGCCGTGGTTTTCTTCCTGAAGGAAATCTGTAGCAGATTTTCAGTAAAGGAGAAATTTTTTGCCCTTGCAAATTTTGGAATTTTGCATACAACAAATGGAAAACCATCTATCTATCTATCTATCTATCTATCTATCTATCTATCTATCTATCTATCTATCTATCTATCTATCTATCTATCTATCTATCTACCTGCATGCCTGCCTGTCAGTCAGTTGTGGTCAGGGTTGCAACAGTCCTGAATCATGAGACGTTGGGCTCTGAAAGTTCCTCTGGATGGAGATGCCAGGCCATTGCAGAGTGGCCACACACACACACACACACACACACACACACACACACACACACACACTCTCACTATGGTCAATTTAGACTTAGCGATGAACCTGAAAAGAAAGTCTTTGGACTGTAGGAAGAATCAAGAGCACCCAGAGGAAACCCACACAGACACAGTGAGAACATACACATTCCCCACAGACTGAACTAGAGACCCTCATCCAAACAGCCCAGGTGTTGTGAGGCAGCAGTGCTACTCACTGAGCCACCGTACTGCTGAAATGAAGGGAAAAATATGTCTATAACTTAAATTAAATTGAAATTGTTGTACTGTACTGAAAGTCAGTGCTTTAGTCAAGGTTCACACTCCAGATTAATTGGAAGGCCTTCTCATCCCGCTCGCCCAATGGCCTACTAATAGACATCTGTATCTCACTGAAGGATGAAGGTCACAGCAACCAAAATGTGAGCCAAATGACTCATCCAGATCTGGAAACCTGCAAGGGAGGATGCTTATTGCCTGCAGCCAGCTCCTCCCGTCAATCGCCACTGTGTGTCCACACATAGATGCTCCCAGTTGGTGCTGAAATGGATGCCTTGCAGCTGTGACTGCCACCCCCCCAAGGCAGAACCATGGAACCGTGTCATCGAGACATCCATACATTATTTAGGCTTTTCTCACAAACTGGGGTGGATAGATCGTAAACATTTTAAGTGCTCCATTGTTCCCTTGGTGCACGAGTGGCCAAAACAAGCAGAGCCACAAATGTATTATTGAACGCTGGTTGCGTTTAAAACATTTAACAAGAATTGCCTTTTTATTTCTTTACAGTTTTCATAGCAGTTAATGGCATTGATTGTTTTTTTTTTATATAGTTTATCTTATTTTAGCCATGCATAACAAGGAGTTTTTTGCTCACAGCCAGACATTCAGACCAAAACCGATTTCCCTGGCTTAACAGGAAGGGGATCTGAGTCAAGCGACTGCACCGGAGGATGCAGCTGCTGTTGGATCCCGGTTTCCTGTTTTCACGTGGGCTTGAGCTTTTGTCTTGTCATCTTGTTTCGTATAGATGGAAAAATTCTCACTTTATCCACGTAGTCAATGGCGAAAAGGGACTTTAAAAAGGTGTTAGGTGGTAGCTCATCTCTTTCTCTTGATAATGCTGCTCCACATGATCTAATGTGGAAGATGCTTGATCTTGCAGACAGTTGTGTGACTCTGTGGTGGTGGTGGGGGGGTGCTTTCATGCTGCCATTTTTAGATTTGTTTTTGCTCTCTATCCTGTTTTCTACAGGATCTTTGCTAAGTGTTGTTTTCCTTTCTGCATGGGGCGAAGGTGGTTGGTCTCCGGTGGATTTGCTAACAAAGAAAAGACTGTTTACGTGTCACTCATTTCATTTTCTGGATGTGAGCGTAACCTTCATTGGCCTACAAGAGGTAACGGTATGATCAGATTTCTGCCCTTGGCCCAAATTCACCATAATATACATCTTGAATGAATATCCAGTTTGCTGTGATTCCCCCACAGCCCGTGGACTTGTGGATGGTAAATGGAGTAAGTTTACCTGAAGAGAGCTTGCAGCCTGCCGTGTTATTGTATTGCTATTAGATTGCTGTCTGGCAGAACGGTCTTGCAGCTCCACATGGGAATACCGCCTTTTATTGCCAGCACAGACCTCCTGCCGCGTTCATTTTGGGCTTTTCCCACAGGGGCTGGAGGAACAGGGGCCTTTTCTTCTGCTCCTTGCAGAAACCCAATCTGCCTGCAGTCTCATGTGAACTGAATGGGATTGCTGATGTATTGCAAGGATTTACGATTTGCTTATGATTTATCAACCGGATTAAATGCAGTGCATTTAGGTCTCAAAGGCAGACTTTGTTTTCTTTATCAAGTGTTGCTTAACAGGTAATGCCAGACAGTGTTTAGCTTCACTGAAGAATAAAGCGGAAACCATAACCGCTGCGACTCAGAAACAGTTTGATTTCAGAATGTCTGCGGCTAAATAGAGGCAGTTCGGTTGAATTTGTTGCTTTATTGGCTGGACAAATCTTCAGTTGTGTTGCCAAAGCAATTGAACAACAAAATTAAGAACAGCACTGCACAACTAGCAGCAAGAGTCTGGATCAACAGGTAAACAGTAGTAGTAGCAATAACCAAAATAATAAGGCAGATTGCACACAAATAAAGAAAGCATTTATATGCTTTGGATAGATAGATAGATAGATAGATAGATAGATAGATAGATAGATAGATAGATAGAATGGTAAAGGCTTTGGAACCACATATAAGAAAAGAACTCCTTCACTAAATGTATGCAATTTTTTTGTCATCAGAAAAAAAATGTAGAAAATATTTAGAAAAAAAATATTTCCATCCAGTCATGTGGGATTTTTTTGTGTTTAATACGATGCCAGGAACAGGCCTCTCAAATGACGAATAAATGCAGGAAATGAAAGTAAGAGTACAAATTGGGCCCTTTGGTCTGTTCTGCAGTTTTGGCTGAAAGAGGACCCTTGTCTAATGTTGACTGTTGGGCCATTAAAAAGGTAAAGGGTAAAACAGGCAGTTTCCTGTGTGTCGGGGTTTCACGGTGATGGGTTTGCACTATGTGGTGCTGCAGCGTCAGAAAGAGCTGGGCTAGATGTTGCGTGCAGCATCGTGCCCCTGCATGTAAACCTAAATTCTGCAGTCTGCTGCCAGTGCTGTGTGTAATTCTATCAGTTTGTCTTATTGCCGTGTTCCTGCGCTCTGTGTGACCGTGAGGTCCACCCGTCCCTCCTCTCCGCACGGCGATGACGGCCTGCTGAGGGAGAAATGGCTGACTCATATGGCCTGCTCCTGTGTGCTGCTCGCGTTCCCCAGCCCTGACGTCAGCTGCGCAGTGCGGCGCACATGTCTGACATTCGGGAGGGGCCGAGCATCAGACTTCTGCTGCAAAACCGGGCGGGACGGGGATGATGGTGGTGGTGGGGGTGCTGCTCTTTGTTGCAGCGAGGCATCTGGAACAGCACACACCGGCGAACGCGGACAGCGGCGGAACCTCCAAGTGGGTCAGTGTGCCTCTAGAATGAGGATGGGGAAGGACGTTAATCCGTGTTTGACAGCGTGCTGTGAAAGGACAGCCTTTAATCTCTCCGCTCCTTCTCTCCACCCAAGTCGTTTCAGTTGAGCCCTTTTCAAATAGGTGCCGCTTCTGGCCCCAATAAAAGTAGGTTTTGGACCCACCCTGTGGTATAACAGGGTCTTTCATCTGTGCTGCGTTCTGTTGCACGAGGCTCCAGCCATCTCTTCCGTTGCCAGAGCTGCACTCCCACATCCCACAGGGTGGGGTGGGAACCTGTGTTGTGAGATTGAACCCTGCCTGAGAGTGGGGAATGGGGAGAAATGAGAATTGCATGATGTTTGCTGGTCCATAACCCCTTAAACTGTAGTTTGCAGTCCCCTATTTTTGTGCACAGATAAGTAGGACAAATCCTCCTTCGGGGGCTGTCACTTCGTTTTTGTTGCAGGAGGGCAGATCCTCCGCTTTCGGGCACATGCGTGTAGAGGCGGGCTGCACAGCACGTTAGCCCTCTTCATCGACTCCGTGGGGTTAGAGGAAACATCCAGTGCACTAAATCCACTAGGTGGCATCCAGGCATGAGAGCGCACGGACATCATGCCACAGTCGCGTCGTACCAAAATGGTTCTGGAGATGTGGGGATCTGTGTTGGAAAATGGAGGTGCGTTCATTCGGGTCTGCTGAGCCGCTTAACACCCTCGGATACGTTTCACTTTTTGCCCCAAATGTCCAGCGCAAGCGCTTATATTTCCTCACAGCTCTCTTACATGATATGATGCACGCAAACGTTTTTACTAAGCAATGCTGCTGAAGATACTAAGCTACATCATGGTCACAAACCTGGTTTTCTCTCATGCTTACCAATGTGGTGCCGTATTAG
Source organism: Heterotis niloticus (assembly GCA_018136845.1). NCBI lineage: Eukaryota > Metazoa > Chordata > Actinopteri > Osteoglossiformes > Osteoglossidae > Heterotis > Heterotis niloticus. The sequence goes on from CM030896.1 coordinate 25,786,242, forward strand.
AGATGGATGTGACCTGCTGGTGTTTAAGATTGGATGTTTGTCATTTCTTTGCTTGCCGGGCACATTTCTCCAAAGCGACGCGTAACTCGGAGGAAACAAAAGATGCTATTGGCAAGATGTCTAGAGCTGGCATAGCGACCACATAGCCACACATCCATGAAATCAAGGTGAAAGAGCAATTGGACGCGATCGCTGTGAAGCCGTGGCCTCGACATATTGTTCACCGTCTGGTGTCTGTGGCGTGCCTGGTAGCTCGGTCCATCAGGTAGACTGGGCGGGAACCACAAGCAACCCCGACTGAGAAACACTTTGGAAAAGAGATTTTTCCGTCCGTGCTATTCCAGCGCTCTAAAGAAATGCAGTTTATTAAAACCAGGCTTTTAGCATTTTTGTGTATTTTCTCCAGAATTTTTTAGTACTTTTGTGTTTCTCTGTTAAAATGACACAAGGCCAATGTCTTCACCAGATGAAGTAGAAGCTTATAGAAGGAAGACGGTATATTTTTAAGATTTTAGAAGAGTTTAGGCATAATATTTGTTATCCAGTTTACGTATTTACAAAAATGTACTGAAGATCGACTTATGCGAAGCAGCAAATTTATACCCGTAATTGATGATCGATGAGCAAGAATCTTTATAAATTAAAGAACCTGGGCACCCTTCCAGGTCCATAAGGAGCAGAAAGGAGAAAGACATTCAGCTGGACAAATCACGTGACCAAGGTCAGGGTTCATGCATCATGTGTCACCCTTGAAGAGTTAAGGAACAAGAACGTCTCAGAGCACACATTGCATCTCCAGGGGCTGCGATGAACAAAGGCCCTTGTGTCAGTGGGGGATGAGGAAACTCCACCAGCTTGCTGTAGAAAAAGGAAGGATGAAACGCTTTTGTTTTAATGTGGCACAAGGACACTCTTTCTTGGTGTGTCTTAAACTGCAAGCGCTCATCTGCTCCCGTGTTTAAAGCTGTTTTGTAGAAACACACAGGGGTTTTGTTACAGGATAAGTGTGCCCACTTCACGCTTAGATGAGGGATCAAGGGAATTTGCTGTGGTTGTTTCTGTCCCGTCTTCCCAAAGAAATCTTTTGTCCAGTTTCAGTTTTTGCCCCGGCCTCAACAAAAACTTTTTGTTGAATCTCAACATAAAAAAAACCTTTTCTGCTGTTTTGATCCCTCACTCATCATATGACCAACATTTTGCAAATAAGAAATCAAACCCCCACTCTGAGTTTGTCCTGAAGGTCCTGTTGTGGGTACCACATGGCTTCACTCAGTTTGTCACTGCAGAGCCGGCACCGGGAGAAAGAGAGTAGCTGTTCGCATCCACTGAGATCCCAGTACAAGAACTTTTTAACAATTGTTTGCTGTTTAAACTCCAGAAAGTGCTTGCACATTTGTTTACACATTCCTCTAACTGTATAACACCAGCATCTCCTGTCTGGGTGGGCCGTTGGCCTTGGACCTGTTTGGTTTCTTGACTTGAATTTCACCCCACGCATTGTCTTTTTTTATTCCTAATCCTACTTGATGTCTCCTACTGCATTTTTGATTTGTTCTTTTGTGTACTCATGTTAAGCACTTTAAGGCAACTTATTGGAAAGATTACTACATGAACCTGAATAAACTATCCAAATGCTCAGTTTTACTTCACCCTTCCCCACTGCTGCATTTCTTCTGTTCCCTCTCTCCTGAATATCCCGAAATGCCCTCGATGGTTGCCTAGACCGTCCAGCTTAGATTGGTCTGAATGGGCTGCCTGCATGGCGTCAGTTGTTCTTGTCAGCTGTGGTGATCCATGTGTTTAAAGTTCCCAGGGTTTTGTCATCTGTGACAGACAGTCTGCCGGTTTCTTACGTATTCAGGGTGACGGGTCAGCCAGTGACATCTATTTATTTCCTTTCATTCCTAGATTCAAAGTTCAAGTGGGGACTAAAACTGTCCTTATGCCTTCGACACAGCCGTTGTGGTTTATTATATCTGTATTAATATACTGTATCCTTCATGGTGCACTTGGATGAATCACCGAAAAAGGAGTCAAAGACTGGAAATATTGTGTTGGATACCAGTTGCTGGCCAACTTATCTTAGTTTATTACTTTTGTCTAAGCTTTGCCTATGTCGTCGATAGGAGTTTGTCCATGATATGGCCTTGGCTAAAAGGCCTTTAGCATTCATGTGTCTGTGTTGTGTCTCCCCAATTAGATGAAGATATTTTAGGAATTAAGACACCTGGAAAATAAAAGCAGGGAGAAAGGAAGGTGGGAGCCTGTGCCAGAAAGAAGTGTGTGGAATTGTCTGGTTTTGGTGTTGTTGTACTGTAATATAGACAAAATAGTGTGAGCAAAGCAGGTGAGGCTTTTTACTTTGGTCAGTTTTCTTTGGGTTTTACTCTGGTAAGGGACCTGGGGTAGAACGGTGTATTTATGTTTGCTTTGATTTGCTACGGAAGTTAGTTAACACCAAAACTAGAGGAATTTTTGGTTGTTTTGTGGGCGTTACTCACCCCTGGGGAATGGGATTGGGAACTGGGCTGCAATAATAACAAAATTCAAAAAAGAAAAAAACAACTTTTTGCCAGATTTTGGTTTCTGTTTGGTTGGGTCAATTTTTTGTTTCATCCCAACCCTAGACTGAGCCATAGCAATCCAGTGTAGGGTTTCAGTGGTCTGGAGAACATTCCAGAAGTATAGGAGATGAGGCAGGGTCCTTCCTACCCAGGATACCACTGCTACTATAATCATATACAGTACAGTACACACCTATTCACATACACACACTACAGGCAGCTTAGAGTCTCCAGTTCAGCCAGAACAACCATCTTTGGACTCTTGCAGGAAACTAGAGCACTTGGATACAGGATTAGTCAAACACAGACAGGATACACAACCTGGACACAGATGGAAATGGGTTCAAACCCACATGCAAACAGTATATAGTATTTCCCCTGCACCACTGCACTGCCCTGCCTGTTGTGTAACTCCATTTCCAAGAGATAAAAGGTTTCTTCCTTTAAGCATTTCAGATTATAAACAAAGTGCTCAGTCTCTGGTTATGTCATACACAGCATTAGTGTTTGCAAGATGCTAATACCTTTTTATTTTTGGTAATAGATATTAAGGATATGATAAATGCATGTTTCCTTACGATTCCGGACACTGGTCCAGAGTCGGGGTTTATTTTGAACCAGGAAATTTGTGTGCTTCCAGCTGCAGTTTGGAACCCTGGCTGGAAGTGCACAGGAAACATCAGGCGTGGTTTCATAATCTGTTTTCAATTTCACGCACCAGAGGCAGCTTTATCTCTGTCCTTATGAAATAATTTCTCTTGCAACGGCGGCTACGCTCAAAATAGTCCAAACCTTTAAATCTCTGAACTTTTTTACTGGTGTTCTGTGTAACAACTTGCTTACCACAAGGTTTTTACATTAAGCTCACGTTTATTAATTTTAGCAGACACTTTTCTCCATTTATTTTCTTCTCACCATTAATGTGGATCTGTTCTCAGGTTCTATATTTATGGTTTTAAGAAAGTTTTTGCTGTTCATATTTTTTTTTTTTAAACAAGCTGGCTATTTTTCTTCCGTCGATATCCCTTGCAACCACAACTGCTATCCCGTCGCACCATGGAAGTCTAAGAGTTAAAGTCATATACTCAGGCTTTGTTTTCACTCTGAATTTCATTCTAACTGAAAGGAAAGAGGGGAGAGGGCCATCTGCCCCACTTGATACCCCCCACCCTTCCTCCACCACCTTTTCCCGCACCTTCTTCCCTTGACTTCTTCCTCTTGGTTTGGTTTCCATGGCAACACCGCTCTCAAATATCTGCGGTGTCGAGCAAGTCGGCCCATGGAGCTTTGCAAATGATCTAGACCTGTTTTTTGGAGATCAGTGGGTAATAAAGGTATTAGAAAAGCACAGCTTCATTACCCCCCTCCCACACCACTGCAGTTCAGTTACTTCATGTTTAAGTATGATGGAGGTTAATGCGATGCAAAGTGGTGATAAAGTATAACAAAGTTTGGCTATATTTGAAGTGTTGTAAAGGTTACTTCCTGATGTGCTTCGGTTAACCCATTGGTTTGCTAACTCGAATAATTCACATCTCAATTCAACATTTCATGAACATATTTTTTCGTTGCACTGCCGATAACAAGTTTCCTCAGACATCATCTGATGGTGCCCAGTAAAATTAGTTATTTTTCTTTCTTTAAATTTCATTCAGTCCTTTTGGGAAATGATGTAAATAGACCCCGATTTGTTCATTCCTCAGTTCACTCAGCATTTTGTGGGCACACAAACCGGGGTCTAAATTGCTGGACAGATGAATGCATTGATGGTGTTTGGACCATGGGGACCAGGCACAATTAACCTTTTGACATTTCCTTGGCACACTTTTGGTAAATAAGGCAAATTGGATTGCAGGCCTATTCTGCTGAGCTCTTATTTCATTATAAATTCTGCCCTGGGGGTTGGGTGCTGGGTGATGGGGAAACTGTCAGGGCGGGTAAGAATGGAACGGTCAGCCCAGGACCTCTAGCTGCAGCCAGATGTCTCAGCCATCAATCAGCAGGGAGCAGGAGGCCCAGAATGTCTTCAGGGAGTGGACTTTCCTCTCCTGCCTTTACAATGCAGAGGTGTGTTTGCTGTTGAGCAGAGCCGAAAAGATTTGCTGCACTTTTTGCTGCCAAAGTAGGCAATTATTTATACTGAGCAGATGCAGCATTGCTAACATTTAAGTAATTTTGAGTTAAAAAATTGACAGACCGTCTGAAAGCAACTATGAACAATTAAGAAACTGAAATCCTGGGTGACTTGTAGCCATAGAGTATAACAGATATTTTAAATTCAATAATGAAAGCAATGGAAAAATAGACTTGTTGAATTTTTTTTAAGTTTTTTTTTTTTTTTTAATAAACTTGGAAGGGTTTGGTCTTGCATTCTGTGATAACAAATGAGTCGACTCCATTTCTGTGCTGTAACTCAGCAGCCGGAAATACGGCCGCGTAAACATCTGGCCATAATAACCTAAGGTTCACAAAAGCCTCCTTTGATGAGAAGGTCAATCTGCTTGACACCCGAAGGCTGCTACGTGCTTCAGTTTGGAGGGGAGGGAGAAATGATCGCATTCTTGCAGGTTGGGTTCCAAAGTAAACTCAGGGAGGCCCCATGTTGTCTTGCTCCATTCAGTGTGACCAGCCCTGGTCAGGGCATTGACTGCTTAACACTGTAGTTTATTTACCAAGCGAGTCCCTGGTCAGATGAAAAAATGTTCTGTTGTAACTGATAGATTGCAGAAGGCAAACCAAACTTTTTTTTCTTTTAAGAGTTTGTCCTAATAATTCATGTATTCACAAAAAAAATTCAAGCATGTTCATTTCATGAGGCACCTATTGTAGTTTCATATGAAAACTTTATTGACATTGGATTTAAGTTATACAAATGGCACATAAGCAAGAAAATAACCACATTATCAAAGGAATAAAAAAAAAAAAGTTTTACCTCTACGAAATAAAGTGGATTTTTTTTTTTTTTTTTTTAAACTGACCAATATTCTGAAGAAGGCACAAACATTATCACTACTTTCTGGTTAATACAATTTCAATCCGCTTTTCCGTTCCACATTGTTCCACCAGTAAAGACACAACACAAGCACGATACAAGCGTGTGCAAATCTGAAGATGAAAGCAGTCTTGGATTTCCAGTTTCTATGTTCTTAAGCAAAAACAATGCCATCAAGCACATCGCCGAACCTCGCAAAATAAGTTGTCATAGTCTAGCGTGTGCTTTTCAATGGTTTAGCACCAGTTTGCAGGGAATCTGATGGCTCGGTGTGCCAATGCACAGGGGCCTGAGATAAAATGCGAGGAAAATGAGGAAATGCAGGGCAATGATGCACAATGAGGCAAGTAGCCCTTTGAAAAAATCTTTCAGAGGATTTGCTTTCTGGTGCCCGTCTTTCAGTTCACAAAACCCTGCCCTTCACATCCCTAAAAATACTGTTTATATTCAAGTAAACAGCTGCTTTCATGCAAGTTTTATTTCCACAGATTACACAGAGAATGTTGTGAAAACGCATTGATGTTGCAGGGGTGTTCACATCTCAAATCTAACACTAAAATTGTTGTGTGGCTCAGGGGGTTAAAAAATTTTAAAAAAAGAAAAGAAAAAAAAAAGAGGAATTTTACCCCCCGCCCCCAGTGGGGAGACAGAATTTACCGACCCCGGTCAATGATAATGCCTGTGCCTTACAGAAAGGATTTTTCCAGTAAAACAACTGTGCAGTTCTGATGAATTCATGCCGTTAAAAGCAGTGTGCTGTATAACAGCTGCAGGAAACAAAAATAAGTTAACCCCCCCTTGTGCATGTGTCCAGGATCGAAGGGTTCTTACTTTCATTTTAGCTATTCGCCGTGTGTTGAACCTGCAACATCATAACTGCAGAACTGCAATTTAATACATATTTTAGTCTTACAATTACACAACATGAATCGTGACAATGAAACCACTTTTAGGTTAGAACGGATTACTTCACACTGTTAACTGTTACACCCGCCCCCCCCATCATCATTCAACATTTTCAGCTGGATTGTTTTGCGTTCGCACCACTGAGATGACTCTCAATCCACAACTGATTTCCAGTTTTACATTTTTTCTATCGGACCGGACATTCTTTTGGCACGGATAGTGAATCCAGTCGACATTATAAACAGATGCTACTTCCACATGACAAAATTCCACTTTAGTAAACAGGATATTGCAAAAGGATCTGAAATCTGTTTGGGATTTTTGCCAGTGCCGGATTGTTGAATTTGCACCGGTTCCTTTACATACCAGGGAAAAGACACGAGACATTCAAACAGCGGGTGTTTACTCCTAAATACTGTACCAATAATCTGGTTCTCCAATGTAAATACTGAGCTTTTTCATTAAATACTGCAGAAGATGTCGACAAGAGAAAAATAGGGCTCGATTAAATGAACACAGAACGCTCAATGTCATGAGATAAGAAGAGCTTGTAGGCCTCTGAAATTTCTTTTTGCAGACAGGCCTGCAGAAAGACTAAGCCACATCACTGGACTTCAGTTTATGAAATAAACCCCCCAAAGTGTTCTCATCGGCACAAGAACGCTCATCCTCCCGTGGACTAAGAGTGGGAGAGGTTCCCTACATTGGAGAACCATATCTTTGATACTCAACACAGATGGTGCAAGGTGCTGTAGCAAACAAGCCAGGTATTAAGAACATGTCTACTTATACAATTTCCAGTTTATCAAAATGAAAATTAGACACGGATGTTCTTTGCTGAACTGTAGGTTCTGAAAAAAGCGGTAATGCATATTACTTAGGTAAGGTTTTACAAACAAAATCTGAGGCAGAAGGTTTTAATCCCTTCACTATGTCATACCAGAGGCCATTTCATACTTTGGGGAAACATCATTTCACCCCACAGCTCAATCTGTGCAAAGCCACAGGGTTAAGACGCAAGACTGAAAGATTTAGATGCCAATGATAGACCCAAACATACCCACAGAGCCGCAGCAACGTCACATGCATGCACGTTAAGAATATCGTAACTGAAAGTGGAAAGAAAAACAAAACACCATGAAAAGCCACAGTGGTAGCTAAAGTGCTTCTAGTACTCCCACATGGTGGAGCTCTCGATGGCATCAGCATTGGCTTTCAATACCCCTGCATGGTCCCCCTTCAGGTACTTTCCATCAGTGGACTTTATGGCCACCTTATTGTACTCACAGAACTCCAGCAGGAAGTCAACAGGGGTGTCGCTGCTGCTGGTCACGGTGGACTCACTTCCCACCACCCAGTACTTTCCAGTGCTATCTGTAAACATGAGAAATATGACAAAGGTTAGCATTCACTTGGAGAAGCCGGAACGATGACACAAAGTATTGCTGAGATCTACTGATTCTGTATTTTTTGAGAAGCAATGCCACTGGGTATTTCAGCATCGATGACCTGAGGAAGTACACTGTTAGCGGGGAAGTCAAACTTAAGTAAAGCTGCGATAGAAATTTTAAATAATGGATCTTGCAAACGTTATGCAGCCCAGGCTACTCCCGAAGGCTGCGGAAACCAGTGACTGACCCCGTAGGCTGTAGGCCCCATTGTTGAAGTCCAGCTGAAACACGTCATAGGAAGAGCGGTTGGAATCCAGAGTCCCGGTGACCCTCCTGCAGCCAATGAAGCCATGTTCCCCTCTAAGGACGATGAGGGGTCTGTTGATGAGCTTCATCAAGAACTCCTCCGTCTCCCCTAGAGGCAGAAATTGAGGAAGGCTGTAGAGCTTCTGCAAAGGTCAGCAGTGTCCTTGACCTCATATCTAACCTGGTCCTGCCACCTCCGACCAAGAGCCCTCAAGGCGGCTGCAAATCACACTTCTTCACTCACCAGCCGATTCCATAGTGGCCGCAAGTTGACCGTTCTTCTTGGCAGCCACGTATTTTCCATTGGCAGCCTTCAGGGTTATTTTCCTCTCACGCCACTCAATGTCGAAGTAGCAGTTAGCGGACCTGAGTACGCAAAAGCGAGGATGATTCAGCTACGACCGCACTGATTTTTACCTGCAGTTGCAAAAAAGATTTTTTGGAACTACGCCTCTCTTTCATTGTAGATGGTCAGATGACCTAATCTTCAGGGGTAAATTCATTCTATAACTCAAGTTTTGGTGTAAAGGGTCAAATACTGAATGTCTGAGTGAACTGCTAGGGAGGGAATAGAAAGCTAAATTATAGGTAGCTGACCTGATCTGGTCCCAGGCCAGTTCAGCAGTGCTCTATGCTTCCCGCAATTTTGGAAGGATGACAGCGTAAAAGACTGGACTGTTTGAGGCAACCTTCGTGCGTGCAATTGCCCTGCAGTGATTCCAGGCCATTTTGTGTGGATTTTAACCTTTAATCATATACATTTGGCTATGTTGCTTTAAACCCACACTTTTGTTCACAGGTTCTCCTGACCAGTTTCTGCAAAACACTGGCATAGCCTAGGCCTTGTGGTTCGCCTAAAGCAATTAAAGATACTGTATTTAAAAAAAAAAACAAAAAAACAACAGTATTCTATTCAGAAACATGTTCTAGAATAAACAGAATATAATAATAGACCAATAATATATTCAAATAAGAAAGGCTTGAGCGAGCCTTTCAAGTAGGCTTGAGCGAGAAATTAAAGGAGAATGAAGCCCATTACTTAACTGCAACTGCAAGCCTAGTTGGTGTGAACTTGTAAAACTACAAAAACAGACAGACTGGATTTCTGATGTGTTGGAGTCCTGACCGAGAAGCTAGATAAAGTCCATGTGCCATTATTTCTGTTCCTGTGCAATGACTTATTGCTATTGACACCAATTTCGTCCCACGTGATGAGCTTGGACTCACTTGGTAGAGGCGGTGCACTGCAGGCCGCCGTTGGCAGTGAGGGTCCAGTACTTCCCAGTGCACGTCCTGAAGGCACACTTCTTTGTGTCCTTGCTTATCTCCATCTGAAACGTCTCCTGGTCGCCTTCCTCGTCCTGGTTGGCCGAGAGATCCATGCCTGGGATAAAGGTCCACCACTGGCTTAGTTAGTGAGCCCACGACAGCATTAAACAACAGATGGAGGTGAGCTGAACTCCTTTTGATCTTAACTTTAGGTTTCAATTACCAAAAATATTTTTAAACAAAAACAGAAAAGGAATCGATGCGGAGACTTGAGAAGATTATCGTCTTGGTTCACTGCTCACGCGTGGGTTTCCTGCAGCCAGTGACTGCCAGTAGGTGTAGAGATGTCAGTTGTGCTTAAAAGCTTTGAACGTATCTGCACTGGATCTTCTGACCCTTTGGGCGACCTACCACCTGTCTGGCTCAGACTGGCCTCAAACATCTTCAAGAGGTACTCTCATACGTTAATGTCTCGCGTTACAGACTATCGTGTGATAGAATCCGGAGTTAGCATAAACGTCACATGGTACTTAAAGCAGATTCTTAACGGTAATGCAGACCAGAGCACGAATAGCTCTTAAATAATGTAAACTTACGGCCTTTTGGCATGGAGAGGGTTAGCGCTCTCAGGAAATATGTGGTTTGTATTTGTCCAAGAATTCCATTGACAAGAAAGGCCGTACCATCATTTCAAGACCGCAGTACAGCTGCGCCCCAGTGTAACTGGAATACTTTCGCGTGAGATAATAAAGTAGAAAATGCGGCTAGAAATTCTGCACGTTTTCTACTTCATTAACGAAACTTTTCAAGAGACCGTCTGTCAAAGTCAGAGTTAAATGTGCAGCGAGGAGAAAGAACCCTAACCCCTTGCAACAAGACAAGAATGACAGAATGACGAAACATTATTTCGAAAGATTATTACGAAACGTGCATTTTATTTCTTTCGGCGTTCGCTTCGTGGATCTATTGTTAGGCTAGTTTTCGTTTTGTACTTCTTCCTTTTCCTTCTCTCCAGTCATTTTTAAACTATCCCCTTGCAACCTTTAATTACCTTGGCAAAAGTTGGCCTCGGTGGACAGATTAAGTTTCCACAGAAATATGTGCATGTGAGTGAGGGAGGAGAGCAGGACAAAGATGAGAAACACATGGTTCAAGATGGCCTCGATTCAGCCCGGGAGGTGGGGTTCAAACGTGCTTCAAAATCAGATTTGAGGAAGCAACCCCCCCCCCTTCACTTCAAATCTAGGACTAGTTGGCTTTACAAATCTTTTCAAAACGTGTCTTCCCGCAGAACCCACCGGTGCTGCTTGCCCTTCGTATTTCTGCGTTGATGTCGGGTCGGATTTAACACGAGAGCATCTGGCAGCGGCGCGCGTTTTCGGAGGCTCTGGACTGAAATGGGACGGCGTTTACGACACAGCCAGCCTCCTTCCGGTTCAGCAAGCAAGAATGCATCGCCATCACCTTTATCTCGCAAACAGGCCACCAGCCCCCCTCCCCGGCATGCTTAGCCTCCAGTCTTGTGTCTGCTGCGATTATGGGCTTCGCTGACCTCTGGACAGAAACAGCATCTCCAACCATTAAGTTACCCTCAGCTGGAAAACCACTTAGAGGACAACACACAGTGAGTTTCAGTTTGGAGAAGACTGGAAGCTTCTGACATTTTAAGTGAAATGAGGGGTTACTGCGGAGGAGGCCCAACATGGAGGATCCGATTCATGCTCGTGTTTAATATCCACGGACCTGCGGGCACTGAGAAGGAAGTCTCTTGGGAGAACCAAGCACGTTGAAGAAGGCCAATCTGTGCAGTGTGTCATTTTAAAACCACACCAGGCAACGGAGGAGAACCCTTTAGACAAAATGACTGCATCATTTTCTATTCCATTTAACCATTTTAATGTATCGTAGCTGCTCGAGAAGGAGAAATATTTTAAGACTACATTTCAGCTAAGACACAACGCAAAATTTTAGCCGGCGCCCATTGGCCGAGGATCAAAAAAGCTGATGAATTTATTCAAAGCAATTCCTGTGCAACCAAACAGAGAGCACGGGAGCCATTTTTAAAAAGTAAAGCCAGCAATGCTGCCTGCGCAGCTGCATCTCCTTTAACCCTGCAGTGTTTAAGTCTCCTGTTTTTCGCCCCATTGTCTGGCATGCTGAACTGTGGTGCTGCGCAGTTGGGATGCAGGGGCAGCTCCGGCGGGACCACGCAGCCTTTGTTCTCCAGCCATGCTGGATTCCTTATGCACAGCCCCCACAGACCACCCTCCTCCCCCAAAATCCCCTTCTGTCAATGGATGAGCAGAGATTCTCACAGAAAAGATCAACTTTCAGTGGGAACAAAAACACCAAAAACTTCAACTGTTTTACTAGGAAGTTGCAAAGGTCTTAAAGATTGGAAAAGATTGAATGGTTGAACATTTTTTTTTTTTTGTTTATGCAAAAGGTTTCATCAGTCTGCTTTTTGGACATTTGTTTAAAGCCCGGTCTGGCAGTAGAAAAGGGCTGTATTGAAAGTTTCGGGTGTTATTCAGTGTTGCTTTTTGTTCGGCTGTGAGGTACAAGAAGAACACAATGGGAGCACAGAAGGCTGATTATCTCCAATTCTTTTATAAGGAAAGGCCAGAAAAGTCCAATGAAACCTCTCAGTGCAGCTTTTGAAATCCTCAACAGGATAGGTGATGGGCCCAATGAATGACAAAGGCAGCGCACAAGCAGAGGCCCCCATCGCTCCTTGTTCTACAGGAACCACGTGTGGCCACCCAGTTCCTGGCATCCAATCAACCAGCAAGCAGGGGAGGTCACATCCTGCTGTCTGCGCATGCGTCACAGCGCCCTGGATTTACACATTATCATCTAAAATGGGAGAGCATTCTGGGACACCATCCACAGAATGGAATTTTTTTTAAGTTGCTACCAATGATAAGGCATTCGACTGCATAATCTGAGATTTTTCCTACACATTCTGATTGATACTAATGGGTCTCCGCCCTACATATTGTGGCTTAACTGCTTTAGTCTACGAATTTCCAAGGATTGCCATTTTATTCTTAATTCCCGTTTTTTGCTTCTCAACAATAACTCTCGTTTTCTGCCAAAAGGTCACCGTTTTTTCTTTCTCCAAGCAAAACCCGCAGTCCTTTCCATCAACATCAAGTTCATTTTCTGAATCGACTTACCCGACTGATGTCCAAAAACCGCACGCAGCTGAAATTATTATTGCATGTTCTGCTGTAAGCCTTCCAAAGTGGTTTAGGGTAAAAATAGTGTCGTACTGCATTCTCAAATATGAAGTCAGTACAGTTCATCCCCCCTGCACATCATTCTTTTGTGTCTTGCGTTATGACAAATGAAAAAGGCCAGGACCACTGCTGCAAAACTACAGGATTCTTGGCGGCAATCTTGACACATTTGCCCCCCCCCAGTCAGACAGGTAACCATAAATATTTCTGTTTTTTCATGCTAGATGAATATTTGTATAATTGCATCCATTTACATGCAGGTTGTTTGAAAATATAAAGCCTAGATAGTCATAAAGAGGATTTAAAGCCTTTTCAGCAGCCAGAGGAGATGGTCACGGTTCACCCTAGCTGATGTACAGTTGGGTGTTGGGCTGATGGATGTGCATGTACCTGTACCTGTACCCCCCGTGTGAATGATTTTATAGAACTGCCCACAGTGTTAATGTGGACTAACCTCTCCGGCGGTTAATTATTCATGCCGGTGCCAACCTGACCTCTCAGAGGTCCTACTGTGATGTCCTGCTCTGCCCTGTGAGGCATTGGAAGAAAGCGCCGACCTTACCCTGCCTAATGGAGACATTTCTTTCGTTGCCAGAAGTGAGCACCACTTGGGGATGGCTCTGCTCCAGCATGAACAGCTCGTCTTTCCCGACCTTGGAGCTCTTGCCAGACTTCATGGTTCCGCTTGGACCGGAGGGAGCCAGGTACCTCCCTTCACAGTCCCTGAAGGCCACCTTCCCAGACCTGAACTCCAGGGTGTATCCAGTCGTTTTGTCGGGCTTCTGGCTCAAGGAGCCGTCGTTCTTGAGGAATCGGTTGTCTGAGGTCTGCAGGTGGTACTTCTGGTCCTGGAAGACCAGCGTGATCAAGGAGTCGACGCCCCAAGGGACATCTCTGTCGATGGCGATCTCGTCCACCTTGGCGCTCAGGTGGGCGTACCTCTTCCTGGTGAGGCTGAAGATGTTCACCTGAGGGTGCATGGCGATGTGGACGCTCCATTTCTCCGCCACAGAGATGCTCTGCGCGAAGCACACAATGCGGTCCTCGGTGCCGCCCAGGTAGCGCTTGTGCGGCTCGGACTGCAGGGACCAGCGCCCGTCGTCGTGCGCCGTGATGATGAAGCCGCAGTCCGCGCCGGGGGTCTCGCTGTCACCCGTCACGTTGCCGTCTTTGTCCGCCGCGATGTACCTGCCGAGATGGCTCTTCAGGAACACCACGTTGGAGTCGTCGCCGTTCTGCTCCAGCGTCCAGATCTGCTTCTTCTTCATGCTGATGGCGGACGCGTTGATCTTGAAGCCGAACGCCTCGGCCGTCAGGTATTTGTTGCCGCAGTTGATGAGCCCGAACTGGATCTTGAGCATGTCGCTGGTTCCGTTCGCCGTCATGGTGGCTTCGGGAGGATACAGATTTGGGGTTCTGATTCGCGGTGCTGGTGCAAGGAAAGAGGGGGGGGTGGGGTTGTGACACAGCGACGGTCCTTTGTGTGGATGCGGGTGCGCAGCGAGCGCCGTTCTGCAGCTTCGGACAGCCCGCTATCCGGCGCGCCGCCGCACCTTTTTATACTGGCTGTGACGTCACGCGGCGGCCCCCGCCCCCAGCACCAAACTTGCCGCAAAACGCCGACGGAAAAAGTACGCGGCCAAGGTGTGTCCCCTACAAAAAAAAAAAAAAAAAAAAAAATGTCCAGGTGAAACGCATCCAGGTGTCAGCTCGCTTCCGGCGCGCAAAAACAAACAAAAAAAAAAATAATAATAAAAAAATCACAGTGGGCATTGAGGGAAATGTTCACATTTCTAAAGGCGGACCCAAAGATGGCCCCTTGGCAGAACCTGTCGCCAACACGTGTTTCTCAAAGCAATTCATTTGTGGTTTGCGCCAACGCGGGCCGATCCTAAGGTGTGCAGCATGAACAGCGAGGCACAGATGCGCGGCAAGGAGGTGTCACTTCCCAAATATTCTCCCACAGTAGCGGCGGAGGAACAAGGAGGGGACAGAAAGCCCGAGTGTCTCACCACACAATGAGCCATTCATAAGCATGAAAAGCTGCTCACATGGGCCCAGAAGATGAGGCCAAACAAACAATGGCTCCAGCTACATAATATTGGCCTAGAGTTTTTAATAGGCAGTATGAAATGTGTATCTTTGGGGTGGCAGGCTGCAACGTGTTCCACGTCCATTGTTGTCCTGGTGCTTCTGACCCCTGTGCGCAGCAGTAAGGGAATCATCATACCTGATGATTTTGTTCCTACATTAAGCGACTTGTTTTTTGCTAATAATTTTCCCAGAACATGAAATTGAACTGTATGTAGATATCCTGGAACTGCTTACTGCCGGAGTTAAAAGTCAACATCGCGTGCAGGTGGCGGCCGAAGAATTTGACAGCATCGCTGTCAGGTGGCTGAAACACAACACGGTGATGGGAATCTTTTCCCAAAGTGTCGGCTGTTGCTCTCACCGCCGCTTGTGAGCATCTTCCTTTTTCTGGGGTTGGGAGATGAGCATGCATTTTGCAGGCCAACTCACGTCACGTTTCTTAACGTTGTGTTCAGTCACCAGCTGGTAATCCCATTGCTCTGGGATCTGCACTAGATCAGTTGTTTTCACACTGGGCGTTGAGCTAAGACAAGGGTGAAGGTGACAGGTCCAGCATCTGAATGTGCAAACTGACCATCTTCTCGTCACCCAAATTAATCCTGTAGCAGTTAAACTGTATTGTTACTTTGCTCCTTTTGAGCTGGCACGTGTGACCAAAGTAGCAATTTTCCACATTTATAAGAAGAATAACACTGCCCAAGTCAGAAAGCAGAAAGGTGGAAAAGTAAAAAAGTAGTAAGATATTACGTATACAGTAACTAAACTGTTTTACTCTTAAAGTGGTTGCATTTAGTGCCTGAGTGTGTTGGACAGGCAGAGAGAGTCATATACTGTACCAGCTGTAGTCCAGCAGCTATATCTCAGCCAAACTTTATTACCCTCATGTTAGTAATGTGTCCAGTCCTGTCTTTGTGTGTGTGTGTGTTTGACTATCCAAAAACTTCACTTGAGCCCCTTGCTCAGTTTTAATATAGTACAGACCCAAGGAACTTGACCATAAAAGATTCGTTATAAGATATGTTGACTATAATTCTATCCTACTTGCAGTTTATATCTGCTTGGCATAACTTGACTGCTGCTGTTTTGAGGATGTTGAATGCATGTACAGAAGTTTTTTCTTACCTTATTACTTATTTGGGAAGAGTCCAGTCTCAGTGTTTGGCAGACTATAATACTTAAAACCTCTTTGATGTTTTTATTTTCATTGCTCAGGTGACCAGCTGGTCCTTCTCACCCCATCAGTAATGTGAACTATGGGCCGATTATTACACCCCATTAGAGCCAAACCAGCCAGACTGTGACTCTGACTGAAACCTGATTCAGTGTAAACACAGACAGTCCTGAATGTAGTCTGGGGTTCTGCAAGGATGGATGGGAGTGTGTCAGATGCACCGGAGGATCTGCTCTTCAGAAGTGGGCTAAGCCCCCACCTTGTGATGATGACAGTGTCACCTGATCGCTGTGTGGTCTGCAGCTTTTAAGCCCCGAGTGTAATCTCACCTGCCTAGTAGACCCCTGTGTTCATTGGTTCGGCAATAGCATTGCTCTGTCTCTTAGAATTTTTTAACATTTTGTAATTTAGTGTTTTTTATTTTCTGTTTATTTCATATTTATTATTTTCATTTATTATTTTTATTGTGACTTGTGTAATTTGTTATTCTGTGGTCTAGCTGATGCCTAACTGGTTCTTCACTGCAGTGATGAAGCCCTGCAGAGACTGCACTGTAGTCTATACCCACCAACAACGGGGCCAGCAACACTCAGAACTGAGAAGAACTGCATGATGTTTCACATTTCGAGAGGACTGGAAACTTCTTTAGGCAGTGCTGCGAATTTATTTACTTGTCAAAAGTCATCACACAACTCCTGGATGCTGTCAGTCAAAAGCATCATCCCAGTCCAAGGCCTCAGAAATACATATCTGACTTAGATGAAGGACAAGAGGAGGGACTGAGGTTTCTGTGCTCTGTGTGTGTGTGTGTGTGTGTGTGTGTGTCCAGAAAAAAGAGTGTGGATTCTCCATTGCCCTTTACAATGGAGAGCAGCTCAGCCCCCCCACTTATTCTGCATGGGTGCTATCTCCCATTCCAGATGGTTAGCTCCTTTGTCCCCAGTGAAAGCAAAAGAGTGAGGGGCCCTCATACCAGTGCCGTCTCTCTTTTTTCATCATCATTAGCAGAGGGAGCCAGCAGTGCGGCCGCTTGTTAAAGATGAAAAGATTTATTTATTTTTTCCCACTTGCAGACGGATGGAAGGATTGGTACAGACCAAACTCATGGGTCTCTCTGGGGATTTTGGTAATTGGTCTTAAAGATCTGCTGGATCGTGTTGCCTAGTGAGGATACGGGCGACATTGCAGCAGATGCTAGAGTACGTTTTGAAGCCGGGCCGTCTATCATTATTAAGCATCTGCATTATCCTGAGCGTTGACATCAGCCCCTTGATCGGTTTCACTCCTTTTTCTCCGTTTTCATGCAGTTTGCAGTTAGTGCTGAGGTGCAAGCTGTAGCGGTTGCCGTGGTAACTGCTCTCCAATCCACTGCGAGAGAAAAAGGCAGGGCTGCTGCAGCGATGTCGGCACTGCGATGAGACCAGGAAGCCGATCGAATGAAAGGTTTTTCGCTGTAATGTATTAATAGTTTATTTTCATTTGGAAAAAAGAGAAACCTTCTGCCTCTGATTACAGACCACTTACTGGTTGCGCTATTTGAAATAACTGGACTTTGCCACGTTTTTGCAACCAGCTAAAATGAGCAAATATCTGAATTATTTCAGCTGCCCACAGGAATGCTTTTTTCTTTTGTGTTCGATGCTACAGCATGTTGGGCAAATAACGCCTCATCTGTGCGGCCTGTATAAAGTGCAGATATAAGGAATCAGCTTTGCAAGAAGTAGACGGATTTCCTGTTCAGCTGTGAGGCTATTTTTGGGGAAACATCATTCGTGAAAATAACTTTGAGTAGGATAGTGTGCACATAAGTCCCATAAAAAGTGTTGCTCCTCTTTGTAGCGTGTAGCTCAAGCGCAGTGTGCTGTGACATAGCCTCCATATTCTGGCAGGAGGTTAGGTGCATGGAAGCTGGGGTCTCTTGCTATGTGGCTGGAGAGCTGAGGCAGGATGCTGGACGCAGACCACCTGCAGCTCTACTATTGCCCCCTCATTGGGAGGCAGATCACCTCCTCTTCCAGTCCAGATTCTCTACATTGCAGAGAGGACAGCCTTTTTCATTCTCGGTGAATATTAATCCTCATCCTGGTCCCCTTGTTTTCTCACCCGCTTTCGGATGGGTGATGTGGGGATTGGGGTAGGCACTGCCGTCTAGGCAGAGTTTGGGGGGGGGGGGTGCAGTGCAGCACCGCCCTTAGAACAACAGTGCCTTTGCATTACTGCGTCAGAGCAGGTCTGTTTTCCCCACTGCAGCTGCAGACGCCTGGCTGAGATGGTCTGCCAAGTCACACATCCTGTGCTCATATAGGTGGGGGTTGGGGGTTGCCTGAGGGGGGTAAAACCAGGAGAGCTGGTGCCAGACAGCAACACGAGTGCCCCTCACCCTTCCTAAGGGGAGATGACATTTTCTATATGCCTTTAAGGATCTCACATCCCTGGCAGACTTTGCATTAACACACTGAAACGTGTAAACAAAGGGGCTTGTTCTAGCCGTGTGCTGGATGCGAAGAGGATGTCTCCCTGACCAGCACAGGCGATCCCATTCCTCTCCACAATGCCAGCCCCACCAAATCGACATCAAAAACCAGAGCGCTTTCCTGTTTACTTCTGGTGCACGTCTGTCAGCCGCTAAATGAATATGTCAGCTTGTTCGCCTGCAGTAGATCAGTCTGCCCTATGGGTTCCTCACCCACACCGAATAGCTTGAGGACAATAACAGACCAAATGTTCAGAACAAGGATTCTCTGGGAGGGATAAATACCACTCCAGGCTGTGCGCTGCTCCTGCAGGGAGTGATTCAGCAGGTTTCAGCTGCCATGACCAAGTGGAGCTCGGAGGATATTTTAACAGAATGTCGGGAATGACTGCATTTTATTAGCGTGTAGACGTATCATAAATGTCTTCAGACCGGACAACGGGAGCTGAATTTCCAAAGTCCTGTTATGAGCTCAAGGGTCTCGAAGCAGCACTTGAGTGAAGCCTCATGCTTGCACAATGTAGGATTTAAAAAACTGAAAATATGTTCATGAATAAACTGCCTTCTTCCATAGGGGTCTACGTCCTGCTCCTAGTTGCCTCAGTATTCAAATATAACATCAGAAATTGTTTGGAATCTGTTGGTTACTTTTGGGGACTGTCAATTCTAACTGCAAAATTTAACATTAAATCTGTTGTAATTCGGGGACAGTTGCGCCTATTCTTTATTGTAAGCGTTGGCAGAGGTAGAAGTTTCCAGTTACGCAGAGGGAAGCGGCCAAAATTCTCTCTCACATTCATTGTGAAGCATGAAACGCTGGTTAAGGCAACCACTTTTTATGGAAATATATAGCTGGCATTTTATATCATACAAGAGGAGAGCTGTTTGCGAAAGTGAGAAAGCCTGAAAGCTTCCTTAAATTGATCATCTTCCCCGAGTCAGCAGATTCATTCCATATCCCCACTCCCTTTTGGGGAACAGCAGATGACTCCCCCATTTCCACAGGCTAGATCTGAGAGGTCTGATGGTTTGCTTGACACACACCATGCAACTTTCCATGGCAGGACTTGCTTGTAGGTCATGCTCCACCTACCGTGGCGAAATCCCACAGCTGTAGCCTGAACATCTGTGTAGATTTGAAGAATAATCCTTGTCCCATTTGCCTTCCACAGGAAAACCTCCTGCATTTTGGACATTCCAGCTCATGGGATTTGTACAAGACTTGAGCACAAATGAGCTTAAGAAAAAAATATATATTTCTGTGAATATTCAACTAAATATTTGGCTTTAAGAAGTGAAGTGAGCTTGCTTTACAGGTTTGAATCTGAAATGGAAGAAGCCAGAGTCTTGCCTATTTTTTAAATCACTGTTTTCAAAAATGCTGTCCCAGCTGTTTCATCATCTCCTGGACTACAGAGGAAGGGCTGGAATGTTGCTGCAACAAAATTTGTTATGGATTATTTTGGTACTGTACTGTCAGGTGACATGTGACAAAAGTGACTCCTCACACCACAGTAGCTCTTTGTGTCTTAGGCGGTGACATTTCCCGGACATCTTTAAATACCACGCACGCTGCACATTTTAGACTAAAATGATATATTCTTTAAATACAAAATGCACCCTAAAGTAAGTAAAGCTACGATGCACTATTTTTTTTTAACTTTTGCTTTTATCTTCTCTCCCCTCCTTTTGCTAAGTCAGTCGTGTATTTCTGAAACCTTTTTTTTTCCTTATCTGCAGTTCAGAGGCAGCCTGTTGACATGTGCGTTCTTCCCTTTTTTCTCCTCGGCACGACTTCTTGTCAAGCTCCTGACCTTCAGACACGGTCAGCGCGTTAAAACTGGAGCTCAGAATCGATTTTGTGAAATGCAATCTTTCACTGGTCTTGTGTTTAGCTGATGACTGCTCCAGATGTCAACCTGAAGACTGACATGGCCACCATACAAGATTCCTGCTGGGAGACAAAGGAATATCTAAGCAATGATCGAACTGTTGAGTACAGAACTTTTCTTGATGGTCTATTTTACACTCTAGTTGGCAGTCGGAGGGCGAAATGTCTTCCATTTCCTGAAAGGTGGGGAAGAAGTAAGCAGATGGACTGAGAAATATTGACTACTCGTATTTTGCTTTAGGTGTTTCTCTTGAGGCCTGCTGAGGTCATTTCTAGGCATTTTATTTCAGGCAAAACTTTGCTCAGTTATTGAAATGGCCATTGTCTGCTGCTGAGGTTGAAGATCTCAGGTCTGTTTTGATGTGTGAAAATAGCAGCACATCTGCCAGGTATTGTCGCCCTGACAGGAAGTGAAAAATGAGACTTTCAGCTTCAGCTTTCTTTGTAGCGTCTCCATTCCGAGTTGCACAGCTCCTGCTGCAGTGTCCTGCTGTGCTGTGGAAGAGAAGAAGCGGGGTTGCAGAGGATGGGAGGGCTTTGTAGGAAATCTCTTCCAGCAACGAAAGCTGAAGATGAGGTTTGGGACTGGCACATATAGGTCGGGCCAACAAGCTGAGAGCAATGAGGCATGATGCTGCAGCAGCAGAAGCTCGGTGATTGGTGGAGGATAGAAGGAGTAAAGTGAGGCCAAGCTTGGCATGCAAAAGTAAAGAGAGTCCACAGAACTAACATCAGCAATTCGACTGAAGTTAAAAGCAACGCAAGACTTGATCGCATTGTGCTATGTGCTATGCTTGAACAAAAATGAGTGAAAGTGTGTACTGGGACACACTTTCTGGTGCTGGTTGGACATCTTTGGTTGAAACGTGAGTCACATTGAGCTGAGCGAGTGAAAACCTCGTCTTCACCCACCCGGTCATAAATGCACCCATTGATTCCTCAGCAGAAGGACGAGCAGGAGAATCCCCCATGGGCAAAAGTCTGGGGGCCCATTATGGATTATGGATGAGTGTCCCAGTTGTTATCCTCTGATTATGTTGTGGTGTGTGTGTGTGTGTGTGTGTGTGTGTGTACACACCAGTAATTGCAAGTGAATTTGGTAAATGTATGGTGCAAAATCGGATCCATCTTTTTTTTTTTTTTTACCTAGAAGTGACTATTAATACTTTTTACTTATTATTATTATTATTATTATTACAATTCTTTATATATCACCAGCTAGCACCATTAGGATGATCACAAGGGGTTGTCACTGGGCATAAGCATGTTGGGAGGCTTGAGATATTAAGGTCATTCACAAGGGTTGCAGGAGAAGCGAGAGTCCTACAGACACACTTTAAATTATTAGGTGAGGGCGATGAACGAGGAGCCTGGGGTCTGGAAGGCCTCTTACCCCCACACAGAGAGCCTTCCCACAGGTAAAAAGCCACCAGACTTCCCTCTGGTGGTGGATTACATTGGACAGCGATAGAGTGCAACCTCATTTTCAGTCTGACCTCTTTCATTATTCCTGCTTACTATTTTCTCATTACTCTTGTCTGCTGTTTCTTTCTTATTGCTGTCTCTTTCACCTTGTAAAGCACTTTGAGCTACAGACCACTGTATGAAAGGTGCTGTACAAATAAATGTTGTTGTTGTTGTTGTTGTTGTTGTCGCTGTTTGTAAAGTTGATATTGTAAGTGTGAGGTTGCTGGTTCAAGTCCCAGAAAAGCATGTGAGCAAAAGCTGTCAACTTCAGCAATTTCCACCATTGTCTATTACGTATGAATGGGTTTTTTTATTTGGATGTAAACAAACTAAATAATGCAATGGCAGATGAGAGAGGGATTTCTGAAGGAGATATGCTGGACGCACATGATACTTTCTGAGCATCTGTTTCCATGACTACACCTGGGACAAGTGAAGGCTTTGAACTTTGAATGTGCTACGGTCGAGGGTGGCTGGGAAATTAGGAATGGAGAATCAGGGCATAATAACATGGATTGGACACACTCCCTTCCTACCCCTCTGGACTACTGGTGTTAATGGAGTAATGGGAAGGCCATGATGAGACAGTCCCCTCCCCCCTATGGTGTAACCAGTTTATACCGACCAAAGAGGCTGGCTCAAGGTTCCCATCTGCTATCGGCACCATGAAATGGCACAAACATTCCTGAAAGGTCAAAGAAAAAATTGGGGAAGGGTGCTGCTGGAGGCAGGGCAGATGGAGACAGGGCTACAGCGGAGTCACACGTGGTCCGTGGGTTTCCTGGAAACTGATGTGCAACTCTCTTTGAGGACTTGGGAAGATGAAAAGGAGCCATGGGCTTATTACAGAGCTCTTACTTCTCTGACTGTGGCACCAGGGGTGGGGTTTTTTCTTCAATAAATGACGTGGCTGCTTTTGCTGTCCGGGAGTGCGTGTGCGGAACGTGTTTACGTCTCCGAGGTTGGTCTCATGTGGTTTTTCGGTCAACCCAGGAAAACTTAGGGGAGACAATCTTAGTCTTGGGCCTGGCTGCTCAGCCTCAGAGGGGGTCTCCAGCATTCTCTGACTCACTATCAGAAGTAAGAACAGTGCAGGAATTATTTATTAATCCACTATATGTTATTATCTTATATATTATTAGTAATCCACTGTAGATGTTATTAATTATTAAGCCAGTGGCCTCAACGCTGACTAACTGCTCAAACTGTCTGCTGACTTAAATCCGGGTTTGGATGCAGGGCATTCGGGCCTGTACGATGCATTCATCCCAAAGGGGGATTTCACAACTGTCGCCAGCTTTTTTCCACTGCTTGCTTTAAAACCCCTCAATTCAAAGACCCCTTCCTCCCACCCGTCCGACCCGCAGCCCCGGCGCTCTCCGAGCCCATCGCCGTAACTCCCACATCTCCAACCCAGCGAGATTAGACTCCTTGATCTCCCGGATGAAATTAGACTAAGTGTCGTCCCCCATGCGTTTGTCACCAGGAGACACAGAGAGCTTAGTTACAGAGAGGTTTCGGTAATTATATTTCTGCCCTGTCTCGCCACGCTTCGGCGTTCTATCGCCGGCCATCTCGCGAACCGCCCCATGGATCATTCTTATCTCTATGCGATTCGAGTCCAGCTGGCCGCAGTTATTTCCTTAACTGCCGTGTTTTATCCAAAGAAAAGTAACTATCAGCACCCACGTAAAATTGCTGCGAAGCTAAGGATTCAAATGAAAAAGTTCTGGCTGGTTTGCTTTTAGTCTCGTTCGCCGTCTAAATTAACGTCGCTTCTGCGGCCGCCCTCCCGCCTTGCTAGCGTTCTCGGCCGTCTATTTTCCTTTATGTAAAGCAGGCCTTGCTTTCTGAGACAGATTCGTGCGCCTGCTGCTGCATCTCCTTTTGTGGTGACCTTGTATTTTGCATGTTCTGCAGAAGGCTGCCGTTCAAACTGACCGTTGCTAAATGTCAGCAGCCCGTATAAACTCGAGGTGTGTCTTGGTCACACAACCTTTCCCTTCCTTTCTGCCGCACGCTACTAGCTAAAGTGGCTCACAGATGTTCCCAGACTGTTTCCTGTGTCCCTCAGAACTTATCCAGTCACCATACACTTTAAAACTTGACTGGGGAGCGGCTGGTCTAGAAAAATCCAAAAGGCTTTGGCAAGAGTGTAAGCATAGCTGGAATCTATGTGGTTTGAGCCTGAGGGTTTGTGCTTCTGGGGCTGGAGAACCCTGCAGATGCATCACATTCTGCGTGTAGTGTGATGGCCGCATGAGATGTAAGGTCCCCCCAAAAACTGTTTCAGAAAGTCCGTCGTGTTAGAAACAGTGCTGTGGAGCAGTGCGATGTCTAGCGGAAGAGGTAATAGGGGTAAAGGTCCCATAGCAGGAAGACCCTTTGGTGTTCAAGTGGCGGGACTTGTACCTGACCCGAACCTCAGCTTGGCCTGGATCCCACACAGGAACAAGACCGAGTTTCAGCAAACCTTGCCGGGTTTTGAGGAAACGCATGAGTTATGCAGTAAAAGAAGCGCTTTTAGCCAAGACCGATGAATGCAGTCCAGTTTCAGTTCACCCCCCCACCACCACTGTCACTTTGAGTTGCTCATGTTTATTTTTAGTCTTCATTTTGAGCTTGAGCCTGACTACCTTTCATTGCTATTTTTGGAACGCGTTCAAAACCCACCTGTAATTGAACCATGCTTTTGCAAATGTGTTCAGAATGTGGGAATGCAGAATATTATTTCACTCCATACGTTGTCAGGAATTGTGCTGCCGAGTGATAAGGGCCCGCCGGCTAAAAGGCTTTATCGTTGGTGCTTTCTGGACATTGAATGGCTTCTGAGTGATGTGCATGTTTTTCTCTCAAGTAAACACAAAAGCACATTTTGTAGCTGTAAATGGACCTGAAGTTCCAAGGCAGCAGATGTAGGGGTCAGCAGGAGTAGTGCTTCTTTACCATTCAGCGAGGTACTTCAGCAAAGGCATCAAATTGGGCAAAGTCCTAAAAACTATGCAGCTTGCTTAAAAAAAAAAAAAAAAAAAAGATCTGCTAACTAAATAATAAAAGTAAGTTTGTCCCTTGTGTGCTCTTGTGGTGTAAAACAACTTGATCACTGGTCCCAAAATGAATGCTCATAATTTGTTTTTCAGATGTGCAGCTTTCAGCTTCACACATTTTTCTAGCATTGTTTTTGCTTTAGCTTTGATGAAAGCATGCTTAGAGGATGTATTTATATTCATTTATTCAATTACTTTGTGAATCTAAACGTTCACTCATTTCCTCAGGGTTTTAAGTTAACTCGCCTTCTGTTAAGTCAACTGTAGATGTCTAATATTGGATGCCTGGTGTTTCCTGTTTGCATCTACAATAATAAACACGCTGTTATCTGTACCACATAGCTGTACATTCACAGTACAGTTTTTGCCAATGAAGAGTTAATGTTTAAAAAGTAAAAAAAAACTTTTAACATGTAAAATGGGCCATTATGAATAAAGGTGAAACCTTCTTTTAAAGATATATATAGTGGCAAACAATACATACAAATATATTATATATATATTTACATTATGTACTATATTATATTATAAAATATATATTTTTTATGAAATCCAAAGTTTGTTTCAGAATCTGAAGAAATATTTCCTGCTGAAACCTGTCCACTGGTCCTTCCCTGGTGTCCCTGTCCTTTTCTTAGGTCGCTTTCCATTTTGCCTACAATGTTTGCTTGTTTTAATTTGCTCCGTTCATTTCATGTTCCTCTCTTTGTTATACTGTCTCGTGTTGTGAGTTTTTTGAAAGTACAGCATTGCACGGAAACTTTATATGACACTTTTCATTTTTGTTACGGCCAGTGACCCTGGCCTTCCTTGGAAAAAGCAAAAATGGTTGTACTGCAGCGCCACGGTCAGATATTTGGACCCCTCCATGGTGAACTTGGTCTCACACTCGTCTCTGTCCCTGCTGTTGTGTTTGAACACACTCCAGTCCACCACACCCCAATCCCAGCTTTCCATTTTGCTGGATGCAGTGCCTGTTTGTCTCAGTGGTCTGTATGCTTAGAGCTGCATGCAGCTGTTGCCTGTCTCCCTTTACCTATATTCAGCATCACCTTTAGTGAGCGCTGCCTGGTCAGAAAGTGGATAGGTAAATAATAAAAATACATTATATCATCCTATATATCATCATTATATATCATCCAACTGTATTACCCTTAAAGCAGTGCATCTAGTATATAAGTTAGCGCTATCAAGCAGGCGGATGCCACAGAAAGTGACGCCCTGGTTGTAGTCGATTGAAAAGGTGGGAAGGTGAAAAGCAATAGCAACTTTATTACCCTTACATTAATAAATTGTCCATGGCCATGTAAAATTTGTTACCCTTCTCTGCTGCCAGTTCAGGTCCTTCACTCCAGTACCCTATCCCAGGTGTGTGTGTGTGTGTGTGTGTGTGTGTGTGTGTGTGTGTGTGTGTGTGTGTGTGTGTGTGTGTGTTCGGGTAGGCCACGCCTGTGTGCCAAATTTAAAATCTGGTGCTTGAAAAACAAAACTGTCTGTAAAAAGCCCACACACACACAAACAGAGGTTGAGGTTTGTCTCTGACATCCTGCTTTGCTGAAATAATACCTTCAGCCATGTTTGGTCGCTACAGTTTGCTATCATCTTCATCTTTCCTGCACGCAGCATGGTGACAAAGAACATGGACCAACGCTGAAGGTTACCAGTTCAGGTCAGAGGAGGGCCTATGGTGTAACACCGCTTTGAGCATTGTGCTAGTAGAATTATCCTCCATGTGCCATGGGTGAAGCTTCAAACAGTTCAGAAAACAAGGAGAACCTCAGCAATGAAATAGTATTAATAACAAAAATAATAACAATCTTGCGTGTATTGCAGGAGAATGCAGAAAAATGGTGAGGTTATTTTTGTCAGACCAAAAGAACCAGCTGGAGACTCACTGTGTAAAGGTATCCTTATTGCTTCTTCAGATTATCGACCCAAAGTAGTCTAGGTACAATGGTCGCAGATATCCAGCCCTGTATATGACTGACATAGCCAGTATTTTCTGCTCCAACTTGGAACTTCTCAAAGAGGACTTGTGTTCTATCCAGATTGAGATTTACATGCAGACAGCAGCATTTGCCATAACGGCATTTCCCTTGAGCTCTCAGCAGCGGCTGTGTCCTGCTGGCAGCAGACTATCGACTTCTGAAAGTTGACCACCCTCTGTATGCTGAGCAAGCGGAACAGAATCAGTGGTGGAGGGGTGGGGGATGAACAATGAAAAATTGACTCATTGTTGGCCCCTGGCACTAAAAGGCTGGAAAAAGTGGTGCCCTGTTCTTTCAGCGTTCGCTGCTAAACATCACAGGGCGTCAAAAAAGAATATTTGTCAATTTCAAAAGTGTTTGGGTTTTAGGAAAGTGAACATTTGTTGCCATGGCGTAGCCTGGCAAACTGTACAAATTGATCACAAATGGCAGATCTCACCATCACTTGTGCATTTTCAATAAGTCTTCGTCCTGGTCAGGAGGTCTGGAGGCCATCCTATAGTCACTGGGTGCTGGGCAAGGAGGGCTAAACCCTGGATGACACACCAGGGCAGCTACTCACACACACACTCACACACTACTTTTTTGGATTGCTTGAGGAAAACCACACAGATGAGGGGAGAACATGACAGCTCCAGTCTGAGCTGGATTTGGACCTACACCCAAACAGCCCGCTTGCTGTAAGGCAGCAGTGCTTCTCGCTGCACCACCTAAACGATTGAAACTGACCGTTTCTTAAAAAAAAGGTTCCAAAATGGGTTCATGAGAAAACGTTATGCATAGGAGTGCAGCGCTGAGGTGACAATGGCTGAGCTTCCAACAGCAGACCATGTCTACGCCCTGTAAGATGAGGGCTTGTTTGGCAATGCAGCTGTTCTCAAAGAGCTCCGCGGCACCATCTGCTGACCAAAGAGCGCAGCTGCAGTATTAAACCTGACCTCAACTTGTCCTCTGCTAGTGTGTGGAGGGACATGGTGGCACAGCAGGTGAAGCTGGTGCTTCTCAGCTCCTGGGCGTCCTGATCCGGGTGTGCGGGGTTTACATGTTCTTCCCATGTTTGCACCCCAGGAACGTGCACGGATGGTGCACCGCTGACATTCCTCCTTGCCTTGGCAACCACACCGGTGGTCGCCTACACGTCGGGTTCACCTCAACGACACTGCGGCAAGACAGAAACCTTGGGACAAAGTGGTTAGATAAGACGGTGTGAAGAATGTAAAAGAAAGGTGATTGTTTTTTTCAGGTTTGTTCACTGTCTCGTCGCATGTGGATGAGATGATGTGATGTCAAAGGCTGAAGCGGATGGTGTTGAAACGGGAGCGTTGTTTGCATGGTCGACTGCAAACATTACACAGGCAGGAGTGAAAGTTCAGTCAGCCTCTCACGTGCAGCAGTAACCTGTACACACGAGTCGGATTTGTACTGCCAGCCTGATTGTTTTGTTCCATGTCAACTGCTGACTCTGCGATTTCCCTGCACTATCAACACCCCCCTTTTCAGAAAGAAATCCACAACGCCCCCCCGCTGCGACTGCTTGCGTTTGTGGGCAGTGGAATTGTAAAGGCCCCCAACCCTAATATTCAGCTTGCCCTCCATTACAAATATCACATTTTAATGTCATTTCCGCAGCAGATAGCGTTACAGCCGAGAACACGGCTTTGAATCCGGAAGGCTGTTGGTTCATGTCCATGTCCAGTCATTAAAAATACCCAGCTTTTAGGAACAATAGAACTTTCTACATTTCACGTGAGCATCCAGGGAGGGGTTTTGTTACAAAGCCAGCGGGGGCCCCATAAACAGCCTCGCACCAAGAACAGTGGAGTCAGGTATTCCAGCTGATAAAATAATGCTGGGTCCAGGCTTGACCTTTCAAAGCACTGCTTTTCGCTCTGCAGCCGAAGGAATCTTTTCAAAGGTGCTGAGCCCCAGCTCTTCTAACCACTGCACTCCCCCCCTCCCTTAAACGGGAAGATCACCAGCATCCGCCCCCACTCCGTCCGGGTGCAACTTCACATATCCCATGGTCAATAAGCTGTTTCAGATGCTAATGATACACATTCATCCCAACAATGCCACCCCACCCCCCCATCCCACCCCACAGTATCCCATTTTTCAAGCCCTGGTTGCACAGTTCAAAGACACTGGCGTCTAGAGCAGCCATAAACAGATGTTGCATGGGACCCCTTATCGTGGGACCCCCCGTCAGGCTCTTTGTACAGTCCCTTTTATGGGAAACAGCCCAGGAGGGACTGAAATGAACATTTGCAAAGGGCTGCCGTTGGTCGTCCTCTAGGTTTGAGCTGGTAGGTTTTAATTAAAATTAATGTATATTTTTATTGAGCGTTGCCACCGATACCCCGAGGACAGTTTCATAAAGGAAAATACAAACAGTTGAATAGAATAGGTGAGTGATATATGATAACCAACAAGATGGTCAATCCCATATGATGAGAGGTCGAGGTTGTCTGTAATACATACATCTGAGTGCAGGCACCATCTGCTGAGGGGAGGGCTCGCAGTTGCTCATTAACATCTGGCCCAGGTGGCCCACCGCACATGGTCACTAATCGTGTGGAGGCCATTCTCCCCGGGGCCTGGGGCTCGCCCTGCCCAAAGGACATGCTGGGCCAGGCTTCCTGTCATCTCAGGCCCCCCATCTGCACCTCCTCACCTCCATCTGCCTGGCCAGTCCTCTTTTGTTGAACTATAAACACAAGTCTTTATTATAAACAGAAGTCATTATTAGAAGACAACTCGTTCAGTCCATGACTCGCAGAGTTTTGTCCTGTTTCACTTTCCAGAGCTGCTGCCAGGAAAGGGAAATTTCTACTGGTCATGCAAAATCATTAGAAGACTTTGAGGAAAACCTGCAGCAGCAGCACCGTAGGTTGAGGTCACTGCGTTGAGCAAAATGTTTGATGAATATGGACCAAAATGGATTTCTCCAGCAAAATGGTGATGAAAAGTCCCCAGACCCACAGAGACAAACCCCAAACGGACGTATCGGGCAGAACAGGTTGTACCGCCACAAATAGGTTGTAGTCGCCGCAACGGCCAGTGACCTGTGGGGATGAATTCTCCACGAGATTCCACCTTCTGAACAGAAATAGCTATCCGGCTTGGGTTCTGATCCAGAGACTCTCAATGGCCAATTAACGCAGCTTTAAGATGAAGGCCAGCGATGACAGCAAGCACTGAGGCTCAACATCCCATCCTCCCCCTTCGACTCCCACACTTATGCTCTAGCAGATTCACTTTAAAGTCACAAGCACTTATCAGATAATCTTGGTACACTGCGGGGGGACCTTTTTCCCTGACAAAATAAAGGCCATGCAAACAACTTTATCGTCATAAAAAAGCAATAAACCTGAATGAAATAAGAAGGCACACACCTGCCCTCTGGTCTATAAACAAGGTCACTGTTAGATAAGTGTTATTGTCGGGCCTGTTAAAATTCTTGGGTACAGATCATAGAGGTATCACAGGGGTGTGAAACAATGGAGGACCATTCAGAGCTTCGGTGAAGGTGAGGAACTGCAGAAAGATTAGGTCCTGTACAGTCCTGGCAACCCAGGGAGCAGCAGGGTGGACGTCCATGGTGAACATCCATGGTGTCCGCTGTTTTTTCACAGCCCCCAGAGCTTCAACTGTGCTGCTGCCTGGGTTGCCCCCTGGGTACATCCCATATTGCTCTGCTTTTATCACTTTCAAACAACATGACATTACCAAAGGGTTCTTGCAAGAGATACTTCTCGGATTAGCAGCACCGCACCTTCAGGGCTGATCTTCTCGGAGGCTGCCGGCCTACAGGACATTAGCAGCGGTGCAGCCTTGAGGTCCCAGGTTATGGTTTCTCAACTGCTTGGAGGGAAGGCATGTTTATGGCTCCAAACATTCTCACTGAAATGTCCTCATCTGCTACTTCTCCATCCTTTGTCCTCTGTGTTACAGGAAAAAGAGACAAAGGGAGAGCAGAGTGGATCGAGGGGTGAAACGCATGCTCTGACACATTGGCATTCCTGGGATTGCCGACATCAAGCGCACTTCTCTGTTGCCTTATTTAGGCAAAGAAAGAAGTAGGAGGCCAGGTGAGAGCACAGCTCACCTGCACTAAACATGGCACAGGGTTTGATCTGGGAGAGAGTGGGAGGTAAAGGCCCCCTGGTTTCGCCAAGCTGAATGCCCACACTGGCATTCGTGGATTCAGATCTTTGTGGTATTGATGTGCCGTGTCACCTGGGTTCCGATTGCACTGTTGTCAAAGCCCTGCCCAGGTCTCCTGCTGGAAGGTTGCATTGCCTTTTAAGGACATGGCCATCACCAACATCCATCATGTTTCTCTGTGTGTCCTCCTGTGCATCTGTCTAAAGGCATAGCTTCTCACCTGTGATTTATAATAATATGACAGGAAATTGCCTTTAACTATGACTGATGTCAAGCAACTACAAAGACAACTTATATTGGGTATACAGTAAGAACCAAAATGCAGAAGGCCTTTTGTGAATGTGTTACAGCAGCATTGTTATTATTATTATTATTATTGTTATTATTATTATTATTTGATTTGTTATGAGATCATATGATGCTCCACGTAGCTGACTGACATTTCTCTTTTCTTCTTGCTAAGCTGCTTTGTGTGTCTTACTGTGACCCAGCACTGGGTCTAAATATAATTATTCAAATTATATTGAAAGATATGGTTCGCTGTTATGCAATGTTTTCTGTCAGTAGGCAAATTCCAGCATGGCTATAGATTGAGGTGGAAGAACACCCTTGGCTCTTGGGTTGTGAAAGCTGCAATGTGCTAACATGGGAAAAGGCTGAAGTTTGGCATGGGCCTCATCCATGGGTTTCTCATAACAAATAGAAAGAATTTGTTTCCTATTCTTTGGAAAGACTGAAGCGAGAGCTCTGCTCCTCATTCCTTAGCTCTCTCACTGGCACCTCTGATAAAGACAGTGTTCTCATAATCATAAGGCTCGCTCACAAATGTGCACCCCTCCACCCACTCCTTCTGTCCTGGAGGAAAAATGTACATGGCGCCCATATCTACTCGAATGTGGGGAGGATTCAGGAACAGGGAGAAAAACAGATAGGTGGACCGTAAGGGGGCCATAGCTGCTCTAGGGATTCAGGGAGGCCTAGCAGGTCCATCCCCCACCTCTGGAAGCCCTCAGAGCGATGCTGCAGAAGGTTTGGTGGCTTGGAAACAGAGAGAGGAGGAATGAATGAGTGGCGAAAGAGTGGGTTTGTCTAGCAAAGAGGAGCCCCTGAGCGGGGGTGCAGCAGGGAGGAGACTGGAATACCAAATGGTTGTGCTGTGTTGTCCTGGAAGCCTTCATTGCAACAGGGCCTGCGCAGGTTCTTATCATGCAAAAGAGCCAGGGTATGAGAGGCATCCTTCCAGTGAAATATACAGTTGTTTGTACATGGTCTTGTGTGTGTGTGTGCGCGCGCGCGTGTGTGCACAAGAACGAGCCTCTCCAAAATTACCCTCCTTCTTCTGGGTGAAGGAATTGAACTCAGCCTCCATTTCTTTTCCCTGAAGCACAAAGTGGGGAGAAATGTGGGGCATGGTCTTCAGATGGGAATTGCATGGTCACACTCGACATTAAGGAAGCGTGCAAGCGAGAGAGAGCGAGAGAGAGAGAGAGAGAACAACTGAATCACTGCAAGGTCTTGCTTTCCGCAGAATGCTTAAAGGAGCAGCACACAAAATATCACACTCATTGTTTCAGTCTTTACGTTAGACATTATACATATTTAAAATACATAATTTATTACAAAGGAACAATAATTTATAGTGCATATAATAAAGAGAATATAACTGTGACCCATAAACAGTGTTTGAAAAAGTGATGCAGTTTTTAGCATGAAAATCCTAAAAAAGCAACATCAAACATTATGAGCTACTTTGCGCAAAACGCTGGCGCAAATTTGCAGAGCTATTTCAAACGCACGGAAGGGGAATGATTTGTAGTTTACTTGAAGACAGCATTCAGGACAGGTAGACGAAGAGGAAGTGTGGAGAGGTGTGGCGAGAGCCCCGCTTAAAGAAACAGAGGGACCGTTTTGCCGAAACCCATCGCAGCCATGGCTTCGTCTGTTTACAAATCTTTACTGGCTGTGCAAAAAGTCCGTTTGTTCATTGCCAGCTATCCTCCTTATAGTTGAAAAGGATGTTTAATTTTCTTTGACCGCACTTCCATGATTTTAGGACCATCCAACCATTCTGCCTGCAGTCCTGTGTGATGATAATAATAAGCAGTAAAGGCGCTGTGTATTTGCATCATAAAATAAGATCAGCTCCTTCCTGGAGCCAAGGTAGATTTGGATGCGCTGCGTCATATGTAGCTCCCGTCTGGGAGCTGTTTGATGGGGGTGTCGACTGCCATTCCTGAAGAGCACAAGCGTGCACTGCCTGCTGTCTCATTCCTTGGGTCGCTAAGCTGACGGCAAGCTGACCACTGCTGACACCCAGGAGGGGGATTATCAGCTCATATTTCCTCCAGGCAGGGAGGATAGCCAGGGCTGGCACACATCCTTGACACAAGCGTCCAGCGTGTCCGGAGCTGGCGTGAATCTGATAAGCAGTGCAAGGAAAGAGCCGGCGCTCGGACCGCTCGGTTGGCACCAGTTTCTACACCCAGCTTTTGGGCGCACGCGGCCATGTGGAGTAACACCGCTTCCTCATGCCTGCCATACTTTCTCTCCGGAAACAGACCCCGTCCAACCCCAAAGCAGTCTGACTTTCCTCACAAAGAATCATGTGCACCGGATCTGGATGCCAAATGGTTAATGGTTCCATGGTCCAGAGTGCAACGCGGCGGGGGGGGGAGCAGAGAGACACGCCCCCTCTAGATCGGGAGGAAGTCCGAGGGTGACTGCGCAATGAATGGGCTGCGGATAGGGATGACTAATTTTGGCAATTGCTACCTGCTAGTTGTGCCCATATAAGGTGGCTGTGTGAGTGGGAGCCCCACCCTTAAGACATTGTTCTGCTGGCTGTTTGCCATCTGCTGGTACCGTTGGGCGGAGAGGGGCTTCAGGCTGGAGATGGTGCAAGCTGGACTGTCCTTATGCACATGTGTAGGAGGGGGGCTGCGGCTGGGTGTCGGGAGGAAATGCAGGGGAATCTGGGAATACAAATGGAAAGAGGGAATGTTTGTACTATGGAAAGATGGGGGCAGTCACTGAAGAATGGAGGCTCTTGGGGTGGGGGGGGGCTTCCTTATTATCAAAGGCGAGGGTCTTGCTGACATTTGCAGCCACTTCCTTCTTTCTATTCTCCTTTTTTTTCATTTAGTTCCACAAATTTGCACTTAGAACCTTTGTTGGATGAATAAACCAGGTTCAACCATTATTTGCCTGGAGACAAATAATATCTTTGTCAGATTTTTGTTTCTCATCTGGTCAGTGTAACTGCAAGTGCGAGACTTTGGAAGGTTCTGGTCCACACCGCTGTCATGTTTTTAACCGTTTTCCTTTACAATGAACTCTATACATGCCATTAGACAATGATGGGCTATGCTGAATCGTGTATTGTCGGTCAAGTGAAAATATTTTACTAGATAGGTTGGTATAGATTAGGCTGTTGGAGTGGAGCACAGGGTTAAAACACAGCTGTCCAGTCAATATAATATCAAAACATTACAAAATATTAAAAAACTCAAAGATAAGCAGCAAGAGGCGCACGCAGAAAGCGACTGCTTATTTATAACAGGGTGTCATCTAAAGAAGTATTAAAAACTAAAAAGGAGTTGCGTGCATCAGTCATGAAGGGGGTAGGGGTGAGCTGAGCACCACCAGTTTTAAGCTCGCCAAACAAAACAGAAGTGAAATCTTCTCTACTGCAAATTTTCTCTTACTGAGAACCTCTTCATTCATTTGAAGCAGACTGGTTTCAGTCTGATTTCCTTGAGAAAGTGCCATGTGACCAAGGCCTGCATTCTTAACATCAATACCACGTGACACACTTAAAGATCTCCTTTTATGGCGGTTACTGTTACATCTGCTGCAGGGCGAGGCCTCCAAGGTGTTACAGGAAATGAAAGCGCAGAACCGCGCCGTGGCGTAACACGGCTCGTAAATACAAACATGCTTTTTGGGAACGTTCATCCAAAACGGAGCGATCGCAGAAGAGCAGGACATTCGCAAATATGTGTTTTTATTCATCATTGTCGAGACGAATGACTGCTAGATAAGTAGCGTTTTATTTGTTTTGTTATTTCCACACAAGCCCACAAGTAGTTGCTGATCAAAACTTGACTCGAAGCAGTCTTTGTGAATTTTGAAATTCCTGCTAAAAGAAAATTTTAAATTACAAATTATATTGTAGAAGTTACAGTTTGTGCCACATTGTTTATGTTATGTTATGAATGTGACTATAAGAACTGACAAATTTTTGCCTGCAAGACATGCGCATCCCCGTCTGCAGAACGCAGGCCCAACCGAGGCATTCCAGCTGCAAGTAAAAGCTGGAGAAGGAAGGGAATATAAAGAGCTGTGCAGGAGGGAACTTGTTTTGGGTCATTCCTTACTGTACAGCTGACGTCAGTGCCGCTCTCCTCGCCACCATCCCCTGCCACCCTTAAGGCTTCAGAGAAGAGGCGTTTGTGCCTGCAGACTGTTTGTCTGAGATTCCAGTGGCAATGACCGAAACCCACTTTGAAAAATGCACCTGAAGTGATGGGCTCCAGCCCACTGCTGCTCTACTCCCACTCTGCTCTCCTTTCTGACAGCAAGCATTACAGACGTAAAACACATACCATTCATAAACATTAGAGCCCAATATTTTAACTGTAGGCCTCACACTAAGAACACCTGCTGCTATCTACTGTACAGTGTGTTGTAACTTGGACAGAGAAGGAGATATATTTGAAGAGATAGCATTAAAATCTAAATAATGCAATAGTATTAAAGTCTTTGGTTGTGAAATGTCATTTATTTTCAAAAAGGTCTAAACACAACAACAAAAAATGTAAGGATGCCTGACTAAACGGCTGCCTTCTTGGAGACAGAGGGGCCCGGTCCACGCGCTGGCCCGTTTCGAGTTCTAGGTCCACTTCAAAGTTGCACTTTTGATCCGACTCGAGAGATTCAGAGAACCTGAGTGACCAGGGCTTGGGTGCAAATACAACAGTCCTACCTGCCACCATAGTCACTCATTCCACTTTTTCCTCTTTAGATCTTAAAAAATATGTCCTCTCGAGGGATAAACCTTCAAGCTGTGAAGACCTGCAACATAAATAAATACGACGGCCCATTGCTATGGGTTAGCATAGTTGCTGCTCTATTCCAGTCACTTCTGGAGCAAAAAAGTTTTCTTGACACGCCAGACATTTGTTTATAAAGTATGTTTTTATGAGAGGAGGCTTGCAGGGAATCGGCAATTTGGTATTGATATATCATTGCCTTTAAACAGCAGACATGTAGCACAGCAAGCATGCGACCCTCAAAAACAGTTCATAGCAGAAGCACCCATAAGATTATGGTAACTGCGGCCGATATGCAGAAACATGGGCTTTGCTGTCAGTTCTACTGTGAGCTTTTCCTCTAGCGCGAGCAGGGGCACGACAGCCGGCACGGCTGAAGCGCGCGTTCCCGTCTCGCTCGGCATTTCGAGCGTCTCTCTGCGACTTCCTGCGTGGACTCGCTGCAGAAATGTCAGACCTGCAACATGCAGTTCCTGTCAGAAAGCCTGGGCTTCACCGAAAATGCCCTTATTTGGCAACGCATTAAAGCACCATTGTCTACGGAGGGGCCTTCAGTTGGACTACAAGGGCGATGCTGCTGTGGCTCGGAGCTTAGAGGCAGTTTTATAAATTTCCAGTTTTTGTGCTCCAGCATTGTCTGTATTCATACATTTCGCAGAGAGAAAAAAAAAAAAAATACAGTCAAGCGCCTTAGAGGGTTATGGAAAAAAATGCCAGGACGGCTAACCATGTTTGTTAGGTAAACTGGAATGCTCATCTAACCAGATTGGATTGGACTGGAGCTGGTATGGCGAAGAAGACAACGCACCAAATATAGTTACATTCCGACGGTCGGAACCAGATTTAAACCTGGCAGCAGTTTGCCAGCCCAGCTGAGGAGGAACAGTATGTGTTAAAAGGGAAAAGAGCCGCACTGCCACAACACCCCCAAGGATGATGACACTGCGCTGGGCTTTGTTTGCTTCTGAGGGACATCCACTGCTTCTTCACAGCATCAGTAACACTGGCACCTCCTGGTCCTGCTTGGGGCAACTCATCGCTGGCCTCTCGGTTAGGAAACAATAGGTGATGCGACAAAACACAAACCTAGCATAGAAAAAAACGTGCGATATGATGTCTGTTAGGCAAGGTCAATGGCAGCTTGCTGTAATACCGTGTTCTCAACCATTACTCAGCTTCCTGTGACACAGCTTTCAGACCTGTGAGGTGACTTTCTGAGGGCTGTTTGATGTGCACGGTGAAGCATCCCTCTCTTGCACAAGAGCTGAGCTTGGGCCACGCAGTCTCCAAGCAGGCAGGCAGGCAGGTGGGTGGGCTTTGTGGTAAAATTCACGAACTGAATAGCCGTTACGCAGCTATCGCTAAGGATGAGATACCGGTACGCGGGACCCCCGTGTTCCTGTACTGTGGTAAACATGGTTATGATTTGCCAGGTAACTCCTATACAGGAAAGAGAGTCACTGCGGTCACTCTGAAGACTGGAAGGTTTTGTTTGTGGGAACAAAACTTGAAGCCTTGTCATCTGCCCTGCCTTACAGGCCTTTAATGTAGCGCCGATCACCGCAGGCTTTTTTCCCCACCAGCCTTGGCTCCATCTTGCTCAGTGTTTCTCGCCTTCCTACAATAAGGTGTGTTGACAGCGTTGCTCCTAAATCGCACAGGATTCAAGTTGCAGCTGAAGGGTGTCGCATGATGCGGCACAAGCCGTGAAGTCTTAAGAGTTTTGGTAGCAGGGTGCTGACAGCAGCCTGTCTGTGCTCACCATAAATCTCCACCATGACGGTCATAAATGAAGGCCAAGAATGACCAACGGACAGGGTCTGCAGAGAGGAAATCAAGCTGGCCGTCGGTTTGCCGGGGACTGGAAACTGTTGCAGCGATGAAGGGCAAAATATTTTAAAATAATTTGTTTGCGCAACTTTTGGCTGTTGAAGCAATTCATGCAAGAAAGGATTTTTATCCATAATATTATGAGAATTGCCGCATGCGTAGGCCAGCACACAGCCGCGAATGTGTTTAGCAAGCAAATAATATTTTTTGCAGTCGTGAAAACCTTTAGTTTTTTTGCACGAACGAGAAACAGCAATAACCACTCGAGCATGTTTACCTAAACAAACACATTTATAAACTTTCAGGTGTCCCACAGTTACACACCAACAGCACGAATTCCTTAGTTTTTTCCGCTGGCACTTAAGAAATATATACACCGTACATTCTCAAGGCCGTGTAGCTTTATAAGTGGCGGTGAAATTTTGCGTTATTTTGTTTTTGTATTATTTTGTTCAGCTTATGTGCCATCAGTGGACAGAACAACTACAAGTTTCCAGGGATCTTAATATAATGGTTATGACTGAACGCTGTTCTTTTCATTTAAAAAGCAGAAGGGTCAACTTCTTCCCACAACCTCATAACCATCACTGCCTCGCAGACATCAAATAATTAGACGTAAATTAATCCTATTTCTGTCAAAGCTTCTTTATGGGATTTAACCCCCCCGCAGTTAGCAGGAACACCAGCACAAATATGTGTTTTGTACTGCCTGTCAGGCTACACTGGCACACTCATGTTTACCGAATTAAGAACACGGTTGCCAAAACAGGGAAAGGCAATACCCAATTTTTCCTTTTTCTAATTGACTTTATTCATTCCGACAAACAGTCTACCGGAAAAGTGCCTTGCAGTGCTTTATTACTAAAAAATACTGTAAATGATGATCTTCGAAAGTAATGTGACACATACAGCAATTCCGTGCAAGATTTCAAAATTTATTATATGGGGAAATTTTTTTTTTTTTGACATGGCGAGGTTGTGAAGGTACTCAATTGTAGTAATTTTTTCAAAGACGGTGTAAAAATGGAGTTGGGGGATGTAAAGGGCGGAGCAGAGAGGGGGATGGGTGAAAGGATACAAATCCACTTAGGCAGTTAATATGCTGGCTAATCCAATCTGAGCTGAGCAGTAGGTTGGCCGATTCAGGAGGACTTCCTTGTCTGTGGCCCTGTGTCGCAGGCCTTCCCGGAACGTGTAAGGACAGCCCTCCCAGTGCCTGTGTGGATCCCCGCAAGAATGCTCTGTGGCCAGAAGACGGTCACAATCAATAGTCACATGTGTGGCCCCAGTGACAGTTTGTGTGCCCAGGCTGTGCTCCCCAGGTGGTTGCAAAGGGTGTTCGACTTCAGCAAGGTGAATGGTGGCAGTGGAGCGGGTGGTGTTGTGTTGTGTGTCTATCTTGATTCCTGTCAGACGTGGCCACCTGGCAGCGGGGTGTTTTCCACATGAGAGGTGGGGGATGACTGTTGTCAAACATTTTAGTGGCAGAAGCACTATGGATGATGGCTTTAAACACAAAGCAGGAACTGAAACAGTTGAAATTTTGACCTGAAATATCTGAAAATATAGTACATTGACTGGTGGCTTTTATAAGAGACATTGCTTTTTAAAAACTGTTAGTCCACGTCCTTTCTCCCCTGTTGCTCTTCTTCAGAGTACCTCATCCTACCCTAGACCCCATTACATAAGCTGGCAGCAGGTCTTGAAACTTCAGGATGGCCAAAGAGGGAGAACATTCTCTGCAGCTACCTTAGTCTGGAACCCAGACCCACTTCAGCTATTAAACTGGTGCTGAACATTTCTGTGGAATCCCTGAGAATCAGGTTCAAAAGTATTTGGTTTTATCTGGAACACTCTTGACTATGAGGAATAACCCTTAACTCTTACCCAAGAAAGCAACAGCAGCACCATCAACATAGGGAGTGCTACGATAATTCCCTCTGGAGAAGTGGTTAACAAAACTCAGAGGAATTCTTTCAAACATTATTGTTTTCAGGGGAATCCCAGTAATATAAGGACAAAAAAAGGAGCCCTACTATTTGCACAAGTCAACAATGGTCTTAAAAGCGAAACCCCTGAATAATTCCCAAATTGTCAGGTACTCTCCGACTCTGGACACGCAAGTGTCCTTAATTCAAGGCTGAAGGTCCATTGTTAAAAACTGCTTTCAAGTCACACATTTACCTTTCTCTCACATTATTTTTTTTTACTGTTCTTTATATAATTTAGTTGTGTTTTATTGTCTTTTTTAAAGTTTAAATTTTTATGCTGACTTTTGTACATTTTTTACTGTATTGTTGTACCTTCTATGTCTACCCCCGTACAGTGCTTTGATAAGCTTCTTTTAAAGGCTTTATATAAAATAAGTTATTGTTCACTCAGTATTAGTAACCAATTGTACGAGTCTGGGTCTCGGGGGTCTGAAGCTTATTCCAGATATACAGGGAGTGTGGCAAGCTAGGGTACACCCTGGAGAGGATACCAGTCTATTGCAGGGCAGCCCCCCCACACCATCACCACGGCAGCTAGCCTGTAGCAAGTCTTTGGACTGTGGGAGAATATCACAGCTCCTGAAGGGAACCCATATGTACAACATGAAGATGCCAAATAAGACTGAGCCAACCCAATGGAAACCCCAATTACCCATAAGCCAGTTGTCCCTAAATTTGGTCATGAACTTCCCAGTCAGCGTCATGGGCATTTGTACAGCGTTTATCCAAACACAGTTTCTCTTTATTTTTACAGTTAATTTACAGACACCCCTTGAAACTGACCAAAATTAATTATTGTTCCAGTGCCATATATACCAAAAATATTATCAATTACTCAGAATGAATGATTTACAATACAATTTAAAACTGTTAACACTACAGAGTAAACCAACAGATTATCAGCAAGCTGGTTATATTATTGCAGTGTGGCCACAATGTACAATGTATGCTTAAAAATACTATGGTAAAAACATCACTTGGTAAAAAGTTGCAGTGTATAAATTTAAAAACTACTACAGCATTGCACACCTGTATATTAGAGCATAATGAATGATTAGACTTTTAAATAGACTTTAGACTTTTAGGTGACCTTATCTGTTGGGAAAAGCCTAAATATTCCAGAGGCATTTCAGAACAACCCTCCCAAGGTTGCTTAACATTACGCAACTGGAACAATAAAAACGCAAGCAAGTGAAACTTCTGAGTCTACCTTTGACTCGTAAGACCCACTCCTTCCTTGCTTATTTCTGCTGTAAACACGAACTAGGGTTGAGGATGACCTCAGGTACAGACTTTCACCAGGCAGGAGCTGAACTTCATGTGAACGCAAAGCAAATGTAACAAAGCGATCAAGAAGCTGCACCACCCGATACAAACTTCTCGGGACCCTCAAAGCAAGCGAAGCAAACGGTGTCATTTTGTAAGGCGGAACCAGTAACGTCAGACGCCAACAGAGACGCGTCTCCTGTCTCCTGGGGAACCCGTGTGATGTCAGACACCAACTGGCTGTCTTTGCAGGGGTCCGATGTCTGTGGTTCCGGTCCATTACAGATTTGACATCCACAGTGTAATTAATGTAAAAGCAAAAGCATTTTTAAGACAAATCCACGGGCAATGACTTAACAACATGGAACGATACTGCTGTATAGTACAGTGTTACGTCATAACCGGGCTTTATTGTCGGAAGGATCGGGTAGTTTAAGCGGTCTTTGCCCTTTTCCTCGTGTTGGAACAAAGATTATGCTGTAATGCTGTCATTACAACTTTGAGATAACCGTTCCACAACATCATCTGTTTCTTTCGAGTTGATAGGAACCACCACCGTGTTTATAAAACAAGGCTATTAGCGTGGTTTTGTGCACTTTGAAACACCCTCGCGTAGGCTTGAAATAAGATTGCTGACTAAACGGAAGGATTTAAGTTGCGCTGTAACGAAGCGCCTTCATCGCTGCACCTGCGATCTGAGCGCATCCACACTTCAAAACAAAATCCTGGTCTACGTTAGAAGAGTGGCGAGCACACATTTCAGTCATACGATTTCGGGAAGTTTTCGGACAAAGGAAAGCACCGCAACATCCTTGTTGTGATATCGTCTTCATCGTAACAGTACGGTGGTGAAGCCACGTGACCCCGCGATGTTTTAACGCGTTTCAGATACGAGTAGGACAATGCGAGGACTGCGCGATGGTTCCTGAAAGATCGAGAGGAATTCCCCGCATGGCCCAAAAGCTGTGTACATGCTGCGTTTGCCGCGATCAACAGTGTGCGCCCTATACACACGCCATTCACTTGCAGCTCAGTGCCGACCGGGTGTCGTGAAACTCGCCGTGCGTGGGCCACGCCTTCGAGCCGCTGCCTCTTTGCAGCCTTTGTCAGACACGAAACCGCGGTTAACAATGCCGGGCTTTGCCCCTTTCTCCCGGGGGACAGCCAGGCGGCCCCGCGACAAAGGCCGACAACCAACAAGCAGTTCTCCGGAGCTGAACAGAACCGCACCGCACGCCTCCTCTCGCACTTCCACAGGGTATCGTGGGCACGCTGTTAGAACCTACAACATGAAAGCGGCTTTCTACATGTGGATGTTGGCTCACGATTGCAGTTCCGAACGGGAGGACGAGGCGGGGGGTCGCCGCAGCCGGTGCCCTAGTTTCCCCCCCCCCCACCATCCCCATTCCCGTTCCCGCGCCCCTCCCCCTGTCTGCAGT
Source organism: Heterotis niloticus (assembly GCA_018136845.1). NCBI lineage: Eukaryota > Metazoa > Chordata > Actinopteri > Osteoglossiformes > Osteoglossidae > Heterotis > Heterotis niloticus. The sequence goes on from CM030896.1 coordinate 25,828,784, forward strand.
CACGAAGCTGCTTGCGGGCCCGCGCCTGCACTTCTCTTTTTGCACAGATTAACGTTGAGGATGCGTTGCACCCCTGCTTACAAGCAAACTGCGTGGAGCGTGCGTGAAAAGTAAATGAGGCCGCAACGCGTGTCCGCAGGGTTAAAAGAGAGGAACCCCACGGCGGAGCCGCGGAACAACCTGTGCCCTCGCAATCGGAACCAACGTGGGTCCAGACGTCTCTCAACGCCATTAATAAACTAACGACAGCAAATAACAACTAAACACAACCCGTGTTCGGTTTGTTATGCTAGGAAGGGTGCTGTAGGGGGTTAGCTAGCAGCCATGCTAAGATGTGCTCACATTCGGCTGCAACGACAAAAAAAAAGAAAAAGAAATAAAACAAGGCGGTTGACAAGCATACATTTGTGTTTAAAAATATACCAAAAAAAGCACAAACTGTTTTCAAAATGGCTCAGACACATCTAAACGCAGAAATAATCCACTGCTATGGACATTACGGTGTTTTTCGCTCTTTTTTTTTTTTCTTTTCCCCCTTCGTTTCTTCTCACTCGAGTCGCGAGCGAGTGCAGCAATGTGCGGGCGACACGCCGGGCGCGTGACGCCCGACCAATCAGAAGGCGCAGATCCGAAAGTTTACCTTTTATGGCTCGAGTCGGCCGCCTCGCCCGGGATAAAACCACGGGCGCGGGGCTTTCGCAGTTCACTCTGAGCTCCTCCACGCGCAGCCAAGTGCGGGAATCGTCAGCCTGTAACCAGTTTTCGTAAAGCCGAGTAAAAACCACCACCCAAGGTAAGTGCGACAGTAAATCATTTTATACTAGTTTTTAAACATTAATATTCACTACTATTAAACCCCTTGGCCGTGGGGAGAGCGATTAAATCTGACCGTGAGAATTGTGACGTGGTGCGTGGTCGCTTGACTTAAAATATTGGCGCCTAAATGCTTGTATGGCTTTTTATGTCGGTTGTGTAGAAAATTTGTAATGGCGTTTCTGATTTGAAGTGGATTTTATTTGACGTACGTTACCTTATCTGTGGGGGGGGGGAAGACTGGAGCTGTTCGTGCGTCAGTTTTTGAGGGTTGTCTTGTTGGAAATGCCGGGTGTGCGTAGTTCACCGGAGTTCGGACCCTCAAGTTCTGCACGACGGGATTAATTTTGTGGTTGAGGCGCTTGAAAAGGCGATGGAGCCATTGAGGGTCGCGCCGCAGTTGGGTGTGACCTGGTTGGCGCGCCGCCGCCTCCCTTCCTCAACAGTAACCGTGGGTACTACTTCCCCGCACGGGTGGGTGTGTGTGGATGTGAAGCTTGGCCGAGCTTCGCCGGTCCTCGGCATCCCAGAGTGTAGCCTGCAGCGTGCGGCCAAGGTGTGGTCCGAATGTTCTCGACTGAACCACGGATTGTCGGCTGAGCCGTCCTACTTGGGTTCGGGCTGACAGGGGGCTCGGAATCCTGCCTGGAGTGGTTATATAAGGGCTATGGGAATGGGTTGCTGTGGCTCTCCCGTTCGCTCAAAATCGGAGTCATTCATAGGCGAGGGGGGACGGGTTTGAGTGTTGGGAGGCCGCGCTAGGGAGTGGCCTTAGGCGGTGCCCGGTGTCGAAATTTGTCAATTTTTCCCGAAGCCCGCCAGCTTGGCTCGGCGCCACACCGCCGGCAGCCGCAGACCAGCTCCAGCCATTGCCTTTTATGGTAATAATGAGAATGGAAGCCGGACTTCCTTTGTCTCGCTGTACCGCTTGGCTTGTGCGGCGACGCGGGCGCCACCTAGTGGGGTCTTGTAGAAGCGTTAAGCTCCCGAGTCACGGAGGCCGCTGGGAGGTTTTAAACTGCTCGATTTCAAAATAAGAATTACGGGTGTTCGCCCTGGGATTAAAATGGTTAAAGTGGCGGTGTGTTTTTTTTTTTTTTTAAAAAAATGCCTGTGTTTTGTTGTCCAGTTTAGCCATGGAAGATGAAATTGCCGCACTGGTTGTTGACAACGGATCCGGTATGTGCAAGGCCGGATTTGCTGGAGATGATGCTCCACGTGCTGTCTTCCCATCCATCGTAGGTCGCCCAAGACATCAGGTGCGTACCGCCACCTTTTGAGTCGGAATGTGCTGGGTAATTTGTGGAATTTTTTTTTCCTTAAGTGCAGAAAAGTTGCTTAACGAAATTCTTGTTCTAGGGTGTGATGGTTGGTATGGGGCAGAAGGACAGCTATGTTGGTGATGAGGCTCAGAGCAAGAGGGGTATCCTGACACTGAAGTACCCCATTGAGCACGGCATTGTCACCAACTGGGATGACATGGAGAAGATCTGGCATCACACTTTCTACAATGAGCTGCGTGTTGCACCTGAGGAGCACCCTGTCCTGCTTACCGAAGCCCCCCTGAACCCCAAAGCCAACAGGGAGAAGATGACACAGGTAAGCTGACCTTTGTAGAAATCTGGAGGGGTCAAACCATCTAGTCTTTACTTTCATTCATTTTCTTCCACTCTTTCCAGGAACTTTCTCTCAAGACCTGAATTTCTCATCTTATGCTGGAACAAAGGTTTTTCCTTCTGTCCTGTTTGCAGTCCCTCTTGCTGCACTTGTAGCTCAGTTTGGGTTTCTTGCACTGACTTGACTAATTCCTTTTTTTAGGATGCATCCAAACATGCATGTGCTAACATGGAATCTGTGATCACAAAGTGAATACTAAGCCCTTGCTGTTTGTTTTGCAGATCATGTTTGAGACCTTCAACACCCCAGCCATGTATGTTGCCATCCAGGCTGTACTGTCTCTGTACGCCTCTGGTCGTACCACTGGTATTGTGATGGACTCTGGTGATGGTGTCACCCACACTGTGCCCATCTACGAGGGTTACGCCCTGCCCCATGCCATCCTCCGTCTGGACTTGGCTGGCCGTGACCTGACTGACTACCTCATGAAGATCCTGACCGAGCGTGGCTACAGCTTCACCACCACAGCCGAAAGAGAAATTGTGCGTGACATCAAGGAGAAGCTGTGCTATGTCGCCCTTGACTTCGAGCAGGAGATGAGCACTGCAGCTTCCTCCTCCTCCCTGGAGAAGAGCTATGAGCTGCCTGATGGGCAGGTCATCACAATTGGCAATGAGAGGTTCAGGTGCCCAGAGGCCCTGTTCCAGCCTTCCTTCCTGGGTAAGTTTTCAGATGTGTCCCTGTGCTATGCATACATCTACCTTCATACTACCCCCCCCCCCCCCCCCAGTGTTTGTTATAATTTAATACTCATCTGTTCTCAAGGTATGGAATCCTGTGGCATCCACGAGACCACCTTCAACTCAATCATGAAGTGTGACGTCGACATCCGTAAGGACCTGTATGCCAACACTGTACTGTCTGGTGGCACCACCATGTACCCTGGCATTGCAGACAGGATGCAGAAGGAGATCACATCCCTGGCCCCCAGCACAATGAAAATTAAGGTAGGTGTTTTCCTTGTTGAGGTGTCAAATTGGATGCTCAATATTGTGTTCTCTTCCTCTAACATGCTTTGTTTTTGGCATAGATTATTGCCCCACCTGAGCGCAAGTACTCTGTCTGGATTGGAGGCTCCATCCTGGCCTCCCTGTCTACCTTCCAGCAGATGTGGATCAGCAAGCAGGAGTACGATGAGTCTGGACCATCCATCGTCCACCGCAAATGTTTCTAAATGGACTGTTACCACTTCACAAGCCGACTTTAAGCATGCAAAAAGAAAATCAATTTGGGGCAAGTACTGTTGGATTCTTTTTGTTGTCTCAGCCTGGTTTTTGGGAGACCAGGGCAAGATGAACGGAGACTTCACAACTCAAAATTTGGTTCCAGTGCAAATGTGAATTATGGAGCTTCAGGTCCCACTACAACCTTTTTATACTCCCAAAATTGTCTTTGGAAGTACAAACATTCCATGTTGCTAGGTTACTATATGCCTCTAAGTAACGACAAACATTGTTAAGTAAAGCAACTGCATTCTATATTGCTGAAAGTAATAAACGTAATGAGAACATACAAGAACACAACCTGCATATGTTACAAACTTGTGATTTGTTTTGCAATCTGTCACTTGTTCAAATATTACTGATGTACCTGAGGGGTGCTTTCACAAGTTCATTTGGTTTCAGTGTCTTAAAACTGCTAGTGCTTCCAATGTAGTAATTCTACCCCGTTCATAGTTTTGAGCACCTGAAGTAAAGAAAGTAAAGCACTGTTGAAATCCAAGTAACATCTTTCTCTGAACCCTTGTCAATGGTGTCTATTTTAAGGTTCATCGGGTTGAGCGTCTCAAAAGTGTGGAAGGCTGTCGATTTTCCCCCCCCCAAAAAAAATTAACTCTTTAAAAAGGCAGTTCATGAGTTTGTTTCGAGCTGTTCTGCCTTGTAATGTGCAAGTACTTTCCATACCCTAAAGGCAGTCTGACACTCATTCACCAAATGAGCAAAGTGTATAATTTTGAGGTTTCTTTACCGCTGGTCCTTTCCATATCAAGTTAATGCCCACATGCCTCTTATGATCTACTGAAAAGGCTTGCAGGCCTCAGGATGGTGGCACACTAGCATGCAACAGTCTCTCAGACTGGCAATGGAAATTTCTTTTGCAGAAAAGATCACATCTAGGCTTAGGCTGAAACTTGGGCTTTTTGGTCACTTGTTCTGTAGCACTAAGCAAATGCTTGAGGCAATGTTATCTGGAATAACCCCACAAGGGATGCTCATTTGCAGAAAAAGATGCAGTTAACTGCCACTGTTCTGCTTTCAGAGCCTGAGTCGGAAGTGCCAAAATAAAGCTATGCTAATATTGCTTTGTTTTTGTGGACTATCTCAAAATGGTTGCCCTTCCTGCAGCTACATTGACTAGCATCTAAGCTTCTGGGAGCATGTAGGTTCTTGGCTCATGAACCACTTTCAAGTCTAGCTGCACCACCCATCATGGATTCAGGTCAGGACCTTGACAAGGTTGTTCCATAACCTGTTCTTTCAGCCAGCCGGGTTGTGTGAGATATGGCTCGTGTTGGCTGTGGTCTAGCTGCTACCTGCAATGATGGCCTCATAGGCTGGTCCTCAATTTACTGAGCAAAATTTGGTTTTCCAAATGGTAGCAAAGATGCAGAACATTCCCAGGCCATATTTCCACCAACAAGCACTTGACAGGTCATCAGTTCATACTAGATTTACACGAAGTAACCAAACGCCTGGTGTTCTAGTTCAGTCTCTAAAACATTCCTCAAGTCACCCAGTTGCTTTCTGTCAATATAGGAATGATTTCTGTGGATGTGAGTTCTGACTTAATGGCATCTTCCTTCAGTCATGAGGCCTGGAGCTGCCTGATGGCCTTGCGAGTTCCTTTTCGTCACCCAATATTTTATGCCTTGGGGGGAGATCATGGCGGGATGATGCTCAAATTTCTTCCATTTGTTCTGGGTCAGAGCCATAGAACTGATGGTATTAACCTGTTTTTACCAACCGGTTGCAACCATTTTTCTGTCTTGACTTTTTTATCAGAACACTGGGATTTATCACAGTATTCCCATTTTTGCCACAATTATTCCCTTTAGGTTCATTTGTCTTTCCACACATTATTACCCACTTGATTACCAAATCTGGCATTTCCTTTGCTGTCTTCGTGTCCAAGTAGAACTTCCACAAGCATTGAGCATCTGTAAAAACCAGCTGCATGGTAGCGTGGTGCATTCGTGCAAGCTGGACGCAGCCTCTGCCCCCTTAAAGGGTTTCGCCCTTCAACCTGCGAACAGAATGTTGCCATCCAAGAAAAAATGCGCGTGGCCAGAGGACGACGTTGCGGTTGAGTCCAAAGCGCGATTTCACATTTCAATTTGAACATCTTTAGTGAATGCCTGGCACAGTGGTTTGTGTTGCTCTGTCATGCTGAAAACTGGCCGATCTCCGCTGCTTTCGTGATGGACTCCATTTTTGTCTCCGGGCCCTAGGAGGAGCGAAGAGACGGTGGTGCAGCAGCAGCAAAACCGTTAGCTAACCTGGCAGTTCGAAGACATACAAATCTTCTGTGGTCCTTGAACCTGAGCTTTTAACTTATTCGGCTCACCCTCCTGTTCAAGGCAATTTACTGCGTTGGACAAGCAACTTGACTGCTTTACCAGTTTATTCAGCAATGCTGCCTTAACACCAGCAGGGGTTTGAACCAGGATCCTTCAGATACCAGACCTCAGCCCTAAGTGTGCTGCAGACCTGCCCCCCCCCACACTGTGCCACATGTTGCAGGAATCATTAAGCAGTTTTAAATATTTTTGGCAATATTTGTATATTCATATTCTGCCAAGTCATTTTCCACACCAAGGCCTTAATCGCTGCGCAGGTTGCAGGGTGTGGACAAGCGTCTTCGAGTGGAACAACGCCATGGTTTACGGACCTTGGTACACACACTCACATTCCCTGTCATTGCACACACAAGGACAGCTGCATGGATGAGTGTTTTCCAGCTCCGTGTTCTTCTAATCCCCTTACAGTGGAGATCTTCAAGGCTTCGGCCTCCCCGTCTCCCCCATCGCAGCCGGGCGGCTCCACCCGATGCCCCGACGTTACGTGATGCGCATCGGCTGTGATGTCACAATCCCGCGTTTGTTCACCGGCAGGTGGCTAGTAGCCCACGGAAAGGTCCAGAAGCCATGCGGAACAGCTGAGCCCCATCCCGCTTCATTTATCAGTGACACGGCACATCTGTTCTCCCAGTTCAGTGCCAGATGGGGGCGGGGGAGAGACGGAGCCATTAATGCCACCCGGGGCCAAGCAGAGATGTCTTTATGCGGCGGTCATTATTACCTCAGCCGAGCAGCAGATGCATTTGCAGTAGAGAACAATTCTGCCAAAAATTTCTCGCTCGCTGACATGCAGGAAGCAAACTGTTTTGGTGCAGGTTTTGAGGTGGCTGGAGTTGCGTCCTTTACAGCCTGCAGTGCATCAGTGAGCCATGGAAGGGCGTTTGTCAGTGGCGGCGCCTCATCCGCACCAGTTGAAATAAAGCAGACGCCAAAGCGAAGGGGCTACGGTGATGGCGTTTCGGGGCAAAAAAGATGACCGCAAACCCCTCGGCGAGGTTGTTCTCCAGCCAGAGCGAATTTCTTGGTGAGATGATGCGTTGCAGCCCGTCGATTCTCATCACGCATCAACCACCGCCCTGCATTTCCCTTCTCAAGCGGTTGAGCCCAACGTAGTCTCACCGCAAACATAGTCTTCTTGCCGAGACCGTTGCCTGGAAGGCCGGGCCCTCCTCACACGGAGATGAACACATCACGCAGGCGGTTTCACCACAGTCTGGAAGCGCAAACTCAAACTTTGCCTAAAGCGGTGGTAGCCACAGGTTACGGATCAAGAAACTCTGGAACTCCACGCTGTGCAGTGAGCTTCAGCCATTCCCATGCACGTTGTTTAAAAAAAGACGTGAAGGAAAAGCACGGTAAAACCATGCCTGATTTTCTTATCTTTGCGTTGGCACGGCACCTCAGAACATTTTGCACAGGTCGGACTGTTAGAACCATAAGACCCGAGCGCTTTTTTAAATTTTCTTTTGCTTTTCAAATCATTATTCAAACACTTTCCCACAGTTTTTGCTTTGCCCATAAAGTTGCTGACACTACTTAGCCTGTTTGGAGAAATGATCATGTATGATGTGTTGTTAGCTGAAGTCCTGCGTGGGGATCTGACCAGCTTTTCGGTTCACGCCGCAGAGCTCTGTGGGTTCTAAGCCGAGGCTCCGTCTGTTTACTGTGCCCCCCCCCCCCCGCCGTCTTGTACCCCCCAGGAAAACAGCAGATTTAAATGCCGTATTAATTCTTAACGTCTGTGACTTCTTCAGTCTGTCGGTAAAAATATGTCACCAAATAAGTCTTCTCGGGAATCTTCTCTCCTATGAAGCACTTTTAGACCGGTAATCCAAAGCAGCTTCAGTGGGCAGCGCAACACGAAAGCGGTTTAGAGCAATGCTGGACTTAATGGTGGGGGCGATGCGGTCCGGCAGTGAGGGCATCCAGGGGAGAAAAGAAATGATCATCCAGCGGCAGTGCTTATGTTCCAAAATCGCAAGGAATTAAAACACTGCTTGAGCGTAATGAGGAATCCCTGAGCACCTGTGGCTGGAGCCCAGCATGGAGTGTCTGAGCGTGCGTGACCTCAGCCTGGCAGCGCGACACCTCAGTAGGCCCTGCTTCCGCCTGCGGGATCGTGCGTTCTTGCGTTGCATTTTTACAGAGAGCTTCTTCTCACAGAGCGCCGAACAACAGATTTTTAAAGAAAAGCATAACAGGTTGAACAGAGGTAAAGTAAGCCTACAGGTAGGGGAACGGATCATTTGATAAGAAGGGAAACCAGGCCGGCTAGAAAAAAAGCAACAAAGTAGGTCTCCCGCAACTGAGGAGAGGGGAAACAAAAAACTCCCCAACCAAAGAAGCTGAGGGAGAAAAATAAACCTTTGGAGGTCCAAGTGCCAGTGGCTGCCCCCACCACCCAACCTCCTTATCGGCTGTCAAAACCAGAGCCGGTCGCATCGTCTGAAATCGCTGCCGATCCGGTACGACAAAGAGCAAAAGCATTTCACCGTTACGTGCCTGAAGCAAAGAAAATCTTTACAAGTGTGAAATTATGAGCGTTTACTAATCCAGCTGCACAGTGCAGACAAACTGCATTTCCACATCATATCAGATTTGTGTTTTATTCACTGAACTCAATTGTAATGATGCGCCGTGCATCCCGTGGGCTGTATTTAACGGGCAACAGCAGATGGCGCTGTTGCTCACCGTTCGCATAGGCCTTCCCTTGGACTCGCGTTGAGAAACCTTGAGCGTCGCAACTTAGACTTGGAACAATTTGCCTCGGATTAACATCTCCCAGTCTATATAACAGCAATATTTTGGTTGCTAAAATGGGAACAGAGTTTTACACCTTCTCCAGAAAAATAAGAATAAAAGAATAAAAATAAACACAAAGAGAGGTGAAAAAAGCCATTATTTTGGCAGTGTGGACTAAAGTGAAGCAGCCTGGAATGTCTTTGTAGGTCTTTGTAAACAGAGAATCTCTGGCTTGTGGCACGGTGGTTTTCTAAACAAGAGACGGGTGTCCTAGTTGCATACGATTTACTGCGTAGCGCAGCCCACACTGTGACGGCCTTGATGAAATATGATCAAGAGCCTCTTTCTGCAGCTCTGCTCTGCGCTGTATGTTGGGGTGGAAGGCCTGAGCGAGGGCTGTGCGTGCGTGCGTGCGTGTGTGTGTGTGTGTCAGTCAATAGGGTTTGCGTTTCGCCTCCCTGCCACCTCCGTTCATTAGCGGCCCCCAAGCAATAGCGCTCAGCCTTTATAAAGAGCCATAAGGTCCATACCCGACCCTCACCCCCGTTGCTGGGATTCTTCCAGAGAGACGGTGCTCATCTTCACGTCATGCTGCACCGCTTCTCTATTTTCCCTTTCTCTAAATTAATTAAGCGGTCAATGCGGGGGGGGCTGCTATTCCCCTGGAAGGTGGCGCGTTCCCCCCGGCTGTGCAGCACACGTGTGCGTCTGCGTCTTCTGACATCGCAGAAAGTCGGTTAACCTGGGCGGAAAACGGAGGTTCATTAAAGTGGCCGACTTGTATTTCTCCTCATTGAAATGCATTTGCCAGGTGTTAACCTTTCAGCTTCTGCCTCCCCCACCGTCTCCTTCTTAAACAAACATTTAGACGGGTTGACCGTGGTCCAGCATGCTAACACACCTTGGAAGACGATGTGGGCAGTTTCTCTCACGTCTGCTGTAGTACAAATGTGCCTTAAGATTTAAGCCTGTTATGCTGTCAACCTGAAAGATGCTCCTCTGAACACCGACACGGCTCGTCCCTCTTTGGTGCTGCTCTCGTCTCCATTTAGTTTTTTTAACTTTCACTTAGATCGAGCCAGGCAGGACCGTGCTGGACGGCTTTTCGCTGGTTGTGATCTCCATTGGGAGTGGGAGGTCTTCTCAAGGGTCACGCTTCCCCGTGCTGCACAACCGACTCATAGCCGTTCTTGCAAACCATGCCTGTTCCACCATGCCTGTCCGCCCGATCAATTCCCAGGAAGGAGGTAGAGTGGCTGAGTCGGGGAATAAGGTGGTTGTGGCATTTCTTCAGGATGGAGGCGGCCACTCTGACAGTATGTTGGATCTGTTAGGGATTCTGCTGGGTCCTGCCAGAATGATATTTGGACGTCTCGGAACAATTTTTCAGAGTCTCACAGCAATTTGATATGGAGGAGGGCGGTGGCCCACCTTCCCTTATGCCCCCACTCAGATGCGCGTATTCGACAGGCCACTGGCTCAAAGGGTGTGTATTTCTGTCGCTAACCTCTTCAGCACCTACAGTAGGCGGCTGTCTTGCCGCTTCAGCATTACACACGTCTATTCATCATCGCTGGCTGCTTTATCCTTGTCTAGAGCCCATCCCAGAATCATTGGCCACCAGGCCATGCAACTCCACCTATTGCAGGGCGGCCCCACATGCACTCATTCAGACACAAAGGAGAACTGAGAGCGACCAATTAACCTAAAATGTACAACTTCGGAACAAAACTCACGCCCACAAGGAGTACACGCAAACCCCACACAGACCAAGCTGGGGTCGAACCCATACCCAAATAGTCCGGTTCTTGAGAGATAACTGCCCGATTCACTGTGTTACCTTACCACCCCTCCACACCCAACTACTTTCTTTGGAATTTCTGCGCCTTTTTCTCTTGTCAAACCATCCTTCACATTTGATCCAGAAAGTTCTCATCCTCAGCTTAGCCATGGCGTCCCGGCCTAATCGGTAGCGTTGAAATAAAGAGCGTCATGCACAACACATACAAGCTGCACGTGGGCCAAGCTGCTCTACAGGTAAGGGACACATTAGCCTCCTTACGTTTCTGTCTTGACAGATGTTCTCTTCTCTTACTGCACAAATAAACTTACAACAAGCAGCGGCTAAAGCACAACACGAGCGCTGTCCATTTTAACCGAATTACAAGCCTTGAGCTGTCTTGAAGGAACTTGTCAGGCTAAGATCTTTCTTAGATGCCTCCCTTTTGACTTCTGTTAGCCCTTTTATGCAGTCGTAATGTACATTTTTGCCCTTTCCTAAGAGAAAAAACCGATGCCTCTATGCTGAAATGCGTTCTGATGACTTTTTTGGAAATCCATCAGCGTTCCCCCAGGTGAGTACTCATACCTGCATTAAACATAACAAGCCGGACAGATACCGAGCGCGCGTACTTGACATCTACGAGCGTGATTGTTTGCATATTTGAACGCTACCCGCAGATTTATCAGCTCCGTACATCTGCACGCTGCCTGTGGGACATGAAGCGTCTTTGAGGGAGCTTCTTCAGAAGCACCGCACGGACTTGTGTTGATGTTTGATCAACCATCCACGCGTCATGACAGCTCCGCAGATGCTCCCGCTCGCCGCTACTTCGGACTGAACCGGGCCGGGCTCGGCCAGCATATGGCCGAGGGAGATGAAGCCTATTAAAAATACACCAGGTTTCAAACAAGAAAGCTTTCTGCAGCATTAATAACCTCCGCACAGAGCAGGCAAAGAATCAGTTAAGCCGCGGCCATTTTTATTTCCCGTTTGATGCCATTCCAAAGCAAATGTATTTGTTCCCCCCTCATCTCATTATGAGAAACCGTCTCCCTTTACGGCGACGTCTGTGACGCTTAGACCTTTGACCGCTTTTAGGTTACGGTTATGCCTTCAAAGACCTCTCATAGGAAACAAGCAAAAGCCGGAGAAGTTAAAGTCAAGGGAGAGGCAGGCAGTCGAAGCAATGCGGCCCACGGAGTCGCTCAAGTTTTTAGTCTTTTCGCCTCTTTGTGCTTATTTTTACATCTCCAAGCCTGAGTGATGGATATAGTCCTGTGTCTATGATGGTTTTCATTGTGGATTTTGGATTTTTGAGGAAAGTAGATGTATGGTAAGCTGTCGTACTAGAGTGAAATCTTGGTTAGTGACGTAGGATACACATCTAACCTGCCTAACTCACTAACTAGCTAACTAACTATGTAACCCTCCTAAGGGAATATATGTTATTGCTGCTTGGCTGCTGCATATGGCTCTCAGGAGAAAGATCTGTACTTTATATTGTAAACCCCTGCACTTTTGGTCTAAACCTGATGCCTACACCTTTGTGCTTCTAGGCTCTTAAAAAAACTTCATAAACCAAGGAAAAAATATGGGATTTGTTCAGTGACCAAAGCCTGAGCATTAATTTGAAGTCAATTCTTACAGGAGCTGGTTTGGTACCCAAAATAGTCAAGGGTTTAAGTAAAGATTAATGTTCCCAGTGCCCAGCCAACTCAGTCACGGTGACTACCTGCAAAAATGCAAATATTAATTTGACATGGAATGCTGTCCACTCTGTGCCCTCCTCGCAGCACCCATGAACAATGTTTCACGTCTACATTCACAAGCCGGAACCGTGTCCCCATTTGCATCTCTCAACTGAAATGCAACTCAGAGCGGTGCTGCTACAGTACGCGGTAGTCGAATTCCATTTTATGTGCCACAGAATCAACCGTTCACAAATGTAAGCACAGCAGAGGCTGCGTACTCTGGAAACGCCTCCTTTGTGAATAAAAACGTGCACCCTGGGAGGCGGCTGTTAATCTTTAAACCAATGTTAACAAAGAAAGATGGTTGTTCACCATACAGGAAGAACATTAAAAATAGATAATGCCTGGCCAAAAGTCACACACACTAATATTTTGTTGGACCGCCTTTAGCTTTTATTACGGCATGCATTCGCCCTGGCATCGTTTCAATAAGCTTTTGCAATGTCACATTTATTTCCATCCAGAGTTGCATGAATTTTTCACCAAGATCTTGTATTGATGATGGGAGAGTCGGACCGCTGCGTAAAGTCTTTTCCAGCACATCCCAAAGATTCTCAATGGGGTTAAGGTCTGGACTCTGTGGTGGCCAATCCATATGTGAAAATGATGTCTCTCTCATGCTCCCTGAAGCACTCTTTCACAATTCGAGCCAACCCGATGAATCCTGGCATTTTCATCTTGGAAGAAAAAATCCATTGATGGAAAAACCTGCTCATTCAGTATATTCACCTTATTTTTTTTTGCACATAACATTGTTGAACCTAAACCTGACCAACTGAAGCAACCCCAGATTATAACACTAAGTTAAATCCAGGTGGTGACTTTTTTTGGCCAGGCACTGTATAAAATATGCAGCTGAGGTGAACTGACCCTTGAAAATGTTCATATTTCTGCCATTCTGTATTAAGCTGTGGGTAAAAGCCTAAGGATATAATATCTTTGCTGTAATTTGAATGTTTGGAAATAAGTGTTAGTACTTGATCGAAGGTTAAAATCAGAATAATATCTTCACTTCATAGGCAGACGGTGGTTATTTTTTCCCACACGTACCTTATGATACGGTAGCGGTCCTTCCTGCAGTTATCTTGCTGTGTCTCCTGCATGGCACCACAGGTCCAGCCTACTTTGCTGTGGTTCAGCTGAAGGCTGTGAACAGCTTGCAGCACCTTTTGCTTTCTTTTTTGCTTCACGTAATTCGGAAGCAGATGCTTTAAGGCAGGTGTGCTAAAATTTCATAGTTTTTAATAACTTTGCATAAGACTTGGTTAATTGGACAAAGGGGACTGAGCAGAACATCACTGTGTAACACAACTACGCATGGTTTCTCAGGCAGGTTTGCAGAAAGTTCAATGGTTCGGTTAACATTTTAGTCCATCCTAATGTATTTTATTCATTTACCCCAATTATTGTTCTTTACTGGAAAAAATGTGCTTTTCAGAGTAGCTTTTGAAAATGTTTTCCCTACTTTTACTATCGATATTTTCACCTTAACACTGCCAGCATCTCCTCCTCCCTGTTGTTTTTTTTTTTCAATTTCATTGGCAAGCATCTGCTGACAATTGCTACCCTCCTTCTGCCCAGTCAAGCAGAGTCACGATTTTTACCCCTGTCTCTTGAGGAAAGAACAGAGTAAAAATCCCAAAAACAGGTGTGGCTCGGTGTGCGGCCAAGGCGGACACAGCTGTTTTTTAAATAGTATTTTGCATTTTATAAGGACTGTGCCCTGTTCATTATTATCCACGCATGACAGAAGCTGAGTTTTCGAACCCCTCCTTGAACGGACAGCTGAATGCAGAATAATAAAGAGATCATTTTGTTCTTTTTTTCTGAGACCAGGCAAAATAAAACGTGAAGCTTCATCGGGTATTTCACGTTTTGGAGCTATTGGGGCGTACGGCCTTTCAGCTATGCATACAGTGCGTTGAACATTTCACGTGTGCAACCGTATGAACCTCTGGTCATGACAGTTGCATGTTTGCCAAGTGCTGGGCCCAATTTTCTGGGTACCGGGATCCTTGGGTGGCTCTTGGCCAGCTGCTTGGCACTGACGTCCATCCGTGCAGGTGTGTCAACACAATTCTGGGAACCCTATCTCCAGGGATCTTGTGATAAGTGAGGTGGGTTTACCCTTAAGCTCGCAGGCGGAGAGCTGAACTCGCTCAGCCCCTTTCATTGTTTTTTCCCACAAAGCATAAACAAGTGATAAAGTGCTAGGCCTTTGTGCTGAGGACGCCATTTAGATTCTTTTCACACAAAGGCATGTAGGTTCATTTAGCAAATCTAGGTGCGGGCCTTTAATATTTTTCCAGTTGAAAGATGCTGTGTTTTGTTTTTGGACAGGAACGGGGCACACTACAGCACTCAGACGCACTGAGCCATGCACAGAACTGGAATAACAAGCCTGTCCTACAGTTATCCTTGTCTGTGCTCTTAGCAGTGGCTTTCAGGTTTTTGCCGCCCTTTAATATTTTCCACTGAACCTGGCCTCTAATCGGATCTTCTCTTTCACGTTTAACTAAAGTAATCCCTCAGAATGAATGGGTCAGTTCTCCGAGGACTGGCCCATCATCAAGCCATGCAATCTGACTTAATACACGTGTAACACCTTTGAGAGTTCATTCAAAGACAACCTCTTCTTTACCCGGCCAGCACCCTTTTTCAGGTGCTTAGGCCTGGGACAATTGCGGTGGATTTGGTGCTACCTGTTGCACCTGTCCTGCTACTCTCTAGTGCAGCCAAACCTATAAATTAGAGCAGGGAGTTACAAATTTCATCCATCCATCCATCCATCCATCCAACAGTTTTATCAGTTTTTGCGTCAATGTATTTTATATTTGTATGTTATATTTTTATTTTCATATTAAGATGCTGTTAAATCTAATGTAGTCCAAGGTTAATAATGTTAAAATGAAAGTGAAATTGAACTCACTTGAGATAAATTGGCAGAACTCGCGTGAAATTAATTAACCAACAACAAACCAATAAATGATGGATTTAATGCTTTTAAAAAGTCACTTTCATTTCCTGGTCCTTTTTGACAATGATGAAGACGAGACCAGCGGAAAAACCATTATCACCAAACATAAAGTTTAAAAGGATACACAGCCATCTCCAGAGACCTTGGCATCCTCATTTGCAGTGTTATTAAGAAGAACTTCCCAGAATGTGGTGGGATGCAGAAAATCTTTGATCTTTGAAGGAAGGTGAGAACTGCTGAGAAAAACACCATGCAAAACACCCAAAGAGGGTTACCAAGGTATGTTTGATATCAAACAATGCTACCCAGTGTCAAAATAGGTATAGGCAAACTAGGTATGAGTCAAAAATCATGGGTACTCCAGCAGAACAATGACCCAAAACGCACACCCCCAAAGGACAAAAGAATAATCAAAAAGGAAAAAAGTGACTGTGATAACCTGACCAGCAGGAAGTAACGTGCTGTTAAAATTCACCAAATAAATAGAAGACTTTATACGCGCAGTGTGCGAAAATCGAGGATGAAAAAGAAGGTGACATTCAACAAATGAGAAGGTCCAGGAGTGTTGGAGAGCAGAGAATGAATCCCGCAACTTATACACAGACATGTACTGTCGTGAACTATCTTCATTTTTATTAACGCATTGAGGGCTGTGTGTGTGCTCACAGGTGAGTGTGTGTTTCTCTCTCGATCGGGGTGAAACTTGCAGAACTGGTACAAGTTGGCTGTGGCCACACTCTTACTCGCTGCAGTTACTGTAATAAAATACCTGCTTAGCACAGCTGATGGGACACAGCCCTCACTCTACAGTAGCAGTGGGCTATTTCAAATTTTCCCGCTCATGGTTCTGACGTTATGGCTAGTTTTTGGAAGGTAGGTGGGGGAGTTTTTAATTATACAGTTCAGCTGGAAAATGTTAGAAGCATTCGAAAAGGAAATTGGGATTTTTTTTCGAACTGGCTGGAAAACAGTACAAGAGGAGCAGGAAGCTAGACTGAATTATTGGCTTAAAAACAAAAGACGTTCTATCGAAAAGACGGAAATGGGGAGGATGTAGACTGGGGGACAGGTGTTTTTCATTAACCTACAGTAAGATGCAGAAATATAAATATATATATGAGTACATTCTAAAAATAAATTGGTAAATTCGTGTTGCATTGAGCTGATAAACATATTTTAAGTCGAAATCAATTCGCTTCACGGCGGATGCAGTTTTGTGCCGCACGCCGCAGGTGGATCTCAGCAGAAGAGCGAGCGGCGCAATAAGTCACGAAAGCTTCTCTTGGGTTATTTTCCCCTCAATCCACTATCTATGAGGTCTCCATGTGAAGAACCGGGCTGCCATTAGATTTTGTCTGTGCTGTTGTCAAACTGTTTACTGTGCCGCGGAGGCCGAATTGCACTTAAATGACCTACTTCCAGGAGCGAGTCTCTCTGGCAGGCGTCTCGCTGTGGAAATCCTGCTGATTCTGAAATTGCCCCAGCTGGCTGGGCCTCTGCAGAGGTGGGTCATTACAGTCTGATTATTTCTCCACCTCTGACATGGCTCCCTACTCTCCTCTCCTTTTCTCTGCTCTCCTCTCCTTCTGTGGGGCAGCGGGGGCAAGACAGAAGAAGGGGGAGGGGGCGGGGTCTTTTATTAACACCCCCTGCCTATCTCACAGCAGCCAGTCCCAACCAGGCCGGCGGCTAATCTGGCATAGACTGGCCACCATACGTTCAGCAGAGGTGGGGGCCACAATGATACCGCGCTCTGCAATTGTGCCCCCGCATCCTTTTGTTCCAGTCCCCCTTGCTTGTGGGTGTTTGTGGGTCACATCCAAAAATCCTAAAAACCTCAGATTCACCCCAAACAAAAAAAAAAAAAAAAGGCAAAAATCCTCCAATATTTAGTGCTGCAGTAGCATCGCAACGCGCATTTATCGGTAGCGATTGAGCATAGTTTTTAGACAGTTTGGGATTCTGTGAATCCCCTTAACAATTGGGTAGAATCCCGAGCCTAGTTTGCACAATGAATTCGTATTTATTACGAATAACCCTTGAAGACCGTTCAGAACTTCAAGAAGGGTTTCAAAACCCTTAGCGCACATTTGGGTTCGCTACTCTCCTGACAGCCTAACAGCTGCAAAAATTCATCTTGGTTTTCCTATGAATTTTATAAGCAGTTACCAGGGCAATGCATTACTGCCGAAACAGTGATATTAGACAAACTGCCTTGACAATTTCGTGCCCGCATATTAAACTATTTGGCTATTCAGCTATTGTAAAATGTACTTTTGCTTACTCGGAATTGCATATTGCGTTTGGGAAAAACATCTGTAAAATGAATAACTCCATGACCACTAATTCACTTCAAATCTCGTGTTTTTATATTTGGCGCAGTCGGCAATGTAGCGCCTAGATGGGTTGTCATTAGATATTTTTGCCAAAGGCAAACATTAGGGAAAATGAAGCCTTTAGAAAATAGCTTGTTGTGAGCAAAAACAGAAATGGGGGCTGGAAAGTATGACCCCGAAATTAGCATAGATCATGCTGAAATCAGCAATGAATTCATTTCAAATTGACAAATAAGACAATGAGAAAATAAACTGATAAACAAGGCAATGTCAACAAAGTGGCTGTGCTCATAAAAGCAACAAAGCAGAAATGCTCATTGTTTTCAAACTAACAGTGATAGAGCGACAGAATTTTATATTGGAAGTCTGGTATAAATGTGTTTCTTGAGGAGTGACACCTGAAATTGCATCCTTTGAAAAAGAAATTGTCCCTTTTATAAATTACATTGTAAATTCAGTTCCACAGTCCAAAACTCTCCTGTTCTGTCAAGTACTGTGTGCTAAGAAGATGGAAGATGATAGTGGCTGAACCGGAATTATATTTGCACTTTAGGGAGAGCTCACTGTAGTCAGTGCGAGTCAATAGCTTTTATTTGGGCAAGATTTCTGCATGGAATTGCGGTACGTTGGGATTCTGTGAAGTCCGCACATGGTTTTGCTCGAGCTACGCACCCAAGCAATGAGCTCAGCTCAGATGTTAGAGCTGTTTGAAGCAAACATCTGAATTTCTCAGCATCTTGAAGGAGCAGTTGCTGCTGCCCATGGTCTTTGTCAGCTAAAGTGTGCAGGAACTTTGACACTGGCCTTCAGGTTACAGGTTTGTGTCGCTCACCGATATGCTGAATAATGTGCTTATGGTGACAAAATGTCAGCAGACAAGTGTCTAATCCCTTTAATTTACTCTGTTAGTGTTGTTAATCCATAGTGTTTGTGCTGTTGAACAGGCGGACAGTGCAGAAAGCAACACATTCTGGTTGTGGTGAGATGGAAAGGAAAAAGTAATAACAAAATGTAGATATGCTGAATAAATGTCACCCAGATGTATTACCCTTATTCTTTCTTATCTTTCCTTGTTCCCCCATTCAGACCTTCCTTCCCGTACTTCTGCCACCACTGTCTGATGTGTGAGGTATGTGTGTTTGCGTAGTGGGCCGTTTATCAGCATCCAGACAAATTAGCTGGGAATTGCCCGGAACTGCAGATCACTAATGTATGTAGTGTCATGTACGTGTGTGTGTGTTCGACAGTGCAAAAACCCCACCTGAGGTGTAAAATACCTGTGCGCCAAATATGCGTGTTGTAATAAAATGCAACGTTTAGCAAAGGGAAACTGAAAACCATGTGCTTCCAACAAAATGTGGAAAAGGGCCTTAAATCAACCAGAAGTCAAAGGCCTCTTTTTGCGTTCGTTTTTGTTATTTCGTTTAACAAAAGGAGAGAGCAGCACTTCTATTCCTGAAGGGTGCAAATGAAAGTATGACATCTAACAGTTAGATAGGAAATGATAGGAAGATAGGAAATACTTCTTTAATTCATTATCAGACATTTGCTGTGATTTTAGGCAATCGGTGGCTAATTTACAAGTGACAATAAGTGCCACGAAGTAATTTATATTGTCTTACAGGTGCTTGAAATGAATGCTTTTGTCGCTGCTGTAATCCTTAGTGACGTTCATTCTGGTGCCACAGACGAGGCTGCAGCTCCCTCAGGAAGCCGTGAGGTTATTGTGATTCTGGCAGGAGCAGAACGGGTGGGCCTGAACCTGGGAGGCCTGGGCAGCAAGTAAGGAGCGAGGACCGCTGAGGCAGCACATCTCCCTGTCACCGTCACCGCCACTGGGGACAAATAACAGCTTTGTTAAAAAACTGTTGTGTTTGATACAGCGGCCACCTCACCAGTGGGCAATTTTCTACTTCACTTTAATTGGATTTTTTTTTTTTGGCTGAGGTTTGTTTAGACTTGAGATGTGTTTTACGGTTTGCAATTTCGGAAAGTATTTTTTAATGGCTTTTTATATAAGCCTTGTTATTTTGTCTGCCGCTAGAAATTACATTGTGTCACACACAGCCAGCACCAGGGGATCTTCTCAGTCAACGGGAGAAATTGGATAACACATGATATAGTAGCACATGTAAGGTAAGATTATATTTTGTGTTATTGAATCTCCGAAATGTTAGACAAGTTGACGCAGTTCAAAAAACTTCATATAAGCGCGTCGGTTCGGATATACGGCTGAAAATGTAGAGCCGCCTTTAAGTGCCATGAAAGGCCGTGCTTTAGTACCATCTAGAAATGTGATTTACCTTACTGGATTGCTGCAGTAAATATCGAGCTGAGCAATAAAATAAATTATGGCTGTGATAGTGACGTGACTGCCTTGCTGGAGATGAAGGTTTGAAACCAGCTGAAGACCAGAACCCGTTTCCACTGCGGCTCTTGAAATGACCTGCAGAAGCTGCAGTGGCGGGTCAGGTGGACCTGGCAGAGCTCTGCAGCTATGAAATGAACAAAGGGATCAAATACTGACCGAATGGTTGTGATTTAAAATTCTGTGCCTCATAAACTTCTGGATAATTCTCTTCTACAAACTACGGATGGTCCTTACGGGTCAAGATTCTATTTCCTTGTAATTTCAAGATTTCAGCGGTCATTTCCGCGTACGCATGTGTGGCCCCGATGCTCAAGCTAAGAGTAATTTGGTAAAAGCAATAAACCGGTCCTATACGCAGGCCCAGACGTCCAGACCAGACCAGACAAACCTGTTGTTCTGTGTGGCCTGTCTTGCAGAATCATCCTTTATTTTTCTGGCTGTTAGAGTTTTTTCTGGACAACATTTTGTACTCGGCAGTAGAATTTCTGTCCCATTAGTAATTCACCTATGCAAGATTTTTTGGTAAAGAAATCCGATGAACATAAAATTGCTATGAGCAAAAATTCTGAGCCACTTCTCTCCACCTTCTCTTCGCTTTGTTACCAGCGTGGAAGCGCAAAAAGAATGGTGCACCTATGAATCCCGAGTTTCTCTGCCTTTCTCTTTTAATAGTCACATGAATTTTTCTTTTTTTATTATTTCAAGAATAGTTGGAGGCTCACGTGGAGAGCGCAGACAGCAGACAAATCATTTCAGAAAGTGCTGCTGTGCCGCCTTGACGTTTGTGATCCACATGAAAGCTCCGAATTGGGTTCTGGAGTAGCGGTGAACACACACTCTTCTATAGGCACAGATTAATGAAAGCCGGCTGCTCTCTCTCTCACACACACACACACACACACACACACACACACACACAAATGCATTCTTCGTGTGGATGCCTGTGGTTCCTCAGTTACATACATGCTGAGCTCACCCCAGAGAGGAGTGTCAGCGTGGCTTCTCGCAAGATCACAGATGCTGTCTGTAAACTTTTTACAGTAGAATTTGCTTTATGGAGCAGCTGAAACCGAGGCAAAAGTTTCATTTGTCCTTAATGATTACAGTTCCTAAAAAATACCATTTTTTTGTTGCTGATATGTAACCCAATAACTGTTCTTTCAGGCTCCTATTCCATGTACCAAACAGCGCTTTGTTGGCTCCTTGTATTCAACATTCAACAATTTGAAACCGCAACCATTTCCAAGTTTATTTTTCCAATGCATTTAATAACATTTCTCAAGTTTGTCCTGCATCTTGCTGTTGGGAAGCATTAAAATTGGCCCAAACATCTGACACCAGCTTAATTCAGTTCGCTACCACGGTGTTTACAGCTTGCGCCTGGCGTTTGTTGACTGTTAATGTCATGACAGATGTTGACAGATGCTGCCTACTTACTGGATGAATCAGTTTCCAGAACCAGGGTGTTTTTATGTGTAGTTATCATCAGTAGTTTTCATTTTAATGTAGCGCGAAGTTAATGAAAATATTAGTCTTGTAAATATAGCTGTTATAAGCAAGATTTTTTTTCTTCAGCATTATTAGCTTTTATTGGTTGTGTAAATAAAACTTTGCCAGAAGCTGACTTATTGGATGTTTATGTAATGAATCAGGACTGAATAGGAGCGTTTGAAGGTCTGCTTTTATTTTCAGCAATTTTAGATTTGCTTAGTTTGAGACACACTGTATGGCCAAAAATATGTGGACCCCTGGCCATTACACCCAATGTGCTGGTTGAACCTCCCATTCCAAACCCATGGGCATTAATATGGAGTTGTTCCCCCTTTGCTGGTAAATAAATTCATCCCGAGCTCCTCTAGAATAAATGTCCTGAGCTGTAAATCCACTTAATTTAAGATCGCAGGTAGTAGGGGGTTGAGGGGGGGTACAGCTTGCAGTCTCCTTGCAGTCAAAGGACATGACTGTGACCCCACTTCTCTCAGCATCCTAATCCTGAATTACACCAGTTAAGTTACCCTGCTGTATAAATGGGGAAATTACTGTAATTTACTATACAAAACTAAACTGTAAGCTACCATGAGCAAGGGAGTCTGCCTAATAGTCACGACCACAGCACCGAGCAGACTGGGATCATTCATTTATCCGATTCGACTTTGTAATGTCCAGTTTTATTTGCGCCACAGATTTAATTTATTGAAAAGATGAGCTAAATGTACGAAAGCGTTTGCGTTAAAATGATTTCACCATTTTGGCCATTTTTTTGACCCGATAGTTTACTTTTACACAAGTGAATTGCTGGTGAGCACTGTAGCATGGGCCATTGTCTTTTGAAAGTGACAGTACTTTTACTTGAGTACCATGTTTGACTACGGTACCCACCTCTGGTTACTAGTTATGCCGCCACTTCTTCACCCAGTGTGCAGTTAAAAAGAGGACTAATGGAGAAGTTACTCATTTTTCAACTAAAAGGTCAGATTTAGGTCTTCAAAAACTGCCTCTATTCATGTCTATGTTTTACCTTTATTTATCCAGCTCTATAAACTATTTCCCTTTAATCGCATCTCGAATTCAAAAGGAAAAATTTTCTTTCCTTTATTTGAAGAAGCCTAACCGGTAAGCAAACGGTAACATAAGGACGATTCCGAACATCTCACAAAATGCCGCTTTTAAAAATGTTTGGCACACACACGCATGTCTGCGAAATGTCCAAAGGCCTGGAGATCAGCTAGAAAGCTTTTAAACTGTTAAAATATTTGCAGGCGGACGTGGCGTAGTGGGATGCCTCTTCTTGAAGTAAGCGTTAGTCTTCTTGTTTGAAGAGGCTTGGTGCTCATATTAACTTGTGTACTTATTCAAATGGAAAAAACAAACTGGTTGCTCTGCCTTGGCAAGGACGTAATAGATCTTTACTTCTAAATTAATTTATGTGCGCACCATGATTTGTGCGGTCAGCGTAATTTCGGGCTCAAACAAATGTTCCTCTGTATCTATAATGACTTCATTCATGAAATATTTACCGCTTTGCATGCTGCACCATGAGTTGTCGTCCGCTTGAAAAGCGATCCGAGAAGCGGCTATTTGGAGACGGTTGCCTGTTCGCCATTTGCTGAGACCGTTTTATTTAAATATTTAAAGAGCGGCAATGATTTTAAATGCGGGGGAAATACACGCTGAAGGCGGCTTGCAGAGGAAAAATTCAACTGCAAAGCTTAACTGTGTCATTTATTAATGTTTTAAGGGCAGAGAACATAAATGTGTGTAATTTTGGGATATTCCTGAGGAAACTGTGAAATCTTTGTCTCGCGCTGGCTTACGGGAAGTGTACAGGCGCACGTGCTGTGATAGAGGCCCGTCCAGGCTTCGCCCTTAAAACCTTTTGCCCAGGGACTCCGGGATAGGCCCCCGACCATGGTGACCCTGACCGGGACAAGCGGTTCAGGGTAATGGTGGATGGATGAGGTGAAGTTCTCAAGTGAGAGCTGAGCATAGACAAACACTGAGGCTTCTTGACTAACTTGCTTTTCCAAAATTGCAGGAGAGGAAATGTATGCAACTTCACAAAAAATTTGATTATTTTTTGGAGTTTACACTTGATATTTGTAAGAAATTGGATCCAACTTTACGCTGCAGCACATCAGGCCTCTTTCTGCTCCTTCTGACGTTCCGAGAGTATTTTATGTAGGTCTATTTAATAGTGCAAGAGCCTGACCGCTCGCCCGGGGGAAAAGGGTAGTTTTAATACAAACTGTGGCCAAGTTGGACATCAGACTTCGACACCATGAAGACGGTGGCTTCACAACCCTGCTAAGTACTCATGGGAATAAAACATCAAGCTGTGGTGCGCTGAATGGTGGCTGAGAAAATAAAAGAAAAAACCCCTTTCCTTGAGCTGAAAATCAAATTAAATTCATATTTTTTCAATAAATTGAAAACATTAATAAAATAAAAAGTAAGGGAAAAGAAAATTGACTAATACAGAGCACTTGTACTTTGGACAATAAAATACATTATCACTATATATGACTTATATACTCATATAAATGTAATAAAAATACAAAATTCAGATACTTTTTGAAAATATCAGCCGTTTGTTCAGTGTACGACTGAAGATGCAGAAGCTTTTCTGTTAATTTTCTTTATCTCAGTTCATTTAATAAATAAAATGACGGTCAGTCAGATTAGAAATTGAAAGAGCTGAATACTGCAAATACACGACAGTAGCAAAGCGACATACATTTCAGTATTAAAGTATAAAGATTATTAAAATTAGTAAAGGCTGACAGAAAAATGCAAAGTGATGGGAAACGAAGGCCCTTCAGCTGCCATTTACTGCAACTGAGGCGGGAAGGGGGAACAGGGAATGCATAAGACACCGGCATCCGTCAGCAAAACACGGGGCAAAGTTTTAAAAGTTACGACGGCTGCTACTAAAAAAAATAAATAAATAAATAAATAAATAAATAAATATTTTTTCTAGATGCACTGCTTAGCTTAAATAAAAAAATTGCTTTAAATGAATACGTAGTTAAAGGCAGAAGTACCTGCAACTGAAAAAAAAAACACATCAACTTGACAAACACTCCACAAACTGTCAAACATGCCAAGTTTGATTTTTTTTCCACAGTTTTTATTTGTTTTTTGTTATTTATTTATTTTTTTTTACATGATTAAGTGTTTATACAAAGTAGCATATTTATATTTCTCTGCTCCTCAAAAAAAGATCATGTACAAAACATGGACGCGCTAAAGTTGCAAAATAATCTTTTTTCTTTTTTTTCTTAAACAATGGATAAATTCTACTTTATGCTTTATTTTTGTAACAGGACCGTAGCAATGCTGGAGGATCGGGCAAATGGAGACCAGTGAAGGACCAGCCTCCAGCTTGCACTCTTGGACACTCTTCCCCACCTCCTCCTCGTCTCCTCCCCAGCAGCTTACCTTCCCTTCCTGGTTGCCACTCAGCAGTATTGCACATCACGTGTTCACAACAATCAGAATGAAATACGGTCGAGGTCAGAAACAGCAAAAGGATTGAAGTGGCCATACAAACAAACCAAAAAAAAAAATGGCCATACAAAATATACTTTAGATTTGACAAAGTCGTGCGTACAAAAAAGGCTTTCTGTTTCATTGTACTTTGATCTCCAACAGACTCCTGGGGGTTCTTCTGTAACCACAGCTTGGGGGTGGGGGTGATCATACGAGGGAGAAAGGTGCTGCTGAGCATTTATGACTGGAACACGGTTTACAGTCCACCGAAGCAGTGCCTGAGATGTGACCACGGTTGTCAACTGTGCATCCTTTTTTTTTTTTGTGAATCTGACCTCACTGAAATAATAACAATAATAACAATGTATAATGGTGGACAAACTTACAGACATTTACCATGCAGATATTTTTCTGAATAAAAGAATTAAAAGCGCAAATTGCAGATGTAACGCGACCGTAGTGACTTACTGAAAGGAGAGGTTTGGGTGGGGTTATGTTTCCTGGCCACATGGTTGTTTTTTTGGGGGCCCACAGTGATGCTGCAAAAAATGGAGAACCCACGAGCTTGCACACAGGAAACCTGCAGGCACCTGGCTTGGGCCTGATAAATCTCCACAAATCATTATCACCGTTGCCGTTTAAAACCGCTAACCACCTATTTTTTTCTTGTCTTTTAGGAGGAAAGGGTGTGGATCGAGTGAGACGGTGATCCTGGAGGGATGAGGACTCTGGTAAACCAGGATAAAGCACGAAACCAAAAGAGTGCGGGGTTGATAAAAAAAAAAAAAAGAAAAACAAGCCATAAAAGTGCCTTTAACTAAAAGTTATCGAGGATAACCGGCACTTTTTGGGCTCCGCATGATTACATTTTCGCAGCAAAAACAATTCAAACATGTACTTACATTAGTTGCAAAAGTGCATTAAGCTTCGAACGACATTCTTCTCGGGCTTAAACCATACAGTTCAAGGGAAAAGACCAAAGTCGAGTGGCAGCTGGGTCCTAAAGGAAGTTTAAATGTGCTGAGTACAGACTATTGTCTCGCCACTCGAATAAATGATCTAAAATAAAAGTTTATTTGGCACAACCGTTGGGTTTCGTTCATATAACGGTTTTTGCTTACAGAACTGGACAGGTTAAAGAAAATAAAATAAACAGTTCATAGGCATATCATGTTATGCCTTACAGAAGCACATTTTAACATGACAGCTGATGTTGATATTCAAAGTAACGTAACCTGCTTGTCGGCAAAACGCAAACAGGATGGGTATCTGCTTCGTGCTGACAAAGTATTTTCAATACCGAAAAATCCAAATGCTCAAAAATGCATTCATCTAGGATATGCATAGTGTTACAGTAAAAGACACAGACAACGCAAATAATGCCAAGAGCCAAATTTTGACAGTCTTCATAAGTAAACATGACGTAAACATGACGTAAACACCTTTGGGATTCACTGTGAATCGCGATTTACCCCCAAACAGCAGAGTAAGGTGAGTTTGTGAAAGGCATGGGTCCAGATAAACTATTGTCAGCATGAGCATGACAGACAGCATAGAAAGAATTATAACACTTTTCTTCATGTGGCATTCAGTTTATCATAACACAAATGACATTCACTTTTCGCTGACTAAGGGATACATGAAATTCTCCAAACTGCCGCTTTTCAAATTGACCTTCAGCTGCCTGCGTGATATCTGGATGGCAATAAATCACTTGCTCGGAATTCACCGGACATTTTAATTGCAAATAAACCTCTGCCGGAACGCTTTGCGAGCGTGCATTCGACCGCACGTAGATTTACTCCGTATTCCGGCATTTCACACCCAAGTCACCGTGACTTGAGCGACATAACACGAGGCACATAGATTGCGGAACGGCTAAGGACACACATAGGGGTGCGCGGGGAAAATATCTGCGCTTCGTCTGACATGGAGGTGCAGCAATTTTAAGAAACTGGTCCCCGCCGCATGACAAACGCGTTTTCTTTGGGTTACAGTTTGACGGATTATCGGGGCGTCTATTCGATTAGGGACACCGAGGTGGGTGTCTGAAGGAGACCGGTCTGCCAAGCCAGAAAGGGCACTTAGCGAGCACGGTTAAGGCATTCGCTCCATTTACCACGACTGCTGTGAAAAATCTGTAAGATTACCTGTAAACTGGATCGGGGGGGTGGCTAAAAAATACTTACTGGCAGGTGAATTAATATTCAGTTTTCGAGCCCTAATGAGAAACCCCAGTTATACATTCCTTGAGAACTTTACAGCCGTCCAGCTCTCCGCACTGGAAGCCCACAGTTTTGCAATGTTCAGATATTCAGCATATTTCGTCAAAGTGCTCTCATGCTAGGGGACAGAAGGATCAGAACAGCAAAAGAGAACAGAAAAAGGCGGAAAATAAAAGTGTTCTGGAGGATACACGAATCCGAGATTTTCTGCTGCGGCTTGAACAGTACAAACCATTAAAAAAAAAAAAAAGGGTCAAACAGAAATGTGTACATCCCTCTGTGGCCAAGATCCAAAACGGCGAAAGACGTGTTTACAGACACACCAGCGTCGCCCGTATTCGGGATTGTCTATTTAAAAAGGAACTATAAAGGCAAGCGCAAAGTGTAAGTGCTATCTACTGTACAACCGTGATGTTGAACCCACAGTAGCCACTAAATACTGCTCAGGATTCCAGAACCCATTTTCCCTGTACTGTTCAGTATTACAACTACTCACTAACGTACTGTGCAGTTAAGATTAAGATCCAGCAACAAGATTAAGCGATACCCCCTCTACCTTAGGTTTCCATACTTTTTTAAAATTTTATTCACAGTTTTATAAAGCTTTTATATTTAATAAAAAAAGAATCTGCATGTAAAAGATATAGTACATGTATTTATAACACACAAAATACTGGGCTCCCTTTTGCGCCAGTTCAAATCGGGTCTTTCAAAGGGGCTTTTGTCTCCCGGTTGAGGAATTCGAAAAGAGAGACGAAATACTCACGGAAAAGTCCGCGTCCACTTGGCTGAATTTGGACGGTCAGTGCTTGGCTGGGTAAAGAAAGCTACCCGAAAATACTCAGTGAACGGGTCCTGACAGAGGTCAAAATCACAGTCTGGCAGGTTCAACGGAGAAAAAAGTTGGGACGCGTCGTTTCCTTCCTAATTTTCCCGAAATGCTCGGTTTCACAAGTCCGCGCAAATTAGCTTTCTGAGTCCTGCATTCATGGCGCTGCGGCCCAACGTACGCGAGCATACGTGCCTGTATCGTTGTACACCGCCCTCCAGTTCATGAAGGTTGACAGTTTTTACCACGCAGCTCAGGATCGCGACGGATTTGTTTCCTTGGTGAACACGGGATGCCACCTCTCCTTTACCTAGCAGCCCGGCGAAGCCGGATTCGCTGCGGCGACAAGTGTGTGGAGGTCTGCAGCAGGCCGCCTTCCCGACCCCAGGGGAGATTCACTGCTGGCGGTCGGGATGAGGCGCGGCCCCCGAGCCTCGGAGGCTGCGGTCCTTCGGCACCGCCTAGGAGCCGTCTTCGCGGCTCTGCACCGGGATCCGTCCTCCTACACCTGCGCCTTGGGATCAGCATCAGTGCCCTTTACACCCTAAAATTGGGGGGAGGGGTCCTCTTTTGAACACACGGATGTATTCGTCTTCACTGTGGTCACCATCTGCAAGCTGAATATCCCCAAACCATGGGAGGAGGGACAGGGGACATTTTTTGCAGTGCAGACATATGAGGAGCTGTCACTGACTTCATATCCTCTGCATCAAATAAATTTTTAGTCTTTGCACGATGTGTCGCGAGGCCCTGAGAACAAACAGCTGATTCTACTGTCAGGCCGAAGCAGCTGCCACCTTCTTCCTTGAGGGTTCGCGAGCGCTCTCCGCGCTCACCTGCCTTTTCTTCAAAGGCGGACTCGCACTGGGGTGACACAGCGCCACCGGGGTCCCGTGGACGGCACGCCTACAGTCATTATCGAGTGATTTCATTTGCGGAAACTCTTCTCTCCATCCTCCTGGCACCACTCTCCCTCTACTCTGGAGGGTCACGTTCTCCATTTGGGTGCGGCCATGACACGGCTTCCTACTACGGTGCTTCAGCAAATGATGGGGACTCCGTCTGTGTTGAAGATCATGCCAGTAGTAGGCTCATAAGTTCCTGCCAGATAATAGAGGTCCTCACTGTCTTGGTATTTCTTCGTTTTGATCATTTGCTCATACTGCTCCAGACTGACCACGAGACATTTGTGAGAAACCGTCTGCACGTCGTTCTCGTCGATGTGCGACGACTGGTACAGCGCCCGCTGTGGAAGAGAGACAAACGAAAACGTTGCAAGAACAATAAATCCCGATGGCAAAGAGTGCTGCCGAAGCAGGACGGAGTTCTTCTCACCTCCATGAAGTCCTTCCTTTGGCTGGAGGCCTGCAGAGCTGCAGGGAGGCCCCTTGATTTCTGATCCCAGTTCTGTCGAGAGAGTTTAGGGTTAGGGTCAGACACACAGAAAGCTCAGCTGAATCCTTAGGACACAACTACAAGCGAAACATTGCAGACTAACAGCTCGGACTTCAACCACTTCCGACAGCCTTGGCAGATATAATTTTTGGGAAGGGACTTAATCCGAGGGGACACAGCTCACCTTGCCCTCTTGGAATTTCTTCCCAGGATTGGTTTCCTCGGGATGGTAGAACCATTTCACTCGGACTACCATGTTATTCCCCCAGGACTCCCACATACTCTGGATCCGCCCGATGTATGGCAGGTTAGGTCTCCCAGCCGAAAGGAACACGGCGCAGTCCCCGATGCGGATCATCTCCTTCCCACGCATGATGGCCTTGTAGAACAGCTTCTTTGCCTTTCCTTTCATTCCACGCCTCTGCAGAGCAATAAAGATGTAAAAGCAGCTTCTTTACAAAGTATTACAAAGAGTCTAAACACAGAGCTGTCACTCAGATGTGTCACAAAGCAAATCCACACAGCCCGCGATGAACACGATGGCAATCTCTACCCAATTCCAGTTGTCTATCAAAACAAAATTCCCTCTGTGGCACACAGCAGGGTGAATGTTGAAAAAAAAAGATCTTGAATAATAATGCTCACCTGTGTGGGTTTCCCGAACCACTTCCAGAGCTGCCTGGCTGGAAGAAAGGCTGAAATTTTGGGCCGGTTCTCTACGGAGGGCAGCCTCTGCCTCTTGGCGAGCTCCTTGGTAGTGGGGAGATGGATGCCCTCGCGCCTTTTGGGGCGGCTGTTGCCCTGCTGTTTCTGCTTTTGTGGTTGCTGCTGCTTTGGGACTTTTCTCGGCTGCGGAGAGGGGGGCTGGGGTTTCGTGGACCGGCGCTCCACCGCCTGAGCCTGGGCCTGCTGTGCGAGCGATGGGGTCTGAGATGACACCGGAGTCTCCTCGTCTGAGCTGCAAGAGGAGTCTTCGTCAGTAGTGGACGAGGTGGAGGAGGAGGATGAGGAGGAGGAAGACGAGGAAGAAGAACAGGAGGTGGAGCCGGAGGACGACGAGGAGGAGCTGCTGGTGGAGGAGCTAGAGGAGCTGGAAGCGGGAGTGGAGGCTCTGGAACTGCTGGAACTCGTGTCCTGGGTCCCTTTCTCCTGCGACTGCTCTTCCTCGCCTTCGGATTCAGAGCTGCCGCTACTGCTGCTGCTGCTCTCGGACTCCACATCATTCACCTGGGGTTCCTTAACCTTCACCAAACCACCCGTACCGCTTCCTAGCTCCCTAATGCTATAGGTTGAAACATTCGCGGTCTTTGGGGTTTCCTTCTCTGAAATTTTAGCTTTCGACGATTTCGGATTCGTTTCTCCGTGTATAACGGGAGTGTAGGACACACCCATCACAGCTTTGTTTTCCCGTTTGGACAAACTTTGGTCTTCCATCATCATGAGAGCTTTTGTCTTCTTGGTTTTGGGAGACATTACGCCTTCGTGGTCCAGTTTAATCAGAAGCTCAGCCTGAGGCGCTTTTCTCTGTAGCTTTGTTCCAGGTCCGTCTTCTGATGGGTCTTCACTCTTCTTCCCTCTCTTGACTGACCGGACATTCCCAGCACCACTGCTTTCATTGTTGGAAACAAAAGAGCCATGCGAGCTTGTCGAGTCATTGTAGATGTCGATTGGTAAAACTTTTCCATAAACAGGGGAGGCGTAGACAGGCTGTAGCTGAGAGTAGACTTTGGCCGCAGTTTTGACTTGCGTGGTTTTCTTTTGGCGCCCATTGGACACAGGGACAGGGGAGCCTGCTGTGCTGGTTTGCAGGCATTTTCTCCCTGGCCTGGGGCCTGGTCTCCCTGAGACCTGAGGCTTTGTTTTGGAATCCGTGGTTGACAACTTTTCTCCCTTCTCGTGCTCCTGCTCCTCAGGAACGGCTTCCGGGTCTGTGAAGGAAACAAAATCGAGAGTTAAAATGAATCAATGGCTAAAATAAACCACAAATAAAACTCAGGTAGGATGGCAGACTTGCCTTAAAATATCTATACTATCTAGGTAATTGTATATTTGGTTTCTTGTTGATGCACTGATTTACTTCCTCAGCCATATCACTTTCTTGTCTTTATTTCCAGATTTTATTATACTTTAACTCTCCATTGGCAGACTCTCACATTTAGAAAAATTACCAGATTTTGGTTTTGGTTTCCTCCCCCTGCTCTTGGGAACAGGATCCTCCGGGGATTGTACATCCATCTCCTTGTTGTCAGATACATCCTTATTGGACTTCCTTCCACGTTTCTTTGTGCTGGGCACCAGAAGAGCAGGAGACGGCTCTGCACCTGCGTAGACCGTGCGGAGGGTTTGCTTCGTCCCTTTCACACATACATTTCAAACCCCCGCTAGACTCAAATCTGAAATGGTCTTACAATCGAAACCCACTTGCACAGCTGAAAATATGGAAATGTCTTGCTTAGGGGGGCTGCAGCAAAATCTCTCAAAGGATTATGAACTAGCAACCTTGAGGATGGACATCCATGCACTGACTGTCTGTGCTGCCGGGAGGTTCGGACGACTGCAACATCTTCACTTTTACCTATACGTTATTCTACTTATTTATCCGATGCGAAAAGTCAGGTGGGGCAAATTTTTAAAAACAGGAAAATATTTCTTAGCCATAATCTGTAAACTTTACAGCAGTCCTTATGTTATCAGACCTAAAGAGTTACCGTTTGTTTAAAACCAGCCATTAAGAGGAAAAAGAAGTGGGGGGGCAAATACATTTACATAAAACTTTTGACAAGCCGATGCACCATCGCAAAAACCCATTTAAAGCACTTCATTTGGCTTCGGAAAAACAAACTGTCTGCGGTGCTCACCATTAAACTTCCAAAGCCAAAACAAACACACCGGCATTTGAACTGGATCCAGACACAACAGCGAATGTACGCAGTTTGCATCGCTTAAAAATATTGTTTGGATGTTTCAGCAACAGCAATTTTTTCCCACAGGAGCTGCTCTCAGCCTAGATGTTTTCTTTCTGCCAGGCTGCATTGTGGAATACCTACACTGGATCTTGTAGTCGGCGGGCAGCAGACGGATGTGAGACAGCGGGATCCTGCCAGTGTCGCCATCATCAAACTCCACAGTGATCAAGTCATTATCTTCATCTACATCTGGGTTTCCTGCAAACACAGGGAGAAAAGTGCTCTCGAGAACCGAACCCTGCATTTAATGGCTGTGGACGGGACGGAGCTGCAAGCGGCCCTTGCGTTTGGGCAAAATCCTCATGGACGATGGCACTGTCTTTTTGACAAATTTTAGCAGTTAGCCGAGTTGGATCTCCAGCTGCGGGTGCCCAAAATGTAGATCTAAAGTATTAAACTGCTATCTCATTAATTGGAGCTAAAATAACACCCCCCCCCCCCTTGCATAACATCAATAGTTTTTTCCTCTATCGTATAGGAGATTACAACAGCTTATTCAAATAGGCTTTCCGGGCGTCTCGGTTGCTACCGATTCCAAGACTTGTTGTATAAGGACAAGATCTGCGTTGCCGTCCGGGACCTACCGTAATGAATGGGCGCTTTTTGTGAGGCGGGCGCCCTACGCACCCACCTTTTGCCCATGTGAGCACAGAAAGGCTTAGAGCCCCAAAGCTGAAATACTGCACCCCACCCCCCACCCCCGAATCCAGAAAAGCCCTAAATGAAGCTCAGTGTCCCCTCCGGCCTCATAGAATTCAAACCATGGACTTTGCTCTAAGTGGTTTCTTGACTGTTTTCCAGCTCTGTAGGTGGTACAGCAGGAGGGGGTGTGGGTCTCTCTGTCTTGTGGGGTTTCCTCTGGAGGAAAGGCCCACACATTTAGATAAACACCTCACCCATCACTCACGGTGCCTCGGGCTTGAGCAGACCAGAACGTTCCATTTCTCCTGCCTCCCAGATAAGGTCCGTATTCACATCACATATCAAAGGATGTGTTAGATGTCAGCAGGCGCATGGATGCCAAGCTACAGCAAACTGTAATTACATTCAACCACACAAATATTGTCCCGCACCAAATGCTTTTCTCCTCCGCTCCGCAGTAAAGCCTGACATGAGGGGTGGGCGACCGTCACACTTACGAGCGGTTCCCGTATTGCAGGTACAGCTTCGGTAAAAGGACAAACAAAAGCCGAAGGGATATTTGAAAACAACCCGGTGCCATCGGCGGACGGTTAAGGCGCAACAGGAAAAGAATCCTCAGCAGGGACCCAAGTTAGATTTCTGAGTCGGCGCAGCATAGGTCCGAACTTAAAATCGGAATGAAAGAACGAAAAGTTAAGTTTTACCTCTGACGACTGTGCCTGGGTAGAGGCAGCGGTACTGCTGACTCCAGTATGCTGCAATCCTGGTTCCCTCGGGGAGGTATCTCACCGAGGGCGGCTTTACATCGATAATCTGGAACGGAAAGGCGCGATGTGAGCCCAGCGATTCAAACAGACACACCGTGATAGGTTAAATAGATTAAAAAGCATTCAGACAAGCGATGGGGAAACCGGCAGCAAGTTTAAGATGTTTATGTTAATCACGCGCAAGGGGGAATATGGGCTTGTTTTACCACTTTACTTCATTTCCAGAAAGGGCTATGAATCAGCTGCTGTGATGAAAACAGGTTCATAAATCTGTCTCTGAGCACCTAGTGCAGCTCGGGTTGTTTTTGGCAGAGGAAAACGACCCTTCCCTACGCGCAGATCACGGCCTGTGAGTGCCAGGGGGGTAGGGCGGGGGTACGCACCGCTTCCTGCAGCAGCTGCTCCAGGCAGTAGATGTGCGGTCGGTTTCCTCTCTCCCCCTCCACCATCACTCTGTATCTGTAAAACACAACCACCCCAGGCATCACATGTGTATCACCCGTTCCACATGGAAGAGAGTTGTATGCGAGCTGCACAAACAGACGGTGGGTTGGTATTCGGGTGTTAAATTCCAAACATATTTCACATGACTAACATAAAAATGTTCAACATCAGTATGTAAAATGTACATTGTAAGATGCACTGGCACTTGATAAATAAAACCATAACCTGAGATGATCTAAATACGCCAAGTGCTTGGGCAGATTTGATGTTCATTCCAGGCTCTGCTGAGGACTAAAGCCTTTGAGGACCAAACTTTGAGAAGTGTTTTAGGTCAATACATTGCCTGGGTTTTACTTGTATTGGGGGCCTTGCTCATTCCTTGCTCTCTCACTTAGGTTATTGGAAGGAGGGAGAGTTTCTTAACATGAAAAGAAATCTTTGTAGACAGACAATACATTTGGCTCTGAAACAATAAAGTTAGTCTGGTTAGTCTAGGGCGAGCCAAGGATATGCAGCTGAATGTCGATGGATTTTTATTCAGTTGAATTTTTTTGTCGGAACTGTAAGACCTCTAAACACTTAAATTTTATAGCACTATTTTTAGACCACCAGAATATTCCTTTGACCTGGATACATCATAAGGAACAGAATTAATGTTCAAAAAATTGAACACACGATATTGAGCTGCAAAAAAACAACGAAAAGGTGAAAACGTCTTCGGGAGGAATGCGCTCACAGACTAAAGGCACTTTTACTGACGTGCAGCTGAAATTAACTGCTAGCCAGAAACGGTTCGACCTCAGTGTACCTGGATCCTCTCTCCTTGGTGTCCATACCATTCCAGAAGTTTACGCTTCATGAATGATCCCATCGGAGATGTGCAGAACACAGCTAATGAGGACACACTGCCTTCGCTGCCTTTGCAAATAGATCATTTTAGGACATTTTTAGCTCATCGGCATACTTTGGGCCTTTCCTTGCCATATATTAAAAGCCACGTGTCCTTGTGCAGTCGGCACATCGTGTTCTAGATCTCGCTCCGTTCGCCGAGTTTTTCGGCTGTCCCGGTGACCCACAGAATGGCTGCGGAGGCACACTGGGATCTCTGCTCTTTGCCTGCAGCAGCTCAGATGAAGCATGATGGTCCCTCAAGCCCACCAACAATTATATTAACCGTAGCAGGAGCGGGAGACGATCAAAATGGCTCTGGGTCTCGGCAAGAACACCTGAAGCAGAAGCGGTCTCTTTTCTGGAGCATCTATGACATCCCAACCACTTTCCCCAAGCGGCTACAGACACCCGGTTTATTACAGGAACACAATTTGGACTCGGTCAAAACACACACACACGCACACAAGCCAAATTAATGAGATCTTTTTTTAACTTTTTTTTTTTTGCATAGATCAGTGTTGATATTGGTTGCAGCTCTCATTCAGGATAAGTTAAACGTTACTGGGGGCACAGAGGAGAAAAAAAGAGAAAAGAACAAACACTTTTCCACAGCAATCCCCAAAAGACAGGATAATCTCCTGATTCAGAGATGACAGTAACAAGGACTTAAATAAATGCAAAAGGCTGTATGACTGGGGTGGTTATTAGTGCAGCCCCTCGATGCTGCATTCTTGGACAGAAAAATAGCATTCATCCGCTTTGACCAGGGCATGGTGGCATGACACATGCGGCAGCTCTGACAGCTTGCCAAAAACCTAAGTCAGCACAGTAGAGTAATCTTTAACTGGCAAAACCGGGTATACGGTTGTCCTCACATGGCTATAACTGGAACGTGCCGTTGAGTCATTACCGGGCAGCCACTGACATGGTTTTCAAGGCAAGGAGGAACAGAAATACTTAGCCATTGGCTTCTTCTGCCATATTTTTTTTTTCCTTAGAGGGGTGCAAACACAGAGGAGAACCTGCAAACTCCACACACACACACTCCTGAGTTGGACTTAAACCCGCATCAGGCAAGCAGCCCAGGAGCTTGGAGGCACCAGCTTACCCCGCTGCACCACCACATCCCACCCTACACCACTACATGTATAAATTTTCAAACTAGCCTGGACAAAATGAGTGATGATGGCAAAAATAAGTTTTAAAAAAGGCTAACATTTCCTTATTTCACAGTCTTATCACCAAGCCCAAGTTTAACTGCCAGAAAAGAAAATAACCAAAATTATTTTCCCAGTGTTTGTTAACAGCAGTCCACTGGTATTAGCAAGCAATTTGCACACAGCACATGACGGAGGATCTGCCAGCACTTCCTTTCCAGGCCTTAAATCCATCTACCTGAGTGGACCCTCCTAGGGACTGGAGCAGTTCCTTATCTTTTCCCAGAGTTCCCAGTTATAATTCAATATCGATCACTTTAATGCTGGTTCGCTATCGATCGTGAAAAGAGAATTGGCGTGTAGGCGTTTGGTTTTTCTTCACCTTCAGATGTGCTAATCTCTTCCGCTAAACTGACAGCTCCTTCATTCGTCTGTGGCGGACAGTCCTTGCCAAGAAAGAAGCGCGCTTACGCATGCAAGCAAGCGCGCACCAAAAACGTAGATTCGGGGGATCTTGAAGGGATTTTCAATGGCGTGAACTTGGTTTTGGGTATTGCTTGACACACATGCCTGGTTAATTTGAATTTGAGGATGCACCCATGAGGAACAAGTGATCCATTTTAGTCCTTCCATTTCTGGAGCAGCCACTGCTCTATTTCATTGCGATGTTAAACATCTTCAGATGCCGTTTTCTCTGTCAGATTAAACCTTTTGCCTGAATGCACTGTGGAAAGGGGATTGAGGACACACGGCGCCTTGGAGAAAAGCACGAGTACCAGTGTGAAGGATGCTATTCATTCAGGTACGCTGGGGGTACGTACAAGGGGGGGGTGGATGGGCTAGAGCTCATCGGTATAAGACAGAGCGCAACGCATACCGAATCCTCCAGAGGTCCTTTGTATGGACGCGTGGTTGAATTGACAATTAGCAAGGGAAAAAAAAAGTTAAAATTAAGCGAAACCTTAAAGCTGATACATTATATATGAAAAGGCAGATCCCTACAGATCATGAAATTTGCATTAAAAGTAAAGCAGCAAAACTGTATTACTGAAGGTCATATTTCTAAATATCCGACCCCAATATGTAAAGACACAGCACCCTCTGCCCATGAATAATTCTGCTCATTTTGCACTCGGAGTGAAATTATATTACAGGTCATTTCATTTGCATCACAGCAAACCAAACGCCCAGAAAGCCAGAATGTTTAAAAGCCGCTGACTCCGTAATGGCTATTTGTGAACCATTTGCAAGGACTATTGTGTGTGGGGCGGGGGACGAAGAAAATCTTTTGTCCATTCGAAAGGATTTGTTAACAGTTGCACATGTGGCGGTCATACTAAAACAGGTTGGGGTTTATTTTGCTTATATCCGCAGTATTTTCGCAAGTGCCAATTCGCCGGGTCATTATAGTTAAGTCTTTTCAAGCCGGGGAATTATTATAACGCGCGATGAGCAGAGACGAACGCCACCGCTGTGTGTAACTGGAGCTACAGCAGCCACAAGCTTGGTTAATGCATGGAAACAAGGGGAGCTGCTTCCTTTCAGCAGCTCCAGAAGACCGGCTCATTAGATGAGGTGCCGAGACCACATGCTGCCCACAATCTGATGAAAACAATCACTTAAAAATAAAGCACCGGCTTTCAAAAAAGAGAACGCCGAAGACTTTTAAACCATACATTTAGCGAACGATCAAAAAGCTACCCCCCGTCGGCAATGTTTCACAACTGGCTTCTCGGTTATTTTCGTTATTGCTCTTCTTCGATAAACAGAAGCCAATGAGTCACAACCGTAAGACCGAGCGGAAGAAAGAAAGGAAAGGGGGAGGTGGTGGCGGGAGGGTCTGATGACAAGACTGCTGTACGGCGGAGGGAAAGATTCGGAGGATATCTTACATGTCTGGTGAGTGGACAGTGCTGACATGGCCAGCATACAGAAGCTTGTCGTCCATAGGAATGAGGACCCTCAGCCCATCCTTCAGCTCATCCTTGTCAATCACACAGTTGCGAGGTGCTGTAGTAAAAACACATAGGAAAGAAAATCTCCAAGTGTTAACACCTCAACTGCTTAATACCGGCTCAACCCCCTTTATTCACATCGCCGGCCTGCCTGCTGGACCATCAAACCTCTTTTAAAATTGAAACGCTTTGCTGTAACTATTTATATTGTCAGAAGTGCATTGCTTCAATTACATCCATTCATTTGGCAAACACTTTTCTCCTAAAGGACCTACAACGACTAATATGCAAGGTTTAGGTGACATCTTCATCAAAAGCAACTTGGAGTGCTATACAGACTATGGTAGACAACGTACCATCTTTTACACAATAACACAGCACACAAGAAACCCCTCACAGAGGGAGCAGGCTTCAAACCTATATCCAACCATACTGACCAGGTGCTACAAGGCAGCAGCCCAATCCATCAGACCACCGCTTCACCCACTGCATTAGGAAGGATTTAGCCAACACCTTTGTCCTAGGCAACCTGCAATCCAAGATGTGGTCCACCAAACCCTCACCAAACCAAACACATGCCGCACATCGATGATTTGCCATGACTCCGACCCGTAAAAGCTCGGTAAAGCCGTATCTAATGAGGCCTTCTGTTTGGTTAGATCTGCTCAGATAGCAAACGTGAAACGTTTGCAACTGCCATGAGACGGCTGCCACATAAACTTGTTGTCCAAGACTCACCAGGTGTCCCAGGACGGTCCAAGGGGGCTTCTAGGGGATCGTTCTCATCTTCAGAGAAACTGCTGTCCTGGTTGGGCTCAAAGTCCTCATCTGCAGCCATGCTCTCCATCAGTTTGCTGACGGCCCCACCCTTGCCCCGAGCCTGCTGAATAACAGTCAAATGACTGTATTGGTAACAGAGGTATTGATATGGGTACCAGGGATATGCAGCACATGAAAATGAACAAAGATACGTTGTGTGGAACCGCTCTGCTCGACGGAATTTGAAAACCACGTCCACGGAAAAGGAAAGGAAAATGACTTGACAGCAAAATTTGAGGCAATAGGAAGGATAGTGGTTAGTGGTTGGAGCCACCCCCTGTATCGAAGGACCTGGGTTCAGACCCCACCTCCTGCTGAAAAACTTTAGCTAAATCAATAAATAAAGGAGGATAAAATATCACCTTTACCCCTGTTGCCTGAAGAAAATGGAACGGAACATACTGACAGGATAATATTTACAAATTAAACAAAACCCAACATTATTATGTTACATGGAACAAATTTGCTTCAGCATTACTTTACACTGAAGTTATTTTCCCTCGGCCTTAATTCCGTGTTTCATCTTGCAGCTAGCCGAGGATAAAGTACGGTTAGCATCCCTGCAGACATTAGCAGTTCATTCAAAGACAATTTGTGAACAAGTGGCCAATTCAGGCCTGAATTCATATCAAGGCAGGCTGCTTTAAAATATTGCTGGCAGCGATGCAAGCAGTGTTCTGCAGGATTTCAACCGAATTAACGTTCTTCTTGTCAACACTGTTTGATGCACACATATCTGGCTGCAGCTCGTGGAGGTGGTGTGCACAAGTCAAGGGGCTCCTGACAGACGGGTCATTTAAATGCATTGCTTCTGCAAATAGGAACCAAGCAGAGGCTACATTCTGTGAGGTGAAAAGTGCTCTCATCCCTTTGCTTCATCCAGGTTTTCTTGGGGTGGTGTCTTCTGCCATCCAAGACTACCGAACGTCTCACAAAATGGCCACCGCGATGCTCAGTAGAGAGTAAAGGGAAGGTGGGAAGAAACAACTGCAGGCTCTCCTACCTCTTTCTTTGGTTCCTTGAGCTTGGATTTGCCCCTGATCTTGCGCCCTAGGCTGGCCGGTGAGTCAGTTAAGGCTGCGTGGGTCTCAGAGGTTGTGTTAGACAGCTGTCGGTGAGGCAGGCACAGTGGATTCTCTTTACCTCCAGTCTTCTTCTGAAAGAAGAGGCATGGGATAGGGATTAGTTTAGTATGAACACCAAGGAATCCAAGTGCAGACCAGTCACACAAGAGACCTAGACAGACACACACACACACACACACACACACATACACACAAAGAAAGAACCTATTTTATTTTGACAATAAACATGTATGTGAGCCCAGGTCAGAATAAATGGAGATTGTTGGGACCCTAGGCCTGGCAAGCTTTAGCCATCATGTCCTGGGACACAGCACACCCAGCAGAAGTCTGGTTTGTCCTACAAATGTTTCTGGAAACCAGGTGGGACATGCGGCTTAAGTGGCCTGCGTGCGAGTGCTCATGCGCAGGGGGAAGCGCTACACATCACTAGGAATCAGACGCCAGGTGGATAGAACAGAGTACCTTGCCAATCTCTTTCATCTCCTTGGGCTTAGATCCTTCTTTCTTGGGGCTAAGTGATGCAACCTTTGGACAGCGAGCGGGTTTGGGAGCAGGGCCTTGCGGGGAGACTGGGCTGGACACCGTGGCAGCATCATGAAGGAAGATGCGCTCGCTCCGCCTCCGAGTCCAGGGGTCCTCATCGCTTGCCTCGGCACCCAGGTCGAGGTTGGACTCTCGTGGAGACCGGGCCTTCCTAGGCCGCCGGCCACTCCCACCTGCCATCTTCAGTTTACAGGGGCTAGAATCTTCCCGTCGGGCACCCGCTGGGGGTAAGAGGGGCAGTTCTGGCGCGGCCCGTTTCCCATGCAGCAGGGAAGGGACGTTCTTCCGAACCTTAACGTCACTTTCAGAGTCTGTGTACTCAAACTCTGTGCCTGGAGAGGAAAAAACATATTTGTTTCTCTGGATACAAAATAATAATCTTATTTCACTGATATCATTTGAAACTCGAGTCTTCTTCCCAAGAAGAAGTACCTTCCTGAAGGGCCTGAAACATGTTTGTAAATATAAATAAAAACTTATGAAGTCTAAAGCAACAGGACTCCTGAAATTAAATTAAAATGAGCCGATGGATAAATGACGGGATGCCGGAGCTGAGCGCTGTTCTCAAGGTCTCCTTTTGAGGCTTCTGATTAAAAAACTGTCAGATAACTGGAGTCTCGCCAGGCCTGTTGATATTGGTCTGGCCTCCCTGAAATATGCGATCAAACTGCTAACAATGGCTCCCACGTGATAATGCCGCATAGCAGATGGATTTTTAAACAGCATACCGCATTCCAGACACTGATCTCATAACATTCTCAGCGCACGGATAACATATTTTTGTCCTTTTTTTCATTCCTCAACATACACAGTGCCAACCATATAATACTAGCCAGAGGGTCGAAGGAATTGGAATCAAATCACTGCGCTCATTACACACAACTCATACTGACAGGGAGACAACCAATACCAAGAGGTCCGGCTCTGGAAATCCTGAATCAAATTTTGGATGAAGGGTCAAAGTTCTGTCCTGCAGAGACCCAAGTTAGATCAGCGCTCGGCTGCTTGTTTCTAGCAGGTACAGAATGAGGAAGCGAGGCTGCGTGCTCCGTGGCTTTGGTCTTCATGCATCATTGAAGCCAGCGACGCTTGAACTTCGCACGCAGGAGTAATGGGGAAAGCTGCTCGTAGGTCCCTCTCGTCTTGATCTGGCATTTGTCAGGATCAGACGCGCGCCGAGAAAAGTTGGGCATGCGTGCCTTGCTTTCGCCCACT
Organism: Heterotis niloticus; assembly: GCA_018136845.1. Classification (NCBI taxonomy): domain Eukaryota; kingdom Metazoa; phylum Chordata; class Actinopteri; order Osteoglossiformes; family Osteoglossidae; genus Heterotis; species Heterotis niloticus. Next base: position 25,870,733 of record CM030896.1, read on the forward strand.
GTACTTGCTTAGAGCTGCGGGACCGAGGCAACCTGCCAAAGATGCACGCGTGTGTGCACGAGCAAAATGGTCCTGTTGCAGATGTCGACTGCAAGAGTCAATACCCACTGACACCGGATCAAAATTAAGTGGTTACACATTAAACATTCCACAAACTCATTTTGCCAAATAAGATACTACACCCCCCTATCACCGTGACATGTGATTACCCAGAAGGCTCTGCCGCGCCTCCTTCTTCCTGGCCTTTTGCTTAGCCTCCATCTGGATGACGGACAGCGGTGTGGGCCCGACCGGGCTGGGAATCGCACTGGCCGCAAAGCGGGCGAGGAGACCCAGCCCGCTTTCTTCCAGCGATGGTGAGCACAGCTCATCGCTGCCATCCAACTCGTACTCGTACTCCTCCTCCTCATCCTCGTCGTCGTCATCATCCTCCTTCTCTGAGAAGTACTCTGCCAAAAACAGAAGTGGCGAGGAAGAGAATTTAACGTTAGATTTCAGAAACTATTACCTCCGCATCTACTGCACTGAATTTTCTCTCCCAGATACGACGATGCACGCAAATACCTGCAATGCGTATGCACACATTGCACATTTCTTACAGCGGCAAGTTTGTTTGTTATGCCAAATCAATGCTTGTTTTTTTTTCCACAATAAACTATCGCGAAGGTTACGCAAGATAGCATGATACAATCTCAGTTTGAGGCCATTTATATTGGAAGGACGTAGGGATGGTGAGGCTGTATGTTACAGTCAACTCCAGATATTCAGACATCTGCTGTCCTGCGACAAATAGACTGCAGTGTGCTCATGTCCCTCTGGTTGCCAATTGCCACGCGGTATTCAAGCGGCTTATCGTTCAAAGTTTGCAGTGTATGGAATGGTACCGTGCATTGACAGAAGCCCGACTCGCTGCTTAAAATCTTAGACCAGGACAAAGCCCGATTTACACAAGGGCTGACTTGGCCGGCAACATGTAGATACATCAGAATTAGGAAGGCCGATGCTAGATTTTATTCTGCCATAAAAAAGACTGGGCCTCTGAGGTGACAAATCCAGGCAGATCCAACTAGAAAATCCAAAAGTTCTGCTTTGATGATTTTCCACCAAAGACAGCAACTGTGGAAAAATTAAGAGGGTAAGCGGAGAAATGACCACACCGGCTAAAAAGAAGTCATAGTCGTCCGTCACTGCTGCAAAAGGAACGATGACCTTGAGGAACGTTACGGGCTACGACAGCAGGTACCCATGTTCTCAGCAGACTCATAAACAGATGAAAACGGACGCTTAAGACACAGACAAGGACACAGGACACTGCAATTCAGATGGGCAGGTAAAAAGCAGAGCCGGTTAACATGGCGGGGAGCTGGGGAGTTAAAGGTGCCTGGGGGGGTCGGCTTTTGGTTCAACGTGCGCGTAATTAGGCTAAGACACCACAGCTCAGACAAAAAAGCAGGTTAATCCGGACAGGGTGACAATGACAGTCAGAAGTGGAACAATACGGGCAGCAGCAGAAGCAAGCTTGGGGCAAGATGAGGGGGATTGCGCACGGGCAGACCTGCACGGCTCCGGGGTTCACTCAGGTGACCTCTCCCCCTTTCCCAGTCTTTAAGGGGTCGAGGGGATTACTTTCGTGAAAGTTCATCCTCTGTAGCCATGGTTATATTCAATTTAATATGATTTAAACAAGCTGAGCCCCTGCCCCCTTTCGCAGCGCTTTAGGAATGAACGCTACCAGCAAGCACGCATCGGGATGAAATGAAGACGCTGCGAAGTCGTGTTCATTTCCTTTATCTGCCCCTCAGCGGCTCGTATTAGCGGTGCGTCCTACACGCGGATCAGATTCGCGACAGCCTGGCTTGCGCGGCTGAGCGCAGCGGAAACGGGGGGCACGGCACTGACAGGTGACGGCACGACCAGCTTCTTCTCAAAGGTGCACCACGTAGTAAAGAACACCTCTGCCAAAACACTGATGTGTTAGACATCACAACACGTCTCTCTCTGTGTCTTAAAACAATGAAGGTAATAACTGCAAACTGAAATATCTAACAAAAAAAAAAAACCCACCCTTACAGCAGTTCGGCCCTTTTTCACAGATATCCATAAAACTTTGCATCTAAAGTACTGCCTGAAAAGCTCCCTTTAACCCAGAAATATAACCATGGCTTTTTCAGAGCGAGATTGAGCAGTAAGTTTGAGGGTCTACTTGGACAAAAAGTACAAAAAACGCATTCTAGTACAGAATTAGTCTGAATGTTCAAGTCAAAAAAGGATCACATTGAAGAAGGGTGACGTTCCTACTTACAGGACAACAACGTTCATGGCTCAGGTGACATGGAAAGTGACCTCGCGCGGTACAGCTGTCTGCCCTACTCCCAGCCAATCGCTTTGCTTCTTTTTTTGCGTAGCAGGACAAGCAAATGCATAGACTGATAGACATTGAAAAGCATCATGGGTAGGAGAAGGGGGTCAGAGGTGAAAGCAGCTGCAGGGAGAAAGTGAGCAATCTAGAAAAGGCGGGTTATTCTTTGTTTAGTACACAGGATGCACCCTATTTTCCAAATATCCCTTAAAGATAACCAAGAAGTGGCTAACTTGGACAAAAAAGGAAAACACAATAGCAGGTCAATAAATTCAATTTGGAGAATAATTTAGCCTCTTACATCCTCACAGCAAGACTAACAGCACATTCTTATAAAAGGAGCCTAAACCACTTCATTTTAAAACCTATTACTTCACTAACAGTGGGGGGGGGGGCTTTGAAAATCTGCACAATATTGTTTAAATAAAGATAATAAAATGGATATGATCTATTATGCATGTTTCAGTAACTTGGTTCAGCATTTAATTTTAAAACCAAATCTACCTATACACAAGACCTCTTTGCTTCCTAAATCTATTTTATTCATTATAAAAAATATGCATTTGCTGCCACAGTCTACCTGAAATAACAATTCACTAGAACTGATCAAATGAGACCCCCTTTACAAGCAAACATTTTCCATTTACACCCTGTCCTCAAGATGCCCAGATGTGCCGGATTCAATACTTCCAGAAGAAAAAAAAAAAAACATTTGTTTTACCGCTGCCAACCTTTCATTGTAACTCACAGTTCAAAAAGGGATATTTGAATAACAGAGAATTATTTAGGAATGAGGTGAAACACCCTAGTAACCTAAATGAAGATGCAGCAAGAGACAAGCACACAATTTTGTTCAGTAAAAATGAAAGCAACATGTTTAATAAGCTCGGGTACCAAACTGCAGTACAATGAGGCAACGTTCCCACATAACCACTTGCAAATACAGTTCTAAGCGTGGCCCAAAAAGCCAAGCAAAATACAAAAGTGATTAGAAAGGTGACTCAATTTCAAAAAAAAAGAAGAAATGTCAACATTATCATACACAGTCATATAACAGATGAGCAGGCAGACTATGCCGCCAGAATCGAACAATGGCTGCTTTCAAATAAACCCTCCAGTAGAAATGGCCATCTTTTGCTGGAGAAATATAGGGAGGCACCATCATGAACTGTACGTGGGCAGCAGAGGGCGGAACTAGTAACCTTGGTCAAACGAGTCCTCGGAGGAATATGCCTCGGCCTCCTGAAGCAGTAAAGCAAAATGCCTGTGTTTTGTCTTGCCCAGGACCCGCTTGGGTTTCACAGTCCCTGACAACGGGCCCCTTTTCGATGGGGGCTGGTTCTTCCGAGAGCCAGCGCTGCTCTGGCTGGACCCCCGGGTGCGCGACATAGCTCTGCCCAGAACGGGCCGGGAAAGCCACCCTTCCTTCACTGATTTATCCTCCTCCTCCTCCTCCTCCTCCTCAGAGTCTGTGTCTGTAGTTACAAGGAGTGCATTTGAGTGGAGGGAAGAGAAAGGGAGATGGAGAGATTAAAAGACAAAGTATATTCTTTACGATTCTAACTCACTAGGCCTTCAAAAGTTCAAAACAAATTCCCTCTCCGTTCCCTAACTCAAAGTTTGCAGGCAAGAACCAGAAACGAACTGATATTATGAGAAGAATACCCAGACAAACATTTTACCCGTTTCTGCATTGGGAGCTTTAACTTACTGTTAGAATAGCTGCTAATTTCCGATCGTGCTGGAGAGAACGAAGCCTTTTGCTGACTTCTAGCCTTGAGACAGGACTCCATGGGCCTTCTTTTGGTGGCCATTTTGTTTTTAGACCCTTTTGAAGGTTTCTCATAGATGGAGAAATCTTTTGAAAGGCCCTGCTTAGCCCCCTTGGGTTTCATCTCCATCTCATAGAGCTTGCTACAGCTTCCGGCCCCAGCCCGGGGCTTTCCAGATGGGCCATCTACAAACTTAAATGGAAGCTTTTTTATTTTGTCCAGTTTGGTGAGAGACAGGGCTTTGTCCAGCTTAGTTGCCAACTCCTGCTCGCTTACTTTCCTCTTCTTCGAACCTTTTGTTTGCATCTGTCAGAGAACAGGAAATATTAGAAAGAGGATTTAGTTCATAAATAGGACAGCACAACCTGCTCAGACTGGAAAAATCCAGTGCCAGTGCTCTTGTAATTGGTCCTGTTGGTGTTTGGATTGGTTGGTAAGAGCTAACTGTTAAGTGTTACATTTTGTCTGTCAATAAAAGTTACTAGATGTTTCTGATGGTCACAAAGTGCATTTCTTCAATAAAAAGGACACAAATTTCAAATGAGCACCATGAAGGCCACACGTGAGCCAACTTGCAGCGTAACTTAGTGCACCCTGGGTAATGAGATGTGGCTGTGAGGGCTACTATGAGTAACAGCCATGTACTATAGTAGTCTTCAAGCAGTTCAGCTGGAGAATCCAGTTGGCTGGAGGCAGGAAAATTTGCCAGGAGCTTAAGAAAAGTGACAGAATGCAAGGCAAAATCCCAGTACTCCAAGGACCAAAATACAGGCATGTCAGTACTGTGTATCGCTGTGCACCAGCCAACTTCAAGTACTGAAATGAAGGGGTTTATTATAAATCTGACAGACCTCTTGGGAATAACTTGAGGATGCCTCCTGGTCATTCCAGCTCTTGATCGTACGCTTCACCTTTACTATGCTGTTTTCCAGCTCCTCATCTTCATCGAGACTAGGACCTCGGAATCGCTTCCGCAGGACCTCTCCCGTCTCAGAGTCTTCGGATAACAGCAAGCCCCTGCCAAACCTGAGGACGGGAAGCAGACCCACATGAGTGAAGCGGCCAGGCAATCGGTTGCAAAAGGATTTTTTCGGATCAAGCCATTCAAAACAAGTCTGCTCACTTCCCACACTTTGTGTCCAGTTTTCTGGTGGGTGAAGCGAGAGTGCAGAGGCTGTGCTTCCTCTTCCTGGGTCTCCCAGGACCTCTCCTGGTCAAGTTCCTGCTCTTCTCCTCTTGCTTTTCCCTACCACCCACACACACACACACACACACACACACACACACACACACACACACACCAGAGACTACTAAATGACCCCAAAACACCCAGTTACACTGTAGAGAACACCAGTGTCATCTCCTGAATTAAAATATACAAACAAATTAGTGTGGTCTCCAAAAAAAGACTCAGACTTCAGAAGAAAGCCTGTTTGTCCGAGGATTTTAAAGTGTTCGGGGAAAAGGGTCGGTGTGATACATGGATGGGAGCTCTTGAAGTGAGGCAGAATGTTTGAAATGTTTACTACAAATGCAGCAGCGCACAATGCTGGCTAATGGCAATAAATGGCAGCATGTGGCTGTTTTGTGGGGATGTGGTTGGAGGAACTCACTCGCAGTCACGCCGCCTCTGTAGCTTCATCAGTTCCCTCTGCTTGTCTTTGTACCTCCTCTGCAGCTCCGCCAGTTTCATTCGGAAGTCCACCTCCATGGCATCCACGGCCTCCATACCAGACTTTGAGTACAGCTGGTAAAAAAAAAACTAAAATGAATTAACATCCTATCATGTTCTGGCAGATGCACGCGCACGCACGCACGCACACACACACACACACACACACACACACACACACAGTCTATCACTCACATGCACTCTTCCACATGCTGTTGGTCTCTGAAATTTTTGGCAGTCCTCATATTGCATGGGTAAAGTGGCAAACAGGTCTATTTGAAAGTAAACTCTGTGGGTTCCACCATCCTGCTGTGAGATATTTTTTTATTTCGAACCCCAAACATACTTTGAGGCAAACCAATATTTATGGTAGGCAAGAGCAGCACAAACACAAGTGTCAGTAAAGATTTAGATACACAAATAAGCCATTCTCACAGCGGACACTGGTTCATTCATCCTCCGACTGACCTCCTCCTTTCTTGCATCCATTTTAAAGCTCTATTGCAAAAAAAATGGCCTTTTTAAAAGATTCCTAAAGAACCATTTCAATTTTGTGGCACTGTAACCTCCTTTCTGAAATGTGCAGGACTTCTGGAAAGCCAATTACAGTCTAAAAATGCATGAACACAACAAAACACACAGAGAGGACAGCTGGGTGGCGGTGTGGTCCCAGGGGCCTGCAGAGCCAGTTTGGTAGCATCTCCCCAAAAATCTGGTTGCCCATTGCCCTGCATAAAAGCTAAAGGATATCACCCAGAAGAACAAACAGCACACAACACAGTGTGTATTTGTACATGCAAATAAAAATTAAAGCGATTAAAACAGGAAATAAGCCCCCAGTTATAGAGACCGCACAATCCTCGTACGACACCGCTGCTCAGCGCTCACCGGCTCATCCTTCCTCTGCATCCAGCTGTACTTTTTGTTGGGGTTGAGCTCCCTGGGGAGGCGCAGGGTGATGGTGGGACTGCAGTCCTGTGCCTTGAGCAGCACCTGCCTGCCCGCCTCCAGGAGGACATCCAGGCCCAAGTGTACAGCCTGGCCTGGATACATGGAATACAACCCAGTGAAACAGACTGCTTTATAACATGTATGCCTCTTTCCTACGATGTGAGGGTGACAAAAAAGTAGAGAATTGCGGTGGCTTTGCATCTCCCAGGTGTTTACAGGTACACGGATTTTGTCTGTCTGATTCAGGATAACCAGAGGGCAAGAAAATCTCATTACATGTTGTTAACCGAAGGCAGTTTAAGCATAAAAACAGAGGGAACCCAACAAAATATCATTAATAAGGGATTTAGCATTGAATGAAAGAAACAGATTTTTTGCATATAACCATTTTTATAGTGTTGGTTTGGACAATCTTCAAAGTGAGAGGAGTTGATTTCGTCCATGATAACCAATACCACTCATCCACTGATCCCGATTAACAGCGGTAAAACACCAGCATTTTGCTTGAGTTCATGACCTCACCATTCTATTATGCATGGATTCACCTACATTTAGCCCATAAAAAATCCTTATTTCTTTAATTCCTTTAAATTACTGCCTTCATGTCGTCTGTCGGCTAAGCCTGCTTTTCTTCAGTCTGTCTACATTGTGTGCCTGTCTCAGCAAAGGTGAAACATACGCTGGCTGTGCGTGCTCTGCTTCTGCAACTCCAGCGTTGCCATCTGGCTCAGAAGGACCATCCCATCTAGGGATGTGGCATCCCAGAGAACCTCTGGCACTGGCCCAGCTTGGGGAAGCTCACTGGCTGCCACCAGTGCAATCATGCCAGCCATGGGGTCCTCGGGTGTGATGCTCAGATGAGCTGGTGGCGGAAGCTCCATCGGAAGGCAAGGGTGCAGGAAGAACGAAGCATCGCAGGAGGCCTCAGCAGCACTGGGGGGTGTGGCTGTCAACGGTTCATCAGATACAGGCTTGAACTCATCCGCCTTAGCCGGAGAAGCTTTCTGCTCTGGTAGATGGAGTTCAGCACAGCGTTCCTGGGTCTTCTCATAATGTCCAGAGAGGTCAAACTTTGCAACCAGAGGGCTAGTTGCGACATCCAAGATTTCTGGACTGGGCAGGTCAGGGACAGGGCCTAAAGGTGATCTGGAGGATGGAACCTCACAGCTCTGGACGGAAACTTCCTCTTGTTTTACTTTCCCTCTGCATTCCTGATCCTCATCTACCTCAGCTTCAAGCTGGCAGGTAGCAGCGTGGAGACCCTCTAGTTCAGGTGCAACACCCTTGTCGTCACCAGAGACAGCAGGTGACACTGTCCTGCCACACAGTGGAACCATATCCTCTTGACATAAGCCATCCTTGCTGTCCTCTAAGTCTGGCTCTTGCTTCAGTGCTGGACTCTTGTCAATGGGTGTCTCAGATCTAGATGCCTGCAGGGGCTCCACTACAACTGGAGAGCGCATTCTCATGGGCTTGATGTCACCAGGGGTTCCCAGGTGGTCCGAGACCCCTGCTGACAGCGGTACGTCCGGGGCCAGCCCATCAGCATCTGCAGCTGCTGCTGGCTGAAGGAGGTAAGGGTAGTGGCTGCCAAATGGCGCAGTTATGGATTGGTAGGGGTAGCCAGGAGGAATTTCTAAAAAAAAAAAAAAAAAAAATGGAGAGACCGATTAAACAGACAGAATAATGCAGAAGGGCTTCAGACGCAACTTCTCTCTCTCAAAAGTAACAAAAATTGCCCTCTTCTTGCTTTGGGCTAAGACTCAAAATTCCCAAGTTTTCACTGTTACATCCAAGGCCAGAAGAGGCCTCATCCAAGCTTTTAGGCCTCAGCAAAGCTTCCCTAGCTCCCAAAGCACTGTACAGTAACCCCAATGGGCTTATGGAAGCACAATCTCACCCATCCCACTTCTTCACTGGTCATTTACATACTTTAGTATAAAAAGCACGCCGGTTTTCATTTTGCGTAAGGAACAATATTTTTCGAAAATCAACAAACTGAACATCAGCTGAATAAACCCAAGGGAATACGGGGGGTAGAAGATAATTATAAAAAATGTCATGTATGATCATGAAAACAGCAAATACACGCTTTTTTGTGAATTGAAAACATTTCTACTGGGCATCACACAGCGCCGCATACCCTCAGAATTCACAGTGTCGTGCTCTAATTCCTGGGCTAAACTGTCACTGAGGAAAACCGTCTAATGATTGATGGTGGGCATACAGCTCTGAAAAGAAGAGGCCCTTCATGCAAGTTTCATGAGCCAAAATTGCTCTAGAGAAAGCTTGCAAGCACTCCCACGCATAGACACGTGTACACACGCCAACCCACTACTGCACGCATGATTTTCTATTTATACTCAACATCAAGCCTTCAAAAACATGTAAGGATTTAGCTGGAAGCCTGGCTCGTCTCGGGCACGGCTGGCAGTCATGTCTGTACAACTATCTATAGTTTTCTCATTAAAGTACAGAGCCTCAGTACATAGCAAGGACAAAGTTTAATATGCATCCTGTAGACTGGGTAGTCTGAACCTTCCAAAAAAAAAAAAAAAACACTCACTAAACTAAAGCAGTAATAATTGTCAACCAGCAAGAGTGTGTGTTGTTAAAAAAAAAAAAACAGCTGTCTGCTGACATTTTGTACAGAAATCCAAACCTTTTTAAGATTAATCATATAATTCAGATACCAAATTAGCAATCGATATTGCTGCCCAAAATATTGCTCACAAATATATATTATTTCTGAAAAACCTCAGCAGCTTCTATTATCCTTTCAATGGATTTTATCCATCTTCCTACATTAATGTGCTTTGTTGCTTCTCGGTATACAGCCTCTTGTCATCTTTACAAGTTAGAAACAAGGTAACATAAATTCCGCACTCGTATCAATTATGACGAAATTAAAATGTCCAGATTTCTCACCAGAATATAAGGCCTGGAATGGCGCTGAGGCCTTTTTCTGGAGGTCCAGCTCTTTTTTCTCACCCTCTCGCACAGATTCTTCTTTGGGCTGAATGGGAGGAGGTGGCGGCGGAGGGGAGGCAGATACGGGGCTGGGAGGGTGCGGTGCTGGGGTGGAGGGGTGGGAGTAGGACTGCTGTGCCAGGGCCACCTGTGATTTCTGTCGCCCCTCTGTCTTCAGGGTTGCCACAGGGGAGGGCAACGATGGGACAGGATGTGGAGTCAGGGCCTTGCTGTAAGAGGTCGAGGCTGTTGGGGAGCAGAGCGGTGGTGGCTTTCGGGAATGTAGGGAGGATGTGGAGGTGGTTGACAGACTCTCCTTGGCACCTTCGCCATTTCTCTTGCCTGGTTTGTCTTCAAGCTCAGATCTTTGTTCACTTGCCTTCAGCCGTTCCTGTTGGCAAATGGGGTAGCTGTTAGGGCAGTCCAGTAGAAGACCTCAATCTAACGTCTATCAAAACAAAGACAAGCTGGCCAGCCCTGCTCCCAAGAATCTTATGTGGCCTCATAAAAGATTCTCATTAAACAGAAGACCTAAAATTTCTTAACCAAGTTTCTCAGAGGCCATTTAATGCCAACCAGCGGTGGAATTAGACAGCCATCTGAAAGATCACATGCTATTGATCACACACGCTACCGGTTTCCTGAGTGTTAACAGGAGATAGTGGAGGACGACAGTGGCTGTGACTCACCACAAACTGGGCGCTCCTTTGCAGCTCCAGAACCTGGGCAGCCTGCTGCTGGATCATGTAGAGCTCCTGCTGGCGCAGCAGCTGCTGGTGAGACAGAAGCTGCAGCTGGTGGGCATGCTGGAGGGAGCTGCCCGCAGGTGGGTACATGGCAGGCCACAACGGGGGTCCGCGCTCCATTAGCTCTGCTGCTAAAGGAGGAGGGTGACCCATTGTCAGAGTCACATTACACACACTGGTAAAAATGGCACATGCATCCATTTCTGGTGCTGGGGGGCTAAAAGGTGTGCTTTATTGAAGTAATAATTTGGATAAAAATCAACCCGCAGAAGTTACTTGACCTGAAACGTGAAGGGTGAAACAAGAACATATTAAAATAAACTGTAAAATGTGCACTCAAAGATCTAAGGAGGAAAGTCTGTACAGTAATCATAGATACCATAGTGAGGCAGGTGTTCAGTGGGGATGACCAGAAGCTGTCCTGTCTGGGGGTCCCGCGCAAACTGGTATGAAGGTGGAATGGAGCCAGGTAGGGCTGGAGGGTATCCCGGGGGCAGGCTTTGGTGGAGAGAAGGGGGACCCAGCCCTGTTCATAGGAAGCAGAAACAATGCTTAAATTATTTTTTCTCATGTGATAGAACACCTTTCATAACTCCACCTACCACTCATCCCACTCCTACAACAACTGCTTATCACAGACTAAAACAAAAGAAAGTAAACCAGGTTTTCGCTGTACATCTCCTTTCATCTTCTAGGGATGGGGGGGTCGTGGCATTCCTGGCAATACTTCTTGTTTCTTTATACCAAGTTCCAAGTTTCCCATATAACATTTTGTAGCTTAATTTGCAAAAAAAGATCCCCATTTACGCTCTGAATACTTCATACGCTTTCCAACTGAACTGTATATCAACTTTCTGTAAATGTGTCACAACGTCCAAACCGTGAGCAGAGAAATTTAGAATTTAGCCTGTCAGGTGTGAGTGAAGGGGACCTGCTGCGGCTTTCTGTCCAGTCAGTTGTATCATGTGGGTTAGTTGCATGGTTTTGTTCTGTCACAACACAGATAAACCTCAATGCTGTCTCCTCCACCCTCCTCCAGTCTCTACTATTACATGTATCAAGTTTCCTCTTCAGTTGGTGAATACAAACAGTCCGTTTGTTACCGTGAATTGCATTTATTATATGCTTTAAAGTGTTGTCTACATTTTTTTTTTTTTTACAAATGTTGTTGCCAAATATCCGTTGCTGTACGAGGAGATGAAAGAGAAGGTTAAAGTTGAGTAATGATGGTTTGTTAGTAATATACAGTTCTGGTCAACATTACTGGCACTCTTGCATTTTAGGTATATCATGTAAAATAGCTCCTGAAAAAGCGGAAAGTGAAATAACTTTGATCTTCTGCATATGTACTAATTGGTTTCATACAGAGAAAACACAGGCTAAAAAAACAACAGTTAAAAAAGATGCATAGAAACAGTATAAAAAACTGAAACATGGCACCCTTTGGAACAATTCAAATTTGTCTGAAGAACAAGATTCTCACTGCAGCAAAATTAGACTCACCTGAGATAAATCGCCATGACTCAACATGAATTTATCAATAACTAACCAATGAATGATGACTTTAACGCTTAAAGAGCATCATCTTCATTGCCTGATGCTTTTCAACAATGGTGAAGACAAGAGCTGTCCGAGTCCATCAGAAAAACCATTATCAGCAGACATAAAAATTCAAAAGGGTACAAGGCCTTCTCCAGAGACCTCAGCATCCCTGTTTCCAGAGTTTGCAATGTTATTAAGAAGTTAAGAAGAACCTCCGAGGACATGGTGGGAAGAGGAAAATTGATCAAAGGAATCTTTGAAGGTTGGCGCAAACTGTAGAAAAAACACCACGTAAAACATCTAAGGAGCTTAAAGCTGACCTGGAGCAATAAGAGCAATGGTTTCAACCTGTACCATGTGGTGCACACTAACCTGAGGACGAAAACCATGGAGAACCCCATTTTTGAAAGACAAACATAAAACGGCACCAGCAATTTATTTATAGATGATGAAACTTATAAGGAAAAGATGTTCCACAGAATTAAATACGGTGGAGGTTGCATAATGTTATGGGTACCGGAGGCTCTGACCATATTAAAGTGATCATGAAATCGGAGGATTAACATAGTACTTTTGATTGAAAGGTATTTTAAATTTACACAGTGTAAAAGGAATCCTGCAAACGTTCAAGAGTACCAACAAACTACCGTTAAAGAATGGGAGAAATCACCAAAAGAGCAAGAAGCTTATAGATGGCACAAGAAACATTTAGAGGCATCATCAGTGCCAAGGGCTGTGCAACCAAGTAACCAAGTGTTACTGAAGGGACCTTTAATACCATCCAAGTCATGTTTTCTTTTTCCTCTATGAAAAAATAGATGTACTATAAATTGAACAACATCTTTTCGGTTGCACAACGGTTCAACTAACATCCGATAAAATGCTATAAAATTTTCTGACGATCAAAAGTTGAGTAAATTTCACCCAGTATTGTTGGCCAGAACAATAGGCATTTTACAGTGTTATTGATATCTGGAGGAACTGGTTGGTATTTTTGTGGGGGTGGTGGAAAAGATTATAATTTTTTTTCCATTTAAAGTATAAGAAATATGCTCCCTATTTACGTTTTCCTAGTTTAAGTCAATTTTTAAGGAATATATGAGGAATATAAATTGGAGGATGATAAAGCCTGGAAGCAGTGTCCTTATCCAATGGCAAAGTAAACTACATATACATACACACACTCATTCCGTCTCACTGCCCTAGTTAACTACTCATATTGCTAATTTTAGAAATAAATTTTGTTCATTCAAAAAGTTTTACATAAGCAACAGTTTACAGTTGTGACGTGGTACCGCGTTTATGTTCAATACTTTGGAAAATAATTAGCTGCTTCAAGTGTAAATAAATTCCAGGTGGAGAACTCAAGACCACTTTCACTGTTGATAAAGATGAAAAGAAGCTGAGGTTTAAGACAACCAGGAACCCCTCACAACCGTCAAAACTGCTCCATCCCTGTGCATGTTCATATACTTATAGCAGGTTCCCTCGTGCATTCCATGACCATACAGGAGCAACCACAACTCATGTGTTTACATCATCTTGGTTGTTCACAGATCTGGGAAACATCAGCGACGGGTGTGTGGGTCCTACCGTAGTGGGAGCCAGGCAGCCACACTGGAGGGCCGCCTGCTCGGGGCACCCAGGGGTGGGAGCCAGGATCCAAAGGCCACCGACCGGGACCGGCGAGGCTAGGGCCCCCAGTCACCATGAGGTTGGGGTTCAGGCTGCTGGCAGGCACTACAGGGGGATGCATCTGTGTGTACTCAGCCAGCTCCTTGCTCTCCCTACAGACAAAGCAACAAGACTGTGAGGACCAGTAAGGGTCTGGACCACATGTGCCCTGAATATTTGAAAACCGCAAGCCCCTTCCCAACACACACACACACACACACACACACACACACACACACACACACACAATGGACTGACCCAAAATATTCTGCTCAACACTAGAAAGAAACAATTACAGCAAATGAAGGTGCAGAAACATTAATAATAACTTCATTATTAACCACAAAGACAAAAATACCCATAACTTAGCAGTCAAGAATTTCTATACAAAAAATCGTGAAATGATGACAGGTATGACAAACATAGCTGGCCGGCTAATGACTTGATGGGCTTCCCGCATGGTTGGAGAAAAATGGCCCTGAGCAGCAGCCGGATTCATTTGCCGAACCCTTTCTAAGCAATGTGACCGGAGAGCAGCAGCTAAAGAAAACAAAACACCAACAGCGGCAAGGAACACCCCGGCTAAGGCGTCTTGTATCTATGAGCGTTCTGCGGACGAGTGTGTGGTTCTGCGCACGAGTGTGTAGGGTTAGTGCACAGCTTTTCGCCAGCACCGCACTCCACACGCTGCAAAGCGTAGAGGCAACACAGCAACCTCATGTGCACGCAGCGTTACTGTGGCCCCAGTTATCTGCCCATTTACTTTGGCTTTGGAATAAAACGGGGGAAAGCGCTCTCAAAAAAATAAATAAATCTAATTGACGCAATACGCCGATTCGTTTTGGCTGGATACCTTCGTCTTGTGTGTACATACCATGCCGACAGACACATATATACAGTTTATGGAAGAGATGGCGTCATTACTGGACATGAAGATAACAAAAAAGAGGCCAGAAATTATATGTTGCACATGATGCACATTACCACCTCGGTTAGAGTTGGACCATCAAAGTGCAAGTCAAGAATTACAATGGAAGTGAATGAGTGCTCTTGCTCAAAACAAACCAGCAGGCCGGTCACTGCTCATGCTTTGGACTGGCTTCCAGGTCAGCTTTTCATACTCAGTGTCTCCATGTAATCGTTGTTGTCAGGGCAAGAAGACAACATGAACAAAATGAATTGGCCACATTAGTCCTTCTTTTGTGTATCCGTCTGTCTGTGGCCGTCTCACACACACCCTGGCACACACACGCTTGTGCCGTGGCTCGCAAGTCACGTTTTACCAACCAAGACCGGACGCGCCTTTTTATTCCACGGGTAAAATCTGAAAAACTTTTTCCGTCAAAAGCTCGATCTTTATCGAATGCAAATTTCTACTCTGCCGCGCTCTCTCGTCCTTCCCCACCCCTGCTCGAAGTTTCAAACTCGGCAGCAGGGTGGCACTTTGAAAGTCGCGCTAGGAAGGTTCTTGCGAAACCATCTGCGCTGAGCCAAGGCGGCGTGCTGATCAGAAGGCGAGAAACTTTCGTGGATCTGCATGCGGCAGAAGTGGCAGACACAGAAAGAAGCACCTTTCTCCAGAGGCCTCGCTTATAATCTGGTCCATTCCCAGTAAGAGAGCAAATTAATGGTTTCCCAACACTTCATTGCGGGCTCCTTGAGGTGTATTTTTTATTATTATTATTTTTTTTGGCCTACTAGAAACATGAGATGCGTTTCTTTCAAGCTGGCCTTGGCATTCGGCTTCACCGAGCGTGACTCTGGAAAATCTAAAGCAAGTGTCATAGCTGAAACATCGGCATTTGTTTATGAGGCACAAAAGCCCTGCTTGCGGGAGATAGGTCTTAGTTACATATAGAACTGGGGGGTGGGAGTCTCTTTAACAAGTAACCTTCAAAGGACAAACACCCACGCTTTTATCAGTCCTTATCGTTGGCTTCCACATAATAGAGTCGAATCTCAATTTCAACATCATTCTGACCGCCCCCAGCACGTGCACTCTCTCACACACATACACACACACACACTTTCCAGAAAAAGAGCGCAAGCTTTTTGTTCCAGCTTTATGGCTTTATTGTTCATCCTGCAGGTGCAAACCCAAAGGCCCATCACTAAGGTCACGCATTGGAAAAATAAATGTCATGAACCAAGGTGCAGAAACAATGTGGCTCCTCCATTTCCTGTTTTCCAGGTTTGCATTGCTGGATCATATTTTAAGCAATTCATAGCCCAAAGTCCAAGGGGAGTACATTATTGTGGAAATCAATAGTAACAACAGTACATAAGAGTGGGGGAGGGGGTTCAAACAATAACTCAGTTTATTTGCTTTAAGCCTTTGTTTCTATGTAATTCTATTTGAGGACAGGTTAATTTATAAAACACAAACTTTGTTTTTCTCCAGGAGGCATCATCGAGGAAAACGGTTTATACATTTTACGCCGCGCAAACTGAAAAATACATGACACACACAGACGTCATACGTACTATGTTCGTGCTTGCGCGGAAGGTTGCTGGTTTACCCCGACCCTGTCATAATCACATGATAATGGTATGGTTCGTTCACACCACAAGAGTGAGTGACACAGGACCACAGACGTCCCCCCTGGCTCCCCGCCCAGCCCTCCCCACTTACCGCAGCAGCTTCTCCTGCTCTCTCTCCAGGCGTCCAGCCAGCAGACGGTCGTCACGGTGACGGACACGCTCGTCCCCTCTGTCATCCTGTTGACGGCCTGAGGCTAAAATAAATTCGGAAGGGGAGTATGGACAGCATGAATTTTTTTTACCCCCCTCAAGGTGTTCGTTCAGCACGAGCGGTGAGGACAAAGATCACAGGCCTCTCTGAAACACAACCCACAAAACAACACCGCTTCAAACACAACCCTGGTTTGCTCCAAATCGGACCCAAAGGGGGCCTAGTGGAGCACGTTCTGCTCCCCAGAGTTACATAAAACCCCAAAACACAGCATGGGTTACAGCATATGTGCATGTGCTCAAGCAGCTTAGCAAGTGTGGGCAGCTAAAGATAGGCGCTCCACATGTCCACCTTTGTGACACCCTTCCGTTGCCATGCTGAGGCCCACAAGCCAGCTGGGCATGTTGGAAGAAGACGCACAAATTATCACTGCGGGCAAGACCGAAAGGGCCTTGGGAATTATTCAAGACCCATGAAGATGCATGTTATGAGCGTATGAACATTAACACTTAACATGGCCTTTATGGCGTGTAAAGTAATGTGTACAAAATTCAGGATAACAGATTGTAAAATGACGGCGCTAATCTAAACCTTCAAATTAAAATATCTATTTCTAGAGCAAGCTGAGATGAACCCGGGCCTTGTTATAATATGCAACATCTTTTGAGGACTGAAGTCGTAGTCAGCTTGATCATTGGGTGAAGGAGGCAGAAAAAATTACTTGCCAGGGCTATGGATGCCGATTTAAAGAAACACGGAAACGTGGGTTTCGTGTTAAGTTCGGAAATTTTCCCAAGTGCTCACTTTCTCACAAACTTTGGAACCGGGGACCAGCACAGATCAGCCATACGCTGAAGGAGATACCCCCTCATAAGAATTTCAGTTAGTTTCCTAGGTTACAAAAAGCCAGGCCCGAATGCTAAGCCTTTTTTAGTCCACAAACACTACAGATTAGTACGCTAAACCCTGCTTTTTATTTTTTAAATACTCCGCAAATTCAAACATTCTCCTTGCAGCGCAAGCAGACTAATGTTATTTCTACAATCCCCTGGCAGAAGGGGAGGAAATAAATTAATGCTTTTCTCCTCACTCTCCCAAGGCTGACTCTATTGCTTAGCAACAAACCCAGAGGCCTATTAGAATGCAGGCCCTGTTTGCAGCTTTTAGTTCTGCTCACTAAATTACATTTGATGCAGGCAAAGCAGTGTCTTAGTCAGTGAAAAGATTTAACAAACTGTTTCCCCGTTACTGACGGCAGCTGCTCTGGGCCAGAGAGAAGCTCCGGCAACATGGAACCATCCACAGCAAGCTTCCCATATGGGGTCTTGATGAGCGAGCGACCCCACAGATGTCCAGAATGTTCTTAAAAGGCAAGTCAGGTGGGAGACAGGCGGTCATATGACCGTGTAGGCAGGTAAACTGGGGCCTGCTATGTTTAGGGGAAAGGGGGGCCAGCGATGACCATAAAAAAGGGTGCACTGGCCAGGAAATGATTCCTATCAGTGTGCGTCGCCATGTTTGCGAGATAGTTGTAGATACTTGAGGGAGGTGTACCTTTGACACTGCCCACCAGCAGGGGTCGGTCCCGGTCCACTATGTTTGAGCTGGGCTTGCTGTTGCTGTCTTTCTGACGGGCGACTGCCACCGCAATGCCCACGGGTGGGTGTCTGACTTCCACTTCCCCCTGGGGGCCAATGCTCTCGCGCCCAAAGGACTTGGCGCTCTCAGGTCGCTCTGGATCTCTCTTGAGCTGCTTTGCAGGCTGGGGTGGCGGGAGAGGCTGTGCCTTGGACCCCCCAAGTGGACTGGTTTCCAACTTCACACTGCCCAGGCCACCAAAAGGGTACTTGGTTTCGGAGGCGTGCCTAGCATTGGGTTCTTTGGCAAAGCTGCCGCTGTACTTGATCAGGCTCTGCATGGCAGATACCTCTCCTCGAGCACCAGGAGCGGTACCTTCTGAGACCCCCCCACCTGCAGACCCTGGCATCACTGGGGGGTCCAGGAACGCTTTCTTTCCTTCCTCGTCCCCCCGGCTGCCATGCCCATGCTGGGAAACCAGCACCGCCATCTGATTTGAGGCATAGTTGCCCATTTCAAAGGGCTTCCACTTGAGGTCTGTGGACGGGAAACCCTTCAGAGGGTACTGGTCCGTGGGACCCCTGGTGGGGTCGGTACCATTGTAAACCTTGGCTGACTCTCTTATGGAGGGCCTGGCCATCCGATCACGTTCCTGGCTCCGGTAATCAGTTTCCAGGCCCACTGCGATGACATCTTTGGGTGTGGCACTGGTTAAGTCTCGAGCATCTGGGCTGTGACCCAGTTTGCGCATGTACATGTCAGGGGGCAGAGGCCGTTTCACGGCCAGAGAGTTTGACCTAATGACAGAGCCCTCTTCCCTCAGCAGTTCTACTCTCTTACCGTCTCCGTGAAAAGACTCCAGCAAGTAAGGAGGTCGTGAGGGATCCAGCACAGTCTTCTCAGCCCCTACCTGCAAGCCACCAAGGCGAGCACCATTCCTCTCACTGCTTCTGTCATTTTTGTTATCCCTGGCCTGAGAAGCTATCTGAATGGGCCCGTTCTTCTCATCGTAAACCTCAACGGAAGGCACAAATGTAGGTGCAATCACCCTGTGTTCTTTCCCCACTTCCCTCCCTCCAGTGGGATGGGGAGAGTAGAGGCTGGGTGGTGGGTTCGTGCCAGAGAAAATAAGTCGAGAAGGCTGGGGGGGATTACTGCGAGGGGAGGGGCAGCCATAGGACACACCCAGGTTCCCTGCAGACGTTACTACAGAGTCACATTTCTTCAGTTTGTCAGGATAGGAAAGAGCCCCTGGACGTAGATCCTCCCACTCGTGTGTTGCCCCCCTGTCACATCGCTCCGGCTCGATGCCCTGATACCGTGGGGTGCTGCTAACACTCCTGCAGTTTGCAGGCGAGGGGGGCCGTGGAGGGAGATTCTTGAGCTTGGGTTCGTTGCTTGTCGAAGATGGATGCTCTTCAAGGAAAGGTGATGTGGGTGGCCGGTCAGTGCCACCTGGTCTCCTCTCTTCTTCTACTTTCACTTCCTGGGTAAGGTCCACCACACTGCGTGGCCTGGCTTCTTCCCTGAGCCTCTCCTTTTCCTTGCGGGGAAGCAGGGGACCAGATTCGCTCTTGTAAGGCTTTTCCCTGCTGATGTCCCTGGCAGAGTCCTTGGCCCCCTTTGGATGCAAAAGGACCTCCTTCTCCCTGGACAGAGAGCTGGGTATATGAATGGCTGTGGTCCTGGAAGACGGGGGCTGGGAGTGGAGTGTTGACTGTGCTGAATGCCCTGGCAGGTAGAAGCCATCTGTAAGACATAAAAAAAAAAAAAAATATATATATATATATATATATATATGTTTTCCTGTCCCAACATATCCTCTGTAAATTTAAGAGATAGTAAATAGCCATTGCGATGGTTTACTACAGCACTAGGATTAAAACATTCAGTTCATTCATCATCTCAGGCTGTAGAGGAAAACCCACCCCTCTCCCCCTAACCGAACCGTGTTCCAGTGGCATCTCCATTCAAAAGCATGCAGTACTCATGATGTGGAACCACTGCTGCATGGAAACACCAAGTCACACCACATCACTGGCATTTCTGTTCGGCTCAGCAGAAGTAGAAACTGCTTTGATAACACCCGGCAGTGTTTCTTTCGGCTGAACAGCAGCCAACTGTGGGGTCCCAGGCTCAAGCCTGCTGGAAAATCAAGGTAGTAACACAATCTATCCTAACACGATCCTGCTGCGGAGACCCGTGTGCAAGCACAGACCCTCCCTGCAGAGTACACAAACCACAGGAATTGTGGCAGAAAACTCAGATAATGGGGGGGGGGGGGGAGATGAGTGATCATTAACAAATAAAAATGCTTTCTATGACAAACAAGCGGCAAAAGAAGTCAATCTATTATTTGGCTTATACATTACTGTTTGTTGGTCATGGTATTAGGCTATGCATACACCGATGTAAACAGAGGCATGCGGCAAATACTAACCTTTTTGTGAGTCAAAGAGCGGGTGCTGGCCGAGCTGGGCATGAAGGGGGCTGCCGCTGGGGGCCTCGATGGGTCTAAGAGGAAGGTAGGGGCTTGCGTACAAACTGCTGGGCAGGGGAGGGAAACCTGAAAGCACAAACAGCATCGGGTTAAATCACAGCCTTCTGTTCCTTCACGGTTCGGCATTAATGTTTTGCATTTGACTGTTCACAGGATAGGAAGATTTTTACATGTCCCATCTAACTTTGCACGTCTCCGAAGACAAAAGCGAGTAAACATCCAGGCTTAAAACATCATCTAATGGACAGGATCTCAACACAAACAAGTGTACCGACAGTGCTGTTTTAATCCAAGCACAAACTGCACTGAGGACAAATGACTGAATATAAATTTAATACAGCACTAAAACAGAGATTATGTAGTACACATAACAGCTTTCTTTGACAAGGAATTGCCCGGAATAGCAAGACATGGGAGTCCTTTGCTTCAGTTTTGACAAATGTAGTCAGTCACGAGCAAGAAAAATTATTTTTAAATAAAAATTGTAATGAAAGTGAGACAATGACATGAAGTGAAGCACATTTACGAAAAGTCTGCAACATAAAGAAATACTCCAAAATCGCACGAAATTGAAACCGTTTTGCTTTCATTTTGACATATTTGGGGACCTGCTAGCAAGAAAAGGATTCAGAAACAAAAATACCCGTTACAATGAAACATGGTACTATTTTACCTTAATTTACCATGCACCTGTGCGTTGAACAGGAAAGGCAACGATTCTACGTGTCTGCGAAAATTTAAGCAAATGTCGAGCCCTATTCCTCAATGAGTAGCCACATTTGGAAAATACATAAGCTTTAACATATTCTACAATATATTTAATATGTTCTTTAATAAAATATATTTTCATTCCTTCTAACTGACAAACTGGGTGTTTTTGGTGTTTTACAGTATCAGGACACAAGATTTGCCAACATCTGTGGAAGCATAACACTGTGAATTACACCGTCACGTAGGCAGAAGGCTGAAAGGTCTGCTCTCCACCGTCCGCTACGGACACAAGTCCACCACAAAGCGCGTCTCGGGCCATCTGCATCTAACCACAAGGTTACGAGTTTCCTCGTGTCGGTGTCGCTGGCCTGGTGCACGGCAAAATGTTGGACGAGGCCACCAGGGAGGAAGGAAGGGGAAAAAAAGACAGAATAAAAAGAGGAAGTCTGTGAACTTAACCTGCGATGTTAAAAGTCAAAGCGAGCCTCGCGAGTCCCGCAGTCACTCGAGTGAGCTCGCGGCTGCCGCGCAAACCCACCGCAGCGCTGTTTGGGAAGCGTGACACCCACAAGGCAATGTGAGCTCTGCCCCATGAAATATGTCTTCTCAAAGCAAGCTTGTTTCAAGAGTGCAGCAGTCCATAACAATTGCAGGCACATCACAGCGGCTTAGCAGTCTGGAGAAGGTCACACACCAACGTTAAAAACTGATGGATTGCAAACAGACGCACCGCAGGCTTTTTATTAACAAAAGCGTATCTTTGCGAAAAATGTGTCACGCATGCCGTTTGCCTGCGATGCGTCGCTACCCCGCTCAAAGTCTGTTCCCCATCGGACAGCTTCGGGCTCTTAGCGTTAATGGCGGGATTCGAACCCGCGTGCTGCCTGTGCGCACAAAGAGCCAGCATGGACAAAAGGTCAAGCACTCTACGAGTTTGAAATGAAAGGGAGCAGCGGCGCAGAGAATGAGCCCCCTCCCGCGGCCCTGCGGGCCGTCTCGCGTTACCCAGGGTGCTCGGGTTCCGGCTGAGGCGGGCAGAAGCGCGGCGTTTGAGCTGGAATGGTGGACAAGATCCCAGAAGGGCCCTATTCTCTTACAGCGTATCAATCTTTCACATAGGAAAAAAGAAACGAGTAGCGGTGCGGCTAAAATTCGCCGCGCGATTATATGCTGCGCTGTGTCAAAACAGCAGACGCAAAGGGAACTGACACTCTGAAGCCATGTTCGGAAAAGCGAGCAGAATAAAGGGGACGCCGGCTAGGCGCATCGATCCGTTCCTAAGTCCGCAGGAGGGCCACCGAGTTATAGGCCTGAACCGCTTTGTTGGGAAAGAGATGACAGCCAGCAATAATAACAGAAGTGATCGTAATGGAGTTAAGGTCAAGTCAACACCCTTCAAACAGACCTGACACGGCGTGCTTTGTTTCATTAATGTGAAGTGCTTTTATGCCACGCAAACTGGAATGTGTGCGAAAGCCTGTCAATAAAGGACGTTGCTCCGCTGTTAGCAGATAATAGCGGCGAGGTCCTGCAAGTACAAGCGGTCAGAGGTCAGGTTTTCTTAATGACTGTTTCTAGGGATCGGCGGGGGGGATTCACGTCTGTTGGCTGAAACAAAGAGGGAGCCGGGGCTCGGGCGGACGCGGTCAGCGGCCGCTTTTCAGCTGGGCATCCGGTACGTTTCAAAATGTGCCAGTCTTTTGGTGAGAATGCCTCGCTGCAGGTGGAGATGAGCAGAAATAAAGAGAGGAGAACATCACGCGTTCGTCTTCCACAATTGCAGATCTTTATAGAGGCCTATTCTGATGTGGCCAGATGAGCGGATGACACACGTTCAGTGTTAATTCCCACTTAAAAAGAGACTATCTTACATTTTAACATCTAAATTTATTATTGCGTAATTACATTCATTTACCAGATTTAAAAATCACACAGGAAACAAGAAGTTCATATCGGGATGGTCGTCCGTAATTCCGTGGCTAAAAGTTGGCTCTCAAAGCGGTAACCTCTTCCATCGCACGTTCACCGGCCCCTTAAAGGAGGCACAGCCCACACAAAAGCCCAAAACTCACACTGCTGGCAGCAATCTGACGCTCGACTGTGCCCGGCCTTGATCGTGCAATATTCTGTGCCACAAAGAAGCCGCTCATCCCTGTCAGCATCTGGGTTTGGAACTCGCATCTTCTAGGACACAAAAGCCGCCTGCTGAAGTTGGGCTCATCTGGGCTCGGCTGACTTCTTGACATTCCGATCGAGTAATCTGGTAAATAAGTGCCAACTGCTAGACTAGCATTGCTATTTCCATACTTCGGCAAAGAAGCGCGCGGTCCCGTGTGTGGCACCTAGTGATTTATTCAAAGCCGAACCTCCAAAGAATAGAGGTCGGGTATGAGGCGGCCTGACTGTGAAAAGTACCCTAAGTATATTTATACATTCATCATAGGCAAAAATAGAGAATCGCCACGCTAAATCGAGGTACCATTATGGTACAGAAGACTGGTGCACACAGTACAATTTTTTGCCAAGTGGATTTGTTTGCATGGAGCAATCAAAATAAAAAGTACATTTGGACTTAATTTAAAACCCCATCACAGACCCAAAATTATGGGGGACTGTAACAAATATATAAAACTGCTCCAGATGGGGCTACGCTTTCGTCTTTGCTGAGGTTAAAGACCAGGGGGCGGATGAAAGGAGGGGCGCAAGTGAATCAAAAATCAGAACGAGGAGAAGAGGCAGAACGTCAGCCTGTTGTACTTTCACCTATTCACGTGGGAGGACAATATGATATCAGCGAATGGTTCAGACTGTCATCATTTCCACACAGTCATCGCCAAAATCCAGCAAATCAAACGCTAAACCTCATGCCTAGGGGTTGCGCTGCAGTGAGTGCAGTCAGAGGGAAACTTTAGGACTCAAAGGTGATCCTGGTGAAAATGATTCAGAGCTGCGGCGACAAGAATACTTACAGATACTGCAGATGGCAGACAAAAAAAGGTTCCTGTGACTCGACCAAAAGAAGCATCGATTTAACTTAAATTTTAGCGTCGATCCTGAATCTCTGTAAACCCCCGCGAGGAGAAAGTGCTGTTGAAACACCCCGCTGAAACGCATAAGTACGCGACCGCTTGAAGTTTAAATAAGAGGCAGTCATGTAGACCTGGTTTAGGGACCCAACCAAACTGTGAACAGGTAGTGAAGCAGAGGCCAAAAGGGCAATCTTGCTATGCTTGGGCATGAAACTACAAAGTTTGGAAGCACGTCTATAAAAAGGGGGGCCGAGTGCTGTCAGCAATGAAGTCTCCTAAAACAAAGACTTTATGCTAAGCAGCCCACACTAATACCAAAATTGGGCCCCCCGTTACTCCGTCAGTTGGGGGTTATTCCCAAACAATGGGAATGCCTGCCCACTTTTAACACACAACAAAAATGTTCCAACAACCTTTTTTTCACCTAGCTGCAGGCCTGCTAGGTGAAAAAAACTAGTGAGCAGTCCTTCCTGCCACAGTATTGGAACCAGGTGCATTAGAATAAAAACATTTGTTTAGACATTTTCACATATGAGCAGATGTGCTGTGAAGAACTTCGATGCGCCTGGTTCTCCTAAAAGTCCCTCTGATTAAAGTCAGTCTGACCAGATATATTTATTTTGGACTCGCACCACCTAATTTGCGGAGGATGTCGATTTATGGAATATAAATTTAAAGCGGAAAGGATGCAAACTTAGACTCGAGTATCTACTTAATTCTCTGGGGCAAAGCCTGCGCTACGTGGGGCAACTTGGTGAGCCTGGCAGGGATCTGGGATCCAGTTGGGTAACCTCCAAGGGACGGCCTACCCTGTACATAGTCACAGAACTAAGAAATAACAGTAAAGAGTGTCTGCAACCCAAAGGTCTCAGTTTTTTGTTGTAAACGAAAAACCATGTATAATAGCAGAAAAAAGTTCCAACTTCAATGAGGAATGCATCATTTGCTTCCCCTTTGGGAAGTTTTAACCAATAACCCTCGACGAAAGCTTGAGCAGCAGCCACAAACTGCCCTGCAATAAGATTTTAACTCCAGACCCTATTCGCTTCTTCATCTGTCACGTGCCTAATTTCACAGAAACCCCAGTCCTGATTTATGAGCGTCCAAAAGCATTTTTATTGCCCAGACTGCACCAGCCCAAGTGTGCTTGCAGACATGAAAGAGGTTTTGGCCAATATGGAAGCCCTAACCTGCCCCGGCTCTACTTTTGCTTTTCACAAACAAAGCAATCTCTCCCATCTGGCACCGCAAAGCTGATTTCAGTTACTCGGATGTCACAAGGCACATTTATTCAAATTAATTTCAAATACAGATCACTTTAAAAGCTGCCCAACCCATTCTGCCACTGATGGCTGTTTTTTATTACTTTGCTCAAATGCAAACCAGGCCTCGGTATCGCAGGGTTGCACATCTCTCTCTTTCGTCTCAGCCCATTGATCTCCAAAGAATGGGCACCAGTCGGTAAATCGAATACGCGGAAGCGGTGCTCGGGCTCGGTCTTCACGACCGCGTTCGCCGCGTAGAAAGAGGTAAATAAGGGCTGGACGTTACCTTCGTGAGGGTGGGATGCCCAGAGCTGAGCCATCTGCAGATTTGTGGAGTTGGGGGCTCTGAAGGATGAGTCAGAAGACATAGGGCTGGGTGTAGCATGTGGGTGGGAGGAGCCTACATAACCCCCGAGGAAAGGGGTGGAACCACCTGGAAAGGCATCACCTACAGGCAACAGAAGGAGGGATTGTTAATGCTATCGCACAGCATTTTGCACGAGTAAGCAACAAAACTTATCTGCTATTATGGCACTGCCCTGCAAAAAAAACAAAAGATCAATCACAATAAGATTATCTCTCAGCATACCCTTGTGACTTCTCTCGAGTTTCGACCGCGGCCAATAATCGGCGGCAAACTTTTTTTCGCATCTGTTCTACTTTCATCAAAGTGGACGGCTTGCGTGGAGGCAAGAGACCGCATTCGTAAATTGCGCACGCTTGTAAACAAATGTCCCGAATGGTTATTGCTCAGCCTAAATGTTATGTTAACCACTGTCATGATGGGCACCACATGGGCAGTTTGAAGGGCAGAACCGATATAAATAAAAGCCTCTTCCATCCACCAGCTTTGACATTTGTGCTAGGAGAGTGGTAGGGGGTGGGTGGTGGTAGTGATGTTAGCTTCACAGAGGCACTTGCTTGCACTTTCCAGAAAGGCCTCGTAAAAACACTGACTATCAACCAAGGCTTTCTCAGCACTGGTGGGCCATTTACACTACTTGCAAGCGGTCATATTTTACTGACAGAACGCGCATGCGTGCTAAAGGCTTGCATCGGTATCATTAGACCACATCCATGAAGACTTCAGCGGTTATCAAAATCCTGCAGACAAAAGCTGCACTCAAAGGAAATGTCCTCCCCGGTCAAGCCTTGCCTTTGTCCGTGTCTACAGAGAACTGACGCAGGTTTGCATATAAAACACTGACACCTCTTCAACCAGGGTTATCTTAAAATCTATGCACGGGGGTCACTTCCTGAGAGCTCTTGGTCAGTACAGCTTTAACATATGTAAACAATGCATTAGCACAACAAGGGAAAAACGGTCAACAACTCACGAGCAGATGCACGAGCTTTTGACTTCAAGGGTGGCTTGAGCTGCAAAGGGTTAATCTCCATACTGTGCTCGGCTGTTGAAGTCACAGATGGGACACGGAAGGGGTATTTTGGACTTGAAAATGAACTCAAAGGTAGATTTTATGTTACCTGGACACTTAAGCTGGCTTTCTAATGAATGACCACCAAAAAAAGGAAAGAATCAAAGTCTACATGGCAACTGCAAATATTCGCCTCTCTTGAGCAACTGAATGCATGTAATTTTAATGTTGGATCCTCCGGCTGCCCTCATGGGAACTGATGGGCAACCATAGTGCCTCAAAAAGTCCAAAACAGCCTACATTAAAATTCAAAATCCAGCATGTGTGATGCGGTGTAACAGAGAAGGTCGATTCATTTAGCAAACCATCATTTGAACGTTCAGCAACAAGAACTGGCTAACCCTCAACTGCAGCGCACTGCTGACAAAATACTAAAATACCAACTCATTTTGGTGAAGGCGGTGAGCAGCGCAATGCTTAGAACTCAAATTGTTGCACCACATATCCTGTTTTAATATTGTTTTAACAATACTGCAAATTGCAGGTAGACCCATTCATTCTGGGGTGCATACTGCAAATTGCAGGTAGACCCATTCATCCAAAATTTCAACCATCATCGCAAGATGCCGACAGGGGTGTCCCACCTGCTTTGGTGAACTCCCTAACCGCAGCACCGCGTTGCTTCCCAGAACATAAGTGGTACCGCATGTCATATGAATAAAACAAAGCCTCAGAGAGACATCGTGCCTTCTGGCAGTCCGTCAGCAAACCGTGCAAACGGCAAGAAAGCCGCACAAAACGTGAGTTTCAATCCCGTTTCTGGTAAACTTGGAGAAAATTATGGTCTTCTAGTGGACTTCGAGTGGACTGTTATAGTGGAGCATTCCAACTTGGTAAGGTCACTTATAAGGCAGAACATCAAGGGTGGTCCACTATTGAACTTCTACAGTTATCTGCTTTTCCCGTCACTCTAAAACATGCCAGCATCAACCTGCGTAAATGTTTAAACTCTTAGGAAACTTAATGACCTTTATGACCAAAGTTACTGTCTAACCACATTTCATTACAGTTCCCTAAATGTCCCATCAGAAGCACAATTTGTGTCCACCTGAATTTGGTCTTCTCCGAAGCTACAGCAGAGAGGCCTCATTTTTAAATACAAGACAGCACAAAAGAGCAAATAACACAAATCACAGACAAGTTAAGCTCACGTGGTATACATTAAAATAACAGCTTCCGTAAATAACCCAAACGTTTGAAAATCCGAGCTTCTTGCTCACCAGATCAATTCTTCCTCAAAGACGCCGTTTACAAAATATAAATTCCAAAAAATGAAGTTCGGCCGCTTATGATGTAGCAAGCAGCAGGATATTCAAGGGATGTGTTAATCCTAGGGAAGAAAAACAAATGTCGGGATCCAGAGACAATATAAAGCTGGACAGAGATTAAATAGGAGGCCAAGTCTGGATGTCCTGTCAGGCCAGGGGCTTCCCTCCTGCATAACTGAGATTAAGCATCAGGGTGTATTTGGTAGGCCTTCCATCTGACAAAAGCGACCAGTGAAGTACAAATCCTGTCCATTAAAACTGTTAACCTGAAAATTAGATACAGATCTGGCAGCTAAAAAGCCTCATTCACTGACATTTTGTTAAATAACCTAGCTTTTTTTTTTTTTTTTTTAACAATAGTCCTTTGTCAGAGTGCATCAACCTAACCTTTCAGCTAGGTCCATTGTAAGCATTACAAACTTAATCTGCAAAGTCTTTTTTTGCACTTAAAAAGTAATGTGCAAATTGTAAATTAACAAAGAAGG
Source organism: Heterotis niloticus (assembly GCA_018136845.1). Classification (NCBI taxonomy): domain Eukaryota; kingdom Metazoa; phylum Chordata; class Actinopteri; order Osteoglossiformes; family Osteoglossidae; genus Heterotis; species Heterotis niloticus. The sequence goes on from CM030896.1 coordinate 25,899,383, forward strand.
AGGCCGACAAAGCATTTATGTCCAACTTCGCACCCGCCTGTCCATTCCAGTTAAAATGGCTTTGTTCCATACGGGAGAAAACTCATCCTTTGACTGCTACCCTAAACTGCGTGTCCGTGCCTGTTGCTGGTTTCTGTAGTTTTATTTACTTATTTATCATCTTTTTTTGGCTTCAGTTCTCCAACATGCAGTTTCATTGTACTTGAGATGCTGCCCCCGCTTCTGACCATATGACCATGGCCAGAAGCCGCTGTGGCTATCAGGCTTGCATAAGAAGGTCAAGAGAGTGAGGTAGAAGAGAGAAAAACAAAAGGAAACCTGCACGTCTTCCCTGTGTAATAATTTTCGGTACCACAGAAATTTCAGTCAACCTCTGTAAAGCAGGCCATACATCGCAAGGACGAACGCGTGCTTTTCTGACTAAATCTCCTCATTGACTCGCATTCGCAACACCACCCAAACCTCCAGCATCTCCTCCCTCTTCCGAAGGCGAGGATTCCAGCGTGAGATTTCAAGTTGTTTACAGAAAAATGTCCTCTCGGTGATCATTCTGTTTCAACAAGACAGTCGTCCCCAGGCTTTGCAATGTGTGCGCTGAGTCCAGGTGAGTCAATGAGAAAGACTCCAGAAAAGGCCAAATTCCTGCTCTCTCTACAACTATGCAGGGCTGAAGCCAAAGCCGCAAAGAACCTCCTTGCATCCCTCCCGACAGGCAGAGGTGACAAGATAATTGCAGCCTCTGCTAGGAAGCTGGCGCTGCCCGAAGACATGAATCTAGGGTGAATGTGGAAATGTGTGCCCTTCATGGGCCAGTTAATGCACAGCCGAGTCATATCTTGTCTACACAGTTATGCATGCATGTCAGCGTGGAGAAACACTGTCTGCACATTCATTTGGTTTTCTCATCTTGTAGCGCTGAAATGCCGTGCTTTCAATTCGAAGGCTTTACAGAAACCATCTCAAGCGCAATTGTCTCCCAGCTACTTCAGCGCCACGTTTACCGTCGCATTACCGTGTGATGAAAGACAAACTGGCACTTTTCAAAAAACATCCGAGGCAGCAGGCCGGGGGTACACCCCTGAACATTTGCTTTGCATTTTACACCGAGGCAGAGATCTGATCATCCACCATCCATCATCCACCTGATCCGCTCTCTGTGAGTTGAGTCCTCGTTGCAATGAGCTTTACAGAACTACCCTGGAATTACAGCTTTATGCCACTGTCCAGCTGCCAGCTGGTTCTGTTAGGGAAAAGAATGAATCTGCTTTTGAAAAAAGTTTCTGCTCATCCCCAACACAAACACGCAAACACGCTTCCTCCCATGACGTACGCAACTCACACATCGACTGTGTATCTTCGGCTGCTCTGGGGAATCCTCCTCTTGTGCAAAGGTGAGGTTTTGCCCCGACGTCAGCCGAAAATCAGTACACTACACTTTCCTCCATATACTCCTCCCTTCAGTAAATTATACTTTCCTCCCTTTGAGCAGTTTGTCACATGCATGCACAAGCACATGTACATTTTGCAGTAGCCGCTGGGGAAAGTGAGCCAACCTTTACACAGAATATCAGCATGATGCAGGGAAGATGACTCATTTACAGGCAAACCTCACCTTCACAACACAGGCTTGCAGCAAATTTGGCAAAATAAAAGATATTTGTGCATATTGATGTCCATCCACTCAACCATTATCAACAACAACTGGTCCAGTGCGATTGGTGTGGAGCTCATCCAGGAAGCCAAGAGCATGGTGAACGGCAACCCAGTCTATCACACTGCAATTGCACAATCATTCATTCACATATACAAAAAAAGGGCATTTAGAGTCCTGAAACCCGAAAAACACATTACTGAAGGTTTGGTAAGAGTCCCAGAACACTCAGAGGTAATACACGCAAGCACGGGGAGAACAAGCTTTGCACAGACTGAGCTTGATTCAAAAGCAGATGCAAAGCCATAGCCCAGGAGCTGCAAGGCATCAGCTCCGTACACTGTACCACCATTTTTCTCCTATCCATTTATTTGGAACTTTAACTACAACCTTTGAGATGTTCCCACTCCTTTGTGCATTGGTGGTTCAGCAGTGGAGCTGACGCGCAGCCTCAAGTGGCCGAGAGTACACATCACCGCACACCTCTCCCGAAACCACAACACAACCCACATGACGAAGAAGACACAACAGCACCTGCACTTCCTAAGGAGACTGAAAAGAGCTGGACTATCATCACTCATCCTTACCAGCTCCTGACATCCTGCATCAGTTTGCTATGGGAACTGCACTGCCTCTTACCAGGAAGCTCTACAGTGGTTAGCAATTACTCTCCAGTCCATCGCCAAGACCTCACTGCCCACCATCCAGACCACCTCCACCTATACGCACTGTATCCTCTCAGGCTCTGCACCCTCTGTTTCCACCGCTGCCTTCTGGAAAACGCTATTACTACTTGCCAGCCAACACAAGCAGGCTCAAGAACAGCTTTTTCAGCAGGCTAACAAATTCCCGAACACACAGGGAGTGGTCACTACCATCACCGCCGCCAGTGACCCTCACTCCCGCTGCACGATGACTACCGACTATTTGTTCTTTCTTCACCTTGCTTATTTAACATGGTGGTCTTGATGGTCCACGAGAAACAATGTTTTTATTCCCTCTCCTACATACATTTGTATAAAGTGACAATAAATTGAACTTTGATATTCTTTATTACCACCTCTCTGTGTACTATTGGTAGGAATGAGTCTTCAGTTCCAAAAACGGAAGGCTATTTTTTTAAAGATATTTTCCTACACTTTGTGGAACCACTGCTGTTTCTCACTGAAGTAACTGTACACTTATTCTAACCCAATCAGATCACACCAAATCAAATGCATCCAGTAATTTTAGCCCATAATAGTCCCTTTTTCCCCCCTACAAATTCAATTTTCATGAGGCTGTTAAGTTAAAAGTTGTATCTTGTTCCAGTCATTTTGTACCACCCCATTGGTCATGGCTCGTAATGACGCTAATGATCAGGGACTTTCCAAATAGTAAATCATATTTCCAAAATTGACAGCAAGCCAACCACAGAACATCAGGCTTTCTTAGCAGGCAATCGCACTTGAAAGGGTCGTGTAAAGTGCACTCAGACTCTTGTACGGTAAAGGGGGGAAGGGCAACGTGGACGGAGACCTCGCGTATACTTCAGACGTTGAAAAGGTGTGAACAGGTTTCAAATAGGACTGTAAAAAAAAAAAAAAAAAACTGCCATACGGTTCTATTGCCAATCTGAGGATCTGCTTGTCACAGTGCTGGATCTGGCAGGAGCCAATTTTTCAGGAACTAAGAACATCAATCGCACACAAATGTCTGTATTCCTACCGCGGGGCCTTCGCACCTCGGTTCGTGCTACCGCCTTTAGCGCTGTTTTGCAAATCTACTCTTTTATATCAGCTCTTCTGAGTAATTTCTCATAGTGAATTATGATATAAATTGAACCTTTATTAGTTTTACATTTGTAATTCATAAAATAGATTCTTCTTGGTATTTATTTACTATTATTAAAAGCATAAGGAATGCTTTTAGATTATGTTGTGCGTGCATGGTTTTCAAGCTCCATTTATGCAATATGCTGTATTAATGATCTCTTATGCCGCTGTTTCATTAAGCTCTCGGTTTCCCACGAACATATCCAGAGCCCAATTCGAGGTATTACTGTGCGCAGTTCCTGGAGTTCACAGGCACAGCTGTATTGCTGAGATTCTCACATTGGCAATCCAAATATTGCTGCTTAGGAACACAGAACTGCTTTGTTTATGGAATCTTTATTGCAAAGATAGATTTAGGCTTTACATTTCTATCCAACTACGCTGCTGAAAAGATATTTATTGGATTGTAAAACTGGATTGCGCCCTTTCCATCAAGCACAATTCCTTAAAAATTGCAGCTGCATGCTTTTTGTTTAACACCCATTAGCCTAATATTGCCTTATTTCCTCAAATTAACCAGAAGAAGAGTGAAGGGGTCTTTCTGCAAGCCTATATGAAGTCTCCTTCACCGCATGAGGCCAGGCGGACATATCGGTTTATCGAAATAGTGCACTGTTTTCTTAGGTCTCTATTCAAATGCACACTGACCCAGAAGACCACGCTAGAGCCAACGGAGTTCACGTTTGACAAAACCCCACGCGAGTTCAACTGGAGACCAGGGCTTCACCGCAGTCTATACAAAGAACTGATAAACTAGACTGCGGTGGATATGTCTACTTCAGCCGCATTCCTCTGAGACACAGATGCTAGGTTGCCCATGTCATCAAGAGCAAATAAAAAACAGAAGCAAATATGATTTCCATCATGAGTCATCGTGATGAGGATGAGATCATCATCCTTGTACTGAACTGCAAAAAGTACTAACATGGCAACGTCCCGATGAGGTAACTTGTTAAGGTGCTCCCTCTACCATGTTCTCCAGCACTCGGGCATCAATTCTTTCAGTTAAACAAAATGCAAGTTTCTTCATTTACAATCACTTCCAAGAAGCAGAAAGAACTTTCTAATCTGGAATAAGGACAGCAAACATCACTTACCCAACCAAACAGGTATCAAGATAACCATGGGGTGGGAAACACCGCCACAAACAAAGCACAAGACACCGCACCGCACCACACCTCCTGCCTTTCATCACCAGATGCATGCGTGTGTGTCGACAGTCTTACGCTACCACCCCCACTCCAAGTCAACACACCTTCAACACAGAATGCCAGGCATCCGGAAAAACACTTTGTGAAAATTTGTATGTTGTATTGCAGCTTTCTAATGAGGGCCAAAGCAAACAGAACCTCATTGTTGAAAAACTGAGGCCATAATAGATAAACTGTGGACAAGATGACAGGAGAAACCCTTTTTAAATACAGATCATCCGTCCATCCATTCATCCATTACCCTTAACCGTTTCGGGGTCGCAGCAAGCTGGAGCCTACTGCTGAATCACTGGGCACCAACCTTTGAACCAACACCCCGGATGAGACACTAAATCATCTCAGGGCAAAAAATACAGTATATTGCAATAAAAGTGAGTACAACTTGTTACCATATCCCAAAGCTGCTGGTTAACTGGTTAAAACAGCTTCTCGTGCAGCCCGACACCCTCGGCGTTGCTCTAGCGCGTTTCAGCTCCCTGCCTGGGCGGTAAGAATGTGTACGATGGAAAGGCCACTCGGAGAAACAAGTACGGGTGCACTGCTTTTAAAAATAATCCTGAGGGTATATTCTCACCCTCCATTTTAAACCACAAACTTTTAGATTTAGCGGCAGCAGTTTGCAGTCTCGTCCATGAGGCAGCCATGTCTTATTAATTCCAATTAGCAGAGAAAGAATAAACCTTTATACTTGAGACTTAAAAATAAGATGCCGGGGAATAATGTGAAAGTAAATTAAGGCAAGAGGCCTCTCTGACAGACATGAAAGCTTGAAATTTCACTGTGAAGTTTTGCATGGAAACCACAGCGAGGATCTTGCAAACAATGAGAAATGTTTTTTTTTCGGTGAAAGGACATTAAAAGCTTTTGTGCATTCAAAAATATGTTCTGACAGTTCTGATTTCTACCAACCCACCTGCACCCATTTCCATTTGCCCCCCCGCCACCCCCCCCATCACAGCCCCAATGGATGTCCCGCTGGCTGTACGGCGGTCCCAGTGCGACCCCATTCACGTCTAGGGGCAGAGACAATGGCGGCAGGGGGGACTCCGGGCACATCTGCCCCTTCGGGTATATGCCTTTATCTTAGCCTGCACGCCCAGTCAAAGTGGATCACCGTGAGGAATGGTTTGGAAGTTGGGATTGGCCCCCCTGGGACCACCTCACCCTGCCCTGGGGCATGGACCAACTAGAGCAAGAAAAGGCTCCCCGGCATCCCCTTTAATTGATGAGTGCAAACCAAGCCATCAGCAGCCTTCCACGGCTTTCCCTATCAATATTCCTCCTTTGGACCAACTGCCAAGCAAAAATCAGGAAGCTGTTTGAAAATGACAGCACATCACAGCTGGCCAGCTGTGACCAATGGCAGTCTACACGGCAATTCTTTTGTGCGAATGTCAACACGGTCCCCTTTCTACTCCCAGCCCCCCATGTTCAGGCAAAAAGCCTTTCTTTTGACCGCAATCTAAAAAGAGCCAAATACAGCCAAAGGAAAAAGGAAAAAACCAAAATTGGTTATAAACAGCGTACCTTTCATCTGGGCTTTGGATCCGCCATACGCGGCTAAGTGCATTAGCATCCCTGACAGCAGCAGACTGGGGGGTTGCGGCTGCCTTAATGTATGCCGATATTCATAAGAGAGTGGCGAGAACGCCAGCTGGGTCAGCCCAGCAAGAACACAGCCCTGCCTTCAAAGCGGGGAGGCTTACGAGAATCATGCTCCTTGTCCTTGGGCCGAGTGCAGCGCTTCTGGCCCCAAACGTTAAAAAAGGGTTTCGGAGTTACGGAGGAACTCGCATCTGATAAATGAGAAAGTTGAGAGCCCGAAAGCAATGGCAACATTTCTGCAGCTGTGGCAAGTAGTTCCCGAATCTGAAACCGACAGCTGTGAGTTCAACGTGTGTCTTCAGAAAAGCGGAGACCCGAATTGTATTTAAATTTTTTTCTTCCAGCCTGGGTTGCCATTTACGAAGGCTCAAGTTCCTGGAACACAACTGAAAAGCGGCCTCACAAAACAAAAGCATTTGCTAAATAATAACTTGCTTTTAATTATAGGCACCAGGCACCTTTTTCACGAAGCCTTCCAAAGCAGACAGTCATTGCAACACCTCTTCAAGCTGCATGAAGGAACACCAAGTATTTTCGGATTTTACGCCTCAGTCAGACACACCAGTATTGAGCAGGTACAATTTTTTTTCTCCCAGAGCTGAACTCTGACCTGAAGACCGACGTGGATCTTCTTATGAGAGTCACGTGGAGTCAAAGAGCTCAAATCCAGAGTCTGAAATCAGAGGCCCTTACAGTTCCGCCGGGGGCATCGCCTGCAAAAAAAACGGACAAAATTTCGCCCAACGAAGGTGCGCTGGGAAAGCTCTCGCTTAACGTCTGAGTTATGCACAACTTTCGTTGCTCGGTGCACATTTATTCTGAGACAGACGCAGCTCCCGGTTTCGCATTTTATATCACAGCACATGGCAGAACGCTATTTAAGGAAATGCATTGCTCATGTGTAGGCCAGCAAACTCCCTATGGGATTACACAGCACAACCTCCCTGCCACAAGTGCTTTATGTTTTTATTTAAAATCTTAAACAAAGAGGCAAATGAAAGGCAAACGAAACAATGATGCTAAAAGGCAGATGACAGATGCAGCTTAAAATAAAAATAATCGCTACATTCAATGTTATTTTTGTGCCACTGTAAAAACAGCACAGTTCCACTGGCAAGACAAACAACGTTTATTACATCTTTCGCAACGGAAATGCTAAACTACAGTCTTTCCAGAATAAAGTATTAGCTGAAGGGACAGAATTACTTAACAATGGTTAGCAATTATCAAAAAAAAAAAAAAAAAAAAAAAAGATATTTTTGAGCATGGCATTGAGCCAAGGCTTCATTGTGTATCCAGACTGGGCGGGGGGGTAACAAATGCTCTCCCAGACTTGCATGTACAACCTTCTGCTTGTCTCCGTTATGTTCACAATGTCACAATTCACCCCTCACTCCATTATACACACAAAAAAGGAAAAAGGTAGGGGGAAAAAGAAAGTAATAATATGCCCAACGCTTTAAAGCCCTCATCAATAATGGATGGACGTATGCTACTGTAGGTTGGGAAGGGGGTGGGGAAATTAGGAGCTCTTACAGCAATATAAAAAGGAGATTTGAGAAATCCTCGCAGCCTGATAAAGTTATAGTCAGCCTTCAAACCGAACTCTTTAGAAATTTCATCGCTGTGGTTTTTTTGAACTGCAAGAAAATATGTCCAGTCAGTGCTGGAGCTATCTACAGTAATAGGTTTCCATTCCCTAGCAGCTCTGAAAACAGCTTCGTGCTGTGTTTTGGAAATTCAGCAAAAATACACTACATTAAAAAGTAAGTACTAAAACGACTCTTAAAAACAGGTATGGGGCAAGAAAACAACCATTTGTGCATTGTAACCCATGAATAACCTCCATTACCGGGTTCAATTTACAGCAAAAGGGAGTTCATCCTGGAATTTCGGAGCAGAGCCTTTGGAAATCTTTGCTCCACCTGTTCTCAATTTTACACCGATTCCAACTTCAAAAGACCCAACGTGAACGCACTGGGTCAAGAAGGCTTGATCCCACGTGAGATGCTGTCACACTAAACCAAAATTTCTTTTGTAGCTCTAAACAGAGGTGCGGAAGAATCAGGAAAAGTCTGCTAAAGAAAATAACTGACATTTCAAATGTTATGTTCAAAAGAACACCACGTTTTATTTTCCACAACCAATTCATTCCAAGTCCCATTAACTCCCGAACACACAACTTTAATAAAACTTCTCAGCAAAAGGAAAAAAAAATGAACACAGGACAGTTCTGTGCATGGAAACACAAATTTAGGCAGAGTACCTTTTAATACATCAATATGGGGAAAATACTGCTTTCACCATGAAGTAAGTTCACTAAATTAACTGACAAACTAAACGGTTATCCAGGAAATGTACTAAAAACACAACCAGTGTATTCCTGCTGAAAGAAGTAGTGCGTGGTCGGGTGCGGGGATTTGCTCTCACGCCCAACGTTAAGGTTGGCAACGCCACGGACCCAATTCTACCAACCTCGGCCCAACTAAGCGCTACGAGCTGCCAGGAATCACACCCCCAAGTCCCACGGCTACATTCGCAAGGCCTGCAGAGAAAACCACCGATCACGCTGAAAGGATTGATGGGGCATTCTGTTCTTACTGCAATAAATTAAACCCATATAAATTAATGCTTTCTCATTTATAGCTGAAAGCGACGCATTTTTTTTTTTTAAATCCCCGAGGCTCAAATAACACGGACGTTTCATTTTCCGAACTATAAAAATAGAGGCAGGAGCAGGTCTTAGGGACAATTGTCTTCCCCCTCTGAGGGCAATGTCCCCGTTCAAGCCCAGTTTAGGCTAAATAAATAAGCGGGCTTTAATCGGTTCGTTTCCCTTCACTGGGTGCTAAGCGCAGCCCACGAAATGGACCGCCGTTGTCAGCATGGCCCTCACAACACGGGGGGCTACGCAAACAGACCCGAGGATGCCCTGGTTCAGCTCAAACCGCAGACACGCTTCCCCCAGACTTGACACAAATGTGGGGCCAACACGTCCAGCTAAAAAAAAAAAAGAACTAGCAGTTACACGCGCTGTTTAGAAAGGGGGGAGGCATTTTATGTATTTTTTATTAGCATGTTCATATTTCATCATCTACCATGAAATCGCAGCTAAAACAATTACTGGATGCAAACAAGTGTATCCTTTCTAGAGGTTTCTTTCAAGGTGGGGGAATCCATTACAGTTAATGAGGGCCAGTTAATGGCAAGTCGGGAATTTTTTTAAGGAAACTCAGTCAGTCTATAAACAAGGGTATATCTGCAGGCCATTGATCCACACCGGGGGGGGGCTTTCATCTACGGTAGCTCTTTTTCGTTAAGATCCCCGGGAAAGAACGCTAAGGCATTTCCGACACCAGCAGCGCAGCACCCGCAGAATTTGGGTTTGTCACCCAGCTAAAGAAATGGTGTAATGGGAGGAGAAAATGGGACTCTCAGACAAAACATGGAATCAGGTTCCCTCAAAACGAAAATGTCATGCTGGTGGGGGCTGGGGGGTGCTAGTTTATGCTGCTGCAACACTTCCACAACATCATGAGTGTGCACACACAAAATACTAAAAACCACATTCCAAAGCCATAGGCTTCCCAGAGAAGCTGAAAGGAAAGCGAAAAATCGTCCTTTGGTCTTAAGGGAGATGACAACGAACGTCACAGCAAGTAAAACCCGTGTGACGCATTTGTTTATTCTTGCCAGCTAAAGACAGCTTCAAACTAACCTGAGCTAAACAGCAAAACTGCACTGGTGCTGAACTCATGGGATGTTCTAAAAAATATGTAAGCTTACTAAACAAGACTGTGGCCCCAGACATATTGTTGGTACATGTTAAGGTTTTTTTTTCCCTGTTATTAGGAATAATCTTACATAATGGCCAGCGGGGGGGGGGAAATTGTTAGAAAAACACAAGCATATCTCATCTTTTCTTTCTCTGCTTGTCAAAACAGCAACGTGCCTTGAAAGCACTATAGCAACACTTGGTTGTTATTTTCATTAAGTTCAAATATAGGCAAAACACAGGGCCTCAAATTGCCTTAAATATATAAACCTGGGAGCATGGACAGGGGATAGTACAACAGGGGACTGCCATTAAGTCAACTCAAAACCCTGGGAGAATTCCCAAGTGTAGCCAAACCCTGAACTCCTGGGTGAAGACACGGTAAGCGCACAAATAAAAAAGTGAAAAGGCAGAAATACAAATATGCAGAAAGGCCCAAGTCACAGAAAAGAGCATCCAGGTGCTGCTGCAACACACGACGTGTCAGATACGAACAACTACAATTTCAATGTGCCGCATCAGCTAACTTTTAACAAAACGCTCAGACAAACACTAACCGCCGTTTGTCAAACAAATGTCTCTGGGAAACGCGTACGTATAACAAGCACACGAGAAGATTACAAATATGAGTAGAAGTCACAAAGGTTGAAATAAAAAGGTTATAGCAATCGGCAGAATGGAAAAAATGACAAAACTCTCGCAGTCCTCTGAAGGAAAAAACCTGCATAGTTGGACGGACTGAATAACGGCGAATGTGTCATAGAGGAGCAAACAGGAACAAAAGTATGGTTAAATTCAGTGTTATATTCTGAACGTAGTCCTGTGGCACTTTCTGAAAAGAGGAGCTTGAAACCAAGAAGGTTTTATTTACCAGAAGCGGCAGAACAGAATGCACAACAAGGTTAGCGCTGCTGCAGCAATTTATAAAATATATTGAATATAAGGGGGTTTTATCCTTCGCTACAAACCCCCCCCCCACGGCAAAAACTAAAACACTGGTCGCATAAGACCTTGAGGCAACAGTAAGTCTTACAAAAGTTGCAGTTCGTGGCCATAAGCATATTTAAAATACTGAAGACTGTGTATCTGGCAGTTTGTAATAGGAGCACGATCACAGATGGTCTCATTTTTTATGCAGTCATGTGAGCAGCCTTATTAAACTTTTGCATTGTAGAAGATCTTATTAAGCTGTTTGCTGTGAGTGATCGCACTCACTGAATTTGCCTAAAGTAAGAGAACCCTGGGGAAGGCCAGAAGTTAGGAAAATAGAACAACTGCATATATTTATTTCCTTTCTGGAGCACGTTTCTGTACCTGATCGGTGTAGTCTCCTTCCCTCCAAGACCAAAAAGGCGTGGGACATTAACAAAACTTTTTTCCCTATATTTCTCCCCTTTTTCCACTTTTCTAAGCGGGGCAAATCAAAAGAGGATTTATTCCTTCCCCGGCTGAGTCTTTTCGTCTTCTGGTTCCTTCCCGCCCAGAAAAGGGAAGGTTTGGCAGGGCTCTGCCTTTCAAGCACTTGGTAATATTCCTCACAAGCAGGTGGTCTCCCGAGGACGTCTCCAAGTATGTAACCGCCCCCTTGCTTGTTCCCCTCAAACCGAAAGGGGACTCTGAACGAAGGGTTTGAATGGAATTTGAATAAGGGGGCTTCAAAAATAAAATGTAAAAAAAAAAAAGTGGGTACTAGAGGCACACAGAGTAGTGGGGAATGCTTCCGCCTCCGCAGAAACCACTCTGTCAAGGTACTCAGATCCCTTTGTCCAAAGGCTCGACAAGTGGCACAGCACCGGCCCTTTGTACGCAGTCAGACCCACGATGAATTCCAAGATAGGTCTGAGGGCCCGGCATCATGTGTGCACTGGACCGGCAACAATGACATCACTGTCCTGCTCGGAGCCGTACAGTTAACAGCACGCACACAAACTCGTGCGCTCAGTGAATAGCAAACTCGGATTTATTCTCCTCTGCAAACTTATTACGTTTTAGTCATGACATCATTCGTGTGTGATTATTTCACAGGACATTTACAATACAATGCAACTTGCATTTATGATTCACGGGTATAAAATTTCCTTTGTTTCTCATTTAAAGTCTCTTTAAGCTACTGCGGCAGTCCATCAGCAGCACTGCATGTATATTTAGAGACATTTGCTGCAGTCTACCATCCACATATGGTGAATGTGAGCAGTTTTTTTTTCCCCACTACTCTTTGTAATCTTGACCGACAGAAATCATTCTTCTTGACACCTTTCAGCCCATCCCAATAACATAAATGCAAATGAAAAAGACAATGCCTGGAACACACCCGCCCACGCCAAGGAGTCTCTCCATCAAATAGGAAAAGGTATATTTAACAAGGGCTGGTAGAATGAAACACAAAACGGCGGAACAAAAATTGTCTGCTGGTTTGTGCAACAGCCACTTTTCCTGATTTTCAGGCTTGACCAGAAATGACAACTCCCCATTTACCTCAACATATTTAACACAAATAGACTATCGGTCGCAGCCAAACATATGTACAGAATATGCACCGATTACTTCACTTTAGCAGTACTTTAAAACCTAAAATCCTCCATCTGTTGACCGGCTCTCCACGGGGGCCCTAAATAGAGCTTTCCAGAATAGCACATACCTTGAAGTAGAACTGAAGGTATGCTGGAAAGACACTGGCTGCAAGGACACACGCAAACTTGCAACACAGGTGCGCTGTAGTAAAAACACTTTGTATTGCATTGTCCTCCATACAATAGCACAGCACTGTATTCTACACCCATCTTAAAGCAACTCCTTTGAAATTAAGGGGTGGGGAGGGAGGGTTAAATAACAAAACGATGGGAGGCAAAGACAAAAAGAGATTGCACAGAATAATAAGTGCTTAGCATTTTCAGGATAAAATCTATTTTTTTAAGGGAGCCATTCAGATAGGTTGAGAATTATAAACATTTATTTATTGGGAAATCATTTGACCACTCTTGAGAAACGTAGTTTGCTTTTTCCCCACAAAAGGGGATATTAAGGAAACACACGAACAACAATGCGCCATGCGAAGAATTGTCGGCAAATAAAACGATCGATGAATAGAAGGCACGGTAGCCAAGAAATAAAAATGTATGATCGAGTAACCTGTGTCGCTTCGGCACCTTTCTTTGGGGAAATGTTTGAGGATAGGGGGCCGGTATGGCGTTGTTTAAATACAGCAGAAAAGCGCTGCCTGGGTGTGAGCACGTGAGAAGCTCCGGATCAAAAGCGGCGATCGCGATTTTAGGCGAAAGATGACAGCGAATCGCTGTCACGTCGGCCGGTTCCCATGTTTTTTTCCCCCCAACAGTCGCAGAAAACTCCTTCATCCCGCCTCGTTAAAGCCATTTCCCTGACATAGCCAGCCAACTCCGAGCATGAAACGAACCGCAGAGCAAACCGCACGGCTTTCTCGGTCAGCGAGGACACTTTTTTCCCCCCACTCCGCACTTTCGCTCGCTCTTACGCAAGGAGCGGCGGCGACTTTGCGCTCCGTTCGCCCCGGCGGTTGCCGCCCTCCGCGGCTGCTTCCACCTCCAGCCCAAACACGGGCCGGCGTCCAGACTACTGCAAAGCGGGGGGGGGAGAACGGGCTCTCCGGTGACAATAAAAAATACAAAAACCAACAACCGGGTCCGAGCAGCAAACAGCATGCGATCGTCCACGACGTCAAATGGAAACGTTTCATTTTAACCCTAAAACGGCCTTAAAGGACTCCCTGGTTCCTCGACTTGCTTCTAACGCATCTATTATTTCCAAGACATTTTGGACGTTATTCCCCCCTCCTCGGTGCTCACTTCACGGCAATGCCCCAAATGTCCCTGGTGCGTGCTTTCAATTCGCCAAGGTTTCGATAGCAGAATTCCCGATTGCAAGCAAGGGTCCTTGGAATGCCGAGCGGACTCCCAGACGCGCCGCCAAGACGTCTTTTCTCGCCGTCAGCAAAAGTGCTGCGTACATGAATAAATAAACCGTAAGCGTGAACCTGCGATGTCAACACCGGGTTCGGTTCGAAATGAAACGCATTCGTAATTCGCGGTACTGCAAACGGGCTGAGGAATTAAAACTGTTTCGAGCGGCAAAATAGGTTTGACTAAAGCGAGAAAGACAAGGGCTGGAGCTCCGTGCAGGCAGAAACGTGAAACGCCGTTTATTTGAGACGTTTTACTTAAAAAAAAAGAAAGAAAAAAAAACAGCGACACACCGGAAAAATCCTTCACGTGGCCTATATTAAATATGAGCTAAAACTTATTCACAAAATGCGAGCAGGTACTTCGTTTCACACATCCTCCATCCTGCTGAAGTGGTGGCAGGAACATTTCACGACCTTAGACGGCCAGAGAAATGACGCAGGCGGACAAAAGTGCTATTAAAGCCCGATAATAAAAGAGTGAGAAGTCGCGCTTCCACAGGGTTAGCCCGTCTGCTGCTAACCGATTCCATTGCACAGGTTCGGCTCTCGGCTTTTATTTCCACACATTTTCGTCTTTCGGTAAAAAAAAATAATAATAATAATAATAATAAAAAAAGTCATGGCTCACGACGTATAAAAAGCCACGAATGTTAAAAAATGAGGCAGTTTACCGTGATGAGAGTGGAGGTTAATGGCCGTCGGTAAGTATTTTCCAGTGTAGAGGCTGGCCGGGTGTCCCGCGCCCAAGTGGCCGGGGGACGGAGGGACTCTGCCGGCTGCGGCAGCAGGTCCGAGTCGGTGCGTCTCCATAGCCAGCCCGGAGAGCAAGGAAGGGGCGTCGTGGACTGATCTGGGGGGTCCGAAATCTCGGCCATCCATTATCCAAAACCGCTTAACTTGATATAAGAAAGTGATCAGAAATTCCCAGTATCCAGGCTGTTAAACAGTCCATAAATATCCAGGCAAATCGTCGTCTCTATCCGGCATTTTGCTGACCTGAAAAGGAAAAAAAAGCAAACAAAAGTGTCGTTAACATTTTCTCTACGACAAACGAACAGAAACGCAGCGCGGATTTCGCGAAAAATCCCATCGTCATCCGCGTCTGTAATTTAATAAGAAAAAAATAAGACCTTTTTTTTAAAAAAAAAATGTACGCGTCCTAACTTGTTTTAAAAAAAAAAAAGTCCAGTGAGAAATAGAGCGATATTTCCAAATAAATCCGAGGCATTTTCCCCCCTCATTTTCTCTGCATAAACCCAAAGGTGAAACGCTGCTGCGCCCTCGACCAGCTCGCAAAGCTCCCCTTTCTGCACAGTTTATCTGGAAAAGACATTTTGTTTAAATAGTGCCTTCTGTTTACACACACTGACCAAGGCGGCCGATCGGGGAAACATTCTTACACACATTTTTCAAAGGATATGGGCTGACTCCCAGCCTGTGTGATTAAACACGAAAGCACCCCTAAGTAAACGACGACATATCTTCACACGTCGCTGTCTTTCCCCCACCAAAAACGCGCTTTTGTGACCAACTGTAGAAAAACATGCGCATGTTTTCGTGCACCTTACGTACTGTTTATTCTGGGAGCAGTGCTAACCTTCTTAACTGCGCACTTATTCAACATTTTATTTATTTATTACTATTATTATTACTATTATTATTATTTTTATTATTATTATTTTATTATTATTATTTTTTTTATCTGGAGCTGGATTGTGTTTCAAAGATGTTCGCAGATACACCGGCGCGACGGATTCCTCAAAAGGAGGTCTGTTTTCTGTTCTTCTCGAATAAATTCTGAGTTACACTTTCCTATAATAATAGAAGGGGAAGCAGCGACTTAAGTATCCAAAAGAAAGGCACGGCGCTGTATCGCTGAGCCGGGACTAGCGAGTGTGTTTATGTGCATTATTTCTTCGGATTCTGTGCTTTGCTTTATGTGCATTTTACAGTTTTCCATTTCTTTCCCTTCTCTTTCTTTGTCACAAAGCTCTAAGAACCTACATGGCAAGCCCGAAATGGCTCATTTGAAACAAACAGCTTACTATACGTTCAAACCAGCTCCTTAAAACTGCTTATGAAGCTCCGCACATCCCCGACAAAAGAGCGGAAAAGGAGATCGAATCGAAGTTGCGGCTGATTCTCCTTTCGCAGCAACACGCCGCGCTGGGCACGACTTGTCCGAAACTTTCCACTTACCTAAACTACCTAGAAAACTTGTTCAAAAGAGACGTCCCATCTTCAGGAGGCCTGTTCCTCAGATCCCGTGCAGGATGATGCTGCTGGCCTTTTGGAAATTATTTCACGGTCACGCTCCATCTTGTAAACATTTGCCCGCCTTTTTTTTTTTTTGCGCCACTTTGACTGCGAGCACGAAGAGAAGTCCACGCGTTTTCTTTCACACATCGACCTTTCTCACCGTTTCAGCACCGAGTTCTTGCTCGAAACGGTGAGTCACACTCGGGGAGGGGGAGGGGGGGGAGAGAGAGAGAAGAAAAGCGATTCTTTTAAAATCCAGGGGTGTGCAGGAAGATTTCGAAAGCTCCATTTACAGGCCATCCACTCAATAAGCTGTACCCTAACATTGGGCAAAAAAAGACCTTTTGCAAGTCCGTCTCAGCAGACCTCGGTAAACTGTTAGGCTATGAAACAAGCATTGTTTTACAAGCCCCGCCCCCTTCGATCCAGCCACACAAATTCTGCGGCTCGCCCCGCGATTGGCTCGCCGCAGCGTCGCTCACGCCAGTGTAAACACCTTGGCTCCTCGCCAGCCATATAAAAGCAATTATGGAGCGGGGAAGGCTGCGCTGTTTCAAGGCGCCCTTCCTTCCAGATCGGCGCGGCCCAACGAGCAGTGAGAAATTTTTAGGAAGGCAGTTTCAAGGCGGCTCCTCTTATTCAAGCACCGCGGCTCAAAACAGACCGAGACGGACCTGGTGCGGGACGTAGCTCAGTGCGATTCTCCCCGCAGCAGGTCAGGACACAACAACCTACCCATTGCTTGCACCATGTACACGGACGATAGAGGGGGACAGTCGGAGGAGCTGGATGCGAATTCGTTGACAAATCCGAAGTAGCGACTGACTTCAGCTTGCTTGTGTTCTAGATCATAATATTTGGTGCATTAACACGACAAATACATACTTTTCACTTAGATGGCTTGACCTTGTGGACCCGGCTATGAGCTAGGAAAATGCATATATTTTTTTAAAGCACCTGTATTTTCATTTTTCACGAGTTTGATGCAAACTTGTGTGCCGATTAAATAAATCATAGACGGTGCCTTTACACTCGTTTAAAAGCATGCAGTTGACCAAATAAAAAGTATTAATGCTTATTTATAAATAGGCTATTTGGGTTTTTTCGCTGTAACGGCTGATGGTTTTTGCTAATACGTTTCCAGAAATTTCCCATAAGTAACTGAGCCTTACAGTATGAACACGTTTTTATTATTATTATTATTATTATTAAAAAGGGCGTGTTTTGTTTCTTTTAAAAAAAAAGGTTATTACTATGAGTCAAGATTAGAAATGTACATAAAAGTGTTGTCTAGCACACGGCCACTGAGGAGCCGCTCGTAAAAGTAAGAATAAAAATAGAGGAATAATAGCATGGCGAATAGTGGCGCTTAATTCGCGATTTGTAGCGATAGTTGAGTATATTTGTAATCGGTGCATATGTTTTGAAGCAGTGGTGCAATATTTCGATGCAACAGAAAAATAGTTGGATTAAAAAAAAAATTATGAGCGGTTTCAAACGGCCCATTTCGGGTCCTGACGTGGCGGTTTCAAGGCCGCCCCTTGAGGGAAGCAACGGGGAAAAAAAGACAAAAATAGAAGCGAGTGGAGAGGAAAACGGGCCGATTTGTGAACGTTGCGGCAAAGGGGAGCGCGTCTGAACATGAGCCGAGCGCCTTTTGAACCCCGCGAAGTGACAGCACCGCGACTCTGCCGAGGACACCGGACTGCCCCGTTTGGCCCACGGATGAGCGGGAACACGGCAGGACTGGGGGAGGGCTGTGCTGCGGAGAGAGAAATGACTGCGGCAGCGGAGAACATGGCTGCCCAAACGGAACGGCTGGCGGAAAGACAACCCGCGACACCCCAGCCCTTTGATGCCGCTTTATTTGCCTGCCTGTTTAACGTTGCCGGTGACAAATGAATTTGGTTTGCCTAGAATAAAACGTCCGCAGTGAGCGGGCGACTTGGTTTTAGGACGGGAATCACTGCGCGCCGCCGTTCTTTCTGTGCCCGTTTCCGCGGTGAAAAACGTGTAAAACGGGTATGTATGGAAAACAGCTTTACTGCGAATAAATGCTCTTTGTCACAACATGCGTTCGTGTTTTGTTTCTAAACGCATTAAAAACGAATGCTTTGCGCGAACGCTTAAGACGCCGCAATGTGTTTGGCTCAGTCCTTTTTCTTCTAAAGAAATATTTCTCTTTTTTTTCTAAGCAAAGATCATTCAGATGCAGTCGTGTTTGGTGGACATCACGTTTAACGTATGACTGGATACCTTTAGTAGTGCTAACTTGTGCGTTAAATGGTACCTAAGCCTTTGTAAAGAAATAAGTTTGTAAAAAAAAAATAGCCATTGCTTGGGTGTGGTTGGCGAAGGCAATAAGGGTGACTGTGGACTCTTTTTTGCCTTCTGCTTTTAGATTTCTTTTAGTCTCTTGTAGCTGTTTTTAAAAAACGAAGTCTCGGTTTAAATACATTTTTAGCATTGATGTGTTTACGCAATGAGCGGAAAAAATATGGACCGCCGAGAAATGCAGTATTTATAGCTTGAAACTAGCGGGAACCCCAAATAGGTTGCTTTGTGAAGCCTTTTGTATTGTAAGTGATAAATATGGGAAATAAAGGAATCGACTCATGGAATTTCCAACCAGGGCAATGATTTTAAAAATGCGCCGTAGAGTAAATGTATTGCGCAAAGCAAACGTATTGGGTTTAAACGCTGCGGTCAAACCCTCAAAATCTGGAAACAAATCCATTCCGAGATTTCGACTGGGAGACGTCTCATCCTTGCACGTTGTTTAAATTGTGTCCAGCTTATTGGAAATGTTTCCCGGAGAAGTGAAATATTACCAATGGCGCTAAAAGATCAATAGTCCACATTGCTCGGGCGAAGCCGATCGTAAAAAAAAAAAAAAAAAAAAAGTCCCTAAACTATCAAATCGTATTGATAAACCCGGCTGGAATGCTTGACTCCATTTGCAGTTCTGGCAACCGCGGGGGGGAAGGTGCAGACAGGACTGGTTTAGTCCGGCAGATGGTGATGAATAATACATATAATAAAGTCTATTACCAAAACCAGGTTTATCAGGTTTGCTCTCAGTTAAACAGATCGTGAGATTGTAGCACAGCAAACTCCTTGTATTTTACATTGCAGTTATACATTAATCTAAGCCATTGGTTAACATTGTGGACACGAGCGTTAGTTTTTATTCACTTTTTTTGTGTCCTCTTAGGTTCTATCGTTAAATCGTTATAGCCCGCTTGCATTCGTGTTTAAATGTGCAGCTCACTGTACAGTCGTATTTTATTTTATTTACAGACGCTGTAATGTAATAAATACGCAGGTCCGGTGGATTATATATCGGGTTTAAGTTGCTGACCGATGTTGGGCATTCGTATCGGCGTCCACACCGGAGTCGTATTCCAGTTCATAGAGACGCGACTGTGTTCAGATCGCGTTTTAGGTGTTTAAACGTGAAAGTCCTTTTCTTTCCGTTTTCTTTTGGTCTTACGCACGGGATGTCACAAGGACACATGGCGCACACATGTAGTGGACAAGGAGCGAGAAAAAAGGCTAACGCGTCGCCGATGCGGGGGCTGCCTTGGCCGAAGCGAAACGTTTTCGCGCCGCATCCGACATCCGGCAAAAGTTTCGGCTTCGCCTGCGACTGAGACGTTTTGCGTCTGCCGATATTTGGTCTTTTGAGGCAGGGCGAAATGAATTTGTTTGGCTTCAAAGGGTGAAATCGAATCTGTTCCAAAGTGTTTATGCTGCGTTTCTCTGCCTTGTTTCTGTGCGATTCGTGTCTCTCTGACCCCGGATAAGAATCTAACAGCGTTTTCAATGATATCGGTTCGTTTTAATGTTCTACCGTGATGGTTTGCATTGCGGAAAACACGAACGAACAGCAAGTCCAATGCGTTTAAAAACATGGGGGATTTCTGAAAAAAAAACAACATAGTGACGTTTTAGAAATATTCTAGTTATACACACACCCTTCCAAAAAATTTGATTTCGCGACCTGAATTTAAACACAAAGTTATGGGTTATCGCATAGCAGCGTTAGGCTGTAGGCAAAGACCAAGGGCAAAGATCCACTTGAGTCCTTTAAAACTCTGACCTGGAAGTTTAGGATAAGCTGTGTTCAGTTTGAGAGTTTTAAATAATAAAAAAAACTAACTTTCAATTAGATTTTTGCTTGTGCTGGAAATTTCACCTGCCGTTACAGATATTTTAAGACATATAAGGGTTAATAAAATTGGGAAGAGGGTCACGGTGAATGAAAAGAGCTGGGAAATGGAGCAGAAGTTCGGCTAAAATCACTGGAACCGCTGCTTCCAATAGTAGCCGCATGTTATATTATATTTATAATCGACATCAACAGTGAACCAAGACACGATATAGCATTTAGGGGCCCCCATGCAAAGAAAGAGTGTTTGATAAAATCCCAGATTCCAGTTCCTTTGTCAACAAAGGCTGCACAGTAACTTCATGCCAAAGACAACTTTTACGATCCAAAATGGTCAACAAAGTTGCACCGATCAAACAGTTACGTAGAGTGCACATTTGTTAGGTGGTCGTATGTCATATCCCCCCCACCACCCACCCAACCATTTCTGAGGTTTCACGATAATGAACTTGAACGTCAAAGCTGGGGCCATTCTGCATCTTAACGCCGAGGAGATCGATCATCCTCGCGCAGGATCGATAGGTTCATTCGGTGCGGCCTCGACTCCCTCAGCCGCGTCCGTAGCCCCGAGGTCCGGTTGGCTTTAGGTTCCGATCCCAGCTTTAAGAAGATGAAGAAACCAGTTTTGGCGATAAAAACTAGGCCGCGTCGAGCTACCTGCTATACAACAGACACTGGAAATGAATATTGAAATGATTCAAAAGCATGAAAATGTACACGCTGGTTTATTAACCTGCACCAAAGTCAGAACAGTGTATTGAAATCCTAAGTACAAACCAGAAAGAATATGATTTGCTTATTTATGTGGAAATATTGGCAATAGGGAGATCTGCATCCCGGTATGAGTACACAGTACCGCAGCGACCCATTTCATTCCAAACGCGCGTCTCCAGTACTCACTCGCCCTGACTGAGAATATACCACATTTTTACCCTAGCAAACGCAGCGCAGGTAGAGAACACGAAGAGCCAGTGCTCTTAAGTGTGTAGGATGTTTCCTCTTATCGCTTAAACCCAAAGGCGTGCCCCTTTATTATGTAATAAAACATATTGCTTAATAAATATTTACTTTCCAGTTAAAGAAGAACAATACACAGGGTTATATTAAAGTTACTGTACAGATGTTCATATTTGTCATGAACTGAAACCAGCCAATATTAAAACTAAGGAATAAATAACACTTCCCAAGAATTTTCTTTATATACAATACTGTGTGGTGTTGTCTAGGTTACATTTTATGTACAGTATATTCCTTGGCACGTGCAAATGCTCATTTTTAAGTTATCGATTGACTTTCTTTGGACTGCATCCCTTTTTAAATATTAACAGGGATAGAGGTTAATGACTGTTGTAATACATGGAACAGCTGAATGTTAAGATTTGTTTTCCTAAAATACAGTAGCAATCTTCACGAATAAAAGCTTTAATCGTGGGTGCCGACATTTCTATATCGGTTAAAGTGGCATAAAAAGCACTTTTGCACATGGAATTTCTTGCTGAGTAAAACATTCATTCTGTGAGAGCGTTTTTAAAAGCTCTACATGGGCAAGGCCTGCAGCGGAAACTTGACCAAAGCGTGTCTTCACAATGGCACTTATTAAATTTATATAAGATTTTTTACATAGGTGGTGCTTTATGCTATATTTTGCTAATACATTTTAGCAATTCTTTTTATTAAAAGGGCTGGGATTGAAGTCAAATGAGCTGTTGCTGTAAACGCGATCCGAAGAAAGGAGAAGAACGGAACATTAAATTCAGTTAAATTAAACAAGTTGCCTTTTATACAGCTGATGGTCTTTGCCACATTTTTTTATCCGGTTTAATCTTTTTCAGTGCATTGTCCCTCGCCGAAAAGGAGGGATGAACTTGGCTTGGGAGCTGAATCCCTGGCTGGTGGTCAATACCGAGCGGTCAGTGTCCGAGCCGTCCGTTTACTCATCAGGCAGAAGAACAGGCTGCGTCTAACGTTCTCATACGGCTCCCTGTCATCATAACACTTGGCTCGGCATCATTTATTACCCAACCCTTTCTCATGGGCTACAGTCTGGCAGCGCTCTGACATCCCTTTTGCTGCTGAACAATAACAACTATAATTTATACAAGGAAGAAGAATTGGCTTCCTTCATTAGCTCACGCTTCACTTTCTGAACACGATACCGGTTTGCCGTTTTGCAAAACTATTCCACGCTTTTCCTCCAAGCATTGCGTTTGTAATTTCAATGTTTACTGTGCGTGTTTCAATACTTGAATTTTTTCATACGAAAGTCACTTCTGAAAAGTCCACATTCTTCACTAAACGTCCCACAGCACCTCAGCTAAACAGAGGAAAACTATTTTTGTCCACTTTTGTGAATTCCGAGTGCTTCGCATATAAATTATACACACGTGCTTACTATTAATCTGGGTTGTTTTCCCAAGCCAAACAATGGTTTCTGGTATGCAGGTCACAGGGCCAAAACTTGTTATGAATTATGATGAATAAACACAATCATAACACATTCACATCCATAACACATAGCTTGCATCTTTTGTTGTTCTGGGCCTGAATCGTTGTAAGGGAAAATAAAGAAGTTTAAAAAGACACAATAAATCACACGACATTAAAAATAGCCGCACAGCTTGCACTCCCATTTCTCCAGCACTGTTGCATTGCGTTCCATCCATGATTTAAGGGACCTCTTGTGGGAAGCTGACATCAAGGTCTGACATCACCACACTTGAAAATCCATCTCCTCTGGCCGGTGCCTTGTCAATTAACAGATCGCTTTTTTGCAGAACGAAAGGGATGGAGGTGGGGTCGCGAGCGCAGCAAACCGTTCTCCTATGGGCATTGTGCAGTGGGGTCCAATTACCAATGATACACTCAGATATGTGGTGTAAAATTCAGGCCTGAGGGAGGCGAAGGACAGATTTCTTTGGAAAGGCGATCACTGATCCAGCCACTGCTTTTGCTGCTAACGCTTGACCATCCCCAGATGTTTATTGCTGCCATGGTAATGACTCAGTAAGGCATCAGAGTCACTCCAGGACCAGCGTCCCACTGTCACCACACTCAAGATGCTGCCCATTTAGCCGCTCGGGATGAGCGTATGCCCTAAACCGCTGTCATATTTCAAATAATAGGATGGGGGGGGGCGGCTGCGAACAGTTGAACAGTAACGGTTGTTACTGTTGAGGCAGCTGAGGCCTCAACAGTTGCAGCCCTACTGGCATGTGCTTGAGCAAATATCTCACGTGAAAAACTGCAGAAAAATGTAAAGCACTGTAAAAATTGTGAGAAATTCTGGATAAACCTGATAAAAATAGCTAAAATAATATCGGTAATAATGGCGATGATTAAGTTCCAGCGGTATGGCAGCAACCTGGCATCCACATCTTAGAACTGACCGGAAACCTACAAGGTTCTGATTAGATATGGACTGGCAGTTTTTAGGCCCGGTTTGCCATGAGCTTTTGTTTCCCAAGTGAGAAGGAAAGGCGTTTGGCGGTTAAACATTGCACTGAAAACATTTGAGATGGGACAGCAGCGGTGTTTTCCGCAGCCGCTTACGTGGAGGCTCAGCCTTGACACAGACCTTCACATCCCACCCATGTCAAACCATTCAGCCTGTTGGTGCTCCAGCCTCTCCTGTTAACAACCAGATGGCCAAATTGCTGCAGTTGTTTGCACAAAGGCGCAGAAAGGCCAGAAGGTCGATCTCTACCTTGAACGGCGGTGTGAAATCGCCCCGGGGATCCGCGACGCAAAATCTGAATCGCATTGGCGACGCTTCCTCTACGCGGTCAGACACTCGAAGGCAAACGAAAAGATAACACCAACGCTGCGAACGTTCCACACGCATTTGGACTCGTATTCCAGACTTTCAAAGTTGCAGTTCAATTCCATTAAAAAAAAACCTCACGGAGAGCCTGCATGTTAAGAGGTTTTAATATTTTCCAGTGCTATGAAAACACAGGCGGGACTGAGCATGGACAGTACAGTACACTAAATTCACAAAAAGTGCACATCTTTTCGTTCGCACCCGGTGTTTCTCGGCTAAAGCGGCGCAAAACTAGACCGCATGTTGCGCCGGGGTGGGCGTGTGAGAGCAGGAGTGGATTCCGGTGGTGAATTTGGAGCAAAAATATTATTTTGGACCGGTTTCTGTCGCTCCTGGTTGTTTTCCTTCAAACAAATCCACGTGAAAGGCCCCGCACGATGGTGCCGGACGCAGAAAGCCCCAAATTAAATAACTGCCAAAAAAATAAGAAATATTCTATAGCTGTGAATGTTTTTCTCAGCCTAATACAAATATCAGATGTGCGGAGGGCACAGATTTCAGCCAAAATATCGCAAAGCCTCTCTTGGGCCCGGAAAATAGAAAAGAGCTATAGGTGCTCCAGAGGAGTAAAAGCAAAGATAATTCTTTATAGATGTGTAATATTATACTCATATGTGTTTTTATTCGCTTTAAATAGCGCACAGGGCATCGCACGACGTCAGCTTCTTCCTAAACGTTTATCGCTTATTCCATCCGCCGCTTCCATTTCTTTCCGCAAGTTGCGTCAACTTTTTCCTCCCACGGGTCGTGTTGAATTTAATGGTCGCCAAGAGGAATAATAATAAAATATATATATATTTTTTTTTTTCGTCCTGACAAGGGTAAATAGTTTAGCGCTCCGAACCGGAGTCCATGTGGCCGTTTGAAGGTCGTGGGCGGGATGCGGCGGCGAGCGGCGCGGAGGAGCGCGAAGACGGCGCTGCGCGGCGCCCGCTTCGCCGCTCAGATTCAGCACTTCGATTCCTGCTGCTTTTCCACAATCGCCGTCGTAGTTTTATTTATTTTATTTTATTTTATTTTTTTTAACCACGTTTTTTTTTGTCTTTTAAATTTGTCTGCCATTTCGAATACGTAATCTGTGGTCGGGCACGAAAAAAAGAGCGTAAATGTTTTCTTGTGCAGGAAATTGTCCGGCTCCCAAAGAAATTTTTGCGAATGTTGAGTGAAATCTTGGCCAAATCCTCCCTTTTGCTGCTGTCCATTCCATAAACTATGCGCTCCTGGAGTTTCTTTCTTGCTTTAGCGCAAACCTTTGCGTTCCGCAATAAAACTGCGCAGAGCTGCGAGTTGCTCTGTACTTTGGGCTCTGCTGCTTGGCACAGAATTTCAGTGGGAAAGCAAAAAGATGTCGCTGGAACTGCAGCGTGAATAATCTTTCGAATCCCTTGCGTTTTTGCAGATTTGCAAGAAACAGTGGAAGCCTGAAGTTGTGCCAAGTAAATTCACCAAATTTACCTCCCCAGATCTTTTAGTTGTTCAAACCAAACCAAGAGGAAGCGGTGACCTGACGTTGAACGGAAGACAAAAGGTTAACTCACATTTAAGGGGGAAAAAGACGGCCGTTTTCAACACAGGTCAAAGGGACTCTGCCTCCCGGCCTAGTAAACTTGGGCCGCTCGGCACAAAACATCGCTTCAACTTTTCATTTCTCTCCTTTTCTCGGGTCTTCAGCCGAACTTCTAACCCCGAACGCGATTACACCAAACGGTCGACCGGGGGAAAAAAATCCTATTGCTATCCTCACGCTGTCCGTTTCTGTCGTGTATTTATTTCTAAACCCAGCCCTCCAGGAAAAAAACTTGCAATAATGTTTCCAGCACTTTATAATTCATTTGTTTATTTTCTTTATTTCCCCAGCACCTTTATTCTAGACAGCCAGCAACGTATGTGGCACAGTTTTTAAAAGTAAGTAACATTTTCTCACACTGGGCTCAAAGTCATCTCTGAAGCTGTCAGTGTGCACAGTTAACACAGAAACGCTCAGCAGTGAAGCCGGAATGAATTACAGTCAAAGAGCACCATTTCTTATTTCGCTTCCTATCCAATTCAGACATTTAACTCAACTCAAGAGTTTTCATTTAATATCTTTGAACCCTACGAGGTCATACAAAGCATCATTTTAATGCGTGGATATTCCCAAAAGAGACAAGATTGTGAGTTTGGTCAAGATTTAAAGGTCAGTGATATTGGATTAATGGGCAGTCATTACTTGGAAAGGAGGGAAATTGGGTTTCTGAGATAACTTCGCCGCCACCTCAACGGCTGAATCAGACATGATAGGACAGCCAAGGGACTTTGGGCAAAGCGTATGAATGTGTCAGTCCACAGCTTGCGTCTGTTCATCATACGCTTTGTTTACCCTTTTGAACTGCGGCGCAATAAAAGGACAGCTGGCATCCAGAGCAGATTTACAATCCGCAGTTGTTCTGCCTGTCGGAATTCACAGGCTGCCTGACTGCTGTTCGGCAGTTGTTTGCTGCCTCTTGGTCGGAGGACAGCATTCCAACCGCACGGGCATGAAGGCGTTCGTTGCAGCAAAGCCAGAGAATTTGCTGTCATTACAGAAAAAAAAATTAATTTAAATAAATAAATAAATAAATAAATAAAAAATCACAACTGCTGGCTCAGCTTAATTACAACTGCAATTTCGGCTCCCGCCTTCGCGCCGCAGACCACGTCAGGGGCCGTCATCCGAATCGAGAATTGAAGGTGACCCTTTTGTTCTAGCAATAAGTGATTTATCTCCGCAAACAGTGGGCGATGCACTGGCACCAAATCAAAAGAGCCACAGGAGACTGATCGCCATACCGGGGGCATAAATATCCCTGCAATCTCTAAATGCAGTGACAGCATGTAAGGTGTTTTTTTATTCTGACATGAAGAGGCCACATCTCCAGCGTAATTACTTTGAGGATATATAGTTAGAAGCAATAAAACTGTGTCACCGAGTTGTGTGAAGTTACAACAATTTGCGGCTAAAACCGGTGGAACGAATGGAATTTTATCTTATATATCTGCAAAGAAAGTGATAAGTGAGACCATCAGAACAGAAAATGTAGGTAGGAATGTAATGTAGGAAGGAAAAAGTGCTAACTTTTTTTTTTAAAAAAAGATTACCTTTTTAAGAAAGTTGTTACCGTGAACGGTTTACATACACATTTGCAAAACAAAAGCGAAACAGAACCTTTGTATACTTTGTAGTGAAAGTATATACGTATTTTACTTAAATGTGTTTCAGCTTTCGGTAGCTTTTCATTCGGAAACTCCATAAAAATCATTTGTTCTTAATTTGATAACCCATAATCGTCTTTCGTGCACAAAATTACAATATTTAACTTTTAAAATCATCCCCGGTTTTGGTCCATACATTTTATTTGGAAAAAATGGCAGCAAACAGTTTCAATTACAGTACTGTAAACAGGAAGGGCCTTATGTTAGTCTGAGGCGCAGATATTTACCGCGCATCGGGGGTATGGCTGTGTAGAACCGTCTAATAAACTCCAGAAGGGTGTGTCCGTACGTTCCAAAAATATTTTGAATTATTGTGCAAATCCGATGTAATTTTTTTTTTTTTTTTTTTTTTTAAGTGGGAGGAAACTATAAACTCTTCATCCATATATTTACAGAGGGAACTTCAGCTGCAGACCAGGGTATTAAAATATATTTCTTGGCCAAGTATGTCAGTGTGAACAGCTTACACCTTATGACTTCCTCAGAAAGAGAATTGGGCTGTGGTTTAATGGCAAAATAGATGGGGACAAATCAAACTTTATATTAAAGGGCTTTGGAGTGGATGAGCTTAGTCCTTCCAATAAGATTTTATCTTCTCACAGCCCCACAATAGGAGTGTCAAAGTGCCAGGAAGAGCATTTACACTTAAACACAACTGCCATGTCCCCAAACTAACATGTTTTTTATTTTAGTTTGACTTGGTAAATTATGAAAGATGCAGGAAAATTTGACTATTGCCAGAATAACACTCACTAAAGAGATGTCCAATGGATAAACTGTGACAAAATGAGAAATATACAGCTTTAAATCTCAGCAGCAGTCAGTCCTCTCAGTCTTCAAACATTAATCCTAGAGATGAACTGGGAAAGGTTATTAATCTTTTTAAATACACTACTAACTCAAGGATTATGCTTCAGACTCTGCAAAAAAAAAAAAAAAAAAAAAAAGTGATTTTGAATATTACAACCTCAGTCTTTTTCTCTTACTGAAAGACACAAAATGGTTTTTATTGTGAGAGAGACATCGCACAAGCAACCAGCATTAGACGTATTACTGTATTTCTACTGCTGAACACGAGCAGGTAAATTATTCATAAAAATACCTTTTGAAAGGTGAAAAAAAACTGCTGGGTCATAAGTAATTCCAAATAAGAGATTCCCTGTGGGGAAAGTGTGAGAAGTATGGAGGCAGAGGAAATGAAAGCCGACTGCAGCATTTTGTTCTTTAAAAATAGTTTCCACGGTACAAATCTGAGACAGGTGCACAAAACCTCTGCAGCACAAAGAGTCACTTTATGCAAAATTACACTCCAGTTGGTTTGACAGACTAAATATTGCAGGTGTTTTAGTTTATGTATTGCAGCCCCAAGTAACTACAATTAAAGGCATTGGGTAGGAAGTGGCAATTTCGGACTTGCTTATATTTAGCTGGTCCCCAATTTTCTTAGGAACTGAGAATTTGTTTGTTGGCTGCATCTGTGTATCTTTGATGCGTTTTTGTTTAATTTGTATGTTGCTTTAGAGAAAGGTGTCTGCTAATAGTAAGGTAAATATCAGCTCAGAGGAGTGGGAAGCAAGAGGGGGGTTTTTAACAGGAACAGAGTAACACAACTCCTTGTCCCTCTCCTCCTTTCCGCAGAGCATATCTAGGCAAGAGAGAGTGGACAATACATTGCTCTGGTGAGCCAAGGAGGCTCTTGCATGCAACTAAGAGTTTTGAGTCCCCCGGAAGAAGTCTTTAAGATGCAGAATAAATAAAGTCCAGTGAAGAGCTAAACTAGGATGTTGGTGTTCACTGGTGGCTCTTTTAATTTTTAAAATTTACTGATACCTATCCGTGTGTAATAATGTGAAATAAAAGCATTATTCTGAGAAATTTAAATCGCAAACTGTAAATTTTATTTACCTTAAACTTCAGACAACTTCATGTCAACTCAGAATCAGAGATACTACATGTTGGTGGAGGGTGATTGAGGAACGCTCTCATTTCGCCACGTACTGTATAGATGGCCAAAATGATAAACTCCTACTTGACTTGACTTGGATAGGTGTGCAGGTCATTTTTTCTGGAAAAAAGTGTAAAGTACTTCCAAAGAGAGTGTGTTTCAACAAAAAGTGAGTTACTCAAAAGTTCATAATTCAGGGACCAGCTGTATGTGTCCCAGGCATTTCTGTTGAGGAATCTGGCCGAAACTTTATCTGAAATGTGTTCATTCAAGTGACACCATCTAAAAATGTCAGGTGGCAAGAGGTCTTGATTCTATTGCGACTGGAGATTGGTCTAGGGACCGGGCTGGAAAATTGTGAACTAAGATGTCATAGAATTGAATTTTTTGTACCCTAGCACCTAGTAACTCCATCCAAAATGTCAGACCTGGAGTCGGTGTCCCCTGATGGCAAGAAAGGACATTCTGAAGGCCATACTGGGGGGGAATCGCAGTGATAAAGCAACTCATAGAGGGGCTGTGACATTTACTTCACTTTGGAAAAGTTCTCTCAACTCACGCCAACAAAATTTCACTTTATCTACAACAATAGCGGTATCACTTACGATGTTTAAAATTTCAATAACAGACCAGATAAAGCACGAAATTCAGGTGCTATTTAAAAACCCTCATGCATTAAAGCCATTACTAAAGGCAAAAAAAAAAAAAAATCATTGCTCCATTTTTTGTTTCGCTGATCAAAGTGCACTGCAGCTGTATACTCAATCCTGCAATGTAAGCTACTTCACTTATAACATAAATCTCTTCCACCTATTGCTGAATTTGCTGTCTCAGACACAAAATTTGATTTAGTCAACGAAACAATTTCAATAATGTAATTTGCACCAACAATGACCTGAGCTCCTGGCCCGTGGCCTGTTCGCTCAGGCAGGCGACGTCAAACCCACCGGGATGCCGGACTTGTGGAAGGGGAGACTTCCGCAGGCCAAGGGCTCCAAATGGGGGTGAAATGCTTTTGCGACCGTTAAATGCAAAATGCCTGTCGTGGTTCTGAGTCATCTGGAGGAGGAGAGGAGGCTTTGAAACTGTAACAGAGGAATTCTACTTCTGCTAGAAAATGAGTCACCATCTGACAGACATCCGGATGAAATATGCGTGTATTTTAAATATGTGTATATATAAAATATATGCACATGCTGAAAATGTGCATATGTCAAATGGCTACCCTGTGATGGACTGGTGCATCATCCAGAGTATACGCTGCTCCTCCTTGTACACCATGCTACTAGGATAGCCTCTCAACCACCATGTATGTACACCATAATAAACACCACCACACCAAATTGGGCACTGCATGTGTTTGTGTGTATGTGTTTGCCATGCTTGTAAAATTATTGCAGTGTATAAATACAGTATACCAGATATACTGTATATGGAATGAATTGTACAATTATATCAAATTTACTGCAAGAATACACTGTAATGATTTCACAAACACAGTAAATATTAGAAACAATATTTAATGAAACTGTACACACTGGGAGCACAATTCAGGCTTGCTTCAACATTGTGTACCTACCCCCTTGCTGCACCTATGAATGTGTATAATCATATGCAGGCTATTAGCGATATTAGATATTAATATTAGATATTATATATTAGGACTGTTGGGAAAGCGAAGACACACACCGGACGAATTTCATCTGGAAACAATTGGCTGTTTCGTATTTGCGCTCAGCTGTTTCACTCATAAAGGAAGCAAAGCAAAAGAGCGCTAGGCTATGAAACTGCCCCAGGATGGGACACCAGTTAGGAAGTAATAAGTAATGAAAAAAATATTAGGGTGCCGAAATGGCGTATCTAAAAGCGTAATGATGTTCTTATTGGTTGTATTTGAGCAGGAGGGGAGCTGAGCGATATGGCTGATTTAAAAGAGAGAAAGCTTCTTTGTTTGTGAGGGTACACAGGTGTCTGGGGGGGGGGTTACAAAGACACGAGGGCAGGGAAAGAGAGGCGGCCATCTTGCCCGGGGTTGAATCGCGAGTCGGTGGCTGAAAAACGGCCCTTTCCGCACCATCCTGATAAACACTTATCTAACGGAAACAGAGCTGCCTGCCTGCCTATCGCCCGGCGTTCACCGTGGTACGTCTTAAGTAAAAAGGGAAGGCGGCCATTACCGAGCGCCACTGTCCCACCTGTTTTTACGAAGAAGCCCAACAAATTGGAGTGATTTCCACAGAATATTCTGTCATGTGGGGAGCGAATGCCATTAAAGCGGGAAAGGGTTTGGAGGAGAAACGGGCCACCTGTTGTGAGACTTCGTCATGAGCCACTATTAAAAGGAGCTATGGGCGGGCTGGCGGAGCTGGAGGCCCGCAGTGACGGACGGATGGGGCAGAGAAGGCTTTGAAGTCCACAAAAGGTCTCCAGCAAACCGCCAGTGCAAGCAACAAATGAAAAGGCCTTTTTCGTCAGTGATAACAGCAGCAAAATGCACACCCTCCTGGGTATTAGGAGGACAACTTCAGAATCTCTCTATCTTTATCCCACAGCAGAAAAATGTACCTAATACCAAAATATTATGCTGGATACCACACTGAGGGCCAAATTTAATACAGTACCAAAGCACTGTGGTGAGCTCAGGCTCCTTGATGGGGCTCGAGACCTTCTTGAAGCCGACTTCTCTGTTTTGAGACATGAAACACGGATGCAGTCACCAGCGCCTTAACACCGACCAGGACGAATAATGACTGCGTGACTGACGTGGTTCACAGGGACGGTTAACACGGCGAAACAATATAAAACACTGTAGAATGAAAATCTCAGAATAAGCAGCAAAGAAGGAAAAACAATACAGCAGACGGAGTTATCCAAATAATAGAATAAGGCATGCTGGGAAAGCAGCGACAGAGCTGTACAACAATTCCTTCTGGGACACTGGAGTCCCATGTCGGGTACCACAGTGAACAACGGGGTATCACCCTGGATACCAGAACTGGGTACCTGAATAGCTGCTATTTTGGATGCCACCTCTGATGCCGGAATATTTTGCTGGACATCACATTGGACACCAGAATACTTCACTGGATACCACAGTGAACACCAGCATGGCAAACTGATGCTACACTAAGCACCAGAGTGCTGCTCTGGATGTCGCACTTAATACAAGGATCTCACACTGGATACCTGAATGTTAGTGTAATACACTGGGTGCTGTACCGATATGCCAGAACATCACAGGACAACACCCCAAGTAACAGAATACCGCCAGGAATACAGTAGTAAAGACCAGCATAGCACACAGATACCACACTGGACACCAAAATACCATGGTATGAGTTGCAGGGCCAGGGAAATTGCTCCAGGGAAAACAATGTGGTTATAAACGGTTACAGTACATGACATTAAGCAACAAAAATGTTCTTTAAACAGAGCTCAGTAAGAACGTTAGTTTTTGTCCCATGTTCGGCTTTACCTTGAATTTTGACACAAATCATTATTTGGTTACAATTGTATTAACGGTGAAAAACCATGTGATGGACAGGCATCCTGGTCCACTGCCACTGTGGACTGGGCAATTAGCTGTAGGGATGGATGGATGGATGGATGGATGAATGGATGGATGGATGGACGGATGGAAATATGTAAAACATTTCATGTTTAACCTGAATGCTGAGAACTTGCTAATGCGATTTAGGTTTTAATGGCCGTTTGGGAAAAGCCAGTTTGACACACAGTGACCAAAGGAGCAATTGGGCAGAAATGCAGGATCCTCTCGGGCAAAGGAGGGCAGAGTCTGCAGCCCTGGTTGTCCTGCAGGAGAAGCAGGAGCAGCACGCGGTAGAGAAAGGAGGCCGTGCCTTCGGCTCAGCTTCCCTGCATTACAAAGCCGGTATGCTGGAAAGAGTTGGGCAGGGATCACAAGCACGGAGACAGGATCTTGGGTTGGGTAACATGAGATCTGTGAAGCCGATTCCATTCATGAAGGACTGTGACCTCAGCCTCCCAGATCGATTATTACAGCATCCTTCTCTCCGGCTGAGGGAACGGCCCGGGCCCTGAATATGCATAAAAATAGGCAGCAACACACCCAAGCGTTCGAATTCCAGAGATGCCATGTGAATTGCGCGAGGTGGAGCGGTTTGCCTCTCTGTCGTCGTGCTTCTGCTGCAAAACGCGCTTTATGTTCAGCGCCATGCGGGGCAGAAACGAGTGCCAGCTCTTCCCCACCCACACTGGGCTCAAGTCTCACAAAACTCCTCCAGTCAAATTAACATCACAGACAAAGACCCTTTATTCCAGCAAGAAAAACACACTTCATTACCTTCTACCGTTATTGCCACTTCACTGGAATTTATAAACGCGTCAAACATAAATAGCAATAAATATAAATATGAAGAAAAAAAAAAAAAATCAAGGCACATGGGTGGTGGGGTGGGCGAAAATCTGACAGAAGGGAAAAGCAGCTATAAAGGCAGCTTTAAGTCTGGTTTTAGCAAAAACTCTTTTCTACTTCAGTGTTTCCTCTGACAAACCTGGCTGATCAAAAGAGCTGCGGCGAAAGAAAAACAAAGAGACTGATTCTGCATCTGGGAGAAAGCAGAGTAAATGTGATTAAGGGTCTGTTTATCTGACAACAGCATGATTGAAGAAAGTGGAAAGCAGCCGTGCCGCGGGTGCAAACATGCCTGCGCTTCCCTCGGCAATCTGCCGGATCGAATGCTCCCGCTTGCTGCAGCCGTTCTTCTGCTGCCTGGACAGATGTGAGTGTGTGTTTAAAAACACAATATACACAGGGATATATTAAAAAAAAAAAAAAAAAAAAAAAACTGTCGTCCCAGCAGAACGGGATCGGATCCAATGACGTGCTGGCGTCCAAAGCTAATAATCCTTTATTTAAACAAATCTCCCAGAGGTTGTGGTCTGTACCTCATTTAAATACAATGAGTTAGCAGATATTTGAGGAGCTAAACACGCCGAGCCTCTCACCACCCCACGTTTTCACCGGCGGCCGCAAGAGACGTCGTGCTTTGGGCCGGATCCTTTGCGCAAAACGGAGAGCTGTTCTTTTGGTGTCTGGTCCACATTTTCGGTAGCGGACGCTAAAAAAACCCTGATCTCGAAAGGCCAGGGCATCGCGTACGTCTCTTTTAAACTATTAAGATTAAAATACAGAATCGGAACATTTTGATTTAAAAACCTTCTATCCCTTTCTGCTGGTACTTCAGTTACATAAATGCTTTAAAGCAATCCCATGGGCGACGTATAATTTACTTTACAGCTCCTCCAGCAGCTCACGGAGATGCAGCAGCATTCCTGGTTCAGAAAAATTCTGCTGCAGCCGAGGCCGAATTTTATGCTTTAACCGATCTTTTGAAGCGATGGGTCGTCCTTTTTCCCCCTTTTAAAGCGGAAGACAAATCATCTTGCCTTCTGAACGCAGCCCTTTTATGCGAATCACTTAAGTAAAGTAGCAGCAGTGGGGATACAAAATTTATTGAACTGTTTTCTCCCCCGTCACCAGACGGCCGTTGCCTGAAGTCCCGGAGGAGCTCAGCTCCACGCCCTGCCTGCCTTCTGTCTTATCAAGCCTGACAGCCCTGCGACGGGCAGCTGAAGTCCCTTCTCCTGGGGGGAGGGGGTGTGTGTTTGGGAGGGGGGGGGTGTGGCCTGCTGAGAGTTCCATCTCATCCTCTTCATTTTCCCCGGCCGCAATTCATCACGCGTCTGTGTCTTCTGTGTCTTCAATCAGGCATGCGGTGGGAAACCCGTGACCCAGCCAGATGATCACGGCCAAAAACTCCCTCACTGCCCACCAGCACCCAGCACAGCCCCCCGCCCCGATCCGGCACCCTGGGTTCGGAATGAGGACCATCGTGGTGAATCAGGGTGAATCTTGGCACAAACAAACCAGTTCACTGGCATCCTGAAGCTGGTTCGGAGAAACAGAGGCCTACCTGCAAAAACGCGGCTTACAATCAAATCTGTGGTTGCACGGCAACGGAGAAGCTCCTGTTGTCACTAAACACCGTTTAATAGCATTTCGTATGTGCGGTCTACGAATGTAAAATAAAAATATTCATTCTTCCTCATAGTACGCCGCTAAATGGACCTTTGGGTCAACAAAATTATTTCGGGTGCAATAAAAGAAGCGCGGTGCGGCTGTTACCCAAAAAACCGTGTCTGTAAATAAAACTGAATGTATTGTGAACTCAAATGAGCAGAACTTAAAGAACGAAGAGCAACAAAGCAGTGCAAACGGTATGATTTGTCCATTTTTTGTTTCATAAAGTGGCACTAACATGTTCGGGCACAAAAACATAACATTCAAATAAATACTGTAAGCAGCCATTATATGATACAGTACAGTATGCACTATACTGTGTGGGATGCTTAAAGTATTACTTTTGAGGCATGTAATAGACTTTTGCGCAAAAGATTAATTTATATCCATTTAATGTGAA
The DNA here is from genome assembly GCA_018136845.1 of Heterotis niloticus. Classification (NCBI taxonomy): domain Eukaryota; kingdom Metazoa; phylum Chordata; class Actinopteri; order Osteoglossiformes; family Osteoglossidae; genus Heterotis; species Heterotis niloticus. The sequence continues at coordinate 25,935,266 of CM030896.1, forward strand.
TTTTAGTCTTTAATCCACTAGCAAAGCTTCTTATTATTATTTTTAATTCCGAACAAAGGCAAAATGAAACTACTTATGGTTTTAACTTTTCCACTGGCACAGTTATTGACGGAATGCCTGCTGTGGTCAAGGAGTGAGGAAAGGATTCAGGAAATGATGCTCATTTCAATGGAAAGTTAAGCAGGACCCAGCGCAAAGGGCTGTTGGAAGGCTTCTGATAAAACGGCCCTGTGCAGTAATGTCAGGTTGGCCTGACACAAGGCCTCCGGACTTCCTCCGTTGGCAAACATCTGAACAAAATAAAACTGTATTTCCACGATGAAGAATGCTGGAAAGCTTTAAAGTCCTCAAGGAATGTAAAATGCTGTGATTTATGGCTCTATTAAGGGCCTTGGGTTGAATAAGGAGAAATGCGGCTGCTTTTACAAAAACCAAATACAAGCCCAGGGTTCTATTTCAACAATAACTGACAACATGTTATACGCTACAGCCACTGAATTTTGTTTAATATAACTTTTTCATTATCATGTACATCAAAATGTCACCATGGTTCATTTAAAAAATAAAAAATAAAAAAATCAACACTGCATCTTTAGCACAATGAACGCCTTGTACGAAGTGCAGATATTAAACTAGATTTTCAAATGGCTGTTGCTCCCAAACTGTGTAGTGAATACGAGTATAAAAACATATGATTTGCTGATTTGTATACATTTCTGTTTATTCTGACTGAAACGTATTATGTAACATTAAGGCCTAATCGGTTAACTTCATCTTTTGCGCTGGTGGGCCGCAGATGCTGAATGCGGTCTACGCTCGCGCGGCAGAAGATGCGGCATGTAGACCATTTTGCATGAATATTGACATGCTTGTATTGCGCTGCGTTTAACTGAAAATAAACAAGGCCTCTGGATAGTTTGGGTCTCTTTCAAGCAGACATGCTGAGAATTATAATGAGCAGGTAAGGTTTCTGCCAGCTGATGCCGAAACGGAGCGCAGCCCAATGCATTGTGGGTAACGTGTCAAAAAAGTCATTTCGACTTCAGCAAAATGAGCAAGAGGGTCGACCACGGTTGCGTCACATTTGCGGGAATTGTTTTCTTTTACATCGGTTTAACAATGAACTATGCTTGATTTTGTCTAGAAACAGATGCAGGCAGAACACACCGGATCAGCGAGGCTTTGTGGTGTGCGAATAAAAAAAATAAAAATTAAAAAATACCACGGTAAATGCGTTCCACCTAAATAGGCTGTTAGAGATACAAAAGTTACTGTAAAAATATGCTGTCTGCACACATAAAATAGAATTTGCCTGTTTGCTGCTGGCAGCTCATTGAGCTCCATATAAACTGCTTTTTTCAGCAGACCCATTCCTAAGTACAGAAGACCCAATGCTGAAAATATTGCATTTGAAGGCAAAGGACTGCCAAACATTTCCCTTAAAACACTGTAACAAGCCACATGGTTTTATAACAGGGTTTTGAGTCCATTTATTTACCATTTGAAAATTTTTTACTTTGGACACCCAGCAGTTCAATGTGTGACTCAAGCTTTCATGGGTGTTCCCTGTTAAAGAAAAATCATTCCTTCTGGTGGGGCCACAGTCCCAGTGAGCCACTCCGCCACCGCTGCGGCCTCGAGGCTGTCGTAGCACCTGCGAGTAAAGCCCTTTCTGCCACAAACCGTCCCAAACTGTCATTCTGGAGTTCAACGCCTTCTGACTCCATGACCAGTCGTGGGCCGGAACCTAATTACAGACGGCAGCTATGCAAGATGCTCGCAGAATTCGGATCCGCTCGCCGCAGCTCCTGTTCCAACATCCCAACACGTGCACCCCAGACACAGAACATCACCATTCCTCAACCGGGCTCCTTCTTTAAACCCTTACTTCCCAAGAAAGAAGAAAACCTCAGGGCTGAAGTCATATTTTTGTGACATGGTATCACTCACAAGTGGCAGTTATTTCTCCAACAGATTCCATTATGTCAGCAGCCTGACAGTAGGCATCATGCTCACGAAGACCAAATACTTTCTTATTTAGTGCATCGCAAAGTCACTCAGCTACTTAGCCTTGGGGCATTTTAATTTAGTTTATTGGTACAGAAGACGCCTCCCACCAGAGTGATACGGAGTGCTGAGTAAAGCAAATCTTATCAAACAAGTTTCCCACACATTGGGTTACCAGGGAACCAAATATGCACGAAGCAAAGTGAAAAGTTCTGCTGAACAAGCTTGCATCCTTCTCAAGAAGAAGCAAAAAAAAAAAAAAAAAAAACAGGAATAAACACCAACTACTGGGCAGACTGGTTTGTTTTCAAAAGCACCTGAATTATGAAACAGACTTCTTTTCATCTGAACTAAAGAAGAACGAGATTAATACAAAAAAATAAAATTAAAAAATAAATAAATAAAATTTTAAAAACTGCTCCGGCCTTCGCGCAGGCCAATTCACGAGAAAAGCACGACCGAAAGACAGTCGAATGAACATAAAAGCTAAACAGCCGTCCATTTATGGAGGACGATGCCCTTCAAAAGCGTCGAGGATGAAAATAAATGCAGCAGCATAAATTCAAGCATGAAATGACACCGGCAATACAAGTCCGAGGCTTTAAAATAAACATTTTGCTGCAAGTTAATAATGGACCGCATTGCAGCTCGAAGTGGTTGCAGGGCACCTGCAGCACCATGGCAGGTACCTTCTGCAAATGCGGTTCCAGCTAATGGGAAAAAAGCAGTTAATTGAGATTCAGTTCATCCAATGACATTTTGTGTTCATGCACCGCAAAGCCGGAAAAGGATTTCAGATGGTAAAATGCCACGAGGGGTTTTGAACCGAACATATCGCTCTCTGGGGAAGTTAATTACCTTCTCTGTTTAGCGCCAGAGAAGGATATTCAAGGCTTGAAAATCTTGTATTTTAATGCATAAATAATGGATTTCAAAAAGTACAGTTTTTTTTTTAAATAGGTCACATCAAACACTTTGCCCCATTCCTGATTTTAAAAAGTACTTGTTTGATGTTTCATTAACTGTTAAATAACCTTTTAAGCAGACTTCTTTTTTAGAAGGTATTTCCAAAGAGCTGGCACAGAGGCTTAAAGAAAAAAAAAAAAAAAAAAAAAAAAAAAAGAGTTTGCCTTCATGGTTCTGAAGGAAGCGCACTGGGAATTTTCTACCTTTAATGAAATCGGGAGCTCACAAATGTGGCCCGGGGGCGTGGGTTACAGGTGCTTTGTTGACTGTGTGGTGAAATACCGTAAGTCAACATGGATGATTCAGGATTTACTCAGGGTTCTGCTTCACAAAAGGCCCATCCAGAAATGTAGTCTCTCGAGGTGTCGTTGCAGCAGCACCAGAGGGATTCTGGAACCCAGCACAAAGTGAATCCAGATCGTCCCCGCTGGCCTGGCAGGTACCCGCCGAGCTCCACAACGAGAGGATTTGTTGCAATGGCGGGCAACGGCAACTCATTCTCCTCACACTCACAAAGCAGCAAAATTCATAAAAAAGAAGAACGGGGTCTTGCAGACGTTCTCAGATCATTGGTTAGTTGGCATTTTGTCGTATCACGAATGGATTGTTGAAATATTTCTTGCTTTATTTCAAAATAAGCAAACTCAGAATCAATTACCTTAAAAATCAATGGTTTTTATGTTAGAAAATCTTTATCAGTGGTAAGTGAAATGGGCCGTGTGCACACATATTCAGTCAATGGGTATATTGCAGCTTTACATGCAATTCTGGAACCATTCTCCTAGGTAAGGTTTCTCCAGTTTCCTGAAGTTGGAGGGAATATTCTTAAGGACTGACTTTTTAAGAACTGGCACAGATTTTAGGTGAGACTGAGATAAAGACCTCGACCAGGCCCATGTAAGAGGTTCACCTTTCCATCCTCACCCATTTCAGTGCTGCTTTGGGTTCATCTTTGGGGTCATTGTGCTGCTGAAAGGTGAACCTTCTCCTCAAGATCATTTTTATAGCAGACTAAAGCAGGAACTCTTTTGTATTTAAACTTTTGTTTATTTCTTCTTTTTAAACAAGATGCACAGTCCCTACTGATGAAAAGTAGCTCCACGGCATGATGCTGCCACCACCATGCTTCATTGAAAGTGTGATGTTTCTTGAGGCATGGGCTGTGTTAGAGTTGAATTTTGGTTCAAAAACTGTATTTTAGTCTCAAATTCTTCATCATAAAACCTTTTCCAGCTCTGCAGCTGGGTCTCATCCTTGCTTGGACAAGTACAGATGTGCCTTAAGATGATTCTTACTGAGCATTGCATTCTTTTGGGCATCCCTCCTACACAGGCTCCCATTAACTGTTTACATGCTTAACAGCTCCACCTTTACTGCACTCTTTCAAATTGATTTTCATCCTCTCTATTGCTTCTTTCAGACATCTCCGGCTTTTCTGCACACCGTGTCCTAAGGGTGGCATCTTCTCAATCACAAAGCATCTTATCCACTGTGACAGGACACAAGATCTGAAGAAACCACAAAACTATCTGCCTCATCTCCTCATAGTCAAAGTCAATTAAAAGGCCCGGCACTGCATTTCATGCTTGGTTCAAGGTTATGCCACCATTGCTGGGTGATGCCCATTACTCAAGGACACGGCCCTTATCAGCCACCCCAAAAACGTCAGTCAAGTTCCACTTGTTATACACCAACAGCTTAGTTAATTACCTCATTTGTGACTCATTGTGCTTTGTATTATCTACCCTGTCCAGAAGATAAGCCACTTGACACATTAGTGCATGGACAATAACTCATGTCCTGCAGTCGTATTTAGGAGATTCCAACTGGCACGAGGGGTCTCGCCTCCATCACCTGCTTGTAGTCGGTTTTTTTTTTTTTTTTTAGCAGCCCGCGTGGTCTTTTTTCACACTGTTTGCATCTCAGCCGCACAGCCGGTGTCTACGCCAATGCAGCGTACCGCTCCGTCTGTCCCACTACAGTGCTCCTTTTGTACGGCTTAAAAATAATTTAGTTTACATTTAACATCACAGCTAATCTCGCTTGAAATCAGTTTTTAAACGTTGAAAATTTTCAAAAGTGAGAAAAAAATTTGGTCATTTTGTACCGGTTCTGCACCTTAGATCTTTTCCATGATGGCTTTTAAACTTCTCATCATCGTGTCCGGACAACGCAACTTTAGGCCCGATTTAACCGCGAGGCCTGTCTCCTAGGTGAGCTGTGACTGATGTATGAACGGGAGCATCGGTTTGTTCTAAGCTGAGAGAAGTGAACTCTCCCTCATACATTAGTGTGCAGGCCACACCTGACCGCCCACCACAGTCACTGGCAGGATAAATGCCTTCTAGCCACCTTAACCCAACAAGGAGAGGACAGCGGTGTCATTCTGCTGCAGCACCATGGGACAGACAATAATCAGCAGCCCAGCGCTGTAAACACAGGTTTCTCGCTCACTACCATCCACATTCATGCAGGAGTTTTTTCCATTTATGCACAAGACTCAGTTACTATGGTAACTTTTACCTTTCATTTTTATTTTCCTAGCTCAGTATTTGGCTTTTGCTGACATATGGCTAAAAACAGACAACTTGCGCCTCTCAAATGCATAAAACAGTCCAGCAGCTTAATATCCTAAAGGCATGCTGTTTATTTGTAAGACCTGTCTGAAATTTTGCTAAAGTATTCACCAAACTTGATGTATGAAATTTCATCCATCCATTAACCAAAACCTCTTTATTCTGGTTGATGTAGCAGCAGTCCACAGTTTATCCTAGAATCAGTGGGCAACAGGCTGTGAAACTACACCCTGGAGCCTGGATGGGGTGCCGGGTTCATAACAGTGTGGCCACTCACACATGTGCTGGAGGTAATGTATGCACCCATGGGGAGAAGATGCCAACTCCACACAGACTGACCTGAATTGGAACCCACGCCCAATGAGAGGGGTTTATGCAGCAGCAGTGCTGCTCCCTGTGCCACCCTGTCACCACCCTTCTACACACTAAGATGGAAGAGATGCTTGGTATTAATTCACCAGACAAATTGTACCAGTAGTAATGCTCCTTTCCACAGGTTTCTATTGTTTCTTAGCAGAGCAGACTAAAATTATGTGTCTGTCTCAGACCTGCAAAGTATAGGTGTTGCTAGGAGGCAGGAAAGGAAAGAATAACAGGACTGGCAAGAGTGCATTTTATCATTCACTGTAATGAGAGGCCTGTCCTTGGCGACTATGCCAAACCGTGCCAGCCTCACCTTCCAACCACGAGAAACAGACTGACAGCCGAACCACTATACATACAGTTTTGCTCACCTTCGTTTTCCACAGCTGTACTGGTCACAAGTGTGTTGGAGTCCTGGAATGTGTGAGCTGTATTTCTACATATCCAACAGTCCATTCACAGTTATCGCTTCACACATTCAGTCAGCCCTGGGCCAGGCTGTGTGTTTGTGTCTCTTCCCTGTCGGTAAATGAGGCCTTTAGGGATTTCAAATTGCCACCACCTGTGTCAATTGACCACACTTGGGTGGCTCCGTCTCCTGTGCCTATAAAGAACCCCACACAAGAAGAGGAGTTGGTTGGTTGGTTGGTCGGTCGGTCGGTCGGTCGGTCGGTCGGTCGGTCGGTCGGTCGGTCGGTCGGTCGGTCGGTCGGTCGGTCTTTGTTTTGGCTTTGCCCCTTTTTCTTTCCAGGTTTAAGACAGACAGTTGGTCTTTGGTTCACACCCAGTAGGATAGTTTGTTTGTTTCCACTTGTGACCACTTTGAACATCACTATTATATGTAAACATTCACTATAAATCACTAACCTTTCTTACAATAAAACCCTTCCGCAAATATCCTTTGCTTTGGTTCCTAGTGAGTCATCTGGGCAGTAAACCCCTTTCCTCATTCAGGTGCAGCCCCCTTGACCCCCCTAGCACTTTACAAAGCCGAACTAAAGGGGTTGCAAGAATGGATATTGAGAATGATTAGCTGAATGATGAAGGTCTGGGTTAGGATTGTAAAAATTACGCTTCCCTCGGATCATGAACATCTGTAAAGATTAAAGTCAGAGTATACTGAAATCTATACATTTATGTAATAAACTCGAAGCATCATTTAAAAAAAGATCAGACACACACATCAATGAAACTGTATTTTGAGCACCAGCATGTGATCATTCTCTTTACAGTATAATAAGGATACAGATATGATAAGGAGATGACAAGGCACCTTTTATGTTTTGAATAAGGTTGCCCTGAGTATGCAGAAATCCAATTTTTATGAATGCTCTGCAAGGAGCTGTAATGCAGAAAGATGCTGCGTCCTTCTCAATGGATCAGATTTACAAAGAGAGGCAAATGAAGAGTGGATGGCAACTTTTGCAAAAATATTTCTTCTGATGGTCGTTGCTTAGTTGTAGGTCTGGATAAAACGGCGCATAACTGTCCGAGAGACGTGGAGATGTAAAGCCATGTATTAAGCAGGCTTCTGAAGGAACAATGTCTTCGACAAAGTGGTCGCGCTCTCCCAGTCCCTTTTGTAACCTAGGTCTTTCAGCAAGGTATGTCATTTTGCGAACGCTTTTGTTTATTTCATATTAAAAATAGGAAAGGAGAACAAATCAAAGTACTTCACTGCTCTTGCCTCCCCCAGGAGGCCAGGTTTGTCCTTCCTGTAGCTTGCTGCATGGCTGGATAATAAATAAAAACACAACACAGGACATCAGTAAGCGTTGCTCTTGACATTGTCACACAATATATGTGTGTTAACGTTTTATTCTGTGTTCCTTCAAGCATGTTGTGCAATAATGGGTATCGACTTCCTCTCTCAAAGGCAGCCAGGTGTTTTCCTTACAAAATTTCTGCTTTTGTCTGTTTATTCTTTCTGTGTTCGCCTGGAGGTCATGCCCAAAACTCTTATGTAAGTTTAACTGTCCATAAGGAAGTACTGGCAGTCGCAAGCAATATTAAAAACTAAATAACTGACAAATAAAAAAGTAACTGCTTAAAAAAGAAAAAAAAATCACAATTTGTTTCATTTGACGCTGAGAATCAGATGAATTCCACCTACTAATAGAAGGGAACCCCACCACCAGCAGAAATCAGCCTAGCAACAGAATGAATGTCAAAAAAAGAGCATAACGGAAAGTAAAGCTTTAGGTAGGCATGCGAAAAAGTGTTTTTTTGCTCTCTAGAGTTCCACTAAGCATTTTGTAGCTTCTAGTTTGAAGTTCAAGGTTCACCTTTGTCATTCTGCCTTATAAGGATCAACAAATGAAATGGTGGTTGTGGTTGTGATCAGTACCTCTGCTGAGTCTGGTGGTGTTGGCTTACAAGCTACAAAAGGGTCTTCCAGATGGCAATGGTGAAAAAAGGGTCAGAGGGTTTTATGGTATGAACAGATCTCTCATTGGGTCTGTATGGCAGGCAGTGAAGTTCTGGTCATAGACTGGGCAGTGTTTACTACCAACTCCAGAGCTTCCCAGTCAGAGATGGCACAGTTTCCAAAGCAGACTGTGATGCAAGAGGTCAGGTTGCTCACTATGGCACAGCTGTAGAAGCGGGTGAGGATGGAGGACAGATGTGAAACTGGCTTTTAGCGCTGCTCCATCACAACAGCAGGTGGACCTCAAAGTTCAGCCAAGGCTTCTGGTTCAGTTGGATGGTGACAATGCTATCCATACACTGGCTGATGAACCCGGCGAGAGATGACGTGAGCTCATCTCAGTCCAGTCGGTCCCCATGTGCAGTGGCTTTAAACATTTTTCTATCCATGAGCTCAGACAGTCCTGCAGCACTGCAGCAGTCCCTCTGGCCACACTTTTATTTGGGTGGTGACCATTTCAGCTCTGATCAGAAGTGGCTTGTAAACAAGCACCAGCAGCAGGAAGATGTGATACAACTGTCCCAGGTGTGGACGGCGAGGGGTGGGTGGTAACCTTGCATGCATCGCAGATGTTTGTGTAAACAAGGTCTAGTGTGTTTTCCCCCCCTGTGGAGCAATGGACCTGCTGGTGGAGCGGAAGGACTGTCTTGAGATTTGCCTGGTCGAAATCCCCGGCGGAAATAAAAAGACCATCTGGGTGTGCATTTTGCTGCAGGCTAATAGCGCTATAAAGTTTGCTAAGCCCATGTTTGATGTGAGCGCTTGGTGGAAAACAGGGAGAACGATCGCAATGTTGAGCTCCCTCAGCAGATTATTAGAAACTCAGCCACGGGCGAACAGTGACAGGAAAGAAACACGGCGTTTGTACACCCAGTGTGCCTCTGTTTATGTACTGTAGATGCACAAACTGCCCTTTCATGCTTTCCCCCCGCTGCAATGTTTCTGTTCGTCTGGGACGAAAAAAGTCTGGCTGGTTAAGTTGGGAACGTCCACGTCTCCATCGGGACACGGCGTCTCGTCCAAGAGTCCAAATTTCAAAAAGCCGGAACCACACCAATATTTGGGTGAACAAATATTTGGGTCTTACACGTAGCAAATATTGATCCAAGGAAAGGTGACAGGAGCTGGACAAGTAAGGCGATGGAGTCAAAGACAGTGGTCCAAGCGTGAGGCCAAGAAAGAAGCAAGAGTGGTGGGTGTTTCAGCTAGGGTCAACAGTGATGTGAAGAGGTGACGCTGGAGGTGAAAGCCCCCACTATTATTTGTGAGAAGCTTCCTAGGAAGGATGGTCTGCAGAGCTGACAAATGTGATAGAGTAAAAATAAAAAAGCATATTGTGAAAGTGTGACCCAGGCAGGTGAAACCCAACAGCAGCAAGCAAGAACATTATCACTGGTTTGGGCTGGATAGATGGTGTGGGCTAATACTTCCTTCCCAAAATTTCACTTTTTCTGACTCCAAAGCAATGTAGGTAGTGTTTGATCCCAGGAGAGACCTTGCTACTTGATCAGAATCTAATAATAAAAACTTTATGAGATGTAAGAAACTTACGATGTTTACAAGAAGTATTCTTAGCTACGAATAGTCACAGTGCGCCATTCAAACGGGACTCAACCGGTTCATTTTGGCCGTCCGCTTTCTTGTCTGCCATTACAGCCGATACCTTTGTGACTGCGCAAGCGTTTTTCGCGGCAGTTTGCACTTTGCGGCAGCCTTTTGGGATGTTTAATGACAGCGGCAAATGTGGCTTAGCTTTTGGAACGGCACCCCTGTGAAACCATGCAAGGCGGGAGCTTGTTGCATTATTTTTTTGGCCCGGCGAGAAACGTTTCTGAGTGAATCCGCGGTCACCAAATAAAAGGCAGACTTTGCTTTGGCATCTCAGATTGCATCTTTCCCTCGCTGGAAGGGCTTATTAAAATGCTGTTGAAAATATTTTTATACTCAGCTGAGCTGCACACAATTTTTGGGGGATGACTTGAGATTCTTTAATATCAGGGGGAAAGAGAGCCCCTCTTTGTTAGGCCTATGAATAATAATAATTTCCTTAGTTCAACATGCGTTTGTTAGGAACTACACTGTATGGCCAAAAGTATGTAGACCCCTGGCTATCACAGTCATATGTGCTTGTTGAACCTCCCATTCCAAACTCATTGGCATTGATATGGAGTTGTTCCTCCTTTGCTGCTATCTTCCGAGAAGGCTTTCCACCAGATTTTGGAGCACGGCTATGGGAATTTTACCCATTCAGCCCCAAGAGGTCGGGCACCAATGTAGGGCGAAAAGGCCTAGCTCACAGTTGTCGTTCCAGTTCACGCCAAAGGTGTTCAGTGGGGTTGATGTCAGGGCCACTCAAATTCTTCCACACCAACCTGGGCAAACCATGTGTTTATGGAGCTCACTTTGTGTATGGGGGCAAAGTCATGTTGGAGCAGGAAAGGAGCTTCTCCAAACTGTGGCCACAAAGATGGAAGCACACGATTGTCTAGAATGCGTTTGTATGCTGTAAGGATGCGGCTGAAACAGCTCAACTTGGTCATTAGAAGGGGAGGGGGGTCCACGTATTTTTAGCCATACATTTTGTATATTAAGGTTGAAATTGTATACATGCAAATGTATATGGAAGTTAGGTTTTCCCTTTTCAAATCCTTACTAAAATGGTAAACTGTGGTGAAGAACAGGATAGAGCCCCCCCCCAACCACCACCAAGTAAGGATAACAAAGGAACAAACAAGCGTCTCAGTCTCACTCCAACTATGTGGTTGTTCAGGGATCCAGCTCTCCTTCCAAGGGGCTGCGGGATGCCACAAAAGGTCATATTTCTGCCATGGCTCCTCTGGGTCTGCAACAGGTGTCCACAGCAGAGTTGCACACAACCTCTGTAGGTGCAAGTAGGAAGGTTTTTACTGTAACTGCAAAATCCTTTACTGCCACCTGAAATATGAGCACAGCTACTTCGGTTGAAGTCCTCTGGAAAATCCTGTTCAGTTTTGTTACACCGGTTACAAAATTCCCAAAAAGACACATGGAAAGATCAAATCAAAGCAATTTTATCGATTCAGAGGAAACCCCACTGTCACTGTGTAGTAATTCTTGGCTTTCGGTCCACAGCTATTAATTTTTAACTCATTCTAGGGGGGGTCTGTTAAAGGTAAACACAGTTTCTCTCCATTTTAGGTTTTTGTAGGATGTGACTCTTAAATGTAAAGAATTCGTTCAAGGGCCCACTCTTAAATCTAAGACAAATGGGTATCTTTAACTCTTTCCAGTTTACTGCATTTAGTACAAACAGCGAGCAGCCTGGCAGCTCCTCCTCGGTATTGCCCTCTTGTATTGCTGTAGGTTATCAATTGGCTGGGAGTAAAAAATACAAAAAAGCGCTGCGACAATGTTCTTGCTTGACAGGGGTACAGCAGGTAATGGAGAGGACAAAACAAGTTTATGGGTTAATAAAACTCACATTAGCTCCACCGTGAGGCTTGACCCACAGAGAATTACAGTGCCGCGTTGATTTATAAAAGTCTTTCATGGGAAGCTGGGCTTACAAGAAGTGACGTCAACGGGTTTATGGTTTCAATAAAACAGGCTGTCTTTTCTCTCGACACAATGTCACCCCCCCCAGCAGCCATTTGAGTTGGAATAAGCAGGCAGTCTGGGCAGGAAAGGGGAGGCGTTTCTCAGAAAGAACAGCAGTGGGGGGGAAAGCAGTCCTGCGGCTGCTGGGGAGGTGCTGGAATGGGGTGCCGAGGGGCTGGGAGTTCCTGCTAGGAATAAGCTTGGTGCAGCCAGGTATGATGAGAAGTGAAACTGCAAGTAAAACAAATGTGTTTTTTTACTAACCGGTGAAACTGTTTTTTTTGCTTAGATTTGATCAGATTTATGCAGCGTGATATTTTATTCGATCCGTATACGTTACGGCAGGACTTCGGTACTCGAACCGACAACATTCAGGTTACCTTAACCGCAGCTATTCCATCGGTGCCTTCTACGGTGACCTCACCTGCATTTGTTTCCCCTGCTAAGCCGAGGTTAAAGACTGATGTTCCTTACCCTGTACGTTTAATTCAAACGTACCAGCATAAACTGCGCTGCAAAGTTCATCAACATCAAATAATACTGAGACAATACAGCCTTGGATATCTTCAAGAAGAAAAAAATACAGAGCATTTAAAAAAAAAAATTCCCTTTGCAGAGCTTTCTACATAATTTATCTGTTTTTCATGATATTTTATCTTTAAATCGCACAGTTTCTGCTACAGGAGCTCGAGAGAGGGCTCACCTGAGCGTACATTACAGTTCTCCACAGAGATGTTTCCTCCACAGAGGCTGACCCAGACTACGGCAGAGATTACGGTTTCTCCCTTGCACTTAGCTTTAGGACTCGGCGTTTGCCAAAAAACAGCTGAAACCAATGGAGCCAAATTAGATGAAACGCTCCGTTAAAAATTTGGCACATTATCCGACCCCCCTCCCCCCCCGATTCGGTCCTCTGTACGGCCTCTGCTGCAGCGCCACTCGACGGGAACAATTCCAGCCGCAGGTTTGCACTTAAGCAGAAAGATATTTGGCAAATGAAAACGAGAGGACTCGCGCACCTCTTAGACAAAGTAAGGCGGATCGGGATGGCGGAACGGGGTCTGCTCTGCTCCTTTTCCGGCCGAAAAACACCCCCAAGACAGCCCTGGCCTGGGATATCGGCAGCCAGCCAGAAGAACGTACATTTTCACAGCATTCAAAATTCAGCCTTTTATCCATTTCAGTTTAAGGCTGAGGGTCACATTAATCCTATCTCCTTCCACCGCTGTCAAACCATAATCCAAATCCTTAACCTACCTAAGGCATCTATATAAGCCTAATTCTTTACTAAGGCACATATACTGTGGCTGAGGCTCCCTGTGTTGAAACTGGAGCTTTTCTGCGAACGATAAAAAGCACACAATGCGCAACCATTGTTGGCGTAAGAAGATTTGCCTTTCTGTGTCGCTATTTGAATACCTGACAAGGAGCTTAATTCACTTTGGATGGCGAACAGCTGAAAAACAAACACCCCGCTGATTAAATTTTCGACTTGTGGGACAATTTGGTCGCCGGCTCCTTTCGTCTTCTCGGAGAAGAGGGGGAGGGTGGGTTGGAGCTGAAGTTCGGTGACAGTTTGGAAGAAGAGAAACCAGCATGAGCTCTTTCACTGCGTTCCAACTTGAACAGCTTGTTGGCAAGCTGATTCTCCTAAATTTACATTTGCCACCAAGAAATGCAAGCTGCATAAAAGCAATATGTTGCTTACCTATAATATCCCACATTTACATGACGTGGCTCTTGTTGTGCGCTGCCATAATATTTCGCACACCTTTGCGGCATAGAAACGTGGCAGAGAACGTGTAGGTCTTCATTGTCCGCCGCTGTATTCGGCCTAGGAGTTTCGCGGTCGGCCTTCACGCAGACACATGTCAGTCCGCGTGCAGATGGACTGTCGTTCCCCCCCCCTTCCTCTCCCAGTCAGCCCCCTGGGGGAGAACAGAGCAGCAGGCTGCATTCCTGCAGCAGAGCTGGGAAACGCACACCTTAATGGTCTTTGCGAAGCACACTTGTACGCTCCCCTTGGACTTCGGGGAACCCACTGAAATCGGTGCGATCTTGCGGCGTTGGCGCACGAGGAGAAGTAAATCTTACCAGGATCACTTCTTTGCTGCGTGCAGCAACCCAAAATGATTCTACCTTTTCAGATTTTAGCACAGTTTGCTTTTCTTGTTGAGTGAATTTAGTCTGGGTGCTTGATAGTAGGGACTGGAACCTACTTGCCATGAGTTCACCACCATACGTGCTGCACAGCCTTCACCTTCACCTGCTCCTGCCCCTGAGGAATCGCACCGACTACAGGAGCGCAGCGCATTGCCACTCCTTAGACTTAAGGCTCCTACTTGAGAGTTGGATTCCAGGTCCTGCTGGTACTTGCAGCCCAAGCCTTTGTTGTGTGCTGCCTGGCTGTGACTGTCCTAAACCTCCCACGTCTGCTCTTTCCACCCACTTTTCCATCCTCTCTCACAGCCACTTGCTGCCGCATAACCTAGGACAGGCCATAATACTTCAATCATTCTGTCACTTGTTATTTACAGCTACTCCCCAGGATCACCTACCCAACTTTTGTATTTACCACGGTATGGTGGCTCATACTCCGAAATACAGGCCATAAGACGGGAACCACGATGCGCAGCCAGGGAGAATGCGGACAGTTCCGGAAAACATCAAAGCCACAACCATCTGAAGGACACTGATAAACACCTTCAAAATGCATGTTAGCAACTGCTACTCTTTCTGCTCTGAGTCACATGGAAAGGGGAGAGGAAACATCAGAAACTCTCCTGTCGCCCTCAAGGTTGCAGGGTTTCGTATTGCAAACGTGTGGCCCCCCCTGCTGGTCAAAGGAAGCAACAGAAGGCAGCGGATATCGAGACATCCAGAAGTTCTGGCTCCATCCAAGTCCATCTTTTGCACGCTGGAGGTTAAGCCAGATGCAGGTTCCCGAAGACTAAATGGCTCCAAATGCGCGTCATGTAAAAGAAGGTAAAGGATGGTAATCACGGTATGGCTGTTTGCTTTGCCAAACAATAACGCGGCGAGATTTCATCTGAGCTTCTGCAACACTCAGGCCTAAACTTGAAGAGCGTCGGACAATACGGCAGCTTTTTTAATGCGACGAGGGAATGAAATGTCAAATTTTCACGACAACACACTGTACGCCAGTAGGGCCGCCAACTATAAATGAGGACAGAAGGAAACTTTAATAGCACGGTGGCCCAAAACAACAGACTTCAAAATAACAGCAGAATTTAGAAAACAACTGAGTGTGTGTGTTTTAAACTGTACTTTGAGCTTCACAGAGCAGCTGTTTTTGGCAGAGCTGCCATCCACAAACCGTGGTATCCAGGGCCACTACTCCACAACACGCAGCGGCACTACATTTCACCGTTTGGAGCACCGGGACCTTTTCTTGTGCATCACCATTTCTCGGAAGCTCTCGGTGTCGCTTTCAGCTCCCGGTCAAGCCGGATTCCTGGACTGACCTGCTCAACCAGCAAGATACTTCTATAATTTTTTTTAAATTATTATTTTTTTTTATTAAATCGCTGCAAAATTTTGACATTAAATACAAAATTGCTCGCGGATACAAACCGCTACGCTCACAGACATACCGATAAGGGGAGTACCTGCGCTTTACTCAAGTTTTTTTTATTTTTAACTTCAACAACCGATCGTGTCCAAGCTCAAAAGACAAAAAATGAGCCCAAAATCTGGTCTCTGAGAAGCACAAGGACTGAGACACATCTCACGGCACATCATTGGCAACTTTTATGACAGAGCTCCAAAGAAACCGAAGCCGTTTTGAAAGCAGGAGGGCTGCACATTAGTTAATAAATAGCCACGTATCCTTCCCGCTTCCGCCGTATCCTCCGCACTCCTCCCCCTCAACAAACACACATTTACTCCATAAATTATACCGTAGTAATTGACTGAAATACTTAATCACACATCGGGCCAAACGTAAATGTATTTTCATTTCAGCCTCAAGTCTGCAGCTCACACGTTGCGCCGTATTAATATATTTATGAAGCGCACTGGGCTGGAAAAAGATCCTCGTGCGGATTTCGCCCGGCGAAGGTTCGCGTAACAATTAACCGCGAACCTGAGCCTGAAGGAAGGCAGGGGGGCTGCAACGACCGCACCTTTGGTCAGAGAAAACAGGGGCCAATATGCCGTGGGCCGATGTGACAGCGGACGTCGCATTATTAACACTTTGGCGACAGCATTCTTGCATTGCGAGAGCTGCTGGAATCTGCATTTGTTGTGGGGAATAAGCAGCTCGCGAGGTTGAGGGGGGGCAAGGCTTTGTTTTTTTTCGCCACTGCGGGGTCTTTGGGCTTCAGGCTTGAAATAAGTCCAGATCAAAAGACAAATGCTGCCATTAGAGCGTTATTCACTGTGTGCCGTGTGCTGTTCTCAGACTCGGTGCGGCACGGGCTGACTGACAGCTCCCAGCAGCTCTGCCCGCAGCATCGGGGGCCACGTCTGAGAAGCCCTTCTGTTCATCAAGGTTCTGTCCCTTGGCACCTTGAGCGAATGACAGGCCTGAGCTCATAAACAGACCTCGCTTCCCCTTGCACCCCTTTTCAATCCACTTTCCAAGCCTCTGCGATTGCCCGCCACCCCCACAATCCCTCCCCCAACCCCATGTGTCTGACCATCAGGGGGTCTCCGCT